>JARFIW010001104.1:8522100-9762625 GCA_036346225.1 Platerodrilus igneus | reverse complement strand
ATACTATTTTCAAAATATGACAGAACGAATTACAGTTACGTAAACTGTAAACTATGTAACAAAGCTAAATACGACCGACGACTACAAAATGTTCCATTAATGATCATCCAAATGCCAGACAAAACATTCCAAAAATTACACATAGATACTTTTGTAGTAGAGTCACAACATTTTTTAACATCGGTAGATACTTTTACAAAATTAGAACAAACAATCCCCCATCATCATCAATAGGTCTTCAGTTCTGGAATTGGTTAGACGCGTACCCTCATTGTTTCCTATTCTGAACTAATCTACGCATTTCCCTGAAATTTTCACAGTCTGCATCTATCTCTATTTGATCTAGGTCTACCTCTACCTCCTTTTTCCTATCTCTGCTTGAAAGATATCTCATACTATTCCCCAAAAATGCCCTAGAACGTATTCTGCCTTTCTATTTCTCCTATTTTTTTCTTTTCCACAGATATCTTAATTCCTCCACTATTTCTGTAACCTATTGTTATTAACTTTGTCTGTCCATACATCATCCTCATACACCTGAAGCACAACATTCCAAAAGGCTGCTCCGTTTTTCTGTCTGCTTTAACTACTGCCCGTATTTCATAAGCATACTATGCTGTGCTCCACACATATGCTTTCAACAATTGTTTCCTTGTTTCGATGCTTGTTGTCTTCGAACATAGTCGCTGCTGTTCCTTGTTACATGCAGTTCCCCTTCTATTGTCTACAAATATATACCCTATTTCTCCGATATTCAGTAGTATGTGAAGAAGTTTAAGCAATCTCTGGCTATCAAGATCCCCAACACTTGTTGTTTTTGATCATAGGCGCTGTTCTTTCTTGTTAGATGCAGTTCGGCCCCCTTTTATTGTTTTACAATTACCTTATTTCTCCCATATTTAGTGGTTGTGAAGGGGGCTCCGTGGCGTAGTGGTATGTGTGTGACTACTACGCCCAAGGTACCGGGTTCGACACGGTCCGCTTGAAAAATGTTAGACGAGCATTTTTCACAAAAGTACACCCTCGTTCGGATGAGAGGTAAAATGAAGGTCCCCTGTGTGTGTTGTCACGCACGTTAAAGATCCCTACTTTGCTTGAAACAGCAAGGGTTCGGCAAAATTCCAAATTTTCCAGGTAAAAAAACTCGCTTCTTGACCAATGTAGTCCCTTCGGGTGGAGCATTCGAAAATCACATGTACGGTTGTGAAGGGGGGTAAGCAGCCTGTGGCTGCCAAGTTCCCCTAGCCCTTGAACATTTGCCGATTTAAAATTTTTTCCTTTCACACAGTGAACATTAGTCGCAGATAATTCATAATCAACACTTGTAGTTGTTTATAATAATCATCAGATTTATCTGCGTTTATTTTTAGGTCATTAGGTCATCCGTCTCAAAACTGATTGGACACGTTACTCCACTTATTTATATTCTGAGTTAAGCTACACGGTTCCCTGAAATTCACACACAGCCTATATACAGCTTGGTTCCCCTTTTATTGTTGTCTAATTTTATGCCCTATTTCACCGAGATACAGTAGTATATGAAGGGGTTAAGTAGCCGATGGCTGCCAAGACTCCCCAACACTTGGACATTTTCCGAATTAATAGTTTTTCAGTAAATCCTTTCACATAATTAACATTATTCGAAAATATTGCACAACCAATACCTGTAGTTTCTTATAATAATCATCATGTTTAAGTACAGTTATTTTTAGTTATTTTCTTCGTCATTAGTTTATCCATCTTGGGACTGGTTGGATGCGTCCCTCCATTGATTTCTATTCTGAGCTTATCTAGACATTTCCCTGAAATTCCTACAGCCTACATCTTTCACTATCTGTGTGCAATAGTCTAACCTAGGTCTACCTCTACTTCTCTTTTTTCCTATCTCTGCTTCTAATATATTCCGCACTATTCCCTCATGCCGTAGTATGTGGCCTATCATCCTATCTCTCCTTTATTTACCGTTTTCCACATATTTCTTTTTTGCTCTACCTTTTTAGTACCTCATGTCTGTCCATGATATCTTCATCATACATCTGTAGCACCACATTTCAAAGGCTTCTACCTTTTTCTTGTCCGCTTCTCCTACTGTCCAGGCTGCACAGCCGTACAGTGCTGTACTCCACACATATGTTTTAAGCAATTTTTTCCTTGTTTCTATGTTTGTTGCCTTTGAACACGGTAGTTTTTTTTGTTAAATGTAGCACGACCTTGTGCTAGTCTTTGTTTTATATCTTTTGTGCTTTTCCCATCTTGCGTTATTTGGCTTCCTAGGTAGCAGAAATCTTTAACCTCTTGTAAATTCTTGTTACTTATTTGTATTCTTGTTTTTGATTTATTTTCCCCTCCTTTGCATACTAGTACTTTAGTTTTATTTTTGTTAATTTTCATACCGTATCTCTCTGTTAGAACCGTTTCCATTTCATTAAGGGCAGTTTCTAACTCTTCCTTGCTAGATGCTAATACCGCTATATCATCTGCAAATCTAAGCATGTCAATTTTTTGTACCTGCATAGTAATTCTAAATGTCTTCCTGCATTTGACAGTATTCATTGCCTCTTCAATGCGTTTATCCATTCGTCTTTGTACAATTCTAGTTAATATTTTTGACACGTGTGCTGTCAAACTTATTGTTCGAAATTTTTCACATTTATCCGCGCCTTTCTTTATTGGTATAGTTACTTTGATGTTACGTTTAAAATCTTTGGGTATCTCGCCTGTCTCATATATATAGCTTACAAGTTGGAAGAGACGTTCTGTTACTGCTTGTCCAGCGGCTTTAGAGTTTCCGCATGCACCTTAACTGTATCCGGCACCTTACCATTTTTCAGGTCTTTTAGTACTAATTCAAACTCATCTCTAAGTATAGGCTATCCCAATCATCCTTTTCAATGTCTGATTCCTGTTCTAATACTGTTAGTTTCTCTTCTGCATATAAATTCCCCATATATTCTTGCCATCTACCCATTTTCTCTACATTTTCTATAATTACGTTTCCTCCCACGTACCTTATATTTTTGCTATACGGTTTTATATCCCTAAAATTCATTCTAATTAGTTTGCATGTTTCGTCTGTTTTCCTATTTCCATCTTAGTTTGTACTTCTTTGCGCTTCTCATCAATCAATTGTTCTTTAGCTTTCCTGCATTTGCGAATAATTTCCCATTTTATGACTTTGTATCTCTGTTTTCAGTTTTCTTCTGATCTATTTTTGTATTTTCTTATTTCTTCTATTAAATTCAGAATATCCTTTGTTATTCATGGTTGCTTATTTTCTTTTTGCGTATACCCCAGAATACCTCTGGCAGCAATGTCTAACTGGATTCAATGTTATTCCATTCTGTGTATACTTCCTTAGTATCAGAAATTTTCCCGATATTTTTCAGCAATTTATTTGACTTTTTTCGAATCTTTCTTGAATATCTATATCTTTTAGTTTCTCAAAGTTAAAGTGCCCTTTTCCGTTTCTTTCTTTCAAATTTTTAAATTTAAGTGCGGCCTTCATAATTACGAGGTTGTGGTCAGTGTCTATATCAGCTTCTGTGTAGCTTCCTACAGTGCTTTACTTGATTCCTAAACCGTTGTCTAACAAGAATGCAATCTATTTGATATTTTCCTAATCCTCTGGCATCTTCCACGTATATCATCTTCTAGAAAGATGTTAAAATAATGTGTTTGTGACGATTAAATTGTTCTTGTCGCAAAATTGTACCAGCCTATTTCCCTTGTCGTTTCTCGTGCCTAAACCAAATAAACCTAATACCGCTCCTTCCCTATCCTCCCCTACCACTGCAGCAAAATCCTCCGTAATTATTAAATTTTCATGTCCTTTTACGTATCTTAGTATGTCTGCAATATCTTTGTAGATCGCTCGTAGTCCGTAGCTAGAGGTGGGCATTATACTTGTATTATTACTTTGGTTACCGGTTTAGATTCTAATCTAATCATCTTTTGTAAGTAATTTTCTACGCAGTGGCCTATCTTTTTTCGCATAACTATCTCCACATCCGAATTTCCTGCCTCTGCTCCTGTATGAATTACCCCGAAGCCTCCACTCCAAAAATACCCCGCCTCTGGCCACCGAACTTCGCTGATCCCTACTATGTCTAGTGCTAACCTATTCATTTCCATTTTTAAGTTCTCTAGCTTACCTACTTGCTTCATACTTCTAACATTCCACGCTCCGACTCGCAAAATGTTCCCGACTCCTATTCTGAACTTTCCGATCGCATCCTCCGAAGTAGTCTCCTCTCGAAGATCCGAATGGGAGACTATTTTAACTCCGGAATCTTTTACCGTAGAGAATGCCACCACGTTTATTACAATTTAAGACACAGTGTACTTGGAAGGAAATCTGGTGGTTTTCCGTTGTCATCCATACCGCGTTAGTGTGTCTTATACTGCCATACCGACTCCTATGGTCTTTGCCAATCTAAGTACCGTAAGAGCCGCTGCCCTCTTTCGGGGACCTGTTTTAGTCTGGTTCCTCACTAATGACTCTACTATGGTTGGACTTGTAGTTTGGCTCTTCAGCTCATTAGAACACGCAAGCCATTTCACCTGTTCTAGTAATCTAGAACGTCCAAAAATAGTATAGACGTTACCCAACGATTTTTACAGTGTTTTTCATATTATGGTGCACCAGAAACGATAGCTTTAGATAGCGGTAGCGAATTCAGAAACGAGACACATTTTGGAGTTATACAAAATCAAAATACATTACACCACTAAAAATACTCCAAATTCCAATTCACCTGTAGAAAGATTACATTTAACTTTATTAGAACAAATTAGACTTTTAAAAATAAAATTCCCACAAGAACCAATTTCAGTTTTAATGTCTTACGCCGTTATATCGCATATGACACCCTTAGAATTAACCCTAAGACTTTCAGATTCACGCAACCCCATGGACATTCATTGTAATCAACAAGTTTACCAACAGTACTCAAAAGATCATGACGAAATTAAAAATTACGTATGATAATGTTACGCAAAATTGGACAAGGATAAGGAAAAGGTAACTAAGAAACGAAATTTAGATGCCTCAGTTAAGAAAATTGAAATCCGAAATACTGTATACTAAAGAAGCTGTTACACTAAACGACGACCGCCTCAAGAAACTTAGTAAAATTTCAACAGAAATATAGCAGTTATTAACAATGGCACAACAACTAAATACGTACATGTAAAGAACCTAAGACACCCTTATATTTCAGATCGGCCCCCATCGTCCTTACCTGCTATGCCTCAACAGACAGAACCGACAATTGGTCGTTTTTACGTTTAAGTAAAAACAACAATTTTCACCAGTTTTCAACGCCTGTCTTTTTATATAATCGTGATAACGATTGGTTACCTGTCATATAAATTTGTGTAATAAGTTTTACAAATAGAATAAAATGCTACACGACTTCAATTATAAGGCATAGCATTTTAAGCGCAAAGAAAAAAATCATTCGTTTATTGTTAGCTTTAAAAAACATTTTATATGAAAAGATTTAAGTGGGCATTTCACAACCTTAAATAAATAAAAAATTAGCACATAACTTGCAGTTTATGTTGCAAACTTAAGCGCCATACAAAATACAAGCCTTTCTCAATCAATAGATCTGGAAACATTAGTGAACGTTAAAGCAAATCCTCATCTCAAATTCAAATTTTACCAATTTCTCCTGAAAGCCTACTTCAATGAATTGAGGCGTGCACTAGAGGGATTCTGAATGTTGTTTAACCACTTCGCATCCCTTTAATATTACGACAAAAGGCAATATCCTAAAATGTAGTGCATTATAGATAGAAAATGGATGTATTCTTATCAAATCTGCGGCGCTCTTTTCATATTGTGTTGCGCTGGCACTGTTCGTTGCTCAGAAGTCAAGTCATGTCAGCTTATTGTATCGTACCTTGCCGACAAAATTGGAATGTACAGGTAGTCTAATGTAAGCTTAAGAGCTTTTACGTATCGACAAGTGACGCCATATTGCAGAAGTTAAGCCCTCTTAAACAAATATAATCCGAAGAATTAAGAAAAGTTATAGTACATTTTAATAGTGTTTTGTAACGATTAGTTTTAAAGCAACACAAAACTGTCATGGACGTCCAATTAAAATATAACAAATATGCAAATTAATAAAAAGTTCTTAAGCCTCTTATTTAACGGCCAAATCACATTATCGGTTCTTGTGTTCATGCGCAGTAGTGACAAATTAACAGATTTGGTTAGTAAGTGATAGACATTAATTACGTACAAGAAGCGTTCGCTTAATAACGGATGATGCTGAAAGTGAGTTATATGTTATCCTTATAATCGAGTATCAAACTTAAACAAAAACATGGATATCATTATTTTTGTAAATTTATACTGTTTATACTTTTGTAATTGCTTTAATTCGTAAATACACGCGGAAAAGATCAAAGAATTTGGCACAATAGCAAACTGATTATGAAACGTTTGTCTGTAAGTAACTTTAGGGTTCTTTTATTATAAAGAATTTGTTCAGGCATCATTTACCTAACTGAGGCCTATTTCATTCGCTCTTGTTCCTACCCCGTTTAAGATAAATAACAGCAGTTATATGCGTGCGGCAATTCCGAAACGAGTACAGTGAGTAAACTTTACAGACTGCAGTATCACAAGACTTTTCTATAATTGCGTATCGAGCACTTGCTGTGCTATGGAAGAAGGTGCACAAAGTAAGTGTTTGTATACATTTGTTTATACATTATACAACCCTTTGTCCCAAGCATTGGTCCTTCGAGCCGTCCTATCCTAAATGCTTTTAGAAGATCTGGGATGGCCGGTCCTTTAATCAATTTGTCTTATGCTGTAGTTGAACGGGTCAGTTAATTAGAAATGCTTATACACACAATGTTGATAGTAGTATGTATGATTTAAATATTTATTCAATATTTATTTTAGTTAAAATTCTTTAAGCAATTTATGATTGAAATACCATGTATTTAAAGATAACAAGGATTTGTTGAAAATACAAGTATAAAAAGAAGTTTAAACTTACAGAATTTGTCAGGCATGTGCAGCTTTAACTAAGACACAGGATTGCTTAAACCCTCATTCATACTTGTTTGAATACAGATGTTAGACCCGAGTCAATTATCATTCGTCCTGGCTATAACTGTATTGCTTGCCGATTCGACTCATTGTCAGTATTAGGGTTAAAGAACTTTTCTCTTTAGAATTTGGTTGTTTTGGGTAGTTACTTGTTTTGTTTGTTTTCGCTTTCAGAAGAAAACATATTTTGAACACCATGGTTCTGTCCGTGGACGGGTTGATATGTTTAAATCGCATGATACATCTAAAAATGCAATTTCGTTTTTGGACAAAACTGGACGATTTTACTGAATTGGACGTAACGCTTCAGCTAACATGAGGTGTTATTTCTAAATATAAAGAAGTATATCGCGATTGTTTGATAGATGAAGAATATGGGAGCATTGAAGATCACGTATCCGATTAGAGTTAGATAAACATATGTTGCAACATAAATTTCTTTTCATTTAATTTCAAAAACGCTTTGAAACCAAGCCATCAATTGTCGCGATAAATGAACATCATCACCTGTTATTGGTACAGCGTCGCCAACATCGTCTAATATCCCTATCGCAAAAATCAATATTTCGAATTTTAATGGCTACGTTCAAGATTTTCAACTGTAAATGAATCTTTCACGAACGTTGATAGATTCTAATTCGCAAATTACACCAATAAAAAAAACCAAAAGGTTCCTCCTAACTACGCATTTAAATTGTATGGAAAAGATTACGAGAATTAATCCTGTTACTGTAGAGAGTTTGCGTGATCTATTAAATTTGTTTGTAGAAAATACAAGTACGTTGCAAAGTTTCAAAAACGTAGACTTTTTTGATCTTGTTGTTTTCAATTGGTTGTTGCAAAAGTTGAACGTCGCTACTGCTAGGAGATTTGAAATGCACAACAAATCGCAAATTCCCATTTTTGACGAATTGAAATTCTTTTAGAGCAAACTTGTAAGGCGAGTTACATATCCCCCAAATATATAAATATATATATATATATATATATATATATATATATTACTGTGATAAGGGGTTGTTTAAGGGTGTACTTTATAGTAAAGGTCGTTTAGGGATTAGAAATCATAATAGGAAGCAGAAAACTGCATTTATTTAAGAAAAAATTGAGAAATGGAGATGGTTTGTAAATAGTAAGCAGTCAACAGCCTGTAGATAAAGTATAAGTAGTTTTAAGCGACCCAAATAGACACACGAAGACGTATAGTTAGCGTAGAAATAAGGAATACATGCATTAGGTAAATAGTAAATATGTAACACCCTGTATATAGAGTTTTAGTTAATTTGGGTAAGGCAAATAATGATATTTTTCAGTGGAAGCACGCGTATTTATAAGTAAACATAATAAGGTGTAATTAAACACGCATTCAAAAGAGTTCCAAACAATTAGGTTAATACGGAGATAAGAAATAGAGCTTCGAGAAGCATAGTGTAAATGCGTACAAATAGTTAACAATTTTGATAAAGAAAGGTGATTAAAAATTGCGTAAATAACAAGCATATATGAAAATTAGAAGTCAAATTGCATCAGTTGTTTGTGTACAACATGGAAAAGCGATTAGATTCGTCAAAACACCGCATGTTTGATAACGAGGCACCTGCGAGCAAGCCACAGTTACTTGAAGGCAGAAAAAGTTACATCAGAAACTACTTTAAATGCAAAGACTTGATTGGTTAAAATTAGCGACGAGTTTGTAAGCCATGCCTACTGACTGAGTAGGAGATCAATCATATATTAACAGGGACAGTGATAACGAACTCAGTTTTCAACTCAACAAAGGCCGAGGTGCGCCACTTTGAAACAACGTGTAATACGTAAGAATAATTTAAAGTGAAAATTGTTTAAGTTCGACGAAGATGAAAATTATGATTGCCGATTAAACGGCTTCAAGTCCGGGGAGTATAAACTAAGAATTTCAAGTCAGGGGAGAATGACAATACAAGTTCGAGTCCGGGGAGGATAAATTACGATTTCAAGTCAGGGGAGAATGATAATACAAGTTCGAGTCCGGGGAGGATAAACTACGATTTCAAGTCAGGGGAGAATGATAATACAAGTTCGAGTCCGGGGAGTATAAACTACGATTTCAAGTCAGGAGAGAATGATAATACAAGTTCGAGTCCGGGGAGTATAAACTACGATTTCAAGTCAGGGGAGAATGATAAAACAAATTCGAGGCCGATGAGCATAAAAGCCAAGTCTGGGGAGAATGATAATCCAATTCTAAGTTTGGAGAAATTGATGAGAATAAATTCTGAGTCTGGTGAGAATAAGTCTAAATGAAACGACAATAATTTGGGGTGCATAAGTCTAAGTTTAATAATGGTAGTCCAGAGGGTGATGGCAATAATTTAAATGCAATGGTACAAGCGTGTGGATAGACAATACTTCGAATGGGTATACAATAATTCTGAATTAGTGGATAATAATTTTGATCCAAATGGATGGTATAATGCATGGAAATATTAGCTGATAATGGATGCGTCGACCAGGTTAGATTTTTAGTTATAAGACATTATTTTTCTATTGAATATTGAATTTGCTTAATATAAATTAATGTGACGAAGTCAACAAAACAAAGAACTTGCATACGTATAAAGTGCGTCATATGATAAAGGGGTTTCGAACGTTCCACACTTCTTTTTATAAAAACAATAGGTTTTTTGCTGACTTTGATTGAATAGTATATGATTTTGGAGATAAATGAAATTTACAACATTTATTTAATTGAAAAGTGTATTTTAAATAATTTACAAAAACCTGCACATAATATTTGTTTTCATTATATGGAATTGAATTAACTTCATTTTATAATTCTAAATAAACGCTAGTCGAGGTCAAAACATAAATTAATGGGAGTGTAATTTGATAATTTAAACAATAAAGGAGGAGCTATAAGTTGAATACGACATTGATAACGAGTAAGGCGGTAACATATCAAGTTTTGTTATTGGTCGATACAAGACCTTTACAAGATAAAAATACTATTAGTTCAACATTGTAAATTCAAGGATAAATAAAGAAAAGGTTATAAAGTTCACAAGCAAGTTGTGAAAACGGATGTGAATATATTGTATTCCAGACGTAAGTGATACTGCAGGTGCAGATCACAGACGGTTAAGAAACCGCAATTATTAGAAATTAAGATTGTTACATTGTATAATGAATAAAATAAAGAAATAAGCAGACATGAGCTCTGCAAGTTCCCACAAAAATGTGAGGGGCAGGGACAACATAAATACCCCGGGAGCTCCAGATCAGTCAGTCAGTCTTGAGTATTTCAGCTTTTACATTGTTGTTTGCTTAGGCTACTGGCCCTCAATTAACTTCAATTATTATTAAATTTCGACTTAGAATAATTCAATATTGTTTGTCAAAATTTCAACTGTAATTTCTGTTTAATAAATAAATTGTTACAAGAAGTTTTGAAAGAAGACTTTTAAAAAGGAGTCTCCCAAGGCCCGAAACGTAACTGGCGTTGAAAATGAATGACTTAATGTGTAATCAAAGAGGAGCTAGAACTAGCAAAGGTGATTAATCCTTTTCTAGTTCTGCTAAACAAACAACTCGTGCTTTAATCATTTAAACAATTGCACAAAAATAGTGCTCGCTGTGTAATGATACACTCGCGATTCATAAGTGTAAGAAATTCCTGAGTAAATCTGCGCAGGAAAGGTTTGACATTGTCAAAAAGAATAAATTCTGTATGAATTATTTGTTTAGTTTGTATTAGCTGAAAAATTGTAAATTGCAATATGCTTGCAAAACATGCCGTAAACGACATCATATCTTACTGCATTTAGATAATGAAAATACTTCTCATACTACATCTGACAAAGCAAAAATTGTTGATAAAAAAAAAAGTCATTGAAACTTCATCTGTAGCGAACCTTGTTCGTGAGGTCTTCGGTATTTTCTCGTTCGGGTATAATTGCTACAATGTTGTTAGCTACTGTTCAGCTATCAATTGCTGTTGGTTTTAAAAATTTGCAAACGATAAGAGATAATGGATGTATGTTCAACTTATTACTGAAAAATATCACCAAAGGTTTTTTAACACAAGAAGAAAGACCTAGCAAAAATTAAAGGTTTGGGATTAAGTTCGTCAACAATCAGTGGTAGGATGACTTGTTCTATTACACTTCGAATACTTACCGAAAGCGAATTCAATTACAAATTGAAATTTTTCGTTTTATCTGAAATATGTGGTCAATTGCCGGCCACGGCTTTGTCCAAACATCAGTGGGATCATATCAATGGACTAGATTTAGTTGATCCAATTTCTGTGTACCTGTGGAAATCGATTTGTTGTTGGGGGCAGAAATCTTCGCACAAATATTATTGAACAAATCTCGTGTCGAGCAAAAGGGCGAGTAAATCGCCATTCGTACCAAATTTGGTTGGATCATCACTGAAAAAGTTGATTGGAGGCTATTTCCACTTTAATGTGTGTTTGCGTAAAGCCAACAGATGAGACGTTTACCTGTTTTTAGAGTTGAAAAGCATTCCCACGCAAGTACAAGAAAATGCGGAAAATTCCTTATGTGAGAAAACCTTCGTGGAAAATTATTCCAGAGACGGACCAGGAAGATGCACGGTTTCATTGGTTTTTATTAGGCTAGAACCAATTTTCAGCGATTCTCGGTCAATCGCATTACGTCGTTTTTTTGCTATTGGAACGGCGGTTACAAAATGATTCAAATTTGCGTTTTATGTAGGGATACATAGACACAGGTCATCTGAAATCTATGTCACGCTCTTCAACAAATAGCGCTTCTGTTTATCACATTCCCCAACATGCAGAAATCAAACCCGAGAGTACATCTACCAAGTTATAATTCGTTTTCGATGCTAGTGCCGAAAATTCAGACGGTATTTCGCTAAATGGCACTTAGCTTTAGGGCGAATCATTACAAAAGGATATCTGTGAACTTTTATTACAGTTTAGATCTCATAGTATTATTTTCACCGGGGATATCAAACAGATGTATCGCCAGATCAACATGGTATCAGATCACCGTGCCTATCAACTGGTTATTTGGCGATTTGATTCTATTGTCGACATCTGATGTAAAATCACGTCTTGCTCTTCGCATATTTCAAGAACTATCTAGTTTGGAATCTTCTCATTACCAGCGAGCACCAACTATTCTACTATCGAATACATATGTGGATGACGCTATCACCGGTTAATACACCACCGATGCAATTTTATTAGTACAATAGTTAACCGAGTTATGCAAACTTGATGAGCTTGAACTTCGAAAATGGAATACCAACTCTGTCGTTGTTTTATCAAATAGGTAAATTTCGCTGGTAAAATAATCTTCTATTACATTTATCGACCCAGAAGTTTCTGTAGTGAAAATTTTACGACATAAATGATTTCCTGGCTCATACAACTTTTCGTATGATATACAAATCAGTGATGGACAATGTATAAAAAGACATTTTAGCGACACTCGATAGAATTTTCGATTCTTTGGGATTTTTAACCACGGTTACATTCTTCCCAAAACATTTAATTCGGCGGTTATAGGTTTTGGGGATCAATTGGGATGTTCGACTTCCAGAGGTTCGAATAAATATTTTTTCCATTGACAAATAAGGCTGTTATTTGTCAATGGAAAAAATATTTATTCGAACCTTCAATTTCATCAGGTTTGCAAACTCCTTGTGAAGTGATATGCAAGAAGATCAAACAACTTGATTTGCATACTTTCGTGACGCATCAGAAGCAGGCTATGCTTCAGTTGCGTATTTTTGTTGTATCGATAAAAACGAAATGTTTTTGTTAATTTTGCATGTGCCAAAGTAAAATTGCTCCTATCAATAATGTTTCGCTGCCTCGTTTAGAATTATGTGCAGCAGTTTTGCTCTCACACTTTGTTGAGTTTGTAAAAAGAACATTTCATAATTTAGAGTTTAACGTTTTCGCATGACCAGACTGTACCATATTAAGTCGTTTGCGCAAAATCGTCATGCAATAAATCTTAATTATCCCCTTCAATTGGAACAATGTAGAATCCAAAGACAATCCGCAGATGGCGCTTCATGTGGCCTAACTGCTTAAAAATTGATCGATCACACGCTTTGGTGGGAGGAACCGTCATGGTTAAAATTTCCCGTCGAAAGTTGGTCACATCATTCTTCTCGTTCTGAATCGGAATGAGGCGAGCTGCTTCAGGTCAAATCTGAAGCTAAACTTACCCTTATCGTATCATCTCCTTCATCAGAGATATTTCATGAATTAGTACGACAATTTTCGGATTTACAGGAAATCCTATGAATTATCGCGTACTGTCGTCGCTTTGCCTTATATTTGTTACCCGTAAGACAGAACGTCAGTAAGAAAAGAACAAAATCTGTAACGGAATGCTTGCCTGAATTACGTGTAACAAAGAAAAAGAAAGAGAAAGAAAACGAACGCCGCGCTAAACACAGTCAGAGATTTGGGGGTCTAAAAAACGAAACAAAAGGACACGATTCAATACGTCTTTTGTAGAATATCAGTAATTGAAAGGATAATTAAACACAAAAACACATGAAAAATATAACTCTTATGAGTAACTTCTATGAAATCAGGTAGCAAGCAACATTGAACCACTGGTTTAAGGATAAACATCTGAATTCTTCATTCCTTCCGTACTAGTGTTAAATATTAATTGCATCTAAGTAACAATCACACTAAAGGGTGTTTTGGTAAATAAAAGAACTACTTCATTATAGGCCCCTTAAACTTTGGCGTATGAACTAGGATAACAACACTAAGTTACATTTAACCACTGTAATTAATAATAATAAAAATATCATATATACATATAACAAGAATCTTAGCTACTTTGACTATGAAGAGCTCGTCTAAAATAGAACCTACTAACATATAAGAAACAAAGTACATATTTACAATAATGCCTTTAGGCGCAATAAACATTAAAATCTAATCGAATACTACAACTGATGGATAATTATCAAGTTTAGCTACAATTGCCAAACCAATTAACACAGTTACCCATCAATATAAAAATATTATCGTACCAAACTACTTTAAATTCTTATTCGAATAATGAAAGTATTAAGTAGACAACAATGTGTGGCTCATTATCTCTAAGTATTAACGTACTACCAGTAAATCCGCATATAGTAAGTAAATAAAAAATCGTATCTGTTGTCATTTAATGTTCGTTTACGTAGGATTTTAGGTAACTACAGGGTCCTTATCCCATCATAACTTCATCAGCATACAACCGCAGACAAACAAAATGTGTGGTAACAACAATGTGAAATTTTTGTAGCACGACCAAGTAGGCATTAGTTCAAAGAACCTAACAATGTGGGAGTAAAATATACGACTCAGGATGTGCGTTAAAATCCAAAGAATATAGGTTACAAACTAAGCTAAAAATATTAACATTTCTATTAAAGGAACAACACCCTTCAATTACCTACCAGTCACTAAAAAGAAAGATCACGCTTCTCATCATAAATATTTACAACTGCCCGATTGGATTTATATTATTCATCATAAAAAACACAATGTGAACTAACTTTAGAAATATAGGTGAACTCATTTTACCAATGTATTTATAAAAATGTTTTCTGCAAAATAATTACGGAAATTTCATATAGAATAGAAATAAGTTTGAGTATATTTCTATCTTTCAAAGATAACACAGCCACTTTGCCCAATTACAATTAAACTAGCAACATTTAAGAGATTCTTCTCAACCACATGCCTAGATATGAAACAAGAACGTGTAATATGAACATGTGGTTGTGAATTAAATAAAGGACGAACCATGTTGGCTGTCTCACTTAGCTAACTTGAAATGATAAAACTGTAGCGAACCCGTATATTCAAATAAATAGAAATTAATATGGTTTTAAAATGAGGAAGCAGACATTTACACATACGAAATGGAACGTAACAAATCACAAATCGTCGTCGGAAAAATTAATTGATAAAATTTAACTACGTGAAAGAACACATGCTTTAGAATTACTAGATAGCCATGTCCAAGTTACCACATCTTTTGGAACATTTAGGTAAATTAAAAATAGGACAGTTAAAAACTAAACAACTTTGCCCTATGAGCTCTTTTGTTATTGAGCGGGGCCTCCTTAGGACGGGTGGTCTTTTGAAACATTCGTGTCGTCTCATGTTAAATATCCTCTACTATTGTCAGAGTCACATCGTTTAACTAATATCATTATTGATTGCTACATTCAAAACTTGCATTGCGGTAATCGCACTACCCATTCCTTGTTACAGCAGTATTTTGGAATTTCGTCTGCTTGGCGAGCCATAAGGCAATGGAGGGGAGATTTACCTTCTCAGCGAATCACATCCGGATAAGTGTTGTTTTATACGGGCGTCGATTTTGGCAGCCCTTTTTTTGATTACGACGGGTAAAGTCCGAGGAGCAAAAACATTAAAGGCTTATTTATTTGTCTTTTTGATTGTTTTAGTACAAAAGCTATGCACTTAGAATTAGTCTCGGATCTATCGACGGAAGCATTTTTGACTAGATTTCTCAGGTTTATTTTTCGACGTGGAAGATGTGACCATATGTTTAGCGACCATGGTACCAATTTTATGGGCGCGGCAGCTAAAACTCAAGTGCTCTTAAAACAGACATCAGAAGCAGAAAATGTTGAGCGGTCTTTTAACCCCTTCAGCTTCGCATTTTGGTACCATTGGGAGGCAGGTATTATGTAAAAATCCATTTGTCTCGTGTTATTTGAGAGCAACGATTAACTTAAGAAGAGTTGAATACCGCGTTAGTATACATTGAAGCACTTCTGAATTCTCGGCCTTTAGGGGCACGTAATTCAGACCTTAACGATTTGGGGTGCTTAACTCCAAGTCATTTTTTAACTTTCGAACCTATTTCACTAATACCGGATACTGATCTTACAGAAATTCCACGTTCCACTTAATCTCTTATATCGCTGTCAATTATTATAAGGGTTACAATAAAGTATTTGGGACTGTTGGAGTATCGAGTATATCTATACTCTCCAACAAAAATCAAAGTGGTTTAAGGTTTCGCATTTGTTGTAATAAAGATTGACAATTCACCTCATTTACAATGAAAGTTGGGTAGGATTATTGAGCAACATACAGGCACAGATAACGTAGTTCGTGTCGCTACGGTTAAAACTGTACAGCGTAATATTAAAAGATCAATTACAAAACTAAGCCCTTTGTCAACAGAGTCTTGGTGTTTAACCAATACTACTTGCATATAGTTATCAACCAATTATTTGTATAAGTTTAGTTTGACAAATATTACTTGTTTTTACACATCATAAAATAAACATCAAATAATTTTGATGGGCGGGATGTTCAGGCACCATTTACCTACCTAGCCCAATTTCATCCCTCTCATGTTCCCACACCCTTTAAGAAGAATAACAATAGTTTTGCGTGTGTGACAATACGGAACTGAGTCCAGTGAGTGACTTTGCAGGCTGCAGTGTTACAAGAAGTGTTTATAATTGCGTGTCGAGTTCGTACCGTGCTATCGAAAAAGGTACACAAAGTAAGTGTTTATACATATTGCTATGATATCGCCGTACTTCGATGTATTTAACGCACAGTTGCCTGCTGTCCGCCACCGCTCTGTGTTCCTAAATAATCTAGAATAAAATTTAGATTTAACACAATTAGGTTTATGCCTCGACTAGTTCAGCTCAACTCCACACAGAGTGCACGACGATACGACAACAAAAAGAATTTAACCCTCGCCCCTTTCTCTCTAACACTTCATACCTAAATAATATAAACGAAATAACCAAGAAATATGCACAATTTGCACTTCTACAACCTTCGTAACATTGTTTGATATTTAAATCCCTCGAATCAAAGTAAAATATAAACCTGTTCATCGCCAAATTATAACCCTATTCAAATATAAAGTCAGCAAAAGTAACTCTGTATTATATTGGAAGTCTCGTTGAATGACCCTTCGTAATTTCTAAGCATCAATCAAAATTTTTGATGACCCTTCATATAAATATCTAAGTACATGCAAGTTTTAAATGTTCAAGAAATTTCAGTCTTATGCTATAAATTAATTATTGCTAACCCGGTATTTTTCTAGGTTGATTCCCTGGTTCGAATGTGTAGCTCTGAGTACACCCCAATCCGTTTGACCTTCCGCTACGTTCTGCTAACCAGTACCCTTGAGTTGTTTTCAGCTTGACGTCGTCCGTACTTTGTTAGATTTTTTATTCGGTTGGTTTGTTTATTGAATCGCTTGATCACTTACTTAGTGAACTTGCTTGGATAAACGCCCAGTCGAACGCTTAGTAAGTCGCTGATTTACTTAGATAGTTTACTTAGTTGATTGGTTGGTTGGTGCCGTTTTAATGTCAACGGCAAATTTGTATTGTACATTTGCACTTGCACTAGTACTTGAAATTTTTAATAACTGACTTTCACTTAAATTTTATTATTGAATTTCACAATTAAACTTTGTCTGATGTATTGATTGGTTCAGACCAGTACAGATCTGCCTCAGTTGTGGAAAGACTGACACTTATCAGCTCGTGCACTATATAAAGGCAAGTCAACCCCCCTGCTATTATTGGTTTACCGCGCTTATCTTCGTTATTCGGTGATATTGGAGGCGTTGTGCTTGCTTATCGCCCATCCAATGGGTTTTACATGAAATTACTTATTCTATAGTATGTTGTAATGCTCATCCTGATCACGTAGACATCAAAATTTTATATTCTGGATTTCGTTGACCATGATACTTTGTACCTTCAAATGTCACGTACTCGTATTTTGTAAAGGAATTTATTCAAATTTTCCTTTTAATTTCGCACGTATACAAACTTGTTGTTCCACATTTTGTTTACCTAATCTTCTGGGTTTTGTGTCAATTTTACATTGAAGATCATGTAGGCGAATTTTATAATGGTGTAAATTAGGGGCGTTTATTTATTTCCTGCGTTCTGAGACATGTTTGTTCTTAAAGGTCTGTTTATTGTGGGCATGCATAATTATTTCCTTACACTAATGCGTCAGTTTTGTATAAGATTCGTTTCATGTTTGTTTTACTTTAGATGTTCCTGATTTGTATTTATTTAAAGTTTATGAATGTATTGCTGTTTCAAAAATGAATTGGATTACGTACAAAGTTATTTATCTTACTAAATATGATTGAATTATTAAAGAATGAGCCCCCCTTCATTGACTAAAGTTAGTTGTGAATTTTATACAGTGTTTGATATTTTCCTTTTGCATAATTGGCGAATTGTGTACTTTTTATGATTCAAATGTTTGGTTTCCTTGACTTTGGTGTTGTGTACATGAAGTATACTACCCTTGTGACCCTATATACCCCTAAATAGCCCTATTATCATAGCAATATATATATATATATATATATATATATATATATATATACCCTTTGTGCCAAACAGAATCCGACTCTATTTTACTTTAATATTTAATAAATACATAAATATAATAAAAGTAAAATAAACAATTGTTGTTTTGATTTATTTTGATCCCGTAAAACAAATTATGGACTAACGTGCGAGAAAGTGTTTACGATTTAATGATCATTATGATATTACCCTTTTACCAAAAATTCCAAATCTACTTGCTGTTATACAAGAAAACATGCAATCCGTGATAAAAATAACATTTTCTATAAGTCTTAAAGAACATGTAGCAATTGATCATAAAATTATGCTTGCACTAATATAAAATTACGCACAAGATTCTACATCACTAATTTTATCAAACAATAAAAATCCGTTAGCAAGGAAAAAACGAAAATATATCTGAAAAATAAACCAAACAGTAAACTGAACTGCGAGCATCAAAGGTGAGGTTAAACTCATTAAACGCGCCCGTCACAAAAACACGTTATTTAGAGAATCTATAAAAGCCCATTTTTATCAACAAGTTTCATTTGCGGAGCATTGCAAAGCGATGCTTACAATAACGAAAACGTTAATAACGGCACATACAAAATGTTAAAACTTCTTATTTAATAAAATCTATAATATTATTTGCTCGACCTTTGAAAATTATGCCAGTAGAAGGTGAATAGTGGAACTGGTGCACTTTTTTCCCTTTGCTCGCTATCCCGATTCCCGGGGTTATTCGAGAAGGGCGTAAAACACGTATACAATCTAAAATTTCACGGTGAATTAAAATCTTTTGAAATTTTGCAATCGGACTAACACCTGTGGAGCTACAGCCCTTTCAACGACTGAATACTAAGAATTTCCCACATCTAGTTAGATATCGTTTTTATGTTTTTACCCCATTGCCCTAACGGAAATTGAAGCATCAAGAAATTTAACGCCCCGACGGAACAGACGAAAGTCGACTTGCAGAAATTCTGCTCCGAAAATGGTAGTCCGCATCGCGCGGGTAAAATGTATTGTAGTTGGTCGGAGTATAGTGATCAACGATGATTGGCACCCAGTACAGATGCGAGCGGAACAGGAAAATGACAAAGACCTGGGTGTTATTCTGAGTTGAGAAACCCGTTGAGTAGCACCGTGAAGTCGTACTGAGCACGACGGAATTCCCAGACAATAGAAAACGGGATCTTGGTGCGGTACTTGGAGAATGGAGATGGATCCGTTAGTGCGCTTCAGGTTGTGGTTCTTAAATGCCGACTGTCGGAGGTTTTGGGACATCTATATAATGGGAGCTCGGGAGGACACTTCGGCGTTACGAATACTCTGGAGAAAGTCCGAGCAATATTTTACTGGGTAGGCTACAAGGATGATGTCAAAGAGTGGTGCCGCAAGTGTCAACTGTGTGCACTATTAGGAAACCGTAAGGTTCCAATGAGGCAATACAACATGGGGAGTCCCATTGAGAAAGTGGCATCGATATTACTGGTTGATTCTCTAAAACCGACTCCCGGAATAAATACATCTTGGTAGCCATGGCTAGAGTAATCTTAAACAATGAAAATATATATAAATTTGAGGTCATAGATATTGCAAGGATTTGTTTTTATTATAAATAATATCATGGGCATTATTGGTTTAATTCCAATAGTAACAAAAATTGAATGATTAAACTAAAGTTACGACTATAACAGATATTGAACAGCTTCAAGCCATCGTTTCCACTTATATTTTAAATTAAGTATAGTACAGAATAAAACGCCTTTATGACTGATAAAGCTTGCATGGTTGATCAAAACTTCAAAGGAAACCACTAACTTGATTTAAAATTTTACCAAATCCCTGTACGAGCGCATCAGTAAAAACAAGCACGGTTAAAATGAAAATCGATTTCGTTTAATCACTTCATACCCTTTCAATTCTTCCAAAGGGAAAATTATGTAAGGGATGGCTTCCTGCATGCAGAAACTAACTATTTAAAAAAATCCCTCTGATATTTAACCCATAAACGTAAAATGAAGTTCCATTTTTAATATTCAGTAACCGCCAACCAACGTATTTAAGATGCCAGATTATTTAAAAGTTGACGTAAAATTCCACACATGGAGTTAAGAGACACTCTGCTGAAAGCTGGCGGATTATTGTAAAAGTTAAACCCTCCAAACAAATATGACGACTACGAGATTGCAGAAAAGCTACAGCTTTTTGTGCAAATAACAAGTAGACTAAAAGTTTCAGTGTAAGATTACTTAAAAGTTGTTTGCTGTAGTTTTACTTATTCTTGTTACGGGATTATTATGTGAGAAGAAGTAGCATGAGTTCTTGAAAATAATGGTGCTATTGTAGGTCACTCTTCTCAACACGTGAAGTTGCCACGCTTTCCTAAAGGATGTGAAGTGACCCCCTATCTACCCCAACATCCATAACGTTATTGCGTTAACTAAGCATACATTTGTATATAAAAAAAGCAGTTATTATTTTAAATTAGTTAAAATGAGTTTCAGCGCGAAAATACCTTGAGTTCTTTACAGTTTGCAAGGAGGCTACTCAATTATAGTATTGAAATAAAATACCGAAATAAACAGGGAATGCACTTAGTACTTTCCTTTACAACAAGCAATAAAAGGAACTTCGCATTTGAATATCAATTACAAAAACACCGATATATTTTTCCATAAATAATCATCCTATGAAACCGAAATCATTGCAAATCACTCAAACCGCAGAAGCCCATAAAATAATATAAAATTTTAAACATATAGACCCGCACAATGACGCATGTGTGGCATTAAATAGATAGTGTGAAAATGCCAATAATTATTCTCACGCACCCACACACTATTAGCATCGATCTTAAAATAGTTCAAGTCGTACAAACCCTGTGAACCAAAATTTGCGTAAACCCCCGAGAATATTTTAACTTAGAAATACCGTCGAATCATAATACAGGGGAAAAGATCAAATTAGTCGATCATTCATGCATTTCAAGCTGTTGTAATTCAATTGACGAGCAACTAGAGACGAGCGAATACCAGGTTTAAGTAATTCGAAGTGATAGTAATTTTGAAAATTCGGACTTGCTAATGAAACAAGCTCCAAAACTCGAACGTAACTGCAGAATTATATAAATTGCCGTTACCAGAAAAATGGTTCGGTAGTGGATACTTTCTTCAACACCTGTTGGTTTCAGAGGATTACTGACAGCCACATTTTTAGTTTTGCACGACAAGGACGCTCGAGCCGTGTATAAATAAGCTGTAAGTCACTGAATTTTTCTACCTGCTACATATTTTAAACCGTTATTTTATATTTAATTGTATACAACTAACTTTTTATTAAGGAAACTTGTACATTGGTGCACGCTTGACTAAAAGCGAATTTTAACCAGGAAAAGAACCACAATTGTAATCACATAAAGTGTGTAGGTACTCATTTAGTTTGGTTGGATTAATAAATTTACTTTTCTACACGCATATTTAGCCAAATTGGAAGTAGTTAATTTAAACAGGTTGTTCTGTTGTCAAACACTGTATTATTCATGTATTAATATAGGTTAGGCGATTAGCTTGGAGTATTTTTATAAATTGTGTATATTTTAAATATGTAGGTGAAGAAAAAAAAGTGTACACAAGGCTCTACAAACATGTATTGTAGGAAGTTAAGATTCATTTAATAATCGACTCGAACACCACTCATCCTCTCGCGAGACTGAAAATCCAGATGGGTTGGTGCTCAACATTTTACATTAAACAAAGAGTTCAGACACCTTTCCAGGTAAGTTAAAGTGTTGAAGTTTGTATACCTCTAAAAGATCTGCAATTGTTTTCTTAGAATTCAACCCTCGCCACTATAGGTTAGCTGGTGCATTATTAATGTTACGTCTCAGAGGTGGGGTAAATTTCATTCCGGTAGTTAAGTCAATTTCACACGGAGCACATTGTCTTGTGAACCATTTTTACCTTTCTATTTTTTTACGTAGTAACAACATTATAATATTGTGGCGCCGCTTGGTCTAACTGTGACCAGAATAATTATATTAGAACGTAAACGAAGGGTATAAAACAAAAGATGATTGATAGGTCATGCAAAGCGAGATCTCTTGACTGACGGGTACAAGACTTTGCATTTAAAGATTACAATAGATACATTAGTCATGTTATTCACATATTATGGTATATTCTCGGAACAATTAGAACGATTGGATAAAATATAATTTGCCGTGAAAAGCGTTAGTTGGTCCAGTTCCGATCAAAATCGGGTCATGTAGCTAAGAGATGTAGAACCAAAGTAAAATGCCCTCTGTGTAATGGTCGACATTATGTTGTATTTATGTCCCAAGCTGAATTCTTGTAGATTACCGAAGGGTGGAAGCCGAAAACAACGCAAAAGTTACAAGAATAGTACTAGCAGAACCAATGTGATAGTTGCCCAAAATTGTACACAGTATGTTTAGCTAAGATGTTAATTATTACGTTATATGGGATCGACAACGAAGCTTGTAACATTAGAGCTGTGACTGACACGGACTCTCAACAGACCCACATCATACATGTATTTATGCTAAACGCGCATTTCTCAGAGAAAGGTATGTGGTGTGGTTAGAGCGGTTAGCCATGATAAAACGTTGTATGCAGGGGATACCAACAAGCTCGCGAGAACGAGCATTTTAATAGCAAGAAACTTAACTACAGGTTATCGAACAGATTGAACGCGGTGTGCGTTAATTCAGGGCGAAGTGTTCCGCTTATATCTTCTACCTTTTCTTAACTGCCTAATAAAAATCGCGTGTTCCGTGAAAGTGTAAGGTTAAACGCACTGCCCGCCAGAATTTGGGTAAACAGAGAAACTATCTCCACCCCATCCTGACCCGCTGAAGACGAGCGGAGGTCGCCTTTGGCTCCAGCGAATAAGCAGGTAAGCCTCTGGCATATTGTTACATTGTTAACTTTACCCTTGACGGTAGTAATTGCAACCAAATTTGGGGCGCAATAAATTACACCCAGGGTTATGCACTGAATGACGTCGCGGATGAAACTTAATATTTGGCGCTCCAACAAAAAAGCATTTTCTACACATAAAATGTTTAATGTTAAAAAAATGTTTTAAAAGTATGCTCTTTCCTATAATAATGTAATTTTTACCGATTACGTCATCCATATTTTACGTTCGTAGTCTATCTAAACCAAAACATAAATTTAATTGTCAAAACTAAAAACATCTTTCAAATTTGCACTAAATAATATTTCCTCCACTCTACTACCTCTAATAATTCTGACATTTTAGAATATACTGCTGACGACTTCTACCCATTTATCAGTATACCAAACCTATGCATAATACCTTGAAATAAAAATCTGGTGGCCACATTTTACTGAACACGTGTTGTGTTAAAATAATTATTTTTAATACAGTTTAATTAAAATTGTAGTTTTGTGAGTGTCAACGGGAATTTATAGTTGAAATAATATCATATATAAAAAACACTAGTAATCTGCAGGGTAGAAAAATTATTTTTTCTACAATAAAGTTGTCTTGGATACCAATATAAATTATGTGCAGGTAAGCTTAGACAAAAACCACCTTTGGTATCTTAAAACTGAAAATGCAACCAAGCCATTTCCTGTTTAAAACAATTAGAAGTTTCCATGAAAAACTAACTTCTAATGATATGTAAATTATACCACACAGTATCTTCATTAATTTATAAGTTACACAATTTTAATTGTATATTTCAAGAATTATGGCACTTAAAAGATTTGTTTCTTTACCTTTAACGATTAACAATTTTTATACTTGTCGTCTTACCTTTAATTATGTAAATAAACCTTGTCTTCTCTATCTTTAATTTAATTAAATTTTCTTCTTGTGATGCTACCTTCCCTACACAAATATACCTAAACGGTAATTAATTATACCCACCGCTAATAGACATGAAATTTTAAAAATATTTCATGATGATTCTACCTCCGCACATTTAGGCGTTAAAAAAACTATAGCGAAAATACCCGATTTTTATTACCGATCCAATTTAAGACCGTCCGTTTGCCGATACATTAAAAACTGTAAAATCTGTGGTGCACAGAAAAGCTGATAAAAAATTCAACCTGGTTTTGGGTGCGTTTAAAAAAGTATCTTATCCATTTCAATTAATTTCTCTTGATTTACTAGAACACTTCCTCGATCAATACCTATTGATCGTGACGAATTGGTCTTTCAAATTTGTTGTTATTCATCCTTTAGCAAAGGCTATAGCTTCTGCAGTTATAAAATTTTTATAACAAAAGTTTTTGTTATTTTCGGCGTGCGTCAGGTTATTCTTTGTGACAATGGTAGAGTTCATTTCAAAAGAAATTCAAAATTTCATAAAAAGTTATAAAGTTCAGAAAATTTGGTTTAAAGCCAGATACGATCCGCAAGTAGACTCAACAGAACGTGCTAATCGTCTAACTATTACCGCTATCTCTTCCTACATCGAATTCAACGATACTAAATAGGACTAAAATATATTTAAAATTGCACAAGCAATACTTATTCCTAAACATGAGGCTACTCAATTTTGATCTTCATTTTCAGTTTTTGGTCGTTATACTCCAATTGATGATAGTTATTATGGTTCTGTTCCTGATAATAATGGTGTAACTGAATTTGATGAAAAATGCGTTGTGACAAAGATCAACAACTGTTATCATTTATCTTTAAGCTTATGAAGAAAGTAAAAGTCATTACAACCTTCGTCAAAGTCATTACCACTTTCGTAAAAAAGATATTTTCTTCGTCTTAGGTGAATAAGTACGGAAAAAAGCATGTTCTATCTAATGCAACTAAAAAGATTTCTGTTAAACTATTCCCAAAATTTATATGATTTCTCGTGTAATTTCTCCAGCAAACCTCAAATGCGTTGGTATATTAAAGACTTAAAACCATTTTCGTTTTCCCCCTAACGACCAGTACTTATTTACATTTATGTTTATATCTTCATCTAAATATCTTTTATTTTCTGTTTATTTTAACCGATTTTTTCTTTTAGCGTTATCTTCCCTGCACAAATATACCTTAGCATTCAAATTTCATATAGTTTACTTCTAAGTAGATTCATTTAAAAACCTTTGACATACTATCGTACATTTAAATGGACGTTACTGTTGAACTTTGAAGCGTTTCAATCCTTGTCATGTTATAAATAGTTTATTCAGTTCTAAAAAATAAATTCTCATTCCTGGCTACAAAATTTTTATTTGTCTCTATTCTCAAATAATTCAATTTCTTTTAAATTTCCATCCTATATCTTGCTACTATTCAATAACACAGTACATTTTTAAATTGTGGTTGACATATCTTTCGTCTGAACAACTCAACGAATCTTTAGGACTTGAACTAGCTGAAGTCGGGTTGCAGCTTTACTCTTTGGATGCCCATAGGATCGCAACCTATACCTCTGTAGTCAAAAGTCGATCTCCACAGTTGCTAATACAAAAAATTTATATTCAACGTGTTTTCTTTCGCATATATTTCAACCATTTGTTACAAACTCCGCTATCAATTGTTTTGTCATATGGCGTTAATGTATTTTTTCTGTTTTTACTGAACGCGTTGGTGAGAGGTTGTCGCCTTTGTCCTTTCCAATATTATTCCTTATTGTGTTGGTATATTCAAAATTTTACTACTTTTATCTTCGATTAAGTGTCTATCACACTGTGTCCATGCTAGTTATGTTTTTGAAATTACTGTGTGGGTATATTTAAGTTGGACGTGTTACTTTTATTTGATTTCCTTATTGCAGAGGATGCGCTCGGTAGAGAGGTGACGTGTCCCATTTGGAGCCTGCTTGTTTTTAAGTATCGACGTGTTAGAATAGGACTTATTTTATCATTTACGATGCAGGTGGTCCTTCAGACCAATCTGTTTTAATAAGGATATTCTCTACTCTCTATGCTTTCTCTAGGATGCTTATCCTAAAACTCTGCTTTTCTCTTATCCTACTATCTCCCTTTTAGCCTTGTTTTTTCCTTTGTTGGACCTGTTTTAGTCCCGAGATAATTGCCCATCACGTAAGAGTAGTGCTTCTTCGCTCCGGGATGCTGGTCGAGTGGTAGTTCGTTATTCATCGTTTTTCTACCGCTATTGCTCAATGCGAGCTCTTCCTATTCTCTCTTCTACCTGGTTGCTATATAGCTCCAAATATCCCATCTCCCTCTTTTACTTTTTCTATCCTGTATTTTCTTTCACTCATAGTTAGAGAGTTGTTGCCTTACGGCATTGGGCTGTGAGTGTGAGAAATCTCCGTCTATCTGTGTATCGCTGATTTATGTTAAAATCGCCGAGAGTGAATTTGTTATCTGATTTGGCCTGTGAACCAATCTTCTCTCAATCGCAGCCGGGATGCAGGGACTGCATTCTCTTTTCTATTTGGTTACTAATGCTGTTCGTATAAACGAGACCGCTTCACGGAATTTCTCCTTTTGGAAGGCATGAGTTAAAACTCCTTTTTAGGTTCCTACGAGATCACTTTACTTCCTTGGGAGTCCTCTTTTCTACTATTAATGTAGGAGAGACGGTGTGCCTTGACAAGGATAAGGTCTCCGAACAAAAAATTATTTTATCGTTATCTTTTCTTTAAATTTTTTCTTAAGACATTATTTTATCTTAAATATAATTATTAGGTTAAACCATTAATGTTCAATGTTTATTTTTCTCTTTGAAAATATCTAGAAGATTTTATTTTAACTGATAAATATTTCGAATTACATATGGTTTGCTACTTATCTTCTTCTTTGAAATTATCTTGGAGATCTTATTTTGTCTAATTAATATGTGACAATAAATGGTTAGCAATCTTTTCCTAAAAATATCTCAGAGATTTTACCTTACCTACTTAACGTTTCGAAACGCGAATGGTTTGTTACCTATCTTTCTCGTCGAAATGCCTTTGAGATTTTATCTTAAATAAACAATACTCTAAACCATAAATGGTTAGGTATTTATCTTCTTCTCTGCAATTTCCTCCGAGATGTTACTTTATCTTACCTTTGCTTTAAAGCAAATAAATTATCTATATCTTTCTCTTTGGAAAATACTTTTGAGAAATTTGATGTTCCGAATCTTTGGTATTTATGACCTGAGATAGGATTTATTATTGTAAAAAGGAAAAAAGCTTTTAATTTTTTATTTGATACGATAGATTTAAGAAATTATATATCGTTAATGCAGTAGTACTGTCTAATTTGTTTACTCAATGTTTTTGCTGCCGCAATGTATTCTGTCCTTATCTTGTTAAAAGCCAGTAAGTTTGTTTAGCTTAAGGGAATGTTTTAAAGATATTAATAAAAATGAATATGCATGAATATGTAACGATAAAAATTAACTTTCTATTTAGTTTTATAGTGAATTTCAGTGTTAATTTTAAGTGAATGAGTCTTAAACTCTCCGACTAAATTTGCGCGATCGGTGCGGCGGTAAACAAGTAATGCAACGGTTCAAAAACCAGGTGGCGCCTACAGACATTATTTAATTTAAGTTTTCTGTACACGTGAGCTCTCGTACAAAGAGAGTTTCCCTTTTTATTTTTTCTTTTTGAAGATTTAAGACGATTGTGTGCGCCTTTTAGCTACATCAAGTTTCATTTTAATATTACGATTAGGGAGTTATTAAATTCAAAAAGGGAACGTTTTTTTCCATCCTAAATTTAATTAAGTTCTTGCTTGTGAAGTTTTATGATTATAATTTCCCACGAGCCGTAGGACAATAACCCCCTAATTTACTGCATGTATTCATACCTTTTTTTCTTTTTGAAGGTTTGAGGTGATTGTTGCGCTTTTTGGTTGCATCAAGTTTTATTTTAATATTAGCATTTATGGATCCAATAAGAGAAAGCTTGTTTCATCTTAAATGTAATTAAATTCTAATGTGAAGTTTTATGATTATAATTTCCCACGAACCAGAGGACAATAACCCCCTAATTTACTACGTGTATTCATGCTAAGCACGGATTTTTCAGAGCAAGACATTTTAAAAGCAATGCCTTGATCCGACTACGGGCTATCGAACAGATCGAATGGAGATCAATGTTAATTTTGGACGAAGCGTTCTATTTGTATCCTTTACTTTTCCTTAGTTACCTAATAACTATCTTGTGTTCCGTGAAAGTGTAAGCTTAATCGCATTTCGTCGCCAGAATTCAGGTGAACATAGAAGAAACTAACCCCACGTCACCCTGATTCCGTGAAGACGAGAGGAGACTACTCTTGGCTCCTGCGAATAAGCAGGTAAGCCCTAGCTTATTTTTGCATTGTTAGCTTTACTCGTGACGGCAATAATTGCAACCAAATTTGGGGTGTATTAAATTACGCTCGGGGTAATGCAGTGATTGACGTCACGTATAAAATGTAATAGACCTACGTTGCACAGGATGAAGATGATTTGATACATTTAACCGCAGAAATGTTATTGAATGGCATACGCAATGTGAATGTATTAGATTTAGGTCAAATCCATACGACTTACCTAGGCCATTGGTCGGTAAACTGCGGCTCGCGAGCCACATGCGGCTCGCCAGCCACCTGCGGCACTTTGACTCCTTGGCTGTGTCTCTTCAACGAAATGTTTAGTGTAGGCACAGAATATTATTTACTAGCAAAGCTAGTCACGTTCTGAAAACGTGATTTTCGTTATGGTTCGTGATATACTTTTTCTCTGCACCTCTCCCCACGTCTTTTTACAAATCTGTGTTTACTTTTGAAAATTATTTTCCACCCCACTAAAATGAAAAAAAGTACAAATATATAAAAAACTTGATTTAGGCGTCGATTACGCAACTAAAGAAAACACGTAAACTTTGTCGAAAACACTTTATTAAACATCATTGTCTTATTTATTTTAACCTTGAACCACAATATAATTTTTTCTTCTTAATTTTTTATAATAAAGTGATATACTTGCCGAGTAAGAAAGTAAAAGATGAGTAAACTTTTTGAAACGCAAGCCCACAAAAAAGCCCATTTTTAGAGACCAACAAAAGCACGGACAGTCGCTCGCAAACACGTGTACCATTATCTCCTCCGAATTGCCGCCCACCAAAATGTATTTTACTACAAATAGTAAAATTACATTTCGATGAGCAGCAATTCGACAAACAAAACAGCATAGGTACAAAATGTTCTTTTCTGAATTTATTGTTTTACCATTATTCGGTTTGTCGGGCGACGATGGCGCGGGGGAGGCGCATGCGATTTTTGCGTAAGTTGACTAAGCGAGCCCAGTCAGTACTCAGCCAGCAGTCTCACAGTCCAGTAATTAAATTATAATCCGCAAATGTTTCGAGTGATGTAGAAATGTATATATTTTAAATTCATAAAATTATATACATTAGTAGTTATACATATGTAAGTAATGAATTTATACAGTTATATATATATATATATATATATATATATATATATATATATATATATTTCCATCTACAGATTCCGCAGGTTTTTACGTTCTAACTTTGCTTTTAAAATTCCCCTGGTTAATTCAATACCCGCTCGAATAAATTCCGTTTCTACTGTTAAATAGTTCAACATAATTAATAATAAATACACTCTCTAATAATTCCTCAACTTAAATCTAGTTGCTTTGAAACGACGAGTTTATGCTACAATTAAATAGTTTATATCCTGTTTTAGGTACCCGTTATCTTGGTATACATTACGACCGCGTATAATTGCTTCTCTTGTGTTTCCAATTTAAAGACCTGTCGAGATGATAGATCCTACTATTATTTGATAGCGTGTTTTCCGGTTTTAATTGCGCTTCGGTAAACGAGGATTTGCAGTTCGAATTCGTGTGATTTGAACCAATGTAGAATTTGATTCTGCAGCTTGTGCGTCGAAATATTTTCTACATATTTCTTCACCGTATTTCAAAAGCAATGCACATTTGTTTTTTTTTTGTTCGACAACTAGGAAGTATCTTGCGTGTATTGCTTTTTAAGCTGGAGGTCAAATGGGTTCTTTCTTTGTGTAGGCCCACCTGTTCGTTGCCGTGGACCAGCTGCTATTGTCTATGGATCGCTGTTGTAGTTACGATGGGAGGGTGAAGATCCTGAATACCGCGGCGTTTCTGTGTTGACTCACCCCCGACGGGTTACAAGCTAAGTATCCGGCCACCTACAGGTATGCAACTAGTTATCTATTGTGTGTGACAATGGCATATTCCGTATCAGCGTTTGGTGTAGTTACCTGATAAGAAACGTGACATTGTAGAACTATTGTTTGTTGCTGCTAATCGATATTGTCGCTCTACAGGTGTGATGTACCATTGTTAAAAATGTTGAACAGACACACGCTTATTCTTTTATACTGATTAGTTTATTTTACAAACGCTACTACGTACAATTTAAAAGATGTCTGACATAAGCTCTCACACGTTAATTCTTTCCTACGAATTAGTTTATTTTACAAAAAATATTAGGTGAAATTTTAAAAACGCTTGACAAAAGCTCTCACATATTGATTTACTACTGATTAATTTTATTTTGTGTAAAATACGAGATGTGCACTTCTTATCTAAATTTCTAAATTGTCCGTATAATATAATTGTTTGCTGTGAAATAATAACACTTAATCTATTGCTTTCGCTTGTTTGTAAAGAATCCTTTATTTATTTTTATGTGTTAATAGATAATCGTGGGCGATGTGCTTCTTTTTTTTGTTTTTTTTTTTTGGTATTCAGGTGATCCTCTCCCTCTCTGCGTTTGATAGTTAGCCTGGTATTTACTTTTCTTCCGGCTATGTCTAGGCACGTAGCAAGGTATTTAACGATCTTTTTACTTTTGTTATAATTTTGTTTTTGATGATTTATTTTTACTCAAAGTGCAACATTTCTTTGGTGTCCATCATGGCTAATACGACAAGCAAAGAAAAACCGCATTAGAACAGGAATCAGACATTGAAAATGATGACTTAGGATATCCCATACTTAGAGATGAGTTTGAATTAGCACTAAAGGGTCTGAAAAATGGTAAGGCGCCGAGTACAGATAAGGTGCAAGCAAAAACTCTAAAATCCGCTAGACAAGCAGTAGCAGAACGTCTCTTCCAACTTGTAAGCAAAATATTAACTAGAATTGTACAAAGACAAATGGCAAAACGAGCTGAAAAAATACTAGGAGAAGATCAATTTGGGTTTAGGCGAAACAGGCGAACACGAGAGGCTATTTTAGCTCTGAGAGTGACAATGGAGAAAACAATAGAAGAAGGGGAAAGCGTGTATATAGGGTTTGTAGATCTAGAAAAAGAATTCGACAATGTAAAATGGAAAAAAATGTTCGAAATATTCAAAAAGATTGGAATGAGTTATAGGGAATTGTACATCGCTTATACAAAGAGCAAACAGCAGTAATAGAATTAGAGCAGGAACGTAGAGAAGTAAATATTAGAAAAGGGGCGAGATAGGGATGTGCCCTATCCCCATTAATTTTTAACATGTACATTAAAGAGGCCAATGAATACTGCCAAATGCAGGAAGACATTTGGAATTACTATGCAGGTACAAAAATTGATATGCTTAGATTTGTAGATGATATAGCGGTACTAGCATCTAGCAAGGAAGAGTTAGAAGCTGCTTTTAATGAAATAGAAACGGTTGTAACAGAGAGATGCGGTATGAAAATTAACAAAAAATAAAACTAAAGTACTAGTATGCAAAAGAGGGGAAAATATATCAAAAACAAGAATACAAATAGGTAGCAAGAACTTACAAGAGGTTAAGGATTTCTGTTACCCAGGAAGCCAAATAACGTAAGATGGTAAAAGCGCAAAAGATATAAAACAAATATTAGCACAAGGTCGTGCTACACTTAACAAGAAAAAGCAACTACTGTATTAAAAGGCAACAAACAGAAACAAGGAAAAGATTGCTTAAAACATATGTATGGAGCACAGGACTGTGTGGCTGTGAAGCCTGGGCAGTAGGAGAAGCGGACAAGAAAAAGGTAGAAGTCTTTGAAATGTAGTGCTGCAGACGTATGATGAAGATATCATGGACAGACAAAGTTAAGAGGTACTAAAAATGGTAGGGGAAGAAAGAAATATGTGGAAAACGGTAAAAAGTAGGAGGAATAGGATAATAGGCCACATACTACGGCATGAGGAAATAGTGCGGAATATATTAGAAGCAGAGATAGGAAAAAAGAGAGGTAGAGGTAGACCTAGGTTAGACTATTGCAAACAGATAATGAAAGATGTAGGCTGTAGGAATTTAAGGGAAATGTGTAGTCTGGCTCAGAATAGAAATCAATGGAGGTACGCATTCAACCAGTCCCAAGATGGATAAATTAATGACGAAAACTGTACCTAAACATGATGATTAGTATAAGAAACTACAGGTATTGATCGTGCAATATTCCCGAATAATGTTAATTGTGTGAAGCGATTTACTGGAAAATTATTAATTCGGCAAATGTCTAAGCGTGGGGGAATCTTGGCAACCACAGGCTGCTTAACCCCCTTCACATACCTTACATGTGATTTTGCAATGCTCCACATTGGCCAGGAGGCGAGTTTTGCTGAACCTGAAACGTATTTTTTTTTTGTTGGGCGCCAGTCAAACGTTTTTTTTTTGTTGGGCGCCAGTGAAACGTATTTTTTTTGTTGGATGGGCGCCAGTGTAACGTATTTTTTTGTAGGATGCGCGCCAGTGAAACGTAATTTTATAAATGGGCGCCAGTGCACAAAAATTTTCCGCTTCCTTCACAGAGAATCGAAAAAAGGGTCATCTTCCGACATAGCTAGGAGTCTATTCCTGGGTAGAGCAATAAGAAGTGGGGAGGTAAGTCGAATTTTGTTTTCAAACAAAAACTAAACAAGGTTAAATAGGCGCCACCAAGTCCTGAGATAATCACTATAAGAGCAAAGCACAATTCAAAGGGCGGACGTGGATACCTAAAGATAAAACGATCGCCTTCGTTAACAAAAACCTGTCTTATAAAAATAAAACGCAGCTCCTGTAAGAAATCACAAAGATTAAATAAAAAAAAATGTAGAACACCATTTGTGTCCTATAAAAGTATCAAAAATAAAAAATGTATATCCAATATGATATTGGCACAAAATTATTACCCAAAAATTCTACCTTTATGTTATCAGATTTGATCGCATTTGACCAAAATAAAAGTCTCAAAGTTTAACTAATTGTTTACTGAAGTAAAAAAACTTTCTTTTAAAAATTCATAACTTTTTAACATGTAAAAATTCTCAACAATAATGTTTATAACAAAATCAAAATGTTGTCTTTTTAAAGCTGTTGGAGAAACAATGGGAACATTTACACTAAGCGTGAAACTCCAGATTATTTCCTTAGAGCAAGTGGACTGTGACTTGGGGGTAGTGTTGCGATAAAATACTCTTAGCGGTAAATCAAACAATGATCAGGCACTTACCTTAATGTTCATACTGTTGGCTTCTACGGAAGTGGTTGGCAGCATCCAAACCGGAACAAATCTCCGCCGACGGAAATGTAGAAGCACAGTGATACACACACCAAAAAATGTATATTGTTTTAATACATGACCGCACGGGCCAAGTGCTTCGAAACGAGTGTACAAAACCAGTGCTAGATAACACCGCCTGGTTTATCGCAAAACAAAACCTTGACTGTTTAAAATAAATAACATTGAAATTAAGAGTGGCGTTCTAACCCAATTTTGAACAAAGCAAAAGACTGCTCTCTAAACATAAGCTTGTTTTCAATATTTAATCAAAAAAATTTGTAAACACAATGCATTGAACTATCATTTCTATCCTGGGCAGATCTTATCAGGTAGATTACAGTTTCATAATTATTACGCAGCGTGTATTTAAATTTTGCAATGAAGTGAAATAAACTTCCATGTACATAACAAATTAAAAGTAAACAAAAGTTCACTGGTATTACTTATCAAGTACTTTTTGTATTAAGTATATAAATTTTCATAACCTAAAAATTTTTGTATGAACACAAATGCAAACACTTTGCAATTGTCACTAAACGAAATTAAATTTGTATACTAAGTTTTTATAATTTATATGTGAATAAAAGCTAACTTCAAGATTGAAGAATGTTTAATTTGAATTTTAGGAAAGCTACACGCAGCATCTGCTTTCACGGCAAATATTTTTAAAATGTTGCTACATCACAAAAAAAATTATAACGTCGAAAATATACTTCGAAATTTATCTGAAGTTCGAATGTAAACAAAGCTTACAAATATATAAACTTAACCTAACAAAAATTTCTTTCTGCGGTTTGTAAAACCAGTTTAACAATAATCGAAAGTGAAACAGGTCATATGGTCATAAACGTAATAGCAAATTTCGTGTTTTTTATATGACCGTCTGTTTATCAAAGACTAACGACATTCTAAACACATGCAAAATTTCTTAAATTTAATAACGCATCTGATTTTCAAAGACAAATCCCATCAGAAATTTTATCAGCTACAAACAACACCATAAACCATTTCAAACTTAGGAAGCCGTAACCATTTCTTGGGGTAACAGCAATCACGACCACATGTCCGCAATCTCCAATCCTTGTACAGAACAATACAACTTACAAAACAAAATTCTCACTTGTACTTTTCTATAGTTTTTCGTAGGCGCGCTAAATAAATGAAACTAAATTAAATTAAGTTCGTAAAATGTATAAAATACAAACCGTTAGTAGAAGTTATTGATATTTATTCAAGTTTACCATGACTTGGACCACTCACACAAATAATTTAATCGAAGGCCGCAAGCCTCTAGTCTGGAAAACATCTTGAGGAATTGATAGCTTGGCTGCGACTAACGAACAAACGAGAAACGAACGATAGCGACTATTCAAAGACTCGCCGTTAGAGGCGGAGAAATACGAAAGCAACAAGATTACTAGAGATGCTCGACAAAATAACTTTATGTCACACAGATATTTTACTACAAGAAGATTATTAATACAAAGCGTTCCATTATGTACTATATGGAACATTAATAAAGAATAAGGCACGCTTGGCGCATTATACTTGTAATTCAATGCGAATAAATACTGATCAAGTTAAACATGCTTCAAACCCTTGCTGTTCCAAGCAAGGTAGGGATCTTTAACGTGCATGACAACACACACACACACGGGACCTTCATTTTACTTCTCATCCGAACGAGGGTGTATTTTTGTGAAGAATGTTCGCCTAACATTTTTCAAGCGGACCGTGTCGGTATTCGAACCCGGGACCTTGGGCGTAGTAGTCACCCACATACCACTATGCCACGGAGCCGCCTGACAAGCATATATCACTGAATCTCGGTGAAATAGGGCATATAATTAAAAAACAATAGAAGGAACTGAGCTGTGTATAGGCCGTGTGGGAATTTCAGGAAACTGTGTAGGCTAGCTCAGAATATAGATAAGTGCAGGTAGGTGTCCAACCAGTTTTAGACGGAAACCCTAATGACGAAAAAATAAGCGCATCTAAATATGATGATTATTATAAACAACTACAAGTGGTAGTTGTAAAATATCTGCAACTAATGTTGACTGTGCGAAGAGATATATTGGAAATGTTCAAGTGATGGGGGAACTTGGCAGCCGCAGGCTGCTTACCACCCTGAATGTCGGAGAAATAAGGTATATAATTGTAAAACAATAGAAGGGGACCGAACTGCATCTAACAAGAAAGAACAGCACCTATGGTCAAAGACAACACACATAGAAACATGAAAAAAATTGTTGAAAGCATATGTGTGGAGCACATCACAGTATGCCTATGAAATACGGGCAGTAGGAAAAGCAGACAGAAAAACGGTAGCAGCCTTTTGGAATGTTGTGCTTCAGATGTATGAGGATGATAGCATAGACAGACAAAGTTAATAACAAATAGGTTATATAAATAGTAGGGGAATAAAAATATCTGCGGGAAAAAAATAGGAGAAATAGAAGGGCAGAATAAATACGTTCTAAGGCATTTTTGGGGAAGAGTATGGGATATATTACAAGCAGAGATAGAAAAATGGAGATAGATGCAGATCTTCAGATAGTAATAGATACAGACTGTGCAAATTTCAGGGAAATGTGTAGGTTAGTTCAGACTAGGAAACAATGAGGGTACGCGTCTAACCAGTTCCAGGACTGAAGATCTAATGATGATAGTCAACTAAGACTAATACATATTCAGCAAAGGCAAGCTCGAGAGTGCACTTTTAATTCTAATTATTTCCATAGAAATGTATCTACTAAAGCAAAGCTTAAGTTCAAAATAAACTTCAATTTTGTGTCGTTTATATTTGGCTCTTTTGTATGACAAGTTTGCTGACCACTGACCTAACGCGTGCGTTACCTACAAAACTTAAAAGTTGCTTTACGGGAACGATTACGCAATGAATATTTGGGCTTTCTAGCAACTAGTTGTAAACGAAAGCAAAGTGATTTGGTTCGGGAAGCTTCGGTAGGTTTAATTAATGACAAGATAAAACGAATCAATCTGCCAATGGCTAGAGTTTTGAAGGTTTTTGTTAGGGGCAAGACACTAGCGGCTCGTTTGCGAACAAAGGATGTTGAATGTTTTCGAGCTGTGCAACGTCTATATCCACCAGAATGGTTCGAAAGGACTTACCATCGACGGAAATAGAAAATGTGTTAAAGAAGCATGAAGTGCGGGACAAAAATGTAGATGCAGAATTCCCACAAGACGCATTAACTCGCAAGACTAGAAATGGATGAAAAGCGTGTATTCCTAAACGTTTCAATTTATTTGCACATTTGCAAGTGTAGAGTTAGATAGTTGGTGCTGATTTATTGTACTTTTATGTGTTTTGGTTCGCAAATCAAGGTGGGAGGAATGTTAAAACCTTGCTTAATAATTAATTTTGTTCGTTGTTCATAATAAAATTAAGAAAATAAAGATGCTGTGAAAGAAAAATAATTAAAATAGATTTGTCAGTTAACTTCAAAAAATGATAAGGCAAGAGAACATTCCGAAAAAATGTCGTAATTTAGGTGTTTCAGAATAAAAGTAGTGTACTTCTAGTTTTTCTCTATCGACATTGTGCTCCAAACCAGATTGAGAAGACCAGAGGATTTGTTGTAGCCTCTTTCACACAAGTAGAAAGGCGAATGACTTTTTTCATTTGACAGACACCCCCTAATTTTCAAGAAGGAATAACCAGCCGAATTTCTTCGCAATAATTCATTTACACCATGCAAGTCTGTACGTCAAGACTGCGTGACTCTAATTGTTTAGCACTTATATGAAGAATTTGCACATCGTTCATGTGTTAACGTCGTAACAATATGGATGATTTTTTATGCAGCTTGTTATTTTGACATTGAACTCTATTACTTCATTCATTATGTAGGTTTGCGTGCAACTGCAATTTGCATGTTTCTGAAAAGAGTATAGAAGACTACTTGTTGTGTTAAAGATGCTTCTATTTCTAGAAATCAAATAAAGCCTTCAATTAACGCACATGTCCTCTCAATCGCGAATGATTCGTTTTATGACTATTAAGATACGTATATTAGCAATAATAGAGGTCAGAGTTTAGGAAATGTCGTCTGAGCAAAAGCTATAATGAGAGTAAAACGCTTCTTTAGAAATTTCATACTCTTATTTGACCTTTATTATATTAATTACTGACATATAAGAAAATGATAAATAATAATTAAGAAGCTTGTGCTTAGACAAATAAGTGATGATATTTTATCTTTTAGTTCTTCGGAGAATATTACATAACAATTTGATTATTAATTATGAAAACACTTGTTCTAGATACTCGACCCATTAACAAATCCGTTACAGTTTTAGGAAAACCCATATTAAAACATCCCACTAACAAAACCCAACTGCAAAAGAAAAATAAACAAAATCAACTCATAAAATGCAAGGTCTATGTAGTAACACCATGACAGAATCGTTTTTGAAAAAAATTTGATTTAATGTATTTCAAAAATAATTTTATTGTAATACAGGCGTTCTTTGAGTATTCAACATGCGTGCTCATCATCATTAGGTCTTCAGTCCTGCAACTGGTTAGACGCGTACCATCATTGTTTCCTATTCTGAACTAACCTACAGATTTCCCTGAAATTTGCACAGTCTGCATCTATAACTATCTGATCTAGGTCTACATCTACCTCTTTTTTCCTATCTCCGCTTGTAATATATCCCATACTATTCCCCAAAAATGCCTTAGAACGTATTCTGCCCTTCTATTTCTCTTATCTTTTTCCCCAGATATCCTTGTTCCCCTACTATTTCTATAACCTCTTTGTTACTATCTTTGTCTGTCCATGCTATCGTCCTCATACATCTGAAGCACCGCATTTCAAAAGGCTGCTACCGTTTTTCTGTATGCGTTTCAGACTGCCCGTATTTCATAGGCATACTGTGCTGTGCTCCACACATATGCTTTCAACAATTTTCTTCTTGTTCTATGTTTGTTGTCTTTCCTCACAGGCGCTGTTCCTTCTTGTTAGATGTAGTTCAATCACCTTCTATTGTTTTATAATTATATACCCTATTTCTCCGACCTTCAGTGGTTGTGAAGGGAGGTAAGCAGCCTGTGGCTGTCAAGTTCCCCCAACACTTAACCATATACCGGTTTAATATATTTTCCAATATATCTTTTCGCACAGTCATCATTAGTTGCAGATATTTCGCAACCACCAACTAGTTGTTTATACTAATCATCAGATTTATCTGCGCTTATTTTTTCGTCATTAGGTTTTCCGTCTCAAAACTGGTTGAACACGTACCTGCACTTATTTATATTCTGAGCTAGCCTACCTAGTTCCCTGAAATTCTCACACAACATGTGTATACACCTCGTTCCCCTTCTATTGTTTTCTAATTTTATGCCCTATTTCGACGAGATTCAGTGAAGGGGGTTAAGCAACCTGTGGCTACCAAGATCCCCCAACACTTAGACATTTGCCGAAATAATGGTTTTCCAGTAAATCCTTTCACACATTTAACATTATTCGAGAATATTGCCCAACCAATTCTTGTAGTTACTTATAATAATCATCATGTTTAAGCAGTTATTCTTTCATCATTAGTTTATCCATCTTGGGATTGGTTGGATGCATACCTCCATTGATTTCTATTCTGGGCTAGCCTCCACATCTCTCTAAAACCCCTACATCCTACATCTTTTACTATCTGTGTGCAGTAGTCTAACCTAGGTATGCCTCTTCTTCTCTTTTTTCCTATCTCTGCTTCTAATATATTCCGCACTATTCCCTCATGCCGTAGTATGTGACCTATCATCCTATCTCTCCTCTTTTTTACCATTTTCCACATATTTCTTTCTTCCCCTACCATTTTTAGTACCTCTTCGTTCTTAACTTTGTCTGTCCATGATATCTTCATCATACGTCTGTAGCACCACATTTCAAAGGCTTCTACCTTTTTCTTGTCCGCTTCTCCTATTGTCCAGCCTTCACAGCCGTACAGTGCTGTGCTCCACACATATGTTTTAAGCAATCTTTTCCTTGTTTCTATGTTTGTGGTCTTTGAGCACATTAGTTACTTTTTCTTATTAAATGTAGCACGACCTTGTGCTAATCTTTGTTTTATATCTTTTGTGCTTTTCCCATCTTGCGTTATTTGGCTTCCTAGGTAGCAGAAATCCTTAACCTCTTGTAAGTTCGTGTTACATACTTGTATTCTTGTTTTTGATTTATTTTCCCCACCTTTGCATACTAGAACTTTAGTTTAATTTTGTTAATTTTCATACCGTATCCCTCTGTTAGAACCGTTTCCATTTCATTAAGAGCAGCTTCTAACTCTTCCTTGCTAGATGCTAATACCGCTATATCATCTGCAAATCTAAGCATATCAATTTTTTGTCCCTGCATAGTAATTCCAAATGTCTTCCTGCATTTGACAGTATTCATTGCCTCTTCTATGTACAAGTTTAAAATCAATGGGGATAGGGCACATCCCTGTCTCACCCCTTTCCTAATGTTTACTTCTCTACGTTCCTGCTCTAATTCTATTACTGCTGTTTGCTCTTTGTATAAGCTATGTACTATTCGTCTATCCCTATAACTCATTCCAATCTTTTTGAGTATTTCAAACATTTGTTTCCATTTTACATTGTCGAATGCTTTTTCCAGATCTACAAACCCTATATACACGCTTTCCCCTTTTTCTATTGTTTTCTCCATTATCACTCTCAGAGCTAAAATAGCCTCCCGTGTTTCCCTGTTTCGCCTAAACCCAAATTGGTCTTCTCCTAGTATTTCTTCCGCCCGCTTTTCCATTCGTCTTTGCACAATTCTAGTTAATATTTTTGACACGTGTGCTGTCAAACTTATTGTTCGAAAATTTTCACATCTATCCGCGCCTTTCTTTTTTGGTATAGTTACTATGATGCTACGTTTGAAATCTTTGGGTATCTCGCATATCTCATACATATAGCTTACAAGTTGGAAGAGACGTTCTGTTACTGCTGGTCCAGCGGCTTTTAGAGTTTCTGCTTGCACCTTATCTGTACCCGGCGCCTTACCATTTTTTAGACTCTTTAATGCTAATTCAAACTCTTCTCTAAGTATAGGATATCCCAAGTCATCATTTTCAATGTCTGATTCCTGTTCTAATGCAGTTAGTTCCTCTCCTGCATACAAATTCCCTATATATTCTTGCCATCTACCCACTTTCTCTACATTTTCTATGATGACGTTTCCTTGTGTATCCCTTATATTTTTGCTATACGGTTTTATATCCCTAAAATTCCTTCTAATTAATTTGTATGCTTGGTCTGTCTTTCCTATTTCCATCTTCGTTTGTACCTCTTTGCACTTTTCATCAATCCATTGTTCTTTAGCTTTCCTGCATTTTCGAATAATTTCCCATTTTATGGCTTTGTATCTCTGTTTTCCTGTTTCGTCTGATTTATTTTTGTATTTTCGTCTTTCTTCTATTAAATTCACGATATCCTTTGTTATCCATGGTTTCTTATTTTCTTTTTGTGTATACCCCAGAATATCTCTGGCCGCCATGTCTAGGCTGGATTTAATGTTATTCCATTCTGTTTCTACTTCCTTAGTATCAGATATTTTTCCGATATCTTTGAGCAATTCATTTGACTTTTTTTCGAATCTTTCTTGAGTATTTTTATCTTTTAGTTTCTCTAAGTTCAAATGCCTTTTTCCGTTTCTTTTTTCACATTCTTAAATTTAAGTGCGGCCTTCATAATTACGATGTTGTGGTCAGTATCTATATCTGCTTCTGGGTAGCTTCTACAGTCTTTTACTTGATTCCTAAACCGTTGTCTAACAAGAATGTAATCTATTTGATATCTTCCTATATCTCCTGGCATCTTCCACGTATATCGTCTTCTAGCATGATGTTGAAATAACGTGTTTGTGATGATTAAATTGTTCTTGTCGCAAAATTCTAACAGCCTATTTCCCCTGTCGTTTCTCGTGCCTAAACCAAATAAACCTACTACCGCTCCTTCCCTACCCTCACCTACCACAGCATTAAAATCCCCCGTAATTATTAAGTTTTCATGTCTTTTTACATATCTTAATATGTCTTCGATATCTTTGTAGATGGCTTCTACCTCTTCGTCACTGTAGCTAGAGGTGGGCATGTATACTTGTATTACTACTGTGTTTACCGGTTTAGATTTTAATCTAACCATGAGTACTCTTTCGTTCTTTTGTAAGTAATTTTCTACACAGTATCCTATCTTTTTCCGCATAACTATCCCCACACCCAAATTTCCTTCCTCTGCCCCTGTATGAATTACCCTGAAGTCTCCACTCCAAAAATCCCCCGCCTCTGGCCACCGAACTTCGCTAATCCCTACTATGTCTAGTGATAACCTATTCATTTCGATTTTTAGATTCTCTAGCTTACCTACTTGCTTCATACTTCTAACATTCCACGCTCCGACTCGCAGAATGTTCCTGACTCTTATTTTTAACTTTCCGATCGCATCCTCCGAAGTAGTCCCCTCCCGGAGATCCGAATGGGGGACTATTTTAACTCCGGAATGTTTTACCCCAGAGAATGCCATCATGTTTGTTACAATTTAAGTACACTGTGTACTTGGGAGATAATGTGGTGGTTTCCCGTTGCCTTCCACATCGCGGTAGTGTGTCTTAGACTGCCATACCGACCCCTATGGTCTCTGCCAATCTAAGTACTGAAAGAGCCGCTGCCCTCTTTCGGGGACCTGTCTTAGTCTGGTTCCTCACTAACGACCCTACTACTTTGGTTGGACCTGTAGTTATGCTCTTTAGCTCATTAGAACACGCAAGCCATTTCATCTGTTCTAGTAATTTAGAACTTCGGCAAGGTGCAGGTCCATTCGAAATGGCACATGCGTGCTAGCGAAACATTATTATGATAAACAACTGCATAAAAAAATGTTATAGTTCTTAAAGCACCTTCTTTAATATTTGCAGTATACAGGGTGATTCATTAAAAATTGGCAATCTCCAATAGAGATATTAGACAAATATTATGTTTAGCACAACATGCGTTATACGAATGTCGCTGGGATAAGAGTTGAAGTTGAAAATTAATTTTGAAATTTGTAAATAATTTTAAAAATTTTGATGAGATCCATTCGATAATGTGTATTTTTACGTTTTTTGGCATGAGTTTTACGAATTTGAAACTTACTTTAGAATTGCTCATAGAGGGCGCTAGTTACAGCGTTTCTGCACTAAATGAAAGCATTGAATTTTTTACTGTTGAACTACCTTTGAAATAAATGAAAAAATATGAGCGATGGTTCTATTTTACACAAAAAAGCTACTCTTGTTTAATTTATGTAATTCTGTTGGTTTTCAAGGAAAATGTGTTGTATGCCACTACCATATTAGAACTTGTGAAACAATTATTAACATAATTGTCGTTAAAATGCTAACACATCATTACATACGAACTTGACTAATTAGTTCGTGCAATAAATAGATTGTCTGGTTATGTATATTTAAAAAGTATCCTATTTTTATTATGCCGATGAATTCTTACATGGCTCGTCATTAGGTCTTCAGTCCTGGATCTGGTTAAAAGCGTACATCCATTATTTCCTATTCCGAGCTAACCTGCACATTTCTAGAAAATTACCACAACCTACATCTTTCACTATCAGTGTTATCTTTACATCTCTTTTTCTCATTTTTTTGCTTCTAATATACCCGCACTATTCCCCCATGCCTAGAACGTGTCCTATCATTCTTACTTTCTTTTTTTCGTTTTCCACAAATATCTCTTCTTTCCTACTGCTAACTAGAACTAAATTGTACTTGACTTTGGCACATCTATCCGCAACTCTCTTTTTTGGTATAGCGACTATGATGTTACGTTTGAAATCTTTGGATATTACGCCTGTCTTTTATATATATATATATATATATATATATATATATATATATATATATTGCTATGCTACTGGAATTATCGAGCCCCTACGTTGGGCTGTTGTATTAATTATGCTAGGCTCCCTCTAAATTATTCGCGCTCCATCATTTGGGCGACCATATTAATATTACTATGTATAAACAAGATTGTAATTATCTCCGACGTTGGGCTGTCTTATTAATATTGCTATAAATTCCCTCCAGAAACTTAATTGGATTTTATCTTGAACCAACCTTGTCAACCAATAACAAAATTCGATATGTTACCGCCTTACTTGTTATCAATTTCCTATTCAACTCGTAGCTCCTCCTTGAACTATTTAAATTAACAAATTACTCCCATTGACTTTATCTTATGACCTCAACTAGCATTTATTTAGAATTATAAAATTCAGTTAATTTCGATTTTATATAATGAAACCTGTATATTATGTACAGCTTTTGTAAATTATTTGAAATACACTTTTCAATTAGTTAATGTTGTAAATTTATTTATTAAACATCATATACTATTTACTCAAAACACAAAGTCACCAAAAACCTATTATCCTTATCAAAAAGAAGTGTGAACGTTCTAAACCTGTTATCATATTACTCACTTTATACGTATGCAACTTCTTTTGTTGACTTTTTCACATTCATATTATATTAAGCAAATTCAATATTCAAAATAGAAAAATATATAGAAAAATAAAATGTCTTATAACTAAAAAATCTGACCTGGTCTATTTTCTTCACATTTGAATAAAAATTATCTTCCCCCAATTCAGGATTACATTTAAATTATTGCCATTACCCTATGGACTACCATTATTAATTTATGCACCCCAATTTATTGTCGTTTCATTTCAGACTTATTACTTCTTATCAATCAAATTCTTCAAACTTAGAATAGAATTCTTATTATCATTGTCTTCTGACTTGAAATCGTGGTTTATTTTCTTCCCTTACTCAAATTGTATTATTCTTCCCCCAGACTTAGAAATTGTATTACTCTATTTTTCCCCGGACTTAGAAATTGTAGTTTGTTTCCCCCGTACTTCGAAATCGTCGTTTGTTTCCCCCGGACATAGAAGCCGTTTAATCGGCAATTATAGTTTTCATCTTGGCACTTATTTTATATTTCACTTTTAAAATTATTACGTATCACTTTATTTCATAGCGGCGCACTTCGGCCTTTGTTGAGTTCAAAACTGTCTTCGTTATCACTGTGCCTGCTAATATATTATTCAGTTCCCACTCCGTCAGTGGGTATGGTCTACAACTCGTCGCCCATTTATAACCAATCAAATAATTACATTTAAAGTAGTTTCTGACGTAATTCTTCACGATTCCCAATAATTGTAACCTGCTTGCAACTGTCTTCATTATCAACATGCTGTGTTTTGATAGATCTAATTGCTTTTCCATAAACAACTGATGCAATTCGACTTTTAATTTTCATATTTACATGTTATTCACGCAATTTTTAATCTTCTTTCTTATCAAAAATGGTTAGCTTTTTGCACGCATTTACCTATGCTACCTGAAGCTCTATTTCTATCTCCGTATTAATCTAATTGTTTGGAACTCTTTTGAATGCGTGTCTAATTATGCGTTATCGTTTATTTATAAATATACGCGTGCTTCCACTGAAAAATATTATTACTTGCTATACCTAAATTAACTAAAACTTTATCTACAGGATATTTAATATTTTCTATGTACCTAATGAATGTCTTCCTGGTTTCTACGCTAACTATGCGTCTTCCTATGGTTATCTGTGTCGCTTAAAACTATTTATACTTTATATACAGGGTGTTGACTGCTTACTATTTACAAACTATCTCCATTTCTCAATTCTTCACTAAATAAGTGCAGTTTTCTGCTGCTTATGGTAATTTCTCATTTATAAACGACCTTTTCTATAAAGTACACCCTTAAACAACCCCTTATCACAGCAATATATATATATATATACATATATATATATATATATATATATATATATATATATATTAGGTAGTTAATTACACAAGGTTAGTTGATAAATACTATCGTATTATAGTGAATAAGATGAAATAATAAGTTAGACTTTTATGCAAAGCCCAAATGATTCATTACAAATCGAGCTAGTAATTGAAAGATGGAAAATATAAGGTCTTGGACAGGACTTCAACCTGTATCCTGGTTTTGCAGGAAGCATGCGTTTACCAATTACGCCACCGAGACCGATGACACAATTGGGAAATTTACAAATTTAAATCGTGTACACGACGATACATCAACCTAACTTTCAATTACGTTCGGCATTTTTGTCAATCATATCTGACATTGTCAATTTTTGACTTATGTCAGTTATAGACAGGAAGCTACGCTCAAAATTATGGCTATAAGCCAAGTATTAAATATATAAATATTTTAGGTAGTTAATTACACAAGGTAAGTTGATAAATACTATCGTATTATAGTGAATAAGATGAAATAATAACTTAGACTTTTATGCAAAGCCCAAATGATCATTTCAAATCAAGCTAGTAATTGAAAGATGGAAAATATAAGGTCATGAACAGAACTTGAACCTGTGAATATAATTTATCTGTTAATAGGTCTAAATAAAAGGTTGTATGGTTGTGGTATTATTTGGTAGTTTTATTGAATGGTGTGCGAGTGTGAAAGAAATGTCTGTAAGTTTAGGTAATCGAGAAGTGGCACAGCTGAGCTAGCCAGGGAAGCTGAAAGAATTCGAAGGCGATCTCATTAAAAGGGTAAGGAATTTTTTTTTGAAATATTTGAATTTGTGAAAATGTTATGTTGACCCTGATGGGGCACAATTTTAATAGAGAATCCCGAGACTGTCCCGACTTCCACCGCACTTTTATGGCGACCCAAACGTGAGGCTCGAGCTCCAAATAAAATTTAAATTTTATTCCAGGAAACTGGCGAGCTGAGAGAGAGAGAGAGTCTGTCTTGTAGAAATTCATAAATAATTTTTGAGCGTGTGGGAGTGATTTGAACGTATGCAGAGAAAGAAGTGGTTAAGAAGCCAAGAAGTGAAAATTTGAAGTGACGACAGTGCATTATTTGAGAAAGCAGGAAAAATGAAGGAAGCTGGAGGTAGTAAGGATCAGTCAAGGACAGAGTCGGGAAAAGCTGGAAATGAATTAATAATGAGGATGCTTGAAAGGATGAATGAGACATTAAGTGGGGTTAGGACGAATCGAACAGGAAGTTTGAGAAGATTAGGGAAATGGGCGAAGAATAAAAAAAAGAGTGGAGCAAATGAGTGCTGAATCGAATAGGAAGTTTGATCAGATGAATGAGACATTAACGGGAGCTAGGGAGACACTAAGTGAAAAAATAGATAAGGCGAACAAAGAATTTTCGGATTTCAAAAATAGGTTAACGGTAAAAATGGGAGAAGTAGAAAATAGGGTAGATAAAAATGAGCGTGATATTAGAGATTTGAGTCAGGAAATGGGACAATTAAGGACAGAAGTGAGGATCTTCTGTGAAGACGAAATGAAATTAATGTTAAAATGACTGAGGTGACGGACTCATGTAGGGGATGGTCCCAGATTCGTAACAGGGAATATGTTGTTGCAGCAACAAATGAAATTTTATGGGGATAGTAGGGTAAATCCTCGGATATTTATTAATAAAATTAGAGGTTTGGTTAGTAATTTATTTATATGATGAACAGGCAAAACTCAACATTGTTAAAGCGTTGCTGAAAGAACATGCTGAAGCCTGGTTTAACTTAATAGGACAGGAAATTGACACGTACAATGACTTTGAGGACAGATTTCTAAAACATTATTGGAGTGACCATCGACAGGACAAAGTACGAGACGACTTAATTACAGGAAAATTCAAAGGGGAGTTTGCAGGAAGTGGGGAGCAATATGCTATAAGGAAGTATAGCATAGCTAAGCAACTTAATCCACCACTGACTGACAGACAGATAATTAAATATTTATCACGACATTTCGAGGTTGAGGTTAGGCAACATGTAGCGTTGCAAAACATTGTAGACAGGGAGATGTACCTGCAAAGGTATGATGATGTAAGCAGTGGACGACCTCGGGAACCAAGGAAACGACAAGTAAACACGGTAAGATTTGACAATAGAAGGGACAACTACACAAGACGGGGGACAAATTTTGAATATAACAGACAGAATTGGGAACCGAGACGGACATTTTTCTGGAGTAACAGTGTAGGTAGGGAACCTGCACCTAGACAAGGGGTGACAAGACAAAACAGTTCACCTGATATACGAGGGACACCGACAATACCTAACAGAGAGAATGAAAACACAAACAGAGCGGAGACATCGCGGACATATGCTGAGGTGGTAGCGAGACGTGGACCAAGTAGGGAGACCAGACCGGGACAGGATTTTTAGACAAGGACAAACCACTAGACATCACTGTGTACAAGTATGAACATCCGAAGGAATTTTTAAAGATAGAGAAAGAAGTTGAGCCAGAAGTAACAGAAAAATTTTGTTTGCCTATAATTGATATTAAAATTTTTGAAAAAAATTTAGGAGCGTTATTAGATTCAGGAGCTGAGGCGAGTTTAGTATCGGAGGAATTCGTCAATGAAATTAAGGATAAAGTGTGTGACAGGATAATGCCAATAAAAAGAAGTCACCCGGTTGCGCCGAATAAAAAGCGATTTGCTGTTGTAAATAGTGTAGTTATTTTAAAAGTAGAGTTAGGTTCAGTAAGCTGTGAGCAGGAATTTATAATGGTACCTGCGTTAAAGTTTAAAGGGATATTAGGGGTCGATTGTATGATGAAGTTAGGAGTTGTAATAGATATGGAGAGGAAAGTAGTTAAGATTTGGGATAGGATATTGCCCTGGAAGGCAAGTTATGATGTCACAGAGAATGACGTGGGGTTATGTATTAATAGCATAGAGGTAGATGAGGAAGAGGTGAAACAAATCGACACAGGTGAATATAATGAGGAAAAGTTAGAAGAGGTACAATTGGTAGTGAACGAAGAGCCTGAACAAGTAGAGGTAGAGTCAAGTGCAGCATTGTTAGGGAATAAAGAGTAGAAGCGAAAACAGTGGTATGTTACACACATGAGTTAAAAGTAGGCATAAGTGAGTTAAGTGGCAAAGATAATTTTGGTAATTTTAATTTAGGAGATTTTTACGGGGTGAATATTGTACATGAACAGTCCTAGAAGAAGTAAAGAATTTTCTATAGAGGGAAAAGATGAAAGTGTTAATGTTGAGGTAGTATCGTTGGGTTTGTCCGAAGAAAAGAGAATAATAGTAAATGAGAAACAGACAAGTGTAGGGACTGAAGAAGAAATATTGAAGAGCCAGGATAATAGGGATGAGTTTATTTTATGTGAAGTAACAGGGATGATAAGTATAGAGATAGAAGGAGGAAGGATAGGGATGAAGTGTATTAGGATTGTTAGAAGAAAGATATGGAGGATCAAGAAAAGAGTCAGATTTAAATAAAGAGGACCTGGGCAGATTGTGCCTCGAGCAGATGAATTTCAGCAATTGTTGTTTGATGTCAGGTAGAAGTTAAGAAGAAGGGCAGACAAATATAACCGTAAAATAAATGCGAAAATTTGAAAGAGTCAAATTAAAAAATGGAGATCTAGTAATAGTGAGAAGTCTATGGGTAGGCAGTCGTAAATTAATGACGTGTGCTAAGCTAGACTTGCCCTACGAAGGACCATTTCAAATTGGGGAGGTCGTAGGGGAGAGTACTTATGTTTTAAGAAATATGGAGACACAGGCGGAAAGGGAAAAATTTCACGTGAGTCTGTTGTTTCCCTATACACCTGAAGAGAGACACAATGAAGGAAATAAGACTTAATCGATAAAAATATAGAAATAGGTGAATAGTAGAGTAGAATTAGGTATAAGATAAATAAGGGAAGATAGTTAAATGTAGATATAGAGTAAGGTGTGTATAGCTAGGATAATAAATAGTGATAGTAGTAGGTAAGGTTAAAATAAAACAGTTTGACATAAATAGAAGAAAATTAAATAAAAGTGAAGATAGGTAGAAAAGTATAAAAGTGAGGTACTTAAAGAGTCAATAAATGACAAAAGGGTAAAAGGGAAATAGACAGAAATAGAGGGTGAAAGTTAGTAATAGATAGAAATAGTTAGTTAGAAGGTAGTGATAGGTGGGAATAGTTAGTTATAAATAAAGATAGGTGTAGATAGATAGAAATAATTAGTGATAGATATAAATAAGTAGATAAGTAGTGATAGGTTGGATAAATAGGTATAGGTAATGTTACGTGAGTAGGTAGGTGTTTAGAAATAGCACTTAAGATTAGGTGGTAGAAATTAGTATATTTAAATTCAATAAAACATAAGTACGTTTTCTTTGAATTGAAATAGGGGAATTACGTTGTGAATTCAAAGGGTAAATCAGTGTGAAACAATAAAATTTCAACAACCCTGTATATAGAAAAGAGCAAATTATTTACGCGAAAAATTAATTTAATTCATTTAAGGAAAACGGACAAATATTAGAGTATTTTTATATATAATAATTGAAATGTTAGCATCACAGGAAGAAAAAAAGCTTCAAAGCTAATAGAAGTTCAAGGATTCGCACAATTAACCATAGGTTATTTTAATTCAACACATATAAGCAAAAGGGAACGTGCTGTGTAAGAAAATCAATAATGGATTCGTTGTAAAAGCCAACGTCAGTTTTATCAGATACGAAAAAGTAGAAAGTCTAGGAATTGTTATGTTCAAAACGGCCGATAATTAACAGACACACCTGCTTTTTAAAAGGTTACGTTCAAAGAAGTCGAGCGTATGTTAAGATAGGATTTCGTAGAAATTATTTTCAACCGTCACTTTAGTATAAACAACTAGGGTAACAAACATCTTAAGGAGCGAGGGAAATGCACAATCAGTTATATACAACAGATAGAGACAGATATAAAGCAAGCAAGGAATTGAAATACACGTACCATATACACGTGGAGTTCAGATAGGGTGTCAACAATATCGATTTTCTGTAACTCAAGTGGGGTTTTAAACGAGACAACAAACATGCTTAGAACAGAGATAAATAGAACTTAGGTGGAGTTTGTGACGACAGAGAATTTTGTCATTGGTTGAAAGCAGACAGTTTTCCAAACGTACGCACACGCGAAGGTTGAAAGCGAATTCGGAATATACAGCACGTAGGACGGAGCAAATTTTACGAATTTAAAGACGGTTATATGCGAAATTTTTAGAATTCGTTTCGAAAATAAGCTTTTCGAAAGAAGCGCGTCCACTAGGGGGGTTTAAAAAGGATATAAATACCCAACCTTGGTTATTAAGCTTCTCTTCTATTTTCCTTTACTTCGATAAAGTGCTGAATGCCGATTCAAACCACCTTAACAGTAAAGCTTTCTGTGAGTATTTTATGTATGTGATTATGTTACCGTAAATATAGTGATTGCAAATATAAAATAGTAGTAGCGGACCTCTAATTATTGACGTGAAATACGAGTAGTGCGTATTAAATTAAAAAAAAGGTCCGGCTACTACAACACAAAAATCATTAAATGGAAATATGTTATATGGGGGTAAGTACCACAAGTAATCGAGTTTGTATGCATGATATATGGAATGGTACTGTGAGGCGAAGCGTATAGCTGCAGAGGTAGCAGATGGTAGAGGCCTGTGGATCCGCTGAGCAGCACAGTAAATCGAAACAACGACGAGGGGTGTTCTGGCAATCATCTCCGACGGGAAGGACGCCTGAAGAATTCTCCATGTAATTTATTTGAAATTTCCGTTGTTTTATAAACATTTGTGAAATTTTATGCTGTGTGGTTGACTTTTTTTGGTGGCATATTTATGGTTGTAGAAACTTATTGTAAAAGATACAGGTACTGGACATTTTATTGATGTTAAATATTGAAAAGGGGTGTATTTAGAACATCCAAGATTTTATTCAGGATAAAAATTGAATTGTAAAGGGTAAACGGGTCTGTAAAATTTTGTTTTAATTTATGCAAGGTTTAAAAGGCATATACAAACTGAACTGGGTTATAATGAGCTCACCATACTCCAGTGTGAAGTCAATTTAGGGTAACATGTGGGGCCCATCTACTCATATTTCATTGAATTTGTTTAAAAATCATCAGAAAAATCAAGGACGTTAAAAACATACCATAATTCGAGTTTTATAATTAGTGTATCAAACTGTTTTAACACATGTGAATATAATTTATCTGTTAATAGGTGTAAATAAAAGGTTCTATGGTTGTGGTATTATTTGGTGGTTTTATTGAATGGTGTGCGAGTGTGAAAGAGATATGTTTGTAAATTTAGGTATTCGAGAAGAGGCACAGCTGAGCTTAAACAGGGAAGCTGAAGGAATTCGAAGTCGATCTCACTAAGTGGGATAAGAAATTTGTAAAATTTTATTTTTTTCGAAAACTTTAATATAGACCCAGGTGGGGCACGAATTGTAATAGAGAATCCCGAGACTGTCCCGACTTCCACGGCAATATATATATATATATATATATATATATATATATATATATATATATGTATGTATACAGATTCCATATATAGTCCAAATTTTGTTTACATAGATTTTGTAATAACGGAGTCATCAACCGTTGCCACACTAAAAACTCTCCCGTTATTACAAAATCTTGGTAAACCAAATTTCGAAGGGTAGTAGGGACACCTAAAGTGCACATTTTAAAAATATTTAAAGCCATACAGGGTGTTCCTTAATTCCAATACAAATCAAAGTTATATATTTTTTAACGGACCACCCTCTATATTATTATATTTTTGAAAAGCCCATAAAAAGAGCTTTAATTTGATACCAATCAGTATGGGTCTATTCTTTTTAGTTTTCGAGGTATTCAATTGTTTTAAGAAAAAAAATGCCATAATTGGATGCTTAGCCACCAACTAATACACAACTTATATTAATTTTAAGGATGCAGAAGAGTTTACTGTATTTTTTCCTGTTGCCTTGGTAATAACCGCAAATGACATTTATAAATGGATATTCTTAATTTTTATTCCAATATAAATAAAATCAACAATTATGCACATTTATATTTATGATGATTTATGCTATTTCTCATTTGTTTTCGTTTACAAAAGTCATTAATTAGAGTCTATGGAATACACGATCTTTGTACTATTTGTAAACTTAGGTTCGTTGCTATTTTATTCAACGGCAACAAATACAAACCTTAAACAATTTGTAAACAATACTTATACACACAACATAACACCTTCCATAAATAACCCTAACTTAACAAAGCCAACTAAACCCAAGATTTTAAAATATATTTTAAGATAGAAATAAAACAGTCATTTAGAAAAATAAAAAACGATCAACCCAAGCCTGCATACACCATTTGTTTAAACCAGTTGAAATTTTATTTGAACCATAAAATGTTCAAATCTTACAATGGAATAAATATCCCTTGCTCCCTATACGTTAGAGCTCTTCAAATAAACTAGTTAGGGTAACTGAGATCAAAGCAAAATTGTAGGCAATACTGATGTTGACGGCGGGGTTACTAAACCGGCACAGATGAGCCTTTTGCAAGACCACAGATGATAATAAAACCCAATTTATAACAGAAACCCCAGTATTTTCTGTTGTAGAAATGATTTACATACCTGAATAGTGCGATTAGAAAACAGCAATCGTGAATTTGGTCACCAAAAATTAATGTTTGCAAGCACTACCGGTAAACAACATAAAGCTTATTCGCACCCGGCTCCCGTTCAACCTGAAACTAGTGTATTTGATGTTACTCTATGGCATTGCCCCTCCTAAAACAGCTGCTTTACTTTCGATTTCTGTTGTTGTTTGCATTGTCGCGCCATCGTGTGGTTTTTCTTTCATTTAAGAACAGGATTCTTTAACATTGCGCATACTGTTACTGCTGTATTAAATTTTATTTTTTAAAGAATATTTTACAGTTGTTTGGACTTAAAGATTGATGTAACGTAAAGTACGGATTTTGTACATGCTACTCCAGATGGCGCATAACTTAGTAGTATTGAAAACTACCATATTCACCGTGTGATTTGTATTGATATAAACTTGCCGCCTGTTTTACACTTTTAACCATTTTTCTATCAACCGGGGCACGAAAAAGTTTTATTGTTGATTAAAGCAAGCGAATCTGGTATAACCTTTCGTATATATAATTATATTTAAATTTTATTGTTGGGTTTCTTTATACTATTATGGTTACTTCCTAAATGTTAGCTAAAAATAGGTTACTGTAACCCAATGTGTTAGTTTTATACCTTCAACCGTAGAGGGAGCATACTACATTAATATCTAAAACATTTCTAATCCATTGGCTGTTGAAACAAACTGAAGATATTTACTTTTCTAATTATTGTCTGTTATATTACTGGTTGAACATCAATTGTGATAAAAAAATAAATCGTTTTATTTGCATAAAACTCTTTTCAAAATGTTTCGTAGTATAAAATCAGTTTCGTAATAGGAGCGATTCTAAATAAAGTTTTCTCGTATACACAAGAAACGAGATTATAAAAAATTTAATTTTGAGGCTCTAAAGTCGTTTCGATGTTTTTGCTTGCAAAAATACGATTTCGGAAAGATGTCCGATGGCATTTGCAATTAGTTTTCCTACTGGTCTCATCTCCACTAGGAGTCTGAGATGAGTCAAGTTCGTTCTAACTTGCTCATCTAAACAGGCTTTGTAAGATTGTATCTTTTACAGTAGAGGGAGCATACTATATTAATATTTAATACATTTTTTAATTCAATGGTTGTTGAAACAAACCCGAAGATATTTATTTTTCTAATTATTGCCTGCTATGTTAATGGTTCCGTTCTAATTGGACCTGTACCTTGAAGAAGTTCTAGATTGCTAGAACGGGAAGAACGGCTTCAGAGTTCTTGTGATTTAAATAGCCGAAGTATAGGTTTAGCTAAATTAGTGAGGTTTTTAGTGAGAAACCAGAATAAGATAAGTACCCGAAAGAGAGCAGCGGCTCTTTCGGTACTTAGATTGGCAGAGACCATAGGGGTCGGTATGGCAGTCTAAGACACACTACCGCGATGTGGAAGGCAACGGGAAACCACCACATTACCTCCCAAGTACACAACGTACTTAAATCGTTATTAAAGATGATGGCATCCTCTAGGGTAAAAAATTCCGGAGTTAAAATAGCGCCTCATTCGGATCTCCAAGAAGGGACTACTTCGGAGGATGTGATTTTAGAAAAAGAGCCGGGCACATTCTGCGAGTTGGAGCGTCAAATGTCAGAAGTACTAGACAAGGAGGTAAGTTAGAGAACTTAAAAATTTAAATTAATAGGTTAGCACTAGACATAGTAGTGGTCAGCGAAATACGGTAGCTAAAGGTGGGGGATTTTTGAAGTGGAGCAGATGAAGGAAATTCGGGCATGGGGATAGTTATGCGAAAAAAGATAGGACACTGTGTAGAAAATTACTTACAAAAGAACAAAGGAACACTCATGGTTAGGTTAGAATCTAAACCGGTAAATACAGTAATAATACAAGTATACATGACCACCTGTAACTATAGTGACGAAGATGTAGAAGCGATCTACAAAGATATCGAATACATACTAAAATACGTAAAAGACATGAAAATTTAATAATTACGGGGGATCTTAATGCAGTAGTAGGTGAAGGTAGGAAAAGAGCGGTAGTAGAATTATTTGGTTTAGGCACGAGAAACGCTAGGAGAAATAGACTGGTAAAATTTTGCGACAAGAACAAATTAATCATGACAAACACATTATTTCAACATCACGCTAGAAAACGATATACGTGGAAAATGCCAGGAAATATAGGAAGATATCAAATAAATTACATTCTTGTTAGACAACGGTTTAGGAATCAAGTAAAAGATTGTAGAAGCTACCCAGAAACAGATATAGATACTGGCCACAACATAGTAATTATGAAGGCCGCTCTTAAATTTAGAAATTTAAAGAAAGAAACGGAAGAGGCACTTTGACTTTGAGAAACTAAAAAGTAAAGATATCCTCGAACGATTTGAGAAAAGTCAAATGAATTGCTGAAAGAATCTGGAAAATTTCTGATACTAAGGACGTAGAAACAGAATGGAATAACATTAAATCCAACTTTGATATGGCGGCCAGAGGTATTCTGGGGTATACACAAAAAGAAAATAAGAAACCATGGATAACAAAGGACATCCTGAATTTAATAGAAGAGAATTTGCAGGAGGTTAAGGATTTCTGCTACCTAGGAAGCCAAATAACGCAAGATGGGAAAAGCGCAAAAGATATAAAACAAAGATTAGCACAAGGTCGTGCTACATTTAACAAGGAAAAGCAACTACAGTGTTCAAAGACAACAAACAGAAAAACAAGGGAAGGATTACTTAAAACATATGTCTGGAACACAACACTGTACGACTGTGAAGCCTGGACAGTAGGAAGTGAATAAGAAAAAGGTAGAAGCCTTTGAAATGTGGTGTAACAGATATATGATGAAGATTTCATGGACAGACAAAGTTAAGAACAAAGAGGTACTAGAAATGGTAGGGGAAGAAAAAATATGTGGAAAACAGTAAAAAATAGGATAGGATGATAGGCCACATACTAAGGCATGAATGAATAGTGCTGAATATATTACAAGCAGAAATAGGAAAGATGAGTTAGAGGTAGATCTAGATCAGACTATCGCACGCAGTTAGTAATAGATACAGACTGTGCAAATTTCAGAGAAATGTGTAGGTTAGTTCAAAATAGAAAACAATGAGGGTACGCGTCCAACCAGTTCCAGGACTAAAGACCTAATGATGATGATATTATTGGTTGAATATGTTCCCATCAATTGTGGTAAAAAAATAAATCCTTTTATTTGCTTCAAACTCTTTTCAAAAGGTTTCTTAGTATAAATCAGTTTTGCGATTCGCGATTTCGCCATTCTGGATGAAGTTTTTTCATATACACAAGAAACGAGATTATAAAAAATTTAATTTTGAGGTTCTAAAGCCGTTTCCATATTTTCGTTGCAAAAATACGATTTCGGTAAAATGTCGTATGGCATTTGCAATTACTTTTTCTACCGTTGTCGTTTCCACTAAGAGCCCGAGATGAGTCAAAATCATTCTACCTTGCTCTTCTGACAGGCTTTGTAGGATTGGGACATTTTGATGCTTAAAGAGGTATGCAACCGACCATACTTTTAATTAACTGATCAACAAACATGCAGTACATAAATAGATAGCATGCACGCTTAAAATACCTTGTAACATTTTTATTTTCTGTAATAATTATTTGCATTGAATTAAAAGGATAATGCGCTAAGCGTGCATTGTTCCTTATTGATCTACTTATATTAATATATATGTGTCACATAAAGCTAGTTCCAAGCGCATCTTTAGTTGCTTATTTCGTATTCCACGCCTCTAACGTCGCGACCACTCGGTTCTAGTTTTGACAAGTTAGTCGGCCGCTGGCAACAGCTTTATTAAGATGTACTTTCGGCTAGAGGCTGGCAACCTTCGCATCAATTATTAACTATTGAGATATCTTCTACTAACTTTGGTAAAGTATATATTTTACGAACTAATTTAATTTGAATTAATTTATTTAGCGCGACACGTAGAATGAAATATGTAGAAGTCGTCATGTAGAATCCAAAAATTTAGAATTATCGTTATTTAGGAACAGTCGATTTGAAATTTGTCTAATAAAAAATTTGTCTAGTAAGAAGTTATGGATGGTAATTTGAATGCAGTCGTATCTAATTAGAATGGCTGGTAACTTTGTTTGAAGAACGAAATTTCCATCTCGATTTATCGTGAAGCAACAAAAGCAGTTTTGGTTCGTTATTAGTTATAAAATATTTCATGCATGTGTTTTAAAGGTTAGAGCACGTAAACTTGCTATTATGTTTACAACATGTAAATTGTGTAAATTTCAATTATTGTTGAACTGGTTTTATAAGCCGAAGATTAGCTTTCTATAATAACAAGTTTGTTCCATATGAACCTTCGATAATTTCAACGTATGTTTTCGACATCATATTTTTTTTGTTTTGCACAGTTGACAGATGTTGTCTTGAAAGCAGATGCTTTGTGCAGCTGTAATGGGATTTTTGTGATCAGCTTTTATCTATACATAAATTATTAAACGTAAATATGAAAGTTCAAATACACGTTATGTAAGATTCTAGTAATTGTAATCCACCTGAAAAGATCTGCCCAGGTTAGAACGTAATTCATTGTGTTATGCTTTTAAATTATTATCACTCAAATATTTATAACAGGTTCATGTTTAAAGTATAGTTGGTTGTTTTAAAAAAAAAGTCAAAACTTTAACTTTGATGTAGTTGATAATGACAATTTTTTTTTTGTTAAAAAGTTCCGATATTTTAAAAGAGTTTTTTTTAGTGAACAATTAGTTCAAATTAAAGGCTTTTTTTGGTCAAATGCGATCAAATCTAATTACACAAAGGTAAAACTTTTCTGAGTAATTATTTGGTACCAATATCTTATTGGATATACATTTTTTTATTTTTATATACTTTTATAGGACACAAATGGTGTTCTACTTTTTTATTTATTTAATCTTTGCAATTTCTTACAGGAGCTGCGTCTTATTTTTATAAGACAGGTTTTTGTTAACGAAGGCGATCATTTTATCTTTGGGTTTCCACGTCCGCCCTTAGAACTGTGCTTTGCAATTATCGTAATTATCTCAGGACATGGTGGCGCCTATTTGATTTAGCTTAACTTTGGTTTGCAAACAGAATTCGATTACCCCCACTTCTTATTGCTCTACCCAGGAATAGACCCCTAGTTATGTCGAAAGACTTTTGGTTCACTAGCGCCTTAATGTAAAAGAAATAACGTTTCAGTGGTGCTTTCAGTACAATAGAACAAAAAGACGTTTCAGTCTTTTGTAAAGCAAAAGTCGTTTCAGTGGTGCCCAACGTGAGCCTCGAAATTTGTTTGCTTGTTAGTGAAATAGAAAAGGGTATAATTGTTAACTCTGCAAGTAGACTGTATGGTATACCCAGAAGAATGTTAGGCAGGCATTTAGATCTCCGTAAACCTCAAAAGAAAGATGGTGTTTTTAGACAAGAAGATGTGAGTGCCATAGGTGATACTATACAAGAAGTTAAATTACCGGTGCAGAACTTTGACGAATTCTTGGTTTCCGCACCTAACAATATGGGTAAACAGGGTTAGATCGCCCGGGAAATTGGAATGCAGTTCCAATTAACAGATCGCGAAAACACCCTCCAGGAACCGTAATACAGGATAATGCGCAAAACTGTCCTGATTCTCTATTGGTTGTAGAAATTCTCATTTTAAAATATGATGACCGGAAGTTATATCAACCACAAAATTGAAGATATGGTGAATATTTTGAACACCTATTGTAAAATTATTCCATGTGCGAGATGTGATTCAGGATTACACCAGTATAGGTAAGTTATTTTTATAAACATATAACAAAACAGCAATCCTAAAACTTTTAACTTAAATTAACCAAAGTCTTGCATTTAAAAAACGGGCCAAGAGTAAAATGCTTTATAGATTATTTGTTTAGCTAATCAATCTTTATTGCCTCCTCAATTTATTGACATAAAACTAATGCCACCCTGTATTTATTTAAGTGATTATGTTTAAAATAATATTTTGTATGTTTAGAGTAGTTATTTTTTTTGTGTAAATTGTTGTCTGCCATAAAAGGGGAAGATGTTGTAATATTGTAATGTGCAGTTAAGACGTGGGGAAGACACAGCCGTGGAGTTGTTCATGGTCGATAATGGTGGTATGTAAAATTCGGCAATAATCTAAATAATTTAATTTGACAGTTCATGTGCATATGGTTGTGTATATGTTCATCATTGTTTCCAAATAATAAAAAAGTTTAATATTTTAATTTAATAGCAAGTGTACACGACATTAATACAAGAATTTTGAAACAGTTAAACTTTGATAAACAGTGGAAACCTTTGGATTACACGAATTTACAATATTTAATTTCCGTTAAAATCTGGCAAATGTCAGCAAACATTTAAAATTATAGTAAAATCTGGCTGTTAAATTTGGAAAGTTTAATTTAATTGGAATTAAAAACTGCCACATAAAAATTGGCATTGTTTCCAATGTCTCCAGCAACGACAATCCCAAGATGGAGCAACTTGGATTCCTTGTCCACGCTGTCAAAAGACCTATGCTAACTTAAAAACACTTGAAAATATTCTAAGAAAGGCTCACTCAAATGAATTGCCTCAACCCAACAAAAACCCCACTTTAGAATTAATTACGGAACTAACCCAATCAAAATCAAGAACCACCATACTTCGACATATACCTAAAGGAGTACGATATTCCGTTGCAGATAAATTCACACACGTAGTTAATGACGCAATTATAGAAAATTCTATCCAATCCTGGGCCAATTTTCTCCTTTTATCTTACAAAACGTGACATGTAGACAAAACGTAAAAGGAAATCTTACTGCAAAAGTAAAAGAAAATGGTATATCATTCCTGATACCATCAATCACCACAAAAAAGACAACTTACCAAGCATCCCTTGAAGATAAAATCCAAGCTAAAATGGATGACTGTGATGTCAAAGGTTCCATAAAAATCCTAACCTAAGAAGATTATCTAGCTCCATATGGCAAAAATAAGCTTCTATAATTGAAAGCCAAGCGCCCGACGTCAATAAGTAATAACCTTTGAGGATGACAACGAGTAATGTCTTTTTTTCACTCCCATGGAAGCTTCTGTAAAAAAAGCCATCAACTCCTTCCCTTCTGGTTCGGCCTCAAGTATCGACGGTCTTCGACCTCATTTCTTTAAGGAAGTAATTTCTACTTCTGCTGGAGAAGCTGGCCAACGGGCACTTGGTTTACATCATTGTGCACTTTTTTCTTGGAAGGCAAACTGAATGAGAAGATGTCCAATTATTTAGAGAGCCTCGCTCGGCGCGCTTACCAAAAAAGATGGCGGACTTCGTCCAATTGGAGTAGGAAATACAATACGCAGATTAACTGCAAAATTAGCTTGCAGAGATGTTCAAAAAAACCTACCGAAGTATCTGTAACCAAATTAGTTTGTAGTGGCAAGGAAGTTGGGCTTTGAAAACTGCATTCAGGCAGTACGAAGTTACGTCACAGTAGAGGAATAGGCCGGTCCTGGGACAAATCCACCTTATGGAATCCACCGAATCCACTTCTTACATGTAAAAACCCACTATAAAGTCTTATTTTAAGGGATTTCTACCTTGCACCGGTAACATTCTAGTTGGACTTGTGTGGACTTAGGTTAGATAGAAGGAAAAATTGATAGGTTAGGTCAGCACCGCGGCGCTGACCTAACCTATCAATTTTTCCGTCTATCTAACCTAAGCCTACACAAGTCCAACTAGCCTAACCTAACTCCTGGCAAGTCCAACTAGCCTAACCTAACTCCAGGCAACACAGACTAACCTAACTCCAAACAACGTAAACTAACATAAACCTTCTCCTCCACCCTACTTTGTCCTTCTCTCTCCTCTCACATCCGTATGACATACATCCGACATACATCCAAACTATATCCGACATACATCCGATATATGTTCTGTATACATCCTACATATATGTGTCATATATCCGGCATATGTTCAACATATGTCCAACATGTATCCAACATATGTCAACCATGTCCGCCATATGTCTGACATATGTCCAACATTAGGAATAAATCCGACCTACAACGGGGCAATTTCACCCTATGAGGCAATTTCACTATATAAAGCAATTTCACCTTATGAGGCAATTTCACCCTACGAGGTAATTTCACCCCATGAGGCAATTTCACCCAGTGAGTCAATTTCACCCTACGAGGCAATTTCACTGTAACCTAACATCCTACATATGTCTGGCATATATCCGGACATATGTCGATGCGCACCTCTGCCCAGTCCGATCTAGGTCGGATTAAATCCGACCTAGGACGGATAACAAAACTGTTCCTAAACAAGAGGATATAAGCGATATGACGGGAAAGGATGTTTATCCTAAAAAAAAATTTGTGGTGCATTTAACAGCTATCTACGAAGAAAGTTCGACCGATTTGTTTCCGCTAGGCATGGTATTAAAGCTAAGCTTCCGTTTTCTCTAGAAAGCACTAACAAGATGGGCCAGGGAGTAAAAGAAATCAAGGTGCACACCGAGATGCGACAGGGACGATATAGAAAAATTTAGACGAATATATAGATATAGAAGAGGACGTTAATGGTTAGTTCCAATCCAAAGTTTCATAGTAAAACGCTTTTACACACACTGCATGAGATACTTAAGATATTCATTCTAGAAAAAATAATGATTAACAGTTTTTGAATTATACATGTAAATATTAATTTCTTCAACGTTTACAAGCGGATAATATAAAAAGTGTCTTGCAGTTAAAGTTGCTGAATAACAATAGAAAATCGCAGTTTAAACATGCAAGTTTGAAAATGTTGTTTTACCCCGAAATTCTCAAAAGTAGAACAATTAATACGTCAAGGCTATTCGTCATACTTTTTCGAATTACCATAATTAACCAAATTATTGGAACGTTTTAGAGTATTTTACTAATTCTCTGACCGTGAAAACATTTGCCCTAAAGGTATAGCAATCTAACTACCTGGTTCAAGATCGCATTTAATTACGCGCGTCACTTACATGCTTGAAATTTCGTATTAGTGAAACGTATGGACTTGAATATTTTTATTTAAAGTAAATGAGGACTCCCCTCTAACTAAATGAACTCGTCCGCGGAGACGGGTCATAGAAATAGTAAAAACCATAAATATTGTATAACATTTTTTTTAAAAAATTGCAATATTATCGAATTAAATCTAAGTAAAAATGCCGAGGTGGTTTCCTGTTAGGTTTTTGAATACTACAACACTATGCTGGTCTTTGTTGGAGCTAATTTTAAAAGACGTGATAATTGATTTAGATTCCCCAGGAAATTCTATAGTAATTTGATAGGTTACACGATGGGTTTATCTCAAAAGACAGAGCGATGCTGTTTAGAAATAGACGGAGTTATATTAAAAATACCACTTCCAAACTATTTATAAAACTGCCCTCGTATGAATAAATATTTCTAGGTTAGTGAACAGCGTTAATAGGTTTATAAGTGCGTTTAACACATGATATATAAATTGTTCAAACTAATGAGTCGGCCATGAGTGAATCATTAAATCTGGGCAAGTGTTCAATTTTGTTATTTAAAACAAAATTTTAATCTATAATTAATAATATGACGTAGAAGGTATCTAATTATTTTTTTAGTAAGTATCCTGAAGACAACAAGTTTGGTATTCCCTTGGTAAAGGGATGTGTCGCATGTCTAAAAAAGTTATAAGAACGGGCAGAAATCCATGTTGGTAAAATCTTAAAATGAGGGTAGCTCCCTAGGGGATGACGCTATCTAAAAAATTCCTAGAAATTCAGGTAGTTGAGAAAAATCTAATATTAATTGACACTAAACAAGATATATTTATCTCGAAAGATGAACTAAACAAGATAGAAAGTATGATATGACATTAAAAGCGATTAGAGGTGCGGTGGCGGTATGTTCGCTAAAGGGTATGTGTGTAAAACGGTAAGGAGTTACTCAGATTTTAAATCTGCTTACAGATTTGGATTCTGCATAAAATTCTATACTAATTTGATGTGTCGCATGGCTAAAAAAGTTTATAAGGACGGTCAGAAATCTCTGCCGGTAAAAATTCTTAAAATGAAGGTAAAAATCCCACAAGGAGGTCCACAAGGAGGGTGCAAGGTAGAAATTCCTTAAAATAAGACTTTAAAGTGGGTTTTTACATGTAAAAAGTGGATTCGGTGGTTCTATAAGTGGATTCCATAAGGTGGATTTGTCCCAGGACCGGCCTATTCTTCTACTCGTCACTCATCCCACAAATTATAGCAAAATCCTCCTTAAAATCGATTTCGCAAATGCCTTCATCACGATTGACAGAGAGCAAATGTTATACTAGATACAGGCTAAGACCCCATCAATTTTCTATTTCATGCAACAATGCTATACAAAACCATCACATTTATTTTACGGGTACAGCTTAATTTCCTCTACAATCGAATGCCAACAAGGAGATCCTTGTGGGCTCTTAGCCTTCTACCTGTCTATTCATCCAATTGTTGAAAGTCTTTCAAAAGAGCTCAACCTTTGGTACTTAGACGATGCCACTCTAGGTGGAGATCCAAAAGAAGTTATATAAAAATTTTAAAAAGATAATCGACTTGACAGTTGACATCGGTTTGAAGATTAATTCGAACAAATTTTTCTGTGCTGATGAAGTGGACTCGGAAATAGAAAGCCGTATTAACACTTTGTCACCAGGCATTCGGATTCAAAAAAAGATTCACTTGAAATTCTTGGATCTCCTGGATTTGAAAATGCATTTAAAACCTTATTTGAAAAGAAGATGAAGAAGCTTGCTTTGCTGACGCAGCGACTAAAAAATTTAAATATTCACACCGCATACTTCCTACTTAAAAATTGTCTATTTATTCCAAAGATAATATACTTTTACGTACATCTCCATTTTTCAAATTCTTTAATGAAATGAAAAAGATGGATGATCTTCTACATGAATGTTTGGAGAAAATCCTCAATCTTCCACTGACAGATGAACATTCGATACAAGCGACATTACCCGTGAAATATGGAGGAATTGGAATAAAAAAAATTTCAGATATCGCTCTTCCTGTTTTTCTGGCTTCTGTCTACGGATGCAATGACCTCGTCTCACGTCTCAAAAATATGGACGTAACGGTCAATATGAATTTCTTGGAAGAAGCTTTGCTGATGTGGAAAGAACAACAAGATGACATCGTTACCCCTATTCCCCATGTTCAGAAGAACTGTGACAATATCATAGTTACCAGAACAATCAGAAAAAATTAACTATTACATCATCAAGGGACATTGCCAGGTTCATTGCTTTAGGAGCAAGAGAATCAGGAGATTGGCTACAAACTTTCCCTTCCGCAAATGTGAGAACACTACTAGATGACCAGACTTTCCAAATTTGCGTTGGTCTAAGGTTGGATTGTAAACTTTTCCAGAGTCACATGTGCAGTTGTGGCACCTTGGTTGATGAAGAACAAGTACATGGCTTATCATGCAGGAAAAGTAAAAGACGTTGGACACGACATAATGAACTTAACCAAATTGTCAAACGTGCTGTATCTACCGTTCATATTCATTCCACAATAGAACCAACAGGACTTTTTAGAGATAACGGCAAAAGGCCGGATGGAGTGACCCTAGTTCAGTGATCAAAAGGCAAACGTTTAGTATGGGATTTGACCTGTGTCGAAACACTTACCGCAGACATCAGTGACACCTGGATCTGCAGCCGAGACAGCATGCCAGCATAAACACGACAAATACAGAAACTTGGAAACATCCAATTTTATTCTCAAAGGATTAGCTTTCGAGACCTTAGGACCGTGGTGCGAAGAATCAAAGTTGTTTTTAGATGAATTAGGCTCGATATTTGTTTCAGGAGACCCCAAGACGAAGTACTATTTATTCCAAAGGATTTCACTAGCAATACAACGTGGAAATGCAGCTAGCATCCTAGGCACTTTACCTGAGTCAAAAATTACCATGGAAGAAATATTTATTTTATAGTTTCAATATTTAACTTATCTGTTTTTTATGAAATCCTGTAAATTTTATATGCTACTTCATATATAAATATATTTAAATTTGGAAATAAGTATACAGCCTGTTTTAAATTAATTCGGCACCATTGCTAACTTTGTTAGTATTGCAGCTACGAGGTTGGTTAAATGAGCAAAGAAGCTTAGTTTTTACAGCTGATTACCGTGGACAGCGCAAAAAAATAATTGAACATCGCTGTTTCGAGATAGTGATCAAAACACTTACTTTTTAAATAGAACACCCTATATATTTTAAATTTAAATGAAAGAGAAATAAATTCTTAACATAAAGTCTTATACACTATTACAATTTAATTGGTGATAGTTCTTACCATTTAAAAGTCGATAAAACAGTTTACGAATTCGGTAATACAGTTTAAGAGTTTATAAACACATCGCGCAAGCGCAATGAATAAAGCGGGCTACGCCTCTGGCGGATGAAGGCGCGAACCTTATACAGATTTGGGGCGCGGTCATCTACCAATGGCGTCACCAATGCATAAATTTAAGACGCAATTATCGGTAAAATATACATAAATGTCGGACAATAATTACTCACATGATATGTCCCTGCGTTGAAGTTGGCTTCTATTCCAAGTCCATCAGGGCCTCCATCCCGGAGGGATTAAAGATGGTGACTCGTTAATCTCGGGTCGTGGAGTCCGGTTTGCCTCGAGGTGGCTGCAAATTTATTACCCTGCAGGGAATGGGCAGGAAAAACCAGGTAAAGGTAGACAAACAAAAGATAATTAGGTAAAGGAATCTACATAGGTAAAGCTAACGATACGTTACCAAAAAACGACCACTTCACTCGAAGATCAAAGGCAAAAAGCCCCGTTTTAAGAGCGTCACGGAAAACTTGTCCCCACTCTTTTGTCTTTTTCACATCTGCCGAAGTTATTCGTCCAACCCTCTAGAGTCGCACGATCTGCGCAAATGCACTATGACGTAACGGAAGTACACGCCTAGTCTATTATTTAATTCCACGCGCCGCATCTTTTGAAATTGTGGCGCGAAACTTCCGTACATCAACTTAACCTAATACATATGTTACAGGGCCACTTTGGCACGTAACGATCGCGACAAAGCCACAAAAGAAAAAACTTAAAAAAAGAAAAAGTCTGTTAGCACAGTAACAGCTTAAAATCTAAGTCCTAACTACCCTACATAAACCCTAACTTAAAACCTACAAAATGTTTATATAAGGCGCCACCTGGTTTTTTGACCGATAACACGTCTACCGAAGTACCAGGAAACGGAATAGGTAGCCACATTGTTTTTGACTACACTAATGATCGACAGCATAAATTTGTCGGGGAGCATGAAACACTACTTAAACTAAAACGGGTGCGACAAGTCGCCTAAACTATCTAACTAAAGCTAAAATTAAGGTTCTTATGTGCAAACACACATGAGTGTTGCATCAAAACTATTCTTCTTTTGGCAAGAAGTGCCCAAATTTAAAAAATGTTCATGAAGTGCGTCACTTTGCACTCTAGCAAATTTTGTTACTGGTACTTTGGTTTTCTAACGATGCACATTTAAAACTTGTCCATGACACAGTTGTGAATCAACAAATTTACCAAAAGTACCACCTACTAAATCCTTATATGCTAACCTAACAATTTACATTTCTATATCAGGCTAGCTTTTTCACTCAAATTTCAAGAAAAATAATTCCCACGTCTGGTCATAGATACCACACGTTAGGGAGATAAAAAGATAAGACAAGATCTCAAATTGATGTTAAAGATAATAGATAAGATAATGATATTAAGCTTAAGTTGTTATCCTCAAAGGTAATAGACAAGATAACGGTATTAAGTTTTTGTTATTATTTGAGATACTAGATAAGATAACGCGATATTAAGCTAAAGTGATTATTAGAGATAGTAGGTAAGGTAACGCGATATTAAACAAAAGTTATCACTAAAGATAACAGGTAAGATAACGTGAAATTAACTCGAAGTTATTATTAACGGTAGTCGGTAAGATAACGCGAAATTAAACCAAAATTATTACTAACGGTAGTCGGTAAGATAACGATACTAAACTAAAGTTATTATTAAAGGTAATCGGTAAGCTAACGATATTAAAAGATAATAAAGAAGACAAAGGTTTTGGCCTAGTTATTACCCAAGACAATGAATAAGGTAAAGATAGAGTGGCTCCAGTAGAGTCGTTTAAATGGGGATTGACTCGTGTCCTCTAAAAGAGCGACCTGTGAAGCAGGCCCGTTTACAAGAAACGGCACGAGGGACCGGCAAAGGCATTTGGGTGCATCCCTGCACCCGGCGGTAATTGATATCGGTGATACCATCACCCGATACCCACACGGTATATAAGATATACACATCCACTCACACATTCACACACTCATACATACCTTCACTGCCAGTGCCCATGCACTGACAGCGGCACCGCATGACCCCACGAAAGATTCGCAGAGACGTGGTCCAGATGTCTGTGAAAACCTCCCGCGCAACCACACGGTGACTAACAGAAATGAGAAGGCAGTAGAGAAACAGGAACGGTAAAAGAAGGGGTTGGTTATTTGGAATGCATAAGGGCACTTCCAGGTAGAAGAAAGTAGAGGAAGGGCTCGCATTGAGCAAAAGAGACAGAGAAAAAGGTGGATAGCAAAGCACTACTCAACCAGCCAATGTGACTAGTAGCTCGGAGTGAGGGAACATCACTCTTATGTGGCAGACGGGTGTTCCGGGACAAAAACAGGTCCACCGAAAGAAGAATAAGGCATAGCGGAGACAGCGGGATAAGAAAAAGTATAGTTTTTGGACAAGCGTCCGAGAGAAGGTAGAGAGTTATCCCTATTTAAGCACAGCGCAGTCTGAAGGACCACCTGCGATATTAATCCGACAAGATAAGTATAGACATAAATTTAAAATTCACTAGACTCTTAAGGGAACTAGTACGATCATTTTCCTAACGAGTGCATCGACTACGATAAGAAAATCAGACAAAAGTTGACACAACAACTTACAAGTATCATTACAGATACAAACACACAAAAACAAACTGTTTTAAGGTAGTTTTTCAAAACGGTAGCACCCTAAACACACAAAAATGCCCAATTATATGCAGTTAAATACAGGTACACTGTCCCAATATGCTAAAACAACCGAGAATTTAATAAGATAACAATAAGAAGCAATAGCATCTCACCACAAGGTTCAATAAAAAAACAATGAAAAAAAAATGTTTATAAGTTATGTAGATTTAATAGAAAAAACAAATAAAGATATAGTATAATGTGGGCGACTGCAATTCAGAAGAAAAACACATGGAATAGACAATCCTAGTTTTTGCAACTGCGAATATGAACTATTTCTTTCAATGGCATAGATCGCGCGTGTCCTATGTGAGCCCAAAGAAGAAAGCATTCACTCAAGATCAGCTAAAACCAATCATAAAAATTCAATGAGTTATTTCAACCAAAGTTACGACAATTACCACACAATTAAACCATGGTAAGAAAAATACTAAAACCAAATAATATGTAGTAGGAAAAGCTCACGGGTTAATTAAATGAAACAACAAGGTTATATTGGGGGGTGTAGAGAATGAAGTGATATATAAGTAACGCTATGGTCAAGGAAAAGTCAACCAAAAGAAAAAGATAGGTAATTTAAGGTAAGTAAAGTTAACGTGTAAGAGATTATATACTGTATGAGAGAGGGAATAAGTAATTAAAGTTAACTAATTAGTGGTGAGAACAGGAAAATATTCGGTAAACCGTAAGGGGAATAGAACGTGAAAACTTAATTAGCATTTGGGCCGGCAGAGAATGGCTTAAGGTCTTTAATATGCCACCTGCCTTGGCGTTTTCCTTCAGCATCCTGAAGTTCGTAGATAAGGGGACTAATGACACGAATGACTTTACAAAGAATAAATTTAGGGGCTAATTTTGAAGAGAATTTCTTAGATGCATCCGATAAAACATAATTCTTTTTCCAAACTTGTTCGCCAAAGGCGAAAGAAATATTTTGTTTGCGTAGATTATAATGGTCCTTACTCTTTTCGTAAGCTTTTAAAAATTTTTTCCTAACGTCGTTAAAGATAGAAGGTAATGACTGTTGGTCTTTGTCCCATCGTACTTTATCGTCAAAGTCAATTACGTTAGTATCGTCAGGCACTAAACCATAGTAACTCCCATAGATTGGGGTATATCTTCCAAAAACAAGAAATGACGGGGTGAATTGGGTTGCTTCGTGTTTAGATGTACGCAAAGCTTGAGCAATTTCAAAGATATGTTCATCCCATGTAGTATGGTCTGAATTAATATAGGAAGAGATAGCGGTAATCAAGACTCTATTTACTCTCTCGGTAGGGTTTACTTGGGGATGGTATTTTGCGTTAAACCAAATTTTTTGTACCTTGTAACTTTTAACGAAATTCTGAAAATCTTTAGAGATAAATTGTGCTCCATTGTCACAAAGGATAATCTGGGGAACACCAAAGATAAGATATACATTTTGTTCTAGGAATTTAATTATAGCGGCGGAAGTAGCTTTACGTAAGGGTTGCACCATAACAAATTTAGAAAACCAATCGGTTACAACTAAAAGATATTGGTTACCTCTTTTCGATCGGGGGAGAGGTCCTAATAAGTCAAGCGAAATTAATTGAAAGGGATAAGATACACGTTTAAAGTTACCCATTAAACCAGGGCGAGCATCTTGCGAACTCTTATGGGAACCACAAATTTTACAGTTCTTTATATAGCGACAAACAGATTGCTTAAGTGTGGGCCAGTAATAAAATTCAGATATTTTAGCGAGAGTTTTTGTAACACCAAGGTGTGCAGCTATGGGATCATCGTGACATAATTTGAGCACCTCACTGCGGTTTGCAGTGGGCACGACCAGTTTCCATTCAGGGATATTCGATATTTTATGTGGACACGAAGATACAAATTTATATAGTTTATTATTAGTTACACGAAAGGTAGGGAATTTATCGGGGTTATCGGAAACTTTTTTAATCATATTGAGGTACCAGGTATCCAGAATTAAATTTGGAAGGTAAAGAGAAACGACATCACGAGATAAGGCATCAGGTACGATATTTAATTTGCCAGGCCTATGCCTAACGTCAAAAGTGAATTGAGATATACGCAAGTTCCATCTTGCCAAACGACCTGCGGGTTGTTTCAAGTTATTAAGCCAAGTGAGAGCTGCACAATCAGTGATTACGGTAAAGTGTGTACCTTCGACATATCCTCTAAATTTCTCGACGCCAAAGATAACGCCCAATAATTCTCGTTCGGTAGCTGAGTATTTTTGTTCGGCAGAAGTTAAAGCCCGACTCGCATAAGCGATTGGATGTTCTAAACCATTGTTTACCTGGAACAACATTGCACCTAAGCCAGTAAGCGAGGCATCGGTTTGTATATAAAACTTTTCATCGAAATTTGGAGAGATTAAGATAGGTGCTGAAGTGATTAATGTTTTAATTTGTTCGAAAGCCTGTTGGGATTCTGAATTCCACTCGATAGTTTGAGATTTCTTTTTATTTTTAATTAAAGCGGTAATGGGTGCAGATATAGTTGAAAGGTTGGGTAGAAAGATGCGATAATAGCTAATCATTCCAATTAAACGTTTGATTTCGGTAACGGTTATAGGTGTTTTAAATTTAGTAATAGCGTCGACTTTAGCAGGATCTGCTCGTAGGCCAGTTCCATCGATAATAAAACCAAGAAATGTAAGGGATGAACAACAAAATTGAGACTTTTCCCAGTTTATCTTAAAACCTGCTGCGTTTAAACGTTCTGCAACTTCATTTAATGTAGCGATATGTTCATCGAAAGAACTTGAGATAACTAAGATATCATCCAAAAATACAAAGGCACGTTCCTGATGTAAGATAGGACCTAACGTTTGAGCCATAGTACGTTGTAGGGTTTGTGGTGCGTTACAGAGACCAAATGGCAAAAAATTATTTTCGAAAAGACCTCGGCCTGGAACACAAAAAGCAGTTTTTTGACGAGAAGATAGGTCGAGAGGTATCTGATAAAAAGCTTGTCTGAGATCGATAGATGAGATAAATTTTGCGTTACGAAGCCGGATTAAAATAGAGTCAGTTCTAGGTAGAGGATAAGCGTCAGAAACAGTCACGGAATTCAATTTTCTGCCATCGAAACAGACACGCCATTCGTCATTCTTCTTCCGAACTAGTAATACGGGAGACGTCCAGGGTGAATTTGAGGGAGAGATAACACCAGATTCTAACATTTTATCTATTTCAGCATGTAAATGCTTTTGTAATGCAGGCGATAACGGATATTGACGTTGCTTAAAAGGAAGGGCATCACCTGTAGAGATAACGTGTGTTGCAGTTGTAACGCAACCAAGTTCAGAGGTATTAAGTTTACGAAATTTGTCAATTGTAGCGTTAAGAGTTACATTTTGGGAATCAGTAAGAGAAATTTTGTTAGATATTCCTGTAGATGCACAGGTATTTGTTTTAAGAGAGGTTTGCCATGCAAAATCCTGGAAATAAAGTGACAGATTAAAAAGTTTACAGAAATCAACACCTAGTAGAAAAGGATAAGCTAATGCAGGGACAATCAAAAATAAAACGTCACATTCAAGAGATTATACTCGAATTTTTAATTTAAGGGAACCCGTTACATGTATTTGATTATCGTCAGCTAAATTTATGGAAGTTTTTTCGGGAATAATTTGAATATTAATATTTTGTTTAGATAATTGATGTAAACCTTCGTTATTTATAAGGGAACATGAGGAACCTGTATCCAATAAAGCAATTACATTTAAGGAACCAATTGAGATAGATAAGTGTGGACGGTTATCGAAGGGTTTTTTAACAAGTTGTGAGGCAGCAGTCTTTTTATGATAAAAGGAATTGACGGTTTGTAACCACCTAGACCACTCGAATGGAGTAGTATAGCATAATTCTTCTAATGAAGGTAAGGCATTTTGTACATTAACAGTAGCGGTATTATTGTTAGACAAATTTAATGAAGGTACAGCGTTAGAAGTAGTTTTATGATTTGAATTTATTGACGTCTGGGTCCGTTGAATGATTGGTGTTGAGGACGATTTTGAATCCTTGAGATATTCACTCCCTGATTTGGAATATCTCGACGGGAGTTTCCCGATACATTAGGATTACAGTTGGTGCAGTTAGATTTGTAGATATTTGAACGACCACAACCATAACAAAAAATATTTCTAGGGTATGTGCAGACATTATAGTTATGTCCACTTCTCTTACAGTTCCAACAGGTAAGTGAGATATTAGTTACGGTAGGAAGAACGTTAAGGGTAGATACTTTATGGGAAGCTCGAGCTTGGCAAGCTAAATCGGATTCTAAAAGGCCAGACTGTTTCTCTGGGGGCGGACGGTATTTGTCAATTCTTAACTTCACTTCCTGGAGGGAACGACATAGGTCTTTAAAGTGGGCTAACGAAGAGATGTGCTGTAATGCCAAACGTTCCGAGAAATACGGGTTTAAATTTCTAAGTAACTGATCGATAATTTCGGATTCTGAGAGTTTTTTGTCGAGTCTGCTATATAAAGCTTCTAATGAGGTAATGAAAGAAACAACATTTTCGTCAGGACCTTGGGTTCGATTACGTATCTCGTTCCAAAGGTCGGTAATATAACCATGTGGTAGGAAGTCTCGTTTCAAACACGCAACTAACTCCTTTCAGGTAGAAATTTGGTCTCGGATGTTTCTATACCATATCAACGCTGAGTCTGAAAACAAGTCACCTGCTGAGACAAATAAGTCCTGGTCTGTACACTGCCGAGAAATTTTGAAGTCGTTAATACGGTCAAAAAAGGACGATAGAGAGACTTGCGAATCAAATCCTTGAAAAGTGAGACCCCATTTGTATACAGGTATAGATTTCCCTAATGGTTTAGGTTGAGCAAGTACGAGATTTGAAAAGGGTAACGATATATCTACGTCTGCATTTGGATTGAGTTTGTCAAGAACAATTCCTTCAAGTAATAATATTTCGGACAACAAACTTTGTTTAGCTTGGGTCGCTTGCTCATCGTCATATAAAGATATTAATTCGATACGCTGTTTGACATGCGTTATTCTGGAAACTAAACGCCCTAGCTCGATATCACTGGCACCAGGATCTGTTCTATTCATTACACCAGATATGTCGTCCAAAGAAAGTTTAATTTCAGATACGTTGTGAGGCCAATCGCCAACGATTTTTTTTGAGATAGCAACGCCCTTTATTTCCTGGGCTAAAATGGCCCTAAGCTGCGATCTTCTATCGTTTTGGTTAGACGCAGGAATAATGTTCCTACTTTCAATCTCGTAAATTAGCTCGAGAGATTTTAAATGTGAAACATTCATTTTGATATAATATATATATATATATATATATATATATATATATATAAGGTATACAATACTGACGTTTGCGAACAAGGTTAGCACTTAATAAAGGGATATATCATTGATAAACTACAAAAAGACATTCCAAATTAAAAAAATACGTAGGTAATATGCCATCCAACAAAAGCAACACGAAGCCATAGATATTAAAAAGGCAATTTATTTCGTTAGTGCTTTTAACTACAAGGTTTTCTTGTAAAGGTAATTGAGATATTATTAATTGAATAGGTAAAACACTAATGCAGTTTTTAAAATGTAACATAGAAGACAGTGCATTCAAGTTTCAAAAAACGATCTTCTAAAGTTAAGAAAACAAACAAAAGTTATATTTTAATGGATAATTTTGTAATAAACCATGTTTAAAGGTATCTAATTAAGGTAAATGCTTATTTATTTTATGTACTTACATGCATAAAAGTAGGGTTATTTTAGTGAAAAAGCTGTAAGCTGTTTAAATAACAGTTAATACACTGTATTTTTATAAAGGAAATTATTATAACCTAAAAACAAAAAAAAAATCCCCCTAGGTTCACCATTTCCACGTTGATAAGGGCGCCATTCTATTACAATTTAATTGGTGATAGTTCTTACCATTTAAAAGTCGATAAAACAGTTTACGAAGTCGGTAATACAGTTTAAGAGTTCATAAACACATCGCGCAAGCGCAATGAATAAAGCGGGCTACGCCTCTGGCGGATGAAGGCGCGAACCTTATACAGATTTGGGGCGCGGTCATCTACCAATGGCGTCACCAATGCATAAATTTAAGACGTAATTATCGGAAAAATATACATAAATGTCGGACAAAAGATAGCACAATAATTACTCACATGATATGTCCCTGCGTTGAAGTTGGCTTCTATTCCAAGTCCATCAGGGCCTCCATCCCGGAGGGATTAAAGATGGTGACTCGTTAATCTCGGGTCGTGGAGTCCGGTTTGCCTCGAGGTGGCTGCAAATTTATTACCCTGCAGGGAATGGGCAGGAAAAACCAGGTAAAGGTAGACAAACAAAAGATAATTAGGTAAAGGAATCTACATAGGTAAAGCTAACGATACGTTACCAAAAAACGACCACTTCACTCGAAGATCAAAGGCAAAAAGCCCCGTTTTAAGAGCGTCACGGAAAACTTGTCCCCACTCTTTTGTCTTTTTCACATCCGCCGAAGTTATTCGTCCAACCCTCTAGAGTCACACGATCTGCGCAAATGCACTATGACGTAACGGAAGTACACGCCTAGTCTATTAAAATTCCACGCGCCGCGTCTTTTGAAATTATGGCGCGAAACTTCCGTACATCAACTTAACCTAATACATATGTTACAGGGCCACTTTGGCACGTAACAACACTTTTATATCAAAATTCTTAAGATAAAGTAAATATTAACAAATTTGTAATTTAATCAAGTATAACGGGACGTGGCGCTCGCAATACAACGAAAACGAGCAAGGGGGGGGTTGAAACTGAATTCTAATTTACACTAAAATCGCTAATGAGGTGAAGCAAGGTAAATGCTTATCGGGGCAGTCGGAGCAATCAGCTTCAATGTACCCTGAGCTAACCCAGTACCGAGGCGGGGAGTGGGGTAAACCATCAACCAAACCTCTTACCAAAAATGAGCGCCACCTAACTCTAACAGCTGGGCTCAGACGGAACTGAGATAGGAAATTCCTAACGATCACAAATAATACCCACACAGCATACAATCCAGCTAACATACGTTGACACACAGTAATGTAGACCTCGTAGCTATTCAATACATTTACTATACAAGAATATATCAAATTAATAACAATAAACACATATACTATAATTTAATTAATAACTGGACTTACCCACTTGTTATGGTGCAACTCTAACGATACATATACCAATACATCGATTGACTAATTCGAATTTTACTTTAAAATCAAATATTAACACAGCCAACAAGGCAACATAAATCTGCGACCATACGGTCGATTTAAAAAGACTATTACGCAAATAAGGGGTTGCACTAGGATCCTAGCAGGATAACCCTTAAGTACTGCGGGTATCTGCGATAATACCTGTAATAATAATAGGCGGGTCGTTTGTTTAGTTTTACATACTCTATTAAGTATTGTGAATATGCAATGTTGAACACCCTAAATTAGAACCCAACCCTATTATAGTAAACTCAATAATGTTACAATGTAATTCACCAGCATGCAAAGTCAACCAAACGGTTGCGATGTTAAAAATAAGATATGGAACGGACTCACCAACTGCTGATGTGGATGGCGATGTTCCAGCTCAAATGGTGCGTGCAGGTAGAATATCGCTACCAATTATCTCAAATGGGTCCACTGGATCCTTACTTGTAAACATCTTCTCCTTTTAATTACAGATGCCACATCTGGAACTCGAAATTCAACATACAGGTTACAACGGTACTAGAACATAGAATAGCAGAACGTACAACGTGGAACAAAACGTAGAACATAAATCTTGAATGGAACTGAAGTAAAACTTGAACTAGAATTAGAACTAGAACCCTAAAATATAATCCCCTAATTACAGTCAGTAAAATCGCGGCTTACTTACCGATCCACAATCGGGTTCAATGTGCAAACAAACAAAAAGTGTAACAGGTGGTTACCAGATAGCAGTCGATGACTCAACTTTTTGAATCGCCGTAATCCCAATTAGGCAATAAGGAAAATTATATTCAATTACCTCAGAATAATTTCCTTTCAAATTAATTCGCTAAAATCCCTTCAACGAAGGCGGGCATATATACGAACCCAAAGCATAAAAAAAAACTAAGTTCTCATGTGCAGAACTTCTAACCAAACTTACAGATATGTTGTTATCAAAAATATAAATATTACATATACATTAAAAACAAGATGTCGAATAACTCGAAAACATTTCGACTTAGAGCATTGGTGCTTTGAGAAAATATGTTCAGGAGGTATGGAGCTATGAGAGCTATGAGAAAATATGCTCAAGAGATCGATATTAACCTAAAACTTTATTTATTTTTTGCTGGAGTGAAGTTTATCATAGTCAAAATTTCGACTTTAAAGTCGAATAACTCGAAAACTAAATGAGATATCAAAAAATGGATAGCATATTCTTAATCAGCGTAAAAAACTGAACAAGATCCATATATCAAATGTTTGTAAAACGAAAAAAACGTGCAACGGACGACAGTAGGGTAGCTAAGCCGCTTTGGCAACAGAGATCCACAGCAAGATATGTATACGCCGATTCGAGAACAATATGAACAGCTAAGCCGCTTTGGGAAACAAAACGTGCAGCAAGATATGTATACGCCGCTTTGAGAACAAAAGTGTCTTTGTGTGTAAATACTAAGAATTTGCATGCAGTCGAATATAACCTCGTGTTTGGAATTATAAATCTCTGGTAATATATGTAAATCACGTCAACATTCGACTTTTAATATAATGTATTTAATTAACATAAGGTGTGTGTGTGTGTGTTTGCAAAAACATGTCAAGACAGGTATGCCGTATATTTCCTTATTGGTATGCAAATTATACCACCTTGCATCACGATTTATTTGAGATTTAAATAAAAAATTAATTTAATCTTATATCAAGGATGTCTTGCTTACATTTTAGCAATTTGAATATATTTAAATGTAATTATACATTTAATTTATGTGGCAATAAAAATTCTTTTACTTTTAGCGGTTTGGTGATTGAATGTAGATGACGCATTAGACATTCTATATATATAACTCGTTTAATTTCACCATTATTTGAACCTGCGTTTTTGAAGTGCTCAGTATACGTGCAGCGTTAGTATAAAAAGTAAGTTACATTTTTCTTTATTTTGTAAAAAGAATATTTTACTTTATAATATTTGCAAGTTTGTAACAGCATTGCTGTAGTTTGTAGATGGATCAAGTAATACAATACAATAATAAACAGTCCGTTGTAGGCCCTAGAAAAGAGGCAAAGAGGTTAGCCGAATTGCCACTAAACGTTCCACAAAGAATTTTCAGAGCAAGAATAGTGCATTCCAAATATGGTGATTGTGTTCTAATTGAGTTAGCGGACAATATTTCATTTCTACCACAACGCAACACGGAATTGTGGAGAAAAAACATTGAGGAATTGGGTTCTGGAAAATACGCAATAACCATATTAGAACTAATAGATATTAAAAGACCCAATCATCTTGTTTCCTACAGAATAGAACACATTTAGAAAAACAAAAAATAATTGGTATGTTTTATAATTATTGCTTGTTTTGAATAATGACTGAACATATTAATACTTTAAGTAGCGAAATTGTTTTTAAAGTTAATAACGCATGCAATATTTTATTTAAAAAGTATACAATTAAAGAAGCTGAAATTTTGTTAAAATATATCAAACGATACTTAAGGTTATTTGTAAAGGCGGTTAGACATGGCGACTTAAATTTAGGGCAGTTAAGGCAAATTCAAACCAATATGGGATTGTTAAAAAGCATCCAATCATCAATTAAAAATTTTCATGTAGGAAGCGGCATTCAATCTGTTTCACAACCATCACGTTTGGGAGTCAAATGGATTGATTTGGTTTCCGCTTTTGCAAGAAGAATTAGAATAGGCGTTATAATAAACATGCATCATAAGGATTTAATGGCATTTTTTAATGATTGCTTTAAGGTAATTAAAATTAAAATAAAAAATAGTTTAAAAAAATTAAATTTAATAAAAATTAATATTACACTTTGTGGAGAATTTGTTAAAACATCTAATATTGATGAAAATAATGTAACGGATTTTAAACATTTTAATACGAAAAATGTGGCGATTGACGTAGGAACGGATTTAACATCATGGTTTCGTGATGATGTGGTTGATAAACTAAGAACAAAACTATCGGAGTTTCAGGAATCAAAATCAGGCTGGGCTTTGAAAAAAATTGTATCGATGGAAGTTAATATTAATAAATACGAAATGGGCAATGGACGTGTTTCATCTTTTATTCCGCTTCCAAAGCAAATTTCAAATAAATATGCATGCATCAACGTGAAAAATTCAGATGAGTGTTGCTTTTTTTGGGCAATTGTTTCAGCATTATTTCCCTCTAAAATAAGAAGTAATCTCACATCCTCATATCCACACTACAGATTAGTTTTGAATGTTGAAGGATTGGAAATGCCGATGTCGATTAAAAATATTTCAAAATTTGAAAATATGAATAAAATTTCCATAAATGTATACAGTTTAGAATTAAATTGCGCTAAAGAAAAATCGTTCTATAGTGTGGTGCCAACAAGGCTTACTATGCAGAAAGCTGAGAAGCATGTAAATTTACTCATAATTCAAAATCAATATTTTCCAAACGTAAACAATTATAATACTCCAAGTGAGGATTTTGAAAATGTTGAAATAAAATACCATTATGTTTGGATAAAAGTTTATCGCGGCTTATTGGCAGTCAACTAAATAAACATAAACATAAAAATATATTTGCGATCGTTGTCTGAATTACTTTAACACCTTCGATAAATTAAATGATCACTCTAAATATTGCGAAAAGTAAATATCTGTAAAATTTCATATCCTAGGCATCGTCATGTTGAATTTAAGAATTATGTTTATAAGCAAAAGTACCTTTTATAATTTATTCCGATTTTGAGACTATTTTAAAACCTGTTAAAAATCATAGTTATCAAAATATTCCAAGCACTTTAAAGTATCAACATCATAAAGCTTTTAGTGCTGGTTATTATTTAAAATGTGACTATGATGAATCGTTATCATTTTTTAAAAATTATTTGGGGGAAGATTGTATAGATTGGTTTGCAAACGAAATGGTGGAAGTTGCAAAATTTGTTCAAAGTAAATTCAAACATATTGAACCAATGATTGAACCTCATAATAACATTATTGCAACACATTGCTCTATATGTGAAAATGCATTTTCTGAAAACGCTATCATCGTTAGAGACCACTGCCACTTTACTGGCAACTTCAGAGGTTTTACACACCAACATTGTAACTTCAACTTTAGAAATAGTTTTGTTGTACCGGTTGTGTTTCATAATATGAGTGGATACGATTCCCATTTCATGATACGAGAATTATCAAAAAAGGGTAATATTAGTTTATTGCCATTAAACAAAGAGAAATACATTTCATTTACTCTGAACGATCTAGATGCTGATGATGATGGTGATGCTAAGATAAAGTTTCGTTTCATTGATTCTTTGAGATTTTTAAATTCATCTTTAGACAGTTTAGTGGCCACATTGAAACCTTCAGATTTCAAATATTTATCGAAAGAATTTTCAAATGTCTGTTCAAATAAATTGAACTTATTAACAAGAAAAGGTGTATTTCCATACGAGTACATTGATTCAATGTCTAAACTGAATGAATTTGAACTTCCAAAAATTGAAAACTTCTATAGCATGTTGACTGGTGAACATGTCACTGAGGATATGTATAACCATGCTCTAAAAGTTTGGAATGCATTTCAAATAAAAAACATTTTGGAGTATGCCTTACTTTATATGAAAACCGATATAATGTTGTTAACGTGTGTTTTGAACAATTTCGCGAAAAGTCGTTTGCCACATATGGGCTCGATCCTGCTTGGTACTTCACCTTACCAGGGTATGCTTGGGATTGCATGCTTAAGCATACAAAATATAAGTTAGAGTTGCTTATGGACATTGATAAAATTATGTTTATTGAAAACGCTATTAGAGGTGGTATTAGTCAGGTGAGCAACCGATATTCTGAAGCTAACAATAGATACATGCATAATTATGATGCATCTAAACAATCCAAATATCTTCTATATTTGGATGCTAACAATCTTTACGGGTGGGCAATGTCGCAAGCATTACCATACGGAGACTTTGAATGAGTTGACATTAATCTCGATATTATTTCAATTCCAGATGATGCTCCAGATGGATATATTTTGGAGGTTGATTTGGAGTATCCTGAATATTTACATGATTTACACCGCGATATGCCGTTTTGTGCAGAACATCAGATCCCTCCAGGATCAAAATTGCCTAAATTAATGACCACCTTATCCAATAAAACTAAGTACATTTTACATTACAGGAATCTTAAACAGGCGTTGTTAAACGGACTTAAATCGACAAAAATCCATCGAGTTCTAAAATTTAAACAAAGTTGTTGGTTAAAACCCTATATTGATTTGAATACTGAGCTTCGGAAACTTGCAAAGAATGAGTTCGAGAAAAATTTATTCAAATTAATGAACAATGCGGTATTTGGAAAAACAATGGAAAATATTCGAAAGCACCGTGTTGTAAAGCTAGTTAAACGTTGGGAGGGCCGTTATGGAGCAAAAATTGGATGGCAAGCCCCATGTTTCATAGTTACACAATTTTCGATGATGAGTTAATGGCTATTGAGCTAAACAAAACCGAATTAATCTTTAATAAACCATTATATGTTGGTATGTCCATATTAGATATTTCTAAAATTTGTATGTACAATTTTCACTACAATTTTATGCCTCCAATCATGAAGGTGGAAAATTGCAAGCTCATGTATAGCGATACCGATTCGTTTATTTATGAGTTAACTTGTGACGATGTATATAACGAACTTATTAAGTCAAATCTCTCAAAGTTTGACACTTCTGGGTATGATGTAAATAATCGCTATGGAATACCTCGGGTTAACAACAAAGCTTTGGGGCTCATGAAGGATGAAACAAACGGTGTAATAATAACACATTTTGCTGGGTTACGATCGAAAATGTATAGTTACAAGTTGGAATGCAATCCAAATGAGAAGGAAAATAAAACACGTAATCATGGTGTTATAAAAAAAATCCAAAGGTATCAAATATAATGTAGTAAAAAATGAAATAACTTTTGAAGACTATGTTTCATGTTTAAAAGATTTTACAGAAAAGAAACTTAAGCAAGCCACGTTCCGTTCCTACGCTCATGATGTATTTACAATAATTCAGGAAAAAATTGCATTAAGTCCATATGATGATAAACGTAGTCTAATACCACATTCATATGATACATTACCGTGGGGACATTATAGTATCGCGATGATGGAATAAATATATTTTTTTAGAAGTTTAAAACAAGCAATAATTAAGAAAAACTTACTAAATATTTTATTTGTTTTACAGATAACCGCTTCCCATTATAGTTAACAGTATGGATGTTGAACAATTAGTAGAAAATTAAAAAGAAATTGAAGTGCCTAGTTTACTGACAATTAGCATAAAAACAATACTGAATCAAATTGGGTTAACCAACCAGAGTCATACTGGTATGTTAAAATCAATACTTCCAAAAACAGTATACAAAGACATAAAAGAACCGTTATTGGAATGTTTAATAGTGCAGATATTTATGAAGTTAACCTCAAATTTCTTAAGTCTGTGCTACTACAAAATGATTTTGAAAAGCATGCGTCGAAGTATTTGGAGAAGTTGGTCAACTGCCACAACGATCCAACTAGAATCAATATAATGTATATAAAAGAACACATCAATCCAATAATGTATTCCAATTTTCTAGCAGAATACCTATACATATTTGAGGAAATTGGATGGGATCATTTTTTGGCTACTGTTTTAACAACAGGTGAAGAGGACATACTTCATAAGTGGGATTTTACAAAACCTTTGTCTGAAGAGCAATACATGTGTTTAATGTATATTCCAACAAATCGCATGCCTCAATTTGCAGAGCGATACAATCGTGTAGTTGTACATTCTTGGGAAAAATTAAGTACTATCACAGCTTCTACTGAGAGTTATTCATGTTGCAAGGAATGTATGAGAGGTGTTAAGGGTGTAATTAAAAATACAAAATTTATGGTATTTGAAGATGCTTGTATAGTACCAGATCTTATATGGAACATGAGTTATTGGTGTTGCAGATGTGAAAGAATGCCTTTATTTCAAGTAATCGATGAGTCAGAATATTATACTCATATTGATTATATTACACAAGTTTAAATGTTGTATAATGGATTGCGGTTGTTGTATATGTAATAATAGAAATAAAAATGTTTTCTCAATTTGTATATTATTGAACTGAATACACTATTTTAAATCATTCAAATCGCATAAAATTCTATCATAATAGTAAAAGATGCATTGCTTTAGACCAATACACAAACTGCATAAACTGCATAAATTATTAAAAGTCTCCAAAGTCTGAAACATGCAATATTCATCATTATTAGAATAATTTTTCACTAAATCTAAAACATTTCTATAGTATGCATAAAAGTTCATTTCTTTTAAGAGGTTTACTTGATCAACCACTATACATTGATTTGCTTCCAAAATCTGAACTACATCATTTTCACAAAGCATATATTCAACATCATGTTTAGTAAGTTTTAAAAACTTTTCACCATTGTATACGACTTGTTGTAACTTGCGCGTGTCAATGATTGAATCATCGTCATTACCATTGCCATCCAATGGTTGTTGCATAGTAAAGAAGTTAACTTTGTTATTAAGCAATTCCATAAGGTGATTCCACTCAACATCGCTTAAACTAATTTTATTGTTACCATCATCATTTAAGTAGCTATGTCGATTTAAATCAATTGCAGGTGTAAACTGTCGAGCTGGAGATAAACCTACTTTGATGTTATAGTATGAGAGTGGAAATGTGGTTTGTAGCAGTAAATAATGTTCACTTTTGCTAGCATGTTCAACTTTATCTAGATATTGATTGATTGCAGCATCATAATCAACATCTTCGGATGATGATGATACATCAAAATCATAATAATCACTTTCAACACTACTTTCTTCAACCATGATTGCAAAGACCTTTTGCGATACTGAAATCACGTGAGAAAAATGTTCATTATATTTTTGCGAAACCCCCACTTCCCCCGCCATTACAAATTGGATTTTTTTATCCATGAATTGTGAGAATTATCAAACCCCAACCATTTTACAAATAGACGATCTCCTTTTTGGCGTAACACTTTTTCAACAAGAAAAACATCAGGATGTGAGGTTTTCTGCAGTTCTTCTGCATAAAATTGCCCCAAAATCGGTTCACCTTTAGAATCTTGAAGTAGATAGGTAGCAGGATTGCCAACTACTATTTTAACAATTTTAAAGATTTCTGTGGAATAATTTGGCATGTAACCTTTAGGAAAATCAGATTTATATTTCGAAATTCGAACATGGTCGCCAACTTTAAATTTTATCACCCCCATTACTTTCAAGGCATTAAACTGTGGTAAATATGTGAATTCGGTGACATCTTTAGGCTTCATTTTAATTTTCGAATGTTTTTTGTTATCATACTGTTGAGTAATATTAGGCAATGCATCCAACTATTTACATTTACGTCTAAGGCTAAATTGTTTGAATAATTCATTCTTTAACGTTCTAATTACTCGTATAACTATGGCAGCTTTTTTTGTACTGAATGTAGAGTAATGATTAATGTTATGCATCTTCATTAATTTTTCATATCTGCTGTTGTAAAATTCTTTACCATTATCGGTTTGTAAATTATCAGGCACACGACCTTCGTTAAAAATGGATGTCATTGCCCGGCAAACATCAATTGCATTTTTTGATTTTAAAGGACGTGTCTATAGATATTTTGAATAACAATCTATCACCACTAACACATACCTATAATTGGCATTTTCCTTAAAATATTGATCAAATTCGATAAAGTCGGCTTGCCAGAGATCGTCTCTGTGTTTAATAATGGTACGTTTTCTAGGAAAATTTTTTCTGGCTGCTTTATACAATTCTTCGACAACGGTAAGCTTTGACATTATATGGAAAATGCACAATACTGGGTAACTATTATTTTTTCTCTTGATGTGCAATCGACAGTCGAAACCGTTGACATCAATAATAATACTAACGATTGAAACCTTGCAACGTTGGAGATGACAAAGCTGGTGTTGTAGTTAGTGAGATTGACGAGGTTATAGAGGTTGATGCTGGTGAAGTTGTTATTGTCGAGATCGGTGATGTTGTTGAAGTTGATGTTGTTTGCACATTACACTTTTCCTCAATTGTATTCAGCAGCTGTTTGTGTAAATTACTAATACAGGTATCCACGTATCGCTTATTGGCAGCATCATAATCAGCTTGTGGTTCTATAACATTACAAAGTTTTTTGTATTGCATATCATATTGATCATCAAATGTATAATGAAGCCGATATTTTGTGGATGAATGTGTACCAAACTTATCGATACTCATCTTTCAAAATGCTATTATGCAATGATCCCTTCTTCTCTGAGCTCTTCTTCAATACTAATAGTAGACCATTTTCAGGCATCCTGCCACCTCATTTCCTCCCAAAACCCTCATTTCCTCCCAAATTTACATGTAAATTCCCATAAGGAGGAAATGAGGAGGAGTGACTCGCTTGGGACCGCCTTGTGGAAACGAGGAGAATCCTCATTTCCTCCCACATCTGGACCAAATAGTTTTCTTCGACTAACCATTTTCATCTTTCGAGATAAACCTATAAACCTATCTTGTTTGGTATCAATTAATATTAGAATTTTCTTAGCTACCCGAATTTCTAGGAATTTCTTAGATTGCATCATCCTCAGGAAACTACCCTCATTTTAAGATTTTTACGGCTAACATTCTGAACCAAATACTTTTCTTACACTAGCCATTGCATCTTTCGAAATAAACCTATCTTGTTTGGTATCAATTAATATTAGAATTTTCTCAGCTACCCGAATCTCTATGAATTTCTTAGATTGCACCATCTCCAAGGGAGCTACCCCAATTTTAAGATTTCTTACCTGTAGCGACTTTTGAGCGTTCTTATAAATTTTTTTAGTCATGTGATACATCTTGTTGGTCTAGAATTTTATGCAGAATCCGAATCTGCAAACAGATTTGAAATCGGACCACGCCCTGCAAAGTTATACCCCTTTAAAGTCCTGATCTTCTAAATTTTGCTCTTTGCTCTATAAGCAAACCTAACAAATAGTTTTCTTCGTCTAGCCAATGCATCTTTTGAGATAAACCTATCTTGTTTGGTATTAATTAACATTAGATTTTTCTCAGCTACCCGAATCTCTAGGAATTTTTCAGATGGCATTATCCCTAAGGGAGCTACCCCAATTTTAAGATTTTTTTACCGGAAGCGATTTCTAACAAGTCTTAAAAATTTTTTTATACATGTAATACATCTTTTTAGTCTAGAATTTTACACAGAATTCGAATCTGCAAACAGATTTAAAATCGGACCAGGCCCTGCAAAATTACACATATACCCTCTGCGAGATAAATCTTTCTCCACATTTCCACCCACGAGATAAACCTACCTTCTTTGGTATCAATTAATATTAGAATTTTCTCAGCGACCCGAATTTCTAGGAATTTTTTAGATTACACCATCCCCAAGGAAGCTACCCCAATTTTAAGTTTTCTTACCTGTAGCGACCTTTGAGCGTCCTTATAAATTTTTTTATACATGTAGCACATCTTGTTAGTCTACAATTTTATGTAGAATCCGAATCTGTAAATAGATTTAAAATCGAACCACCCCTTACCATTTTACACACACCCTCTAAATTATAAATTTTCTGCAGCTTATACCTAAAAGAAAATCTAAAACCATTTTAAAACTTTTTATTACAAACAATTTTACTAATACAGTTTAAATTTGTAAACCACATTTCTAAATACATATTCACAATTTTTTATTTTCAACCTAGAACTTGTCATATCGGGTCATACTTATTAATATTTATTTCTAAATAGAGCACTTTTTCCAAAGACCAACCGGACTCGCATGTTTCAAATTCCTCTGATTTTGTTCGCATGGTTTCGCTTAAGACCTCGTACGTATTTTCCAGATTACTAGAAGACGTTATAACCACATTTTTTGTGTTAAAGGATTTCACATCGGACTTCTCTTCTCCCATTTTGATGTAAACGCCGTAGAGTTCGCAGTAGACTTTTACTGCTGTATGTTGTATTCTTTTTTTATTAAGTAATCGAATAAATCGCTCTTTCTGCTTCCAAAGAAACTCGGACACTCCATCGTCGACGCTGGCGTTATTTATGCGATAGCTAGCCATACGGTTGTTAAACGCTGTGCTAATCATTTCTACGCCATCTTCGCCAGTAGAGGTAACTGTGGCATTTTTATGTCTGTTGCTTCTCAAGTGTGCGGCATATGTATTCTTTTCCATCTCGAAATCGCATACTTTACACATAATTCGTGGTTGTTTCGTACAAGGTCCTTTAATAGCTGGCGGAGCTGAACGTTTACGGCTTAATGACATACCATGCTGTTTTTCCTTGTGTCGCTGTAAGCTATCCATTCTCGTAAAAGCGATACCGCAAGTCCCACAGTTTAAGTACTTTGCTGTCGACGGATGTATAAGCTTAACCTTGGACGATGTTACACCACGACATTTGTTCTGGTGTCGTTTGAGAGCATCCCTCCTGCTAAAGTAGACGTCACAGGGCTCGCATTTAAAAACGTTTGCAGGTACCATTTTAGTACAAAACAAAATCCACACTATAAGACTTGACTTGTAAGCGAACTAACTTATAACTAAGGAGTTTACTCTTGCGCACCTGCTTTATATACCCTATAGAATGCAAACCGAAGGTTTCCGAAGACACCCGAACGAAGTTGAGGATTCAGCGGAGGGCTAAATGACGTCATAATCCTCGCTGCTCGTCCAATACATTTAGCGCCAATGCATACACCTGGTTCGCTTCGTCGATGGTGCGAATGCCGTTAGTAGAAACACCGGAAAACGTCTTCCATGTTATACGGATCGCGTGCATATTAAAAATCCAAAAGGGTGATAGCACACGCACACAAATTGTGTGCAAGTCGTGCTGTAGAAGATGCAGTGCTCCTATAACCAAAAACACTTTAAACCATTACTAAGGAAATACCAACTTGTTGTCTACAGGATACTTACTAATAAAGTAATTTAATTTTAAATAACTTCTACGTCATATTTTAGGAAATGGTGGGCTTGAATATTTTCTAAATGAATCACCAAGCGAAAGTATATGCTTAGCGGTATTAAAATTACCCATTAATTTCCCATTTTTACGACCGTGATTAATTATAGATTAAAATTTAATTTGTGCACGTTCGAGCTTCTCGTAAACTAACATATTTTATAGCAACAATGCGCTGTATAATACATGCATACCCCTTCGCCGCGCTACTGCTATTCTTGTAATTGCTAGATAAAGTCACTCTCCTTTTTACTGTTAGGACCGATGCAAAGCACCAATTTTTTTATACTTTCTATAGCACATCGCGCGCTTTTCCGTCTGATAATTAAATTTTGCTTCTGTAGGCTTTTACAGTTTCGCATAGCGGTCGCTCGCACGTAATGATTTCTAGAACCGGTAAGTACTTGATATCGCCCAAATAGAGAATTAGATGCTCGATGTCTGTCAACTTCCGATTCCTTCGTAAAAGGTAGAAAAAACTCGGTCAATCATCCATTATACTTCGACCCGCTCCTGTTCTGATAATTTCCAAACATTTTTCAAACAACAATGGGCTGAGAATTTTTAAACCTCCGAGGGATCTTTAAGTCGTGATCAATTACACATCCGAGCTACGCGTAAACTAACATATTTTGTAGCAACTGTATAATACGTTGCATACCCCTTCTCTGCGCTACTGCTATTCCTTGTTGCTTGGAAAAGTCAGTCGCCCTTTTTACTGCTAGGGCCGCTATAAAGCACCATTCCATACTTTCTTTATAAGTGTAGCACATCGCGCACTTTTTGTCGGATAATTAAATTTTTGTTTATGTAGGCCTTTACACTTTTGCTTATTTAAACATCTAATACGATTGATTAACCACTTTCGATTATTCTAACGGAGACCACCATACACCCCGCCGCACCGTTCTTTTTTAAATCCTATGGGCTTCCGCACACTAACACCTGACGTATCTTTCCTACTATTTGTTAAACAAAAACTACCGGTATCGCCATTGTGGACGTAAACAGATGTTTGTGGATATGTACGAGGGTATGTAACCATATACATTAAGCAGTCTAAGCTATTTTATTTAAGCCAAAACTACTATTTTTCTAAACCACAATTAATAATCGCCTTTATAGGTTCCACATTTCGACCATTTCCCAATGACTGGTGCTACGTACATGGAAACTTAATTTCTTATTGAGAGAATTCTTATTCTCCCACGCACTGCTGCGTAGCTGCATGCCCATTCCTTTGGAGGTATATGCTCGTTATAGGTTGTAAGACCCTCGGTTTTGCTTAACTACAATTCGTGAGACCTCTTTAATCTTTTAATCGTATCTTTCTCGCCTACAATACAGTAGGACTTAACATTACTACCAACAAATTCTAATACTGGACCCCATTAAATACGTCTTTAATTTCCCCTACAACTTTTTTTGTTGACAAGTGTTATATTATATTTATTATACGCAGGGTAGTCACTCTTTTAAGATAAGTATATTTTGCTAGGTATCAACTAATATTAAATTTTTCTAGGGACCCCAAATCTGTAAATAGATTTTAAATAGGACCACCCCATACAAAGTTATGCGTTTTAAAGACCCAAATCACTAATTTTTGCTCATCTTTATTTAACACCATTTTTAAAACCTTTTTCGCTACCCAAGACATATGCCTTAGCCAACCATCTCCCGAGAAATCTAAAACCGCCGTGCCCCGCGAATACCACGTGGAGATAACACGTATACTCTGTCAACCAGGAAGCCGGAAGGATTTGGAAGGTCGGAGAAGAACTTAAAAATTATGGAATCTTAAAACTAATATATACAATAGATTTACAAAATCCTTACAAATATAAACAACTATCTTATATCTTTACGCCCCATGCGTAGATTGTTGTACTATTAGGAATGATGTACCTTTTGTCATCTTCGCTCGATAAACTAATTTTATTAATTATCTGCGTGTACAAATCGTGTTTTTACTCCGGGTACATACGCAGGCAAGTACTCGATACCATCCAAATAAAGAATTGGATGCTTGGTGACTGTTAACATCCGCTTCCTTCGTGTACGCCCAGACACATCCCAGCCCATGCGCACCTCCTGCGCATGCACACCCTGCCCATGCGCACCCCTGCGCGTACGCACCCCTGCCCATGCGCACCCCTTTCTGTGCGAGTGCTATTTCGGGGTAACGTTACAGCCTTTTTATAAATAAAGAACAATGTTATATACTATTATAAAATGTTTATTCTGACATTATACATAACAAATTTAAAAATATTTAATGCCAAACATGGAGTCATTTAAACTTAATTTTAATACAAAGTTATACACAGAAGACAGTCCTTTCTTTATGTTTGTTTGCAGTGGTTTTAATTTTATCTAATTTTATTCGCAGCTTAAAATTTAAATCGACACCCAAGTCTTCTATCTCCTTTTCTAACCAATAGTTTGATACATAAAGACCGTCTAGGTTTTCGAATTGTAAAATGTACCGAAGTTTGCCTCTATATTTAAAGTTTTTGATTCCGCCGACAACCAGATCCATTCCTTCGTGTAATTCTTGCAGCTTGTGACAATCTTTTAATCGCAGCTTTCCCACTATATCCTGCATACGTATCTTGTTAGCTTGATCGACTTCTTCTTGTCGGTATTGGAGGAAATCCTTTTTCCCACACACCGTTGTGTAGTTGCATGTCCACCACTTTTGGGAATATATGGTTGTTATAGGTTGTAAGACCCTCGGTTTTAAATGATCCGAAAGGTTCTTTACTGGGCAAATATACAATGTTTAGCGGAACCCCTTTACGTGTGGTGTACGCCAAGGTTACGAAACCCGCATTCCTTAGTTCTTCTTTGTTATCTGCCATTTTGATAAATACGTTTTTAGAATAACCTTTTAAAAAGTATACGGATTTAGTACCATCCTTTTCCGCAAGAAGACCTACATAACTAAAAGAGTCTTTGTTACTAACCGCAAATGCATACAGCTTGTACAACCCGGATGTATCTAAGTCAGTCCATCGACACATAAAATAATCTTTTAATTCTTCCTCATTTTCTCTAATAAGATGTTCTTTGTCTAACACATCTTTGTATTGTTCGCGTATCGTCGCAGTGTTTTCCATGTAGTCCAATTTTCGCCTTTTTGCATCCATTTCCTCTAATTCCAGTTGTCTTTTCCTTCCACTTACAGCGTATGGCATGCATAATGGGGCAATTTCCTTTAGCGTAAACGGATAGAGTTTACTACCAATATTTGCGCGTTGTCGTACAACCTCTGGGCGAATGTTAGGTGTATTTATCAATCCCAATTCCGAAATGACTATTTCTTTTGGAATTGTAGAATATGGTGTTGCAGATTGTGTAAAATATGTACTACCTGCTTTAATGTAGCACTTGTGTAAGATTTTTATTTTATCTTGGCTGTCTTCCTCCTCTACTATCTCCAAATAATTTACGGGTAAATAGTTAAAACTAAAAGCCGAAAGCACATACTTTATCAATGTTTCCCTTTCTTTTGGTTTTTCGGACAACTTAATTTGCAAGCCCGTCAATTTCTTTGTATTACCATTACCCCAATACACGTACTGTAGCAGGTTATTATACACTAAACAGCAGCTATTTTGTAGCTTGTCCGATAGCTTACTCCACATTTTGGCAAGTGGTACCGAGTACATTGGCGCCTTTAGGAAGTATAACTTACTATCTTCCAATAACGTTAAACAGTCTTTTAAGGGATTATACACCCGTTCCGCACTGACATAGCTTCCAATTGCACAATTGTATATTGTCGCTTCCAATCGCGTAATACCATGTTCTTTAGCCAAAGTAGACGCAAATGTTTCCCTTAAACGTACATCTGGACAACGTAAAAAATCTAGTATATAATTGCCAAGTTGTTTATTAACACCAGGACTTGTTATCTGACACACAAATTTGTTGTATATCTTAATTCTTGCATTGGTTGTTAGCCATGTTAAACAATCAATTCCTACAGTTTTATCGTTGTCAACTATAATATTACACTTTTCTTCGTATTCGCCCTTATAGCAAAAGTTATCGTTTGTAGTTAAATAATTACACATCTCCATCTTGCTAAATATACCCGCAAAATCTTGGGTTACATCCATGTCAAAAGATAGAAATAATCTTTTCGAGTTCGTCTAATATATCTGGTAGTTCCTCCAATAAAGTTTCCAACTTAACATCTGCTAGTTCCACTTTGTATGGAACACATATAGGATTTTGGAATTTTTTATTAATGCATTCGAGGTCTTCTTTTCCGATAATTTCTTTTACTCTCTGGCCCATCTTGTTAGTGCTTTCTAGAGAAAACGGAAGCTTAGCTTTAACACCATGTCTAGCGGAAACAAATCGGTCAAACTTTCTTCGTAGATAGCTGTTAAATGCACCACAAATTTCTTTTTTTAGGATAAACATCCTTTTGCTTGCAGAGGTTTGTTCGGCGTCAGAAAAGTCGCAAATTTTAACCAACATTATATTGTCACAAAATGGTTCTGTAATTGGTGTGTGTAGTCCACCAGTCAGCATCTGCTCGCCTTCGACATAACAAATATTACCAATATCTGTTACCAGATTATTGTTGCACATATTTTCTACCAAAAGCCATAATCCAAATCGCTCATTTGTCGGTTTCACTTTATTCCCAAGAAGTTGAGAAACGTTAATCACCTTGGAGACGCTCATGTTTACCGTTCTAGCTACTATCGAATACTAAATTAAATACGAAAAAATTGTTCTCTTATGTATTCTACAGAGTGGGGGCGTATATTGCCGAAGATAGTCGAATATGTTGTTATCCGACCTAAGCCGACAGGGATGCGCATCGACATATATCCGGATATATGTAGGATGTTAAGTTAGGGTGAAATTGCCCCATGACCACATGACCACATGACCACATGACCATATGATCACATGACCACATGAAAAATTGATAGGTTAGGCTGTTTTTAATGAGTTTTCTCATTAAAAACCCATTAGCACTAATTGTTTTTTAATGAGTTTTCTCATTAAAAACTCGTTAGCACTAATTGCTTTTTAATGAGTTTTCTCATTAAAAACCCATTAGCACTAATTGCTTTTTAATGAGTTTTTCCATTAAAAACAAGTGCGGACCTAGGTTAGATAAAAGGAAAAATTAATAGGTTAGGTCAGCGCCGCTGACTCATTAAAAACAGCCTAACCTATCAATTTTTAAGTTTAAGATGACAAAAAGTACATCATTCCTAATAGTACAACAATCTACGCATGGAGGTGTAAAGATATAACATAGTTGTTTATATTTGTATGGATTTGTAAATCTATTGTATATATTAGTTTTAAGATTCCATAATTTTTAAGTTCTTCGCCCACCTTCCAAATCCTTCCGGCTTCTATCCTGGTTGACAGAGTATACGTGTTATCTCCACGTGGTATTCGCGGGACACTGCGGTTTTAGATTTCTAGGGAAACGGTTGGTTAAAGCATATGTCTTGGGTAGCGAAAAAAGGGTTTTAAAGATAGAGTTAAATAAAGATGGGTAAAAATTAGAGGTTTGGGGTCTTTAAAAGGCATAACTTTGTATGGGGTGGTTTTATTTAAAATCCATTTACAGGTTTGGGGGTCCCTAGAAAAATTTAATATTAGTTGATACCAAACAAAATATATTTATCTTAAAAGAGTGACTACCCCGCAAATAATAAATACAATATAATACTTGTCAACAAAAAAAGTTGTAGGGAAAATTAAAGACATATTTAATGGGGGTCCAGTATTAGAATTTGTTGGTAGTAATGTTAAGTCCTACTGTATTGTAGGCGAGAAAGATACGATTAAAAAAATTAAAGGGGTCTCACGAAGTGTAGTTAAGTAAAACCGCGGGTGCTACAACCTATAACGAGCATATACCTCTAAAAGGGGTAGGCATGCAACTACGCAGCAGTGCGTGGGAGAATTCTTATTCTCTCCAATAAGAAATTAAAGATTCCATGTACGTAGCACCAGTCATTGGGTAATGGTAGAAATGTGGAACCTATAGAGGCGATTATTAATTATGGTTTAGAAAAATAATAATTTTCGTGGACTAAATAAAATAGCTTAGACTGGTTAATGTATATGGTTACATACTCTCGTACACATCCACAAACATCTGTTTACGTCCACAATATCGATACCGGTAGTTTTTGTTTAACAAATAGTAGGAAAGATACGTCAGGTGTTAGTGCGTGGAAGCCCATAGGATCGTTGGAATCAAAAAGAACGGTGCAGCGGTATGTATGGTAGTCTCCGTTAGAATAATCGAAAGTGGTTAATCGGTCGTATTAGATGTTTAAATATGCAAAAGTGTAAAAGCCTACATAAACAAAAATTAATTAACCGACAAAAAAGTGCGCGATGTGCTACACTTATAAAGAAAGTATGGAATGGTGTTTTTTTAGCAGCCCTAGCAGTAAAAAGGGCAACTGATTTTTCCAAGCAACTACAAGAATAGCAGTAGCGCAGAGAAGGGGGTATGCAATGTATTATACAGTTGCTGCAAAATATGTCAGTTTACGCGTAGCTCGGATGTGTAATTGATCACGACTTAAAGATCCCTCGGAGGTTTAAAATTCTCGCCCATTGTCGTTTGAAAATGTTTGTAAATTATCAGAACAGGAGCGGGTTGAAGTATAATGGATTATTGACTGGGTTTTCCTACCTTTTACGAGGAATCGGAAATTGACAGACATCGAGCATCTAATTCTCTATTTGGACAATATCAGTACTTACCGGTTCTAGAAATCATTACGTGCGATTGACCGCTATGCGAAAGTGTAAAAGCCTACAGAAGCAAAATTTAATTATCAGACGAAAAAGTGTGCGATGTGCTATAGAAAGTATAAAAATGGTGCTTTGCATCGGTCCTAACAGTAAAAGGAGAGTGACTTTTCTAGCAATTACAAGAATAGCAGTAGCGCGGCGAAGGGTATGCATGTATTATACAGTTGCTATAAAATATGTTAGATTACGAGAAGCTCGAGCGTGCACAAATTAAATTTTAATCTATAATTAACTATGGTCGTAAAAATGGGAAATTAATGGGTAATTTTAATAGTGCTAAGCATATACTTTCGCTTGGTGATTCATTTGGAAAATATTCAAGCCTATCATTTCCTAAAGTATGACGTAGAAGTTATTTAAAATTAAATTGTTGTAAGTATCCTGTAGACAACAAGTTGGTATTTTCTTAGTAATGGTTTAAAGTGTTTTTGGTTATAGTAGCACTGCATCTTCTACAGCACGACTTGCAGACAACTTGTGTGCGTGTGCTACCGCTCTTTGGATTTTTAATATGCACCGATCCGTATAACATGGAAGACGTTTTCCGGTGTTTCTACTAACAGCATTCGCACCATCGACGAAGCGGACCAGGTGCATGCATTGGCGCTAAATGTATTGGACGAGCAGCGAGGATTATGACGTCATTTAGTTCCCGCCGAATCCTCAACTTCGTTCGGATGTCTTCGGAAACCTTCGGCTTGCATTCTATAAGGAGCATAAATCAGGTACGCTCGAGTAAGCTTTTTAGTTAGTTCGATTACAAGTTTAACTAAAGTGCTATAGTGCGGGTTTTGTTTTGTACTAAAATGGTACCTGCAAACGTTTATAAGTGCAACCCTTGCGGTGCTTCCTATACCTGGAAAAATGCTCTCAAACGGCACCAGAACAAATGTCGTAGTGTAACATCACCCAGGGTTAAGCCGTCCGCAGCAAAGTACTTAAACTCTAGGTCTTGCGGTATCGCTTTTACGAGAATAGCTCACAGCGACACAAGGAAAAAAGCACGGTATGTTATTAAGCCGTAAACGTTCAACGCCACCAGCTGTTAAAGGGTCTTGTACGAAACAACCACGAATTATGTGTACAGTATGCGATTTCGAAATGGAAAAACTACGTACGCCGCACACTTAAGGAGCAACAAACATAAAAATGCATCAGTTACCGCTACTAACGAAGATGGCGTAGAAATGATTAGCACAGCGTTTAACAACTGCATGGCTAGCTATCGCATAAATAACGCCAGCGTCGACAATAGAGTGTCCGAGTTTCTTTGGAAGCAGAAGGAACGATTTATTCGATTACTTAATAAAAAAAGAATACAACATATAATCCGGAAAATACGTACGAGGTCTTAAACATCATTCCTAATAGTACAGCAACCTAATTAAGGTAGGTCAGTAAGCAATATTTAATTGCTGTTAATTGACTAGCATTTAGCGTACTTTCCTATTTAAAACCCATTACATTGGAATGTGTTTACCTCCACGTGGTGTTGCTGGACGGTAAAACATATTGTTAGGTTAACGATAATATGTCTTATTAACCGAAAACGCGTCTCCTCTTTTTTTACATTAATCTCATTTTGTTACAGGTCTATTTAAACAACACATTAATCTCTTTTTTGTTACAGGTTAAACTTTCGGCTACGCACAGGAAATAATGTTATACTTTGTAAAAATTGCATTCTATAAGTTTATTAAACTGTAAGTTGGATAAATAAATTATTAAACTTTTGTGTTCTTAATTTTTGTGTTACTACCTCTAACTGTTTGGTTAAAGCATATATCATAAATGAGCAAAATTTAGAAGATCAGAACTTTAAAGGGGGTATAACTTTGCAGGGCGTTGTCCGATTTCAAATCTGTTTGCAGATTCAAATTCTGTGTAAAATTTTAGACTAACAAGATGTATCGCATGACTAAGAAAATTTATAAGAACGCTCAAAAGTCGCTACAGGTAAGAAATCTTAAAATTGGGGTAGCTCCCTTGGGGATGGTGCTATGTGAAAAATTTAAAGAGATTTGGATAGCTTAGAAAATTCTAATATTGATTGATACCAAACAAGGTAGGTTTATCTCGTGGGTGGAAATGTGGAGAAAGATTTATCTCGCAGAGGGTATATGTGTAACTTTGCAGGGCGTGGTCCGATTTTAAATCTGTTTGCAGATTCGGGTTGTGCGTAAAATTGTAGACTAATTTAATGTATTGCATGTATAAAAAAATTTATAAGAACGCTCAAAAGTCGCTACAGGTAAGAAATCTTAAAATTAGGGTAGCTCCTTGGGGATGGTGCAATCTGAAAAATTCCTAGAGATTTGGGTAGCTGAGAAAATTCTAATATTGATTAATACCAAACAAGATAGGTTTATCTCGAAAGATGCAATGGCTAGACGAAGAAAACTATTTGTTAGGTTTGCTTATAGAGCAAATAGCAAAATTAGAAGATCAGGACTTTAAAGGGGTATAACTTTGCAGGGCGTGGTTCGATTTCAAATCTGTTTGCAGATTCAAATTCTGCGTAAAATTCTAAGCTAACAAGATGTATCGCATGACTAAAAAAATTTATGCGGACGGTTAGAAATCGGTCTTGGTAAGAAATCTTAAAATTAGGGTAGCTCCCTGGGGGATGATGCTATCTAAAAAATTCCTAGAAATTCGGGTAGCTGAGAAAAATCTAATATTAATTGATACCAAACAAGATAGGTTTATTTCGTGGGTGGAAATGTGGAGAAAGATTTATCTCGCGGGTGGAAAGAATGCGGGTGTGATGTAATCAAAATGGTTGGGAAAAAATTCCACAAGGAGTTCCACAGGGAGAGAGCAGGTGGGGATTCATCTCCCTCATTTACTCCTTATGGGAATTTACATGTAAATTGGTCCAGATGAGTGAGGAAATGAGGGATTCTGGAGGAAATGAGGTGGCAGGATGCCTGAAAATGGTCTACTACTAATTATTTCATTATTGTGACCAGTATGACCTGCCGATTTTGATGCGTGTAACAATCTAAGTCGCTCAACTAGTTCGTGAGATGTGTTCCAGTACACATACTCCTTTGTTTTAGCGTTGACTTCTTTCAACAGACCATATCCTACTGGTGCATCTAGTATTGGTTTAATAATTTTGATGTACTTATACGATCTGGAGCCAATAATTTTGTTTTGAGGATCATAGTTCCGTTTAAGAGCGTTAGTAGCTTCTAAAATCTTTCTGTACTCCTTTTGATCATTCTTGGTATACTTTTCAGGTTTTTTAAGTATTAAAAGTTCATATAATCCTGGAGTGCCTTTATAAGTTTTACCATTTATAACTAAATCAGCTGATTTAGGTGTTATGGTAACTAAAGCATTTCCCATACTCCAGTGATCTGTACTAGCATCGTATCGGAGGGCACTATAACCATAATCGATTTCATCTTCTGAATTTTGAATGATTAGTTCTATATATTTTCTAGGTAAAGGATGCTCATATCGCTCTAGAAATTCACCAGTAACAACATGATCATCATCATCATCATCCTTTACTTCAACTTTAGGCAAAATGCCAAGAGCAGCAACATCAGCAGAACTATCTGCAACTGCCAACTTTGATTTCAATTTATTGTTAACAGATGCATATTTTTTTGTTTTAGCAATCTGCAGTAATGGTTCAATTATTGGTTTATATGCTGTTTCAACCATTCGCTGAGTATCAAGTTCACCCTCTTAAGAGCTTTAAGTTTACGATTAATTGAACGTCTAGTTTTCGTTAATCTTTCTTTAATCGTTCTATCAGTGACATCCATCTTGTTGGCTTGCAGAGTAGAAACTGAGCTGCAGTAAAGCGGTTATAGAAAGTTTATATTGTTATATAACAATCAAATCCCTTTCGATATCGTCCATAATTAAAGTCTTTTGCAATGCATAGAAAATCATATTTTTCCAGCCAACATCGCGAGCACATTAATTTAAAATGATCAAAAGTCATATCGGTACCAACATGTTCATCATATATGTGTTTTAAATTTAAATGATCTTGTTTAAATAGGACAACTATGTTAACATTATCACGTATTAATTGTTTTGGTACTTTAGAATACGTTTGACACAGATAAAATGAATCTACACCCGAATGTCGACCCCTGCTGAAATATTCGCGAATTATATCCTGATTTAAGCATGAAATATCGTCAAATATCATTATCGTATTTTTACTGATTGCTTCTGGAGGGGTGACATTCTCTTTATCGCTATAGGCGTAGTACTTAATGCCCTTTATAGATTTAAAAAGTTGCTCTAAATATTTGTATTTAGCTTGTTCCAATGATTTGGAATACACACACATTTTCAAACCTTAATCCGTGTGGTGCCTCCAATAAACTAATCATTACATTGGTCTTTCCACATTCTGATGTTCCGCATACTATCGCCCTGATTGATGTTGGAAATAAAGGTCCATGCTTTTTCACAACTTCAGATTTTAAAAAATTATGATCGTCTATACTTAATTGTTGAGGCTGCCGTATAAACTTCATATTAAGTCGAATGTTTTAATAATACTAATCGGTTGATGGCTAAACGTTGTAAAGGAAGGGGTGTTCTAAACACCTTGATAAACAAATTACCGGTAGAGCTTCATGTACCGGGATACCAATTTTGTGGGCCAGGCACCAAGTTACAAGAACGATTAGTACGAGGTGATTCCGGCATTAACGATCTAGATAGATTGTGTCGCGATCACGATATTGCTTATGCTCAAAACCCTGACGACTTGACCGCACGACACAGAGCTGATAAAGTTCTAGCAGAAGGCGCTTGGAACCGAGTGAAATCGAACAACGCTCAGTTTGGAGAGAAAGCAGCCGCTTGGGCCGTAACCAATGCAATGAAAATTAAAACCAAACTGGGTATGGGGTTACATCAAGAAGGATAAAGAGGAAGAAAAGAGACAGTGTTGTTCATTTAAAGGGGGTATATTGACACCAATTAGAACTGCTGTAAAGCATATTGTCAAAGATTCAAATGTGAAGAAATTTATCAATATGAGTTTACTTACTGCAAGAAAAGCAGTTAAAACCGCTGGTGGAAAAAAGAAAGTGCGATTTCCTCGAATTATTCCCATACCTAAAGCGGGAGGCTTTTTTCCATTTCTAGTGCCACTATTTGCAGGTCTTTCAGCTGCAGGAGCACTAGCTGGCGGTGTTGTAGGGGTCGCTAAAGCTGTCAACGATGCTTCGGCAGCTAAGAAACAATTGGAGGAAAATCGACGTCATAATGTCACCTTAGAGGATATAGCTTTAGGTAAAAAAGGTGAAGGGTTATATCTTTCATCGCGCAATAAAAAAGGATTTGCCTTATACTTAAAACCCAATCGAAAAAACTTGTAAACTTGCCACGTAGAGCACTATTTGATTCAGATCTAAAGAAATATGCTAAAGGTTTACCTTTCTTTAGAGGAGTATTTATGCGTGATGCACTGCCAGCCAAGCCTCATGTTAACGAATCTGCTATTGTAAACTTAGATGACAACGTTGGAAATGGAACGCACTGGGTTGCATACAAAAAACGTGGCAAGAAAGTTATTTACTATGATAGTTTTGGAGATTTAACACCACCGCTTGAAATAGTGAGATACTTAAGAGACTGTAATCTTACTTATAATTACAATCGGGAGCAAAATTTTAATACCTCAATATGTGGGCATTTATGTTTGAACTTCTTATACAATAAATAATTTTATGGTATATAGTTGTTTGATTTTTAAATTTAAGGGTAGTCATGACACAAACGTTTACGTTGACAGGTGTGGGAAACGTGCTTTCTGCCAACTATTTCCCCCCCAATTGAACTTGATTCAGAATATAAATATGGGTTAGGTTTGGTGGGGTTTTACGGATGCAACTCTATACGCAATATTCATGCAGGTAATAACAAGTTTTATTATTTGGATGATAAAAGGATAATAATAATAATGTTATTGATAACGATGATGATAATAATGCTAAAATAAAAATGATTACAATTCCACCTGGAGCATATGAAATTTCTGAACTTGGAAAATATATAAACAATGCAATAGATAGCCCCCCAAGTAGTGCATTGAAGTTTATTCTAAAGGCTAACAATAACACATTGCAATGCGAAATGAAATCCATGTACACAGTGATTTTTAAACGCAATGATGCTATTGGGCAAATGCTTGGGTTCACTCCTGGCACATATCAGGCAAATAAAAATCATTTCTCTCAACAATCAGTACAAATATTTGATGCGACCAATATACATGTGGAGTGTAATCTTACTGGTGGAGCGTATAGGAATAGCGAGCAGTCACATACAATTTTTGAATTTGATGTACACGTAGAGCCTGGATATAAATTAATTAAAGAACCTGTATCCATCACATACTTGCCTGTGATCGTTCAACAAATAGATAACATTACGCTACGGTTGGTCAATCAAGAGGGTAAATTGGTGGACTTTGGTGCAGAGAAAGTATCTATTAGATTAGAACTTAAAAATATAGGGCTTAATATTTTGGTGCTAGAGTATACTCAATCAGTTCACCTCAACCTGCAGGTCAGCAAACACCTGGTGCATTAACAGATCAGGACGTTCAATTTTAGAATATCTCGGTTATAAAGTGCTTAATAAACATGGAAGGCGCAATAAGAGGGCTATTCAACAGTGTAGCGTCCGAAGATACGATTACAGAATATGATCGTCGAACATATCACCCATATACGACAAACGCTTATGGAAACTCGGATGAAATCAATATTGTTATCCAAAAGCTGATCTTATGACTGCAACTTATGACAGCATTATATACTTGGAAGGTACTCTTAGTCCAACAGAAGCTCAAAATAAGGATTATGCTTTCACGAATAATGCAATGTTGTATCTTTTGAAGAAATTAGATTTACGCTGGGTGATCAGGTTATCGAAACGGTTAGATTGCCCGGAATTAACAGCACAATCAAAGGCGTTTGTTCGTATACACGCGAGCAAAGTCGTTGTATGATGCATGCAGGATGGAGTGTGGAAAATAAACCCTTACCTTTGCTTAATGAAGCTAAAGATTCTTTTGCGCTTCAATACCATTAAAGCACGTGCTTGGATTTGCCGAAGGATACAAAACACCGTTGCTCAACGTTCGACAAGAATTAACGTTGGTACGTTCAAAGTCTGATATTGATTGTTGTAAGGGTACTTCTATACCAAAATTACTCTCACAAAAGTAGTATGGAAAGTACCACACGTAATGCTCAACGATCCACAAAATTGTCTATTTACAAAGAAATTAACAAAAATTCGCGAATACAAGTAGCTTTTCATGCACGTGACTTGTATACCTATCCAAGCCTACCGTCCACTACATCTTTGGTTTGGCCTGTTAAGAGTAGTACGGGTTTTCAGCGCCCTCAATGGATATTCATCACCTTTCAAACCAAAAGCGCAACCATAAGGATGCAGATGCGTCTACATTTAATCATGCAAACGCTACAAATATAAAGGCTAATATCAACAATAGAAGATACCCGTATGAGCAGCAAAACCTTTCTTTTACTGATAACAAGTACATGGATGCTTATAATGAATATTTGAATTATCGATCACAATATTATGAACCGTTCGAGAGTTCGGTATGTTCTCTTCTCAGTTATGAGGAGTTTAAACAGCAGCCAATTTTTGTAATCAACTGCACCAGACAAAATGAAAGCATCCATAATATAGTAGCAGATTTAAAAATTGAAATTGAAACATCAAAAGCATTTGAAGTTGAAACTGTTGCTTACTGCATGATTATGCATGACGTACTTATTGAATATGAACCATTTACTGGCATTATACGTAAACTTTAAAAATCGTTATTTCTTATAAAAGATGATTGAAATACATATGTAATATATTATTTAAATAACAGTGTTTTTTGTTAGTATATTATTGATAGTCATGGAGGTTGTTGCTGTTCCACTCGCAGTGCTTTTAATCTTCCTTAGTTTCCCCATCGGCAGGGAAGTGAGGTGTGAAGATGAAATTTACACAAACAGTGAATTTGGCTTAGAAATGGCAAACGTTTATCTAAACAAATATGGATATATTGAAACTCATAATGTTAGTGGGGCTTCTATTGAAAATCGCAAATCGATAATTAAAAATGCCTTAAAAGCATTTCAAACATATTACCAACTGCCGGTTGATGGTGAACTAAATAAGGAAACTTTAAAGTTAATGTCAAAACCTAGATGTACAAATAAAGACAATATTTCTGAAGCATACACTGTACATCAAACCAAATTGACAAAGCGTGTTTTAAATTACACAGTATTAACGAATGATTTTCGCATCTTAGCTCGGACGGTTGAAGCATTTAAAGTTTGGGCAAAACACACAAATCTTGTATTTATATACAATCCACAGAGTTATGATATATTAATAACATTCCAACAACAAAATCATTACATGAGGGCTTCAACAAACCCTAATGAGCGGTGTAAGGATGATTTTGATGGACCTGGTGGTGGGTTAGCACATGCTTTCTTTCCATCCAGCGACGATGTTGTGTCTGAAATACACATGGATTATGATGAGTCTTGGTATATGGAACACTCAAATTCACCACCCAGTGGATATATAAGTTATTATGAGGTGCTACTTCATGAAATTGGTCATACATTAGGGTTAAGACATTCAAATAATGTTAATGCAGTTATGTATTCATATTTAGAAAATCATCATCTTGATTTACATGAGGATGATATTGCAGGAATACAGTCCCTGTACCCACCACCATCATCAGCATCTACCACCGTTAAATCAACTACCGCTGCTTTTAAACCTAACTCCCCAAATAAGCCAACCCACCGAACAAACTGCCGCCAGACCTATGTAACATTGAAATTGAACATTTTCTAATTCTAAATAAACGCATATATATGTTTTATGAAAAATGGGTTTGGATATCAGCTCTAAATAGCACTTACATTGAACCGGCTAAGAACATAATAGATTGGCTACCTTTTCTTCCACACACGTTTAAACGTTTAGATGCCGTATATCAGAAACCAAATGGTGATGTGGTTTTCTTTAGCAACAATCAAGTATATCTGTTGCAATTTCTAGCATGCAGCTAGTCAATGGATGGCCTAGAGCATACACTCACTTTTACATTCCTAATCGTGTTCGGGTCAATGCGGCTGTAAATACCTATACTGGACGTACATTGATATTTTATGGCGAAAATCAACTCATGGAATACGATGAATGTACTAAGCAACCCAAAGCACATTTTTACAATCACATGCATTTCAGATATTCCTTCGCATATTACAACCATTTTTCGATATACCAATGGTCATCTATATTTTATCAATAAAACAAATTTCACGAATATAGTGAATTTCTAGGCAAAGTAGTTCAATCTGGCCACTTTGATCTATCCATATTTAACATTTATTGTGCAAACAAAGGATTAATGCAACAACTTTACGATGTATTGACAAAGTTATTAAAATTGGACAAACTAGTGAATTCGTACTTACAATCTAGCAGTATGTATGATAATTATGATGATGAAAGTTTATCGTAATGTTAAAAATGTACAAAATATAATAAAAAATAATTTTTAGTTCATTTTATTTTTACATCACATAAAAATTTATTTGGAAAAGCAACAATAATTTCATATAAAACTTAAATTCTAAAGAATGTTGAATAAAGTAGCTGGTTCTTGATAATTTCGTAAGTGCTTGCATATTTTCCGCAACCAATTTACCTGTAGATATAATACAATCATCGTTGATTGCACCACACTGTTTGGTAAAAGAGGACGCTATGTTATCTATAAATTGATTATAGATGTAATCAATTGAAGAATCATTAATTGTAAATAAACAATCGTTAACTATGAATGCCATTGAAAATAATTTATTAATTGCTTCCTCAGAAAACACGAGCGTAGCACTACCATTATGACTTATTCCAATATATGGAAAGTTGCTGCAGATATCGTAAATGGCATGCAACTTAATTCCATAACCAATGGATATTTCTTGATCTCTATATTCAGGTTCTTTTTGTAGAATTAGCATATTACGAAGGAAATGTTCGCTTCTTAAACTTGAAATTTCATTCCATTCCTTAACATTAAAACATAGAAAGCTTTGTGGAGCAATAACATTAGATATTTGCACTACTGCATTTAGTTCATACCGCGTTGAAATACCAACTTCCAGTAATAAACCCAATTCTACATGTAAAAATGTTGACCATGTTAATACTAATTCCTCGCGATACTTATTAAATACTGTAGGACGTGTTGATTTTAGTGATAACTCTGCGTTTGTATCAGCCCATGAAAAATTTGCATTATCATTTTGAATTGCATCGACCGATAAACAATTTGCATTACCACCATTCTTATTCAAGTTTTTATTAACTGTTGCAGCATACATGTTTCTACTTTGAACGCAAAACTCTAACTATTTACGATGGTGGATTTTGCCGGTTGAATTATTGATTATAATTATTCATATAATACTTCAGTACAATCGCATTTTCCGCTGCACAACTGAATGATGTGCAACGTCTTGCGTGATATAAACATTTTGAAGTGTTGGGGCAATTTCACTCCTTTAACTCGTGTAAAGAAGGTGGACACCCCAAAGCTTCAACATTGATGATGTTGGGGTTAGAAAATTCGGACATTAACCATGCCCGTTTTTCTAACCCCTTTACATATATATGCGTCGCTTCATTTAATATTGGACTTAATACATGTTGCAAGCATCCATAGGGTAACTCACCATACTCCCACTTAATACCATGAAATTTTTCTATTAGCCATGCATTTTGACGTTTATGGTCTATCAATAATTCATCCCATGGATGCGGTGGTTTTAATATGTATGTACTTACATCATTTGATGATGCCAATAATGGAACAATAGCGACTTCTTTATATATGAATTTATTGTTTACAGTTTTGAACCCTTGAACATCTAACACTATTGAAGTATTCATTTTGCAATATTGACGCTGGCTGTTCAATAACAAACAGAAACTAACATCTTAACTCAATGTCTACGTATTTATATGCTTTGCAACAAGATTCCCCACATAGAAACGACGTGATTACTTTTTAAAATTTATGCGATCGTATAATTATATACAATCCCATTTTATTTAATTTATGCATTAAAACATTCCAATGTGGTTATAAAATTATTCACGTTTTGTAGAAAAACCATTAAAATTTACATTTTAATCTCATATGCAACTTTGTAACCTTGATGCTAATGAACGCTATTATTAACTTCTATCGTTTGAGAATGACGCAAAGAAAGAATACCTGATGCTACACCTTGAATTATAAAAAGTTAATACATGTAAATTCTTCAAAAATTAGTATGCTAAATACAGTGTTGATGTTTCATCATGACCAAATAACTACATCAATTGCATATATCAAACAGGATTCTGAATAGTACACGGTTGATGTGGATATAAAATTATTCATGGTTTTAGCAATAAAAATTTAAAATATAACCTTGCTTATAAGTTTATAACATTTCTATGTATATATAATACAAGTTTAACCATTAACTAACAAAATGAAACCTACAGCAATAGTCACGCTCAACAAACAATTAACTGTGGGATTACCTTATGGTTCAGCGAAGCCGACGGTGAAGCGTCGAATGATAAAACTTGGGTTAAACCTCGTAAGTAACAAATATCTTATTTCTACCTTAAACTAATGTTTCAATTTTTATTTACTACTGAAAAATTGTATCATATAATAAAACTTAGGTCTAATTTTTTCTTATCTGTTTACAGTTATATGCAATATACCGGAGGTGGCTAGACCGGCGCACTACCACCACTGAATGCCATCACCACCACCACAACCACCACAACCATGGTCCCCAGAAGATAGCGAAGTATTTATTAACGGTTTTAAACTGAATTTTAGAACTGAAATATTTCAATAAATGTAAACATTAAAGAAACACATTATATTTCTATTAATGATATTGAAGTGCTCAAGGAAAGCTATTATTATTATATTAGTTCTATAGTTTGAGAACGACGTTAATAACCTTGATGCTAAACATCCATTGAGTTGTAAAAGTTAATCCATATAGCAAGAAATCCTTGATAAAAAAGTTCATGATGTAACCTTGTTATAATATTATTATTGGTTGATGATGTAACCAAAGGATATATACGAGCATACCTTGATCTTGAAATGTTTGCAAACACACCTTATGTTAGTTAAATACATTATATTAAAAGTCGAATGTCGGTGATGATTTACATACCATATTACCATAGATTTGATAATTCCAAACACGAGTTTAATATTCGACGTGCATGCAGATTCTTAGTATTTTATCGTGTACATTGAAATTGTGAGAAGTGAACGACTTCTTTTACAAGATTTTACCTGCAGACGTTTAGAAATTTGACCTCCATACATATAACTATAGATTTATAATTCCAAAACACGTTGTTATATTCGACTGCATGCAAATTCTTAGTATTTTATCGTGACATGTGAAATTGACCGAGGAGTGAACGACTTTTTTTACAAGATATTTACCTGCAGACGTTTTAAATTTGACCTCCATCATATAACATTTCGTTATATATAAATTCGTCAATTTTATTTTCTACTTCGTACATAATACTGCAGCTTATGAGGGAGACGCTAAACACACTCTTTACCACTTGCACGACGTTTGCACTAATATTAAAAACGAGTTTTTCACCGCGGCGTTTTAATATTTTAGCTTAACCTACCCAGATAAATACGAACCAACACGTGAACTCCATTTTCTACACACACAATCATTGTGCTTAAAACTTTAATATTTAATATTTAACGTCGTGAGAACGCTGCTAAAAACTTTCTTAGATAAATATCTCCACCCCAGCAGCAACGCTGACTACCACCCCACGACTTATAAATCTATTACTGACCGCCGAACGCACACCCAAAGACACTATACGACTACCCTGACAGTTTCAACAAATTTACATCAAATGACAATTATATGTTCTCAAAGCGAGCGTGATTACATATCTTGACTGCATCAGTTTTGATATTCCCAAAGCGAGCTTAGCTGTTCATATTGTTCTCGAATCGGCGTATACATATCTTGCTGTGGATCTCTGTTGCCAAAGCGGACTTAGCTACCCACTGACGTACGGCGTGCAGACGACGAAATTTGACGTAGCGTATCTATAGTTTAACCATAACTTACTTCGTAAGTATTGCGATTGCATAAATTAAAATGTACATGATTCAAATGAAGAATTACTGTCAAGATGATTACCTAACTAAAGCTGGTCTGCAAACTCGTACACTGATAACTTGTCGCTATCAATATTATTAATTCTATGTACAATACTGCAATACGGAAAGAATTACACTATTTACACTACACGTTGCTAAAAATCAAAATAGTCGGTCGTGTTAAATTTTACAACCGTAACACAAGGAATAGGAACAGCGTGAACTATTTCAACAGAATTCATTTGTAAATTTAACTATAGTATTGTCATCTCGTGTAGTTTAATTGTAGCAGTCAACTTTAAGAAGTGTTAATATACATTGTTAGAAGGCCTTACTCATGAAGAAAAGTGTGATATGTTCGGAACGACTTTTAAAATAATGTAGACAAAAATATGTACACAGAAGCATCAAATTGTTCTATGGCGAAAATCTTATCCTAATCAAAACTCTTACTTCAGATCCGAAGGTATAATATTTGCTAGATTCTGTGCAGAAAACGTTTAACACGACAATGAGAGATTATTACTGTTTTGAAGAATAAGAACTAGAAAGTAGATTTAAAATTAGTAAAACATTGATAACAAATGTATTGACTTAATTTGAAAGCTATTTCTAAATGATTCTATTAGTACAATTATGGTAAAAATAGTAACTTTTACATACTATTATAGAATATTAAGAAAACATCGTAAAATTTATTTCTTATAAAGGTATCGACAATTAAAAATAAGTCGTTGGTTTAAAGTTGCTCACGCGTACAGAATTTAATCCTAGACCTTGTGAAAATAATAACATTTAGAAGCGACTGAATCAAATTTTCGATATTCTGGAAATGTTTAACCGTAATAAACATGCATTACCTAGGTCACGCAAAATCCACTGTCAAAACTTTCCTATCCCAACTCCACAAACAAAGTTTAGTTTAAATGTATGGTGTGAATTTAGATTGGTAGTAAAATAGTGGGACCTTTGTTTTATTACGGATCACTTACTGAGAGTTTAGATATTATGAACATTATGGAACGAATGTTTTTGAATTGAATACTCTGGATAATATTAATCTAGAAGATCGTCAAAACTTAACTTAGTTCCAGCATAGATGGAGCTCTCAGCAACATAATTTTCGTAAGTTGGCGCAATGATGCAAAGACGTTTTGAAGTGGATGGCGAACAAAAATGGTCCTGATAAAGTGAGCCACCTCGTTCACTAGACTTTGTCGTCTTTAACCGTAAAAATAACGTTTACGAAAGAAGATATACCAATGTTAGACAGCAACTAGAACAACAGTATTCGATTAAATATTAATGTCAATTGACGGAGGAGTATTGCAAATGCTACAGGGGACTTGTTTATTAGGCGAACCTTAATGTGCATTCAATGAACAATGGAGAATTTTTGATCATTTTATGTAATTTTAGTGTGTTAAATAATTGAGTTTATTTAAATAGTAGCACAAATTTGTTAATATTGGTGATTTTATCTTAAGGACTTTTGATATAAGAGTGTATACAAACTTTCTTAAGAATTTATTTCCTATTTCATTTAAATGTAAAAATATACGAAAGAGATTTACCATTTAAAAGTAAAAAGTGTTTGATCAATATCTCGAAACAGCGATATTCAATTATTTTTAGCGCTGTCTACGGTTAATCAGCATGTAAAAACTGAGTTCTTTGCTCATTTTACGCAATCTCATATGCTTCAATAATGAAATTACAAAGTTAGCATATGGTGCCGAGTTAATTTGAAACAGGCTGTATAATAAACTATTGCAACGTTGTTGTTTGTCGAATACGTATACAAATAAAGATATTGTGCATGCAACAGTGTCCATTTTAATACAAAACTTAAATTTCTATAGGCCATACATAGAATATAGCTAAGTCAGTTATTTTCAGTAAATCTCTAACCTCAAGGTAGTCGTTCTGTGAAATATAAACGTCATTTTCATATGCATACGCGTGAATAACATGTGTCAGTTTTTCCATATATTTTGCCAAAACGTAATTTAAAGAATGTTACTCTAACCCTCGCCTGGTCGCTTTAGAATCGTGCATTTAACCTAATGAAATGTATTAGATTGACATAGCCTGTACTAGACGATTGATGAACCTCACGGGACAGATTCAACAGTCTCATGTCGCACATATTTTGCAACCACTCCCAGGTAATTTCATAATGGCTGGTTTCGCGTAGCAAGTGCAAACATACGCTAATCGCTCGTAATTTAGCACTTATTGATTACTATTTTTGCTATTAATTCGTAGATTTGGTATTGTATAACATTCACTTTTGGCTTGTTTTATCTTTAATAAATTTAGATTGGTTTTAATTAAGGTGCATTAAACAGCATAATGGGCGTTAAATTAGACCGACAGGTGTGGTCGTCGCTTTTGGAAAAGTTTTATGTTAAAGCTTTGAAAATGCCAATGTTGTATGCATACAAACATAAAACCTCATCATTATATCCCTGGAGAAAAAGCGGTGGAGCGGGGAACTAAAATCGTAAAAATGTGGAATTTAAGAGCAGATAGCAGAAATTTTTGAAGAATTCGAAAAGCACTGTAAATTAATTATCTAAAAAAACAATAGTATTTTTTTATTTAAGTAGTCGGAATTAATTCAACAGGAAAATATGCTTAAAAAATAAAGAACACTAATTAATGCCGTTAAAAGACTAGGAAATGTTATACAAGATGACCGTACAATGTGCGAAAGGAAGCTACTTGGCTCAAAAAGGACCGATTTGGGCCGACCTAGTATTATGCAAGTTGCTTTATTAAGTTGTATAATTTGAATAAGGATCACTTCACTTACGGCCACGCGCCCAAAGTTCCACCCGAAGGCACTACTTTGAGTTTAAACGCGAATAATTACGTGCTTCATATAAATCTGACTTCAAAATGAATTAATCGTTAAATCTAATTTATAAACTAAAACTCCTTTCCGAATGGACCTACACCTTGACGAAGTTCTAGATCACTAGAACGGGTGGAACGTATTGTGTTCCAATGAGCTAAAGAGCCGAACCAAAGGATTTACCAAATTGCTGGAGTCTTTGGTGAGGAACCAGACTAAGATAGATACCCGAAAGAGGGTGACAGATACCATAGGGGTAGGTATGGCATTCTAAAGCACAGGACTGCGATGTGGAAGGCAATGGGAAACCACCACATTAACCCACCAACTACACAGCGTATTTAAATTGCAAAAAACATAATAGCATTCTCTAGGAAAAATGATTCCGGAGGTAAAATAGTTCCCCATTCGGATCAGCGGGAGGGCACTACTCCGGAGGATGCGATCGAAAAGTTCAGAATAAAAGTCTGAAAGATTTTGCGAATCGGAGCGCGGATAGGTTAGCACTAGACATAGTAGAGATCAGCGAAGTACGGTGGCCAGAGGCGGAGGATTTTTGGAGTGGAAACTTCAGCGTAATTCATACCGTAGCAAAGGAAGGAAATTCGGGTGTGGGAATAGTTATGCAAAAAAACATAGTACACTGTGTAGAAAAATACGTAAAAAAGAACGAAAGAGTACTCATGGTCAGATTATAATCTAAACCAGTAAATACACTAATAATACAAGTATACATGCCCACCTCTAGCTACGGTGACCAGGAGGTAGAAGTAAGCTACAAAGATATCGAAGACGTACTAAGATACTTAATAGGACATGAAAATTTAATAATTACGGGGGATTTTAAGGCAGTGGTAGGTGAGGGTAGGGAAGGAGCGGTAGTAGGTTTATTTGGTTTAGGCACGAGAAACGACAGGCGAAATAGGCTGGTGGAATTTTGCGACAAGAACAATTTAACCATCACAAACACAGTGTTTCAACATTATGCTAGAAGACGATACACGTGGAAGATGCCAGGAGATATAGAAAGATATATAGATTACATTCTTGTTCGACAATGGTTTATGAATCAAGTAAAAGACTGTAGGAGTTACCTAGAAGCAGATATAGACACTGACCACAACATCGTAATTATGAAAGCCGCTTTTAAATTTGAAAAATTTGAAAAAAGATACGGAAAAACGCACTTTGACTTTGACAAACTAAAAGATAAAAATATCCACGAAAGATTTGAAAAAAAGTCAAACGAATTGTTGAAAGATATCAGGAAATTTTTGATACTAAGGATTTTGAAACAGAATGGAATAACATGGCGGTTAGTGTAACTCTGGGGTATACACAAAAAGAAAATAAGACACCATGGATAACAAAGCATATCCTGAATTTAATAGAAGAAATGCGATAAATTAAAGAGATTAGACGAAACAGAAAACAGGAAAAAGCCTAAAATGGGAAATTATTCGACAAATGCAGGAAAGCATAAAACAATGGATTCAGAAAATTGAAAGAGGTACAAACTGAAGATGGAATATAGGAAAGATAAACAAAGCATACAAACTAATTAGAATGAATTTTAGGATATATGAAACCATATAGCAAAAATAGGTTAGGAAACGTCTACGGGTATATAAAATGTAGAGAAAGTGGTTAGATGGCACAGATATATATATATATATATGATATATATATATATAGTATAGTATATGCATGGATAATAAAAAGCAAAGATCTAGATGAAAAGGAACAAACAGAGATACAAACTAAGAATGGAAATTAGGATATAACGCAAATGCAAAACATATAAAACTTAATGAAGAATTTAATATAAAACATATAGCAAAAATATAAGGTACGGGAAACTCATATATAAAATGTAGAAATGGTTAGATGGCAAGAATATATATATAATACATATATAATATATAATACATTTTATATAGTGACGTTTCCGCTACCTTATTTTTGCTATATTATATCCTAAATTATTCTAATTAGTATATATATATATATATATAATATATTCTTGCCATCTAACCACTTTCACATTTTATATAGTGACGTTTCCGGTACTTATATTTGCATATGTTTTATATCCCTATATATATATATATTATATATATATATATATATATATATATATATGGAATTTATATGCTGCAGAGGAACTAACAGCATTAGAACAGGAATCAGACATTGAAAATGATGACTTGGGATATCCTATACTTCCAGATGAGTTTGAATTAGCATTAAAGTGGCATAAACATGATAAGCCGCTGGGCAAGCAGTAATAGAACGTCGCTTCTAAATTGTAAGTTATATGTATGAGACAGGCGGGATACCCAAAGATTTCAAACGTAACATCATAGTCAGCGTCATTTTGTTTTCGACCGTAAACAATACTTTAAGGAACTTGTACTTTAAGTTAAATATATTTAATAGATACTAGATAGTTTAGGATAACATTGTGTATTAATGCAACACATGCGGTCATATATACACATTCAACAATAAGGTAGGTTAAGAATTTTGTAATGTACTTTTAAATGATATACAAATAGGCTTAGTTTATTTAGTTGTTAAGTGTATAACGAATAGAATAGTTTAAGGTAAGTGACAAAATTATATAAGAGTAGGTTAGTATATTAGTAAATTAATTTATAGGAATGACTGCACCATTGAAAAAGGTTCAAATAGTCGAAACGTACGTATGGTCGAGTGAGGTTATGGAACAATAAAATGTAAAATTTTATATTAATGTTTTGACCTATAACCCAAGAAAAGCATCCTCAAACAAATATAGAGTGAAAAGGTTAAGAAAAATAAAAACATTTAACATTATATATATATATATATATATATATATATATATATATATATATATTATTAAGATGAATAATAACTTAGACTTTTATAAAGCCCAAATGATCATTTCAAATCGAGCTAGAATTGAAAGAAGGAAAATATAAGGTCTTGGACAGGATTTGAACCTGCATCTCAGTTTGCCCGAACTGTGCGTTAACCAATTACGCCACCGAGACCGATGACGTAATTGGTTAACGCACAGTTCCGGCAAAACCAGGATACAGGTTCAAGTCCTGTCCAAGACCTTATATTTTCCTTCTTTCAATTACTAGCTCGATTTGAAATGGCCATTTGGGCTTTACATAAAAGTCTAAGCTATTTTTTCATCTTAATAATTGTAATACGTTAGTATTTATCAACTTACCTTGTGTAAAAAAAACTACATAATATATATATTTCTGTGTAATTTGTAGGTTAAAATTGATTAGATGTCAGGTAATAAGCTATTGCATGTTTTCTCATATAAATACAGCTCATTAAGAATTGGAGACGATTTCCAAAACTCTAGTGTAGCAATTAACAATTTTAAAGTAAGTTTCAGAGTTAATTGTGCTTCATTTTTAGCGTGAATAAATATTCTCAAAGAACGTTCAGGATGATAGGTAACATAATCTTTTAATTAGTAAATACCAATTGAAGATAACAGGAGTTATAAATATGTGGAAAAGCGAGCATTTTAAATTATAGCAGATTGGACGTATAGTAGTCAAAAGCTTTTTAAGCGTAAAGATCAATAATTCTAAGGTCATAATCAAGGAGGGTGAAATATTAATGTTCATGAATTAACAAGAGTTATAGATGTAAATATTCTTTGCGTGCATCTTTTATCATAGTTTAGTAGGAAGCTTTAACATTTGTATAAATTTCAAAGTTATAACAGAAGCGAAATAGTTATAACGAATATTATTGAAAACAAGTTCTTAGTAGTAGTTTATTTCAAGGTTCTCTCGATAGCTTGGTGGTGTTGATAGTTTTCTGAATAGTGTGGTAAACAAAATAATCGTTGCTAAAATTCTAGGTAGGTAGACAGAGGACGTGCTCAAATAACATTTATTTTCTGCGAACATAGTGACGGGTGGAAAAGGCAGGGATCGAAATGAGATAAAGACAGATTATTTCTAGTATGCATTCGAGTGGAATAAAAGATATCATATGTTAAGGGTTCGTCTCACTTGGTAAGAAACTGTGGGACAAGGAAAGATTAAAGTTTATAGGTACGAGTGAGAGGCAGCTTGATTGTATAGACATCGTTTCAAATGTGTTGAGTAGGGAATAGATATCGAGGTTATAGACAAGATTGCACAAGAGGAACGGAGACAGATTTTTGGATTTCATATATAGAAGGGGATTAACGATAGTTTTAAGATTGTCTAGAGGGGATAAATGTAATTATAGGGATAAACGAACTTCCAAACATGGCGTAAAAAGAATAAAGGATGTAAAACACAGGTTAGACTGGGATGGAGATAACACGTGGTCGGGATATGAAATAGGATGTGAGTACAAAGTAAGAAAGAGAAAATGTTCATATGTAGATTAGAGTTAGACGACATTAATACGCGTATTATGAAGGCGTGCTTTTGACGCTAAACTTATTTTAGTGGAGGCTAGAATTCTGCGAACATAAGATTCGTTGTGAAGCTAAACGAGTATTTTCGTAGTAATTGTTTGTTTGAATCGTTAAAAATTCCAAGAGTTCGAAGACGGTTGGTGCTCGGATAGAAAAATTACAGAGCATTATTAAAGGTTAGCTTGTGTGTTGAGAGAATTGAATGACGGTTGAAAATTTAGTTTCGGGAAGTGTTGTAATCGTTTGGAAAATTACCAGGAAGGCTAGTTTGTTTTTGTTGTTGTATTTACGGGAAATTTCAAGTTAAGGGGGGTAGATTTGGCTATATAACCGTGAAGATGTGGTGATAGAGCTCTCTTTTCCTGGTCACCGACAATTGGTGAATAAAATTACTATTGGTTCTTAACAAGTGATTTTAGTATTTTAATTTGATAACAACATACACAAGTAGGTATTATTTTTTTACTAACAGTCTGACAAATTGTTGAAATATATTTTGAAAAATGCAAAGCTTGTGCAAGTCATGAAAGTACAGACTGCTTTATCATTTGGTTATTAGTGCAAGTTATATACATAAACGGAATAGAGTTTATTGATCGATCAATTTGGTGGTTTACCTATGGTAAATGGACCAGTAATTGGAGAAGTTGGATGTACCGTAAATTGGTTTGAAAGAATTGAGTAGCAGATTGCCGTTGCGAATGGTGTGATTCAACTTGGGGGTAGTTCCAGAACGTGCAATCATTGATGAGGGCAACGTCATCGATGGTTTGATTGCTGATCCATGTGCGGTAGTGCATTCCAGCTAACAGATTTTTGTGAACAATTGCTTTTATGTGTTTATTTGGTGTGTTATGACATTTTTGTGCCAAATGGGTATATTTTTATAAACTCTGTAGACTAAAGAGTTACCTATTGAATGTTGATGATTTATTATTTGACAAATGTATGTAGGAATTAATATTCATACAATAATTTTTATAATATTTGGTTATGTACAAGGTAAAAGGGACCTTTGTGTAATTTGCAGTTCAAAAATTAGCACGAATGTTTAAAAGGTTTTACTATGAGCTTGTATAAACCAGGATAACGTAAGGTTTATGGTTAAGCCTTATTACCTTAAATTGTTTTTTTTATGGACAAAATGTTATTTTGAAAATATTTGATAGAAAATGAACTATTTCAAAACCGAGCATGGATGTAATTTACTGATGATAAAGATTTTGGTGTTGAATTTTCTATCTGAATAAATCGAGGTGAATTTCTGTAGTCGAGTTTTCTTTGGTAGAATAGTAGGGTAGTATTTTTAGGTATAAGCAGCAGAGCAGCCGTGGCAAACTACATCGTTGGAGTTATTACACAGGTAGAGTGCGCAAGAATATGACGTCCCAACATTGGGACTTGAATTAACGATTCAGCAGAGCAACACAGGAAAACTTGAGAATATTTATGCAAGCGTGATGTTTCAATCCAGGTGTTACGTCATCATTGAACAATTTAGCAGCGGTGACAATAAATACCATTAGTGCGGGTACCCTACAGTTTTAGTGAAACCTTATGCCGTAGTGCGAGTGCGTGAAGTAACATGATTCGTACTCGGACGGTGACAGAAAACACAGTTGCACGAGAGTCCTAAAAGCGACATCACACCAAGCGCGCGTGTTCTTGGGTGTCCGCTACCTTTTGTGTGTGACTTCTTTTGCCCAGTGCGGCACAGGCTTAAGGTATTTATATTCTTGATTAAGTAGTTTATCGTATTTGCTCTGTTTACTACACAACCGCTACACTGCCATCGATATTGCTACATAATAGCAATTGGTCCTTCCCTATCATCACCATTTCTTGATTAATCTTATACACCACACCAACCACCAGGTAAATTTTAGAACAATAATATATATATATATATATTATATAATATATATATATATATATATATATATATAACATAAAAAGCTTATTTGCAGTCCGAATAAGAAAATTGTATATAGTAAGATGTATCTGAAACAACTCTTATGGGAGAAATAATAAATAGACCATTGACAAATACAAATCGTGGTGGATAGTTATCATAGCCATGTAATCAATAAGCTATTATTTATTATTCATGGGAGGAACACATCCACTGACATGGTTTCGGCTTGATTAGCCTCATCAGAGTGGAATAGTTTCCAAGAACCTATGAGTAATCATAGTCTATTATAATGATATAATTTCGAAACAATTACTGTACTATGCCAAAAGTAAATATAAACCGCCATCAGGTGTATAAAACACCAATACTACTATAGTTGTCGAAATTTCATAAGCATGACGTATTTTATAGTCATTTATAAAATTTACTTATGTAGTTTCGCGTTCATATTCTGTACTTCCCACTTTAGTAGTGTTAGTATGTTTTATCACCTGATGGCAGGTCTTTATTTACTTTTGCCATAGTAAGTGATTGTTTCGAAATCTTATATCATTATAATTAGCTTCGATTACTTCATAGATGGTTCTTTGAAATCTTATTCCACTCTGACGAGGCATAACCAAGCCGAAACCATGGTCAGTGGATGTTTTCTCACCTATGAAGTAATAAAGCTAATGTTTTGTTAATGGCTATATAACTACCAGCCCGATTTGTATTTGTCAATGGCTTTTATTATTTTCATAAGAGTTGTTTACAGATACATCTTACTTCATTAATATATATATATATATATATAATACTATATTATTATATTATGAAATTGCTTGGATAAGGTATGCCACTGAGTTGGTGTGTTCCTTAAATAAATTTGCATGTATACTCGCCCATTACGTTTGGAGTGTTATTATTATTGCTATAAAATTCCCTACGTTGAGGTATCTTTTAATTACTGTACCTTTCGAACTTCAAAGATGTTCCCTATTTTCAAATTCTAAATGACGCTTTTCGTTGACTTTACAATATAAGATGATTTAGCAAATTATTAAAATTAAACAGTCTTTAACTAATCTATGAACTGTATTCCAGTTTGAAACTGTACCTATACCCAAGTTGTTATAACATGTGGATTTCATTAGGATTTGTTTTTGAACGTAACGCTTGTTAGTTAAGTTTAAATAAACATATGCTTTTACATTATCGATTTTATACACAAAAGCTCTCCTTTATTATCTTGATATGCACAATTTACAACCGTCGAATATTAAAACTAATTATACTCGTATTATCTTTGAGTTTTACATACTACACAAAGCTTTCGCATTATGCAAATTTAACATGACGATTTATTAATACACATGTATGCTATTATCCGTTTGTTTTAAGATCAGAACTAATTACTCTCTCGACTTAACTATGCCTCTTTACATATAATTCAATTAATAACAGGTATAATATATATATATATATATATATATATTACAGGGTGTTTCAAAATTGCACGGCACTATTTTAAAGGAGTGTTTTTTAGCACAAAATAAACATAAAACTTTTAATAAACGTATGCCCTAAAATGTACCCCTATGGAGTTATAACCCCTTTAAAGGGGCTAGGTGAAATTGAGTTTTTTTTAATTATATGAAGAACCACAAAAGATACTTTATTCAGATTTTTATTGCCTACCCATGTTTTTATGCCAAATAAGATAGGCTTATCCATTTTTCGATAATAAGATCAGTAGCGTCCTATTCGGGGTACAATCACGTTTAACCCTGAAATTTTTTTTGTGTAAGCTTTTATATATTATAATGCCAGAATTAGAATTTTTTGACATTTCTGAGTAAAAAAGTCACTCTTGCTTGAAGTCGATATCTGTAGCCGTTTTCGAGTTAATTAGGGAGAAGCATTCAGGATGCCCTATGATACATACCTTATTCGTTTAGTTTTAATATGAACTTCCCATATGTATAGGTATAAACCTAATAAACATATGCCTTCAATATCTCTGTAACAACTTGGCATATGTATAAACTATACATATTGTAATAGTTTTTAGTTTTAAAAAACGGGGGTAATTAAAACTTTTGTAAGTTTATTACCCTTTATCCTCGTGACTATCAGCTATATACTAAAACTCTCTATTTTTAATCTGATGTCACTAGGTCGAGATTTTCTTCTTTAGACTCCAAGCCCAGGGTAATGTCAGATGGAAAACGGCTTTAGACAAAGAAAACTCTTAGGGGTTAAACGGCTAGTAGAGTGTTAGCTCTGGGTAGATCATGAGCATGGGTCATGGGTGGATAATCGACCAAAAATATTTTTAATAGGCGCCACCGTATTTTTTAATACAAGTGCCAACAAAATTTAACTGTGTTTGTATAAGGGGAATGCGGAAACCTTATCTTAACACCACTATCATAGCCATAAAATTTGAATTTCACTCTTTATTACACACTTACCAAAACCTCAACCACCAGATGTCAAACAGTTGTCTCAGCTTTACCTGTGAACAAACAAAACACCACATGGACACCATTTGTGTCCTCAAAAGCATATGCCAAAAATAGAGTAAATGAATTTAAACATCTGTGAAATACTAAAGGGATTCATTTTCATTATTCTGTCTTTTACTTAATGAGGGTTTGCTCTAGTTTTCTTTTCTTAATTTAAATGTAGAATAATAAAACTTCATTCAAATGAAACAAAATGAATTCTATTCATATGTAGAAATCGGATATATATACATGTGACTGCAATATATATGCTTACTATCTTGTCATTAATTTTTTATAAAAGAATTTTAGTGAAGTTTAACCTTCTACATAAATATTTATAAATTAATCATTTCTATAAAATTTTAGTTTAAGCAAACATATCATAATTTATTTGTTCATATCACAAGATTTTATTTTACTATAATCATTGAAGCGCTTCCTTGACCATTTACAACAAAGATTGATCATCAGAAAAATAACGATCATAAAATGTAACTACTCAAATTTAACTATTGTCTACACAAAAAATATACACGAATATCAGCACCAATAAAAGCTTTTACATGACCTTAATTGTTTTAAGCAAAATGTGAAAATTAAATCAAGACTGCATCTGGCGTCTAGATTAGGAAACAGAATCTATACTATTTTTATCTGACACAAGTTGTCATTCTAAATATCTTGACACACATTGAATGCGTGTACAAATAACTGATAAACTAAATATTTATTCGGTGTGTTATTAACTTTAAAAAACTACTTTAAATTTGTGTTATTCTAATAATCAACGTAGGAGATCTTATAATAATTTATAATACTTTCAAAGTTACGGAAAGTTTCAAACACTCACGTGTATCCAAATAAATTGCAGGTGCAAAATCATGACGTCAGCTGTTGTATTTTTCCAGCGTATTAATCATCTGTAAGTTTGAAGTACCAAGATTCTTTGTTGAATAAACCATTTCTATGCAGCGATTTAAATAAATAGATAGAACGAAACCATAACTGCCTGCTTTAAATTACTGCGACGAAAATTTATTATAATTTAACATTGAAAATTGTTGTTGTAGATATGTCCATTAGATATTGCATGTCTTAAATGATGTATATTAATGTTCCATGTTCTCAACTCAAGTTCTTCTTTCTGACTCTATTAGACGCCTCGTGTTTTAGTCGAGCCATCTTGACTTTTATCTCTAGTCTACAAAAAGCGACTTGATTCTTCGACGTTGGAAACAAAAGTGCTCATAATTAACTGGACTACGCTTGGCAACAAGCCACAGAATATAAATCTCCTAGATTCTATGTGTTATTGGGAATATTATACTTTACTTTTTATTGGCTGAATATTTACGAATTAAATGCTTTAAAATTTATCTGTTTTATTATTAATTTATTAGGCTTGGTGCAACAAGAAAAAAAATACGTTACAATATGTCTCAAATTAATCAGTGTATTACTTAGATGTTGAAGACTAAAGCTAAATGTCAAAATGCGATGTTAATCAAATAGCCTTGGGTATTAGAAGCTCTACATTATAACAGTTGCATATCGTTTATTTGTTTGACAGGTGATTATGTATCTACTATGTATTACCTTTGTTATGTTTAAACACTGTGTAAGTTACTAATATGTGTTACTAGTTCTGTTAGTTTTTGTGTAAATTGGTACTTTGAAGACACTTTAATTTGTTGTATCATGGGAGACACCACAAACTTGTTCACATTTGCAGAACAAACAGACATGCTGTTAGTATATGGTGAAGTACAGAGAAATGGCGCTGCTGCAGTTCGCAGATACCAAGAACAATTTCCAAGTAAAAGGATACCAAATCGTAAAACATTTCAATCCATTGAAACACGTCTTAGAGAAACTGGCACGCTAAAACCTACACGAGTAAATGCTGGTCGACAAAGATTTCGACGAGATGTAAATGTTGAAAAACAAATACTCAATGCTGTTCAGTTATCTCCTAGTACTAGCACCAGAAGATTGTCTCTTCGTTTTGGTGTTTCAACTGCAAGCGTTTGGCGAACATTGCACGGGCAGCAACTGTACCCATTTCACGTGACATCTGTGCAAGATTTGTTACCGCAAGATTACATCAAACGAACCAATTTTTCGCAGTGATTAATTCGAAAACGCACACGACATCGTAACTTCTTGACCCGCTTGCTAGTGACTGATGAATCTACCTTTACAAGAAATGGAATTACCAATTTTTGCAATACCCATACTTGGGATGAAGAAAACCCCCATACCACTGTCACAAATCATTATCAGCATACATTTTCCTTAAATGTCTGGTGTGGACTTCTTGGTGACAATCTCATCGGCCCCTTCTTTTTACCACGAAGACTTTCAGGAGTGTTTTATTTGAATTTTCTGCAAAATAATCTTTATGAGCTGTTAGAGGATATTCCAATTCCCGATAGATGTGGGATTTGGTTTATGCATGACGGTGCCCCAGCCCACTTCTCTCACATTGTCACTGACTATTTAAACGCAGAATATGGTAACCGATGGATTGGCCGAAATGGACCTGTTAAATGTCCACCTCTATCTCCCGATTTAACACCGTTAGATTATTTTGTTTGGGGTTGGATGAAGACTATAGTTTATTCTCAGCCTATCTACGCGCAAGAGGAGTTAAAGAATCGGATCGTGGAAACTGCTGATACTATTAAGAATCGCACTGATGTTATAAGACTTGCCAGAGAGCAATGGATTCGCCGTGCTGGATGCTGCATACAACAAAATGGTGGGCATTTTAAACAGTTACTTTAAATGTTTAATTGTAATAAATATTTTTTGCAACTCTCAACATCTATGTAGCTATGTAAAGTATCATAGGCCATCCTGAATGCTTCACCCCAATTAACTCGAAACCAGCTACAGATATCGACTTCAAACAAAAGTGACTTTTTTACTCAAAAATGTTAAAAGATTCTAATTCTGGCATTATAATTTATAAAAGCTTACACACAAAAAAATTACAGGGTTAAACGTGATTGTTCCCCCCCGAATAGGACGCTCCTGATCTTATTATTGAAAAATGGATAAGCCTATTTTATTTGGCATAAGAACATGGGTAGGCAACAAAAATCTGAATAAAATATCTTTTGTGGTTCTTCAGATAATTAAAAAAACTCAATTTCATCTAGCCCCCTTAAAGGGGTTATAACTCCATAGGAGTACATTTTAGGGCATACGTTTATTAGAAGTTTTATGTTTATTTTGTGCTAAAGAACACTCCCTTAAAAAAGTGTCGTGCAATTTTGAAACACCCTGTATATATATATATATATATATATATATATATATATATATATATATATATATATTTACACAAGGTAAGTTGATAAATACTAACGTATTGCAATTAATAAGATGAAATAATAACTTAGACTTTTATGCAAAGCCCAATGATCATTTCAAATCGAGCTAGTAATTGAAAGAAAGAAAATATAAGGTCTTGGACAGGATTTGAACCTGCATCTCAGTCTTGCCGGGACTGCGTTTACCAATTACGCCACTGAGACCGATGACTATAATTGACAATTCTAAATCGTATACAGAACTATACACAAACCTAACATTCAATTACGTTTAGCATTTTTGTCAATATATATATATATATATATATATATATATAAAATAAATATTTATATATATATATATATATATATATATATATATATATTGACGTGGAATTATAGGTTAAATAGGTCTAGACAATAAAATTTTGTCAACTGTGTATATAGAAAATAGGAACCATCTATTTACGCGCCAAATTAATCAGTTTAGATAGTGAAGACGGACGGTTATTAACATATTTTGTAATTCTAAATTAGAATGTTAAAATTGCACAAAGGGGAAGAACCGTTAGAGTACATAAAACTCAAGGATACGCATAATTAAATTGTAATAATTTTAAATTAAGCGCATGGAATCAAAAACGGAGCTTTCAAGTATAGAAAATCAATAATTTAAACGCATATGTCCATTTACATAAACCAAAACGTTCGTTTACAATCCTAAGAAGTGGAGAAACTAGGAATTGTTATTTTAAACAAGTTGCTTTGAAGAAACACCTGTTAGTTAAGGTCAGGTTCATAGAACTCGATTGAACGTTAGCACAAAATTCTAAAAATTGTTTGCAACGGTCGGTTTGACAAACTTTTTAAAAATAACAAGTGCGTTGAAGACTAAGTGAAATGAACGATCTATAATGTAAAACAGACAGAGAAACGTATAAGAAAGCGTTGGTTACAAGTCACGTCTAAAATACACGGGGAAATGCGAAGGCCAACAACAATATCGATTTTCTATAGCTTGAGAGGGATTTCTAAAAGAGACAATAAATATAGGTGGAACGGAGAAAGATAGCTGAGAGTTGGAGCGTTAGAGCGGGGGAAAACTATATCATTGGTTTAACGCGAAGCAGTTTTGAGATATATATAAATTGTTATGGTATGCCCCTGAGTTGGTGTGTCCTTAATATTGCTGTGATATCGCCCTTACGTTTGGGTGTTATTATTATTGCTATAAAATACCCCTACGTTGGGTATCTTTGTAATTACTGTACCTTTCGAACGTTCAAAGATGCTTCCCTATTTTCAAATTCTCAAATGACCTTTTCGTTGACTCTTACAGATATATAATATTTAGCAAATTATTAAAATTGAAACAGTCTTTAACTAATAAAAATTTTAAGATCTCTAACCTGCATTTTCCTTGTTTGTCACTGGAATTGTTTCAGAGTGTCTGTGGTTAGCACCCCTTTGATGGCTACGGCTCGACCTGCTTCACTTGATTTACCAGAATGATGGATTAATGGTTGTTTGTATTTTTCCCCTTGTATTTCTAGAGTAACTTTGAGTATCTTTACGTTTGTTTTATATTTTCACGTAATTTCAGACGTACATTTAAATATGCTTTTAGAGTATTTATCCAGACGGACCCCTTTTTCGAATCTTTATTCAAATACGTTTACTTGCATTTTTATTCAAAACGTTTACTTGGATGTTTACTCAAAACCTTTTCTTGGATCTTTACTCGAAGCCCTAAATTCGTTAAATATTTAAAATAAAATACAATTAATAGTGTATATTACGTTTTACGCGTAAAAATGGCCTATTCTTCGTTGCACATATTGGCACTTTCAAATTTTTACTTTTAATAAATTATTTACCTTCACTAATTATTACTGGTACGTAATTTTCAATTTAAATCGACGTAATTCGTGCCTTTGTTGAAGATATACTGTCTATCTTCGAGTTTCATATCCTATTTATAAGCTCCACCTTCCAACGTTCTAATTGGCGCGCATCGCGTGTTTATTGATAAACGTTTGCAATTGCCACCTATCTCTGTAGAACTTTGGGATTTCTCAAATTCCCTGGTTTTAATTGTTGTACTTTTATTCAATCTCGCACGTCGATATTCAATATATCATAGCATCTTCTTAGAATTTCCAAATATCCATTGCAATTTTGTCACGTATTTCATATTTGTGTCGTTTATAGTTCAAGGGTTATCGTATAGCAAACCGCCTGTTATTCATTGTTTGTTATTTGAAATATGTTAGATTTTCATGTAAATATATTATTCCTAGTCACGTATTTATTTTTTAATAATGACATATTAGAATGCGTTTATTTATTCATGCGTTCATATTTTTGACGAAATTATTAAATATCTAGAATGCCAGTTTATCTATCTTTCCTGATAATGTGTTTATATTGATGCAATTTGTTGCGTTTAGAACCTTATTTTTTACTCGTTTCTGTTTAATTTTGGACTTATAAATTTAACTTTAAACATATTATACGACGTACACATTTTTATTTTGGTTAAATATTATATAATTATTGAAAATGAGCTTCTTTCTTATGCAGTAAATTAAATATAATTTATATACAGTGTGCTCGCTATTGACCTTTTGTAAAATAGTCGATTTACTCCTATAATTGGTGGAATTATTTGTTTTTATTAACGTTAAAATTATTTATATTTATTCTACGACCCCTATGACTTAATCTACTCTTAAACTACCTTCTTATCATAGCAATATATATATATATATATATATATATATATATATATATTGCCGTGGATTGTCGGGATTAAGCTCTTAAATCGAGTCTCTTCTTTGGGCTGTCATACAATTGCCGTGGATTCTTTTAAAAACAAATTAAAAAATTTCTTACACTACCTTTTGGAACGCCTCCTTATTTCGCTCACCCTGGTTAGCTCAGTAATCAGCTTCTTCTTGCATTCCTACCATCCTAAGTACCTTCCTTTCTCACAAACACAGACAAATGAAATTACCACTCAAATAATGCAACAAAACATACAACCTTTTTTATTTACACATATTAACAAATTTTCATTATTAAGAAAATATTTACACCTTGGTACAGACAGTTTGATAAACAGTTACCATCTCAATCATTAAATCCTTTAAAGTTCTTTATTTTAATATACTCCAACAATTTTATTTTAGATGAGTAGATGGGCCCGTCGTGCGACCCTAGATTGATTTACTAAAAATAAATCTAAAGACCCGTTTACTCCTTACAACAACATTTTAGATCATCAATAAATATTTTATATCATCAATAAACCTTTTTAAATAATCAATATTAATTGTCCTGTACATATACCTCTTTAAATGAATTTTTATGATAATAAATACACCCCCAATAAGTTAAAACACTCAAACACAAAAATATCAACACAAATGTGTATACAAAAAGCAGGAAATTAATTTTTTTTACCTGGAGTAGGCTTTATCCCTCGTCACCTCTGAAGATGGGTACCAGAAACCTTCGTTGTTCTGTCCATATACTTCGATTATGCCTGGATCCAACTGATCCCCACTATCCAAATCTCTGCAACCACCTTTAATCTTCTACCAAGATATTTGTCTTGCCCAAACTCAACATTCCATGCTACTACACTTCATGCATACTAGTTAGCTTAAGGATTCGCTTACCCAAGTACCATCCCATCATTCAATTGAGTCTTGTAGTAACGGCACCTTTTGGCTAGACCTTAGCACCCACTCGTGCAATATCACTTTTACTAATTTTCTGGTACGTTACTACAGCTTGACCTACTTTAAAATAGGATGTTGTGTGCTACTTTACCGAATACACAATAATTAATACACGTAAGAGCATATACTATTAATTACGTTGAAGATCTAAGCGCGATCTCAGATCTAAAAGGAAAGAGAGCTTTAATATTTTTCTCCGAGTATTTATACGCTTTTCACATTCCTCAAGAAACCCCTCTTCATTGAAAAGCTTATTTTTAAAATCACTTCTACAAATTTTGGAACGTAACGTCTGAAAAATTCCGAGATCATCATAATGTTACTCTGAAATTTCTTTAATACCTTAACGGACGCGCGCTTCTCAAAACTGCTTCGCGTTAAACCAATGATATAGTTTTCCCCCGCTCTAACGCTCCAACTCTCAGCTATCTTTCTCCGTTCCACCTATATTTATTGTCTCTTTTAGAAATCCCTCTCAAGCTATAGAAAATCGATATTGTTGTTGGCCTTCGCATTTCCCCGTGTATTTTAGACGTGACTTGTAACCAACGCTTTCTTATACGTTTCTCTGTCTGTTTTACATTATAGATCGTTCATTTCACTTAGTCTTCAACGCACTTGTTATTTTTAAAAAGTTTGTCAAACCGACTGTTGCAAACAATTTTTAGAATTTTGTGCTAACGTTCAATCGAGTTCTATGAACCTGACCTTTAACTAACAGGTGTTTCTTCAAAGCAACTTGTTTAAAATAACAATTCCTAGTTTCTCCACTTCTTAGGATTGTAAACGAACGTTTTGGTTTATGTAAATGGACATATGCGTTTAAATTATTGATTTTCTATACTTGAAAGCTCCGTTTTTGATTCCATGCGCTTAATTTAAAATTATTACAATTTAATTATGCGTATCCTTGAGTTTTATGTACTCTAACGGTTCTTCCCCTTTGTGCAATTTTAACATTCTAATTTAGAATTACAAAATATGTTAATAACCGTCCGTCTTCACTATCTAAACTGATTAATTTGGCGCGTAAATAGATGGTTCCTATTTTCTATATACACAGTTGACAAAATTTTATTGTCTAGACCTATTTAACCTATAATTCCACGTCAATATATATATATATATATATATAATATTTATTTTTATATATATATATATATATATATATATATTGACAAAATGCTAAACGTAATTGAATGTTAGGTTTGTGTATAGTTCTGTATACGATTTAGAATTGTCAATTATAGTCATCGGTCTCAGTGGCGTAATTGGTAAACGCAGTCCCGGCAAGACTGAGATGCAGGTTCAAATCCTGTCCAAGACCTTATATTTTCTTTCTTTCAATTACTAGCTCGATTTGAAATGATCATTGGGCTTTGCATAAAAGTCTAAGTTATTATTTCATCTTATTAATTGCAATACGTTAGTATTTATCAACTTACCTTGTGTAAATATATATATATATATATATATATATATATATATACAGGGTGTTTCAAAATTGCACGACACTTTTTTAAGGGAGTGTTCTTTAGCACAAAATAAACATAAAACTTCTAATAAACGTATGCCCTAAAATGTACTCCTATGGAGTTATAACCCCTTTAAGGGGGCTAGATGAAATTGAGTTTTTTTAATTATCTGAAGAACCACAAAAGATATTTTATTCAGATTTTTGTTGCCTACCCATGTTCTTATGCCAAATAAAATAGGCTTATCCATTTTTCAATAATAAGATCAGGAGCGTCCTATTCGGGGGAACAATCACGTTTAACCCTGTAATTTTTTTGTGTGTAAGCTTTTATAAATTATAATGCCAGAATTAGAATCTTTTAACATTTTTGAGTAAAAAAGTCACTTTTGTTTGAAGTCGATATCTGTAGCTGGTTTCGAGTTAATTGGGGTGAAGCATTCAAGATGGCCTATGATACTTTACATAGCTACATAGATGTTGAGAGTTGCAAAAAATATTTATTACAATTAAACATTTAAAGTAACTGTTTAAAATGCCCACCATTTTGTTGTATGCAGCATCCAGCACGGCGAATCCATTGCTCTCTGGCAAGTCTTATAACATCAGTGCGATTCTTAATAGTATCAGCAGTTTCCACGATCCGATTCTTTAACTCCTCTTGCGCGTAGATAGGCTGAGAATAAACTATAGTCTTCATCCAACCCCAAACAAAATAATCTAACGGTGTTAAATCGGGAGATAGAGGTGGACATTTAACAGGTCCATTTCGGCCAATCCATCGGTTACCATATTCTGCGTTTAAATAGTCAGTGACAATGTGAGAGAAGTGGGCTGGTGCACAGTCATGCATAAACCAAATCCCACATCTATCGGGAATTGGAATATCCTCTAACAGCTCATAAAGATTATTTTGCAGAAAATTCAAATAAAACACTCCTGAAAGTCTTCGTGGTAAAAGAAGGGGCCGATGAGATTGTCACCAAGAAGTCCACACCAGACATTTAAGGAAAATGTATGCTGATAATGATTTGTGACAGTGGTATGGGGTTTTCTTCATCCCAAGTATGGGTATTGCAAAAATTGGTAATTCCATTTCTTGTAAAGGTAGATTCATCAGTCACTAGCAAGCGGGTCAAGAAGTTACGATGTCGTGTGCGTTTTCGAATTAATCACTGCGAAAAATTGGTTCGTTTGATGTAATCTTGCGGTAACAAATCTTGCACAGATGTCACGTAAAATGGGTACAGTTGCTGCCCGTGCAATGTTCGCCAAACGCTTGCAGTTGAAACACCAAAACGAAGAGACAATCTTCTGGTGCTAGTACTAGGAGATAACTGAACAGCATTGAGTATTTTTTTTTCAACATTTACATCTCGTCGAAATCTTTGTCGACCAGCATTTACTCGTGTAGGTTTTAGCGTGCCAGTTTCTCTAAGACGTGTTTCAATGGATTGAAATGTTTTACGATTTGGTATCCTTTACTTGAAATTGTTCTTGGTATCTGCGAACTGCAACAGCGCCATTTCTCTGTACTTCACCATATACTAACAGCATGTCTGTTTGTTCTGCAAATGTGAACAAGTTTGTGGTGTCTCCCATGATACAACAAATTAAAGTGTCTTCAAAGTACCAATTTACACAAAAACTAACAGAACTAGTAACACATATTAGTAACTTACACAGTGTTTAAACATAACAAAGGTAATACATAGTAGATACATAATCACCTGTCAAACAAATAAACGATATGCAACTGTTATAATGTAGAGCTTCTAATACCCAAGGCTATTTGATTAACATCGCATTTTGACATTTAGCTTTAGTCTTCAACATCTAAGTAATACACTGATTAATTTGAGACATATGTATAGTTTATACATATGCCAAGTTGTTACAGAGATATTGAAGGCATATGTTTATTAGGTTTATACCTATACATATGGAAAGTTCATATTAAAACTAAACGAATAAGGTATGTATCATAGGGCATCCTGAATGCTTCTCCCTAATTAACTCGAAAACGGCTACAGATATCGACTTCAAGCAAGAGTGACTTTTTTACTCAGAAATGTCAAAAAATTCTAATTCTGGCATTATAATATATAAAAGCTTACACAAAAAAAATTTCAGGGTTAAACGTGATTGTAACCCCCCCCCCCCCCCGAATAGGACGCTACTGATCTTATTATCGAAAAATGGATAAGCCTATCTTATTTGGCATAAAAACATGGGTAGGCAATAAAAATCTGAATAAAGTATCTTTTGTGGTTCTTCAGATAATTAAAAAAAACTCAATTTCACCTAGCCCCTTTAAAGGGGTTATAACTCCATAGGGGTACATTTTAGGGCATACGTTTATTAAAAGTTTTATGTTTATTTTGTGCTAAAAAACACTCCTTTAAAATAGTGCCGTGCAATTTTGAAACACCCTGTATATATATATATATATATATATATATATATATATTATCCTGTGAATTATATGTAAAGAGGCATAGTTAAGTCGAGAGAGTAATTAGTTCTGATCTTAAAACAAACGGATAATAGCATACATGTGTATTAATAAATCGTCATGTTAAATTTGCATAATGCGAAAGCTTTGTGTAGTATGTAAAACTCAAAGATAATACGAGTATAATTAGTTTTAATATTCGACGGTTGTAAATTGTGCATATCAAATAATAAGGGAGAGCTTTTGTGTATAAAATCGATAATGTAAAAGCATATGTTTATTTAAACTAACTAACAAGCGTTCGTTAAAAACAAATCCTAAGAAATCCACATGTTAAACAACTTGGGAAGGTACAGTTTCAAACTGGCATACAGTTCATAGAAAGACGGACGGAAAAATAAACAAATTCCAGAAACCAGAATGTACGTTAGAAAATAATTCTTTAGAAATTTTAGTTAACGTTCGAAGCAAAAGCTGCAAAACAGCAGGTAGTTTGAAAGCAAGTTGAGACGGGATACCGTTAGCATAGGGCAGACAAGAATGACAAATAACAGATGTTGGATAAAATACTGGTCTAAAGTGAGCGATAAGTTGTAGAGGCCAAACACAATATCAATTTTAAGTCGCTGTAGTGGGATTTTAAAAGGACAACGAATATGAGTTAGACGAGGATAACATATTTGGAGGTTAGACCTAAAACAGGTGAAATGGTTGAGATTGGCTGATTGTAAGTGAAATGAGAGAAATTTCTCGGAGCTTTGTAACCGTTGTGATTACAACTAGTGTTTTGGACTAACCGGGAAGTGGAACGTGAAATTCTTAGTTTTGAAAAGATCGTTATAGAAAAATTTTCAGAATCAGGTTTCGGTGGAGGTGATTTCGATGAAAACGGAGTACTGGAGTGAGGTTTCAACGCTTATAAATGCACTAGGAGATGTAGAGGGGCTCTCTTACTTCTTCGGTTCGCTTCAGACATACATGGTAACATCTACGTTAATTATTTTAAATCGGTGATAAGTGCAGTCTGTTTTAATTTAAATTAAAAGTGTGAAAGCACAAGTAGGTGCTTAGTTAAACGGTGCTGGTGTAAACGAACCTAGTTAATATTTTCTGAGCAAGGGTGCTAATTGTATGGAAGATTCAGAAGTTGACTAACATATTTGGACAATTATATGGATAGATATATTTAAGGCGTCTGCAGAGAATTGGATAACGTCTGGATGAGTTTGATGTACATGTAGCAGAGGGAAATTCGATAAAATGCAACGACCTGGTTTTGGTTGGATCACATCTTTAGAGGTGACGGTGCAAAAGGCATACACCAAGTAACGAAATTTGTTCCTTTTGTTATTGCTTAAACATTTTGTGCTGTTATTTTGTGCTAGAGTAATTTGACATTTTGGGTGTATATTGTTATGAACATAAAAGCTAATTTGAAGGTTATATGAAAAAGACAATTTGAGTTTATTATTTAAAGGTATAAATATATGACGTATAATTTTGATATAAAGAGTAAACGGGTCTTTAGGCTTGTGAAAAACAAAGATGCGATCTATTTTTGCAGTTAGAGTAACAGGGTTTATACTGAACTCATCATAGACCAGAGTAAATTTCAATTTAGGGTTTAAAGGTAGACCCATCTACTTGAACTATATAAAAAAATGTCGAAATAAATTAAATTAATTAAATTAAAAGGAGTTAATGGTTGATATAAAATTTTATGAAGATGTTTATATTCGATTTTGTTAATGTTGAGCTGGTAACGTAAATTTTTGATTTGTATGAATAAAAAAGGTTGTATGTTTTGTTGAATTATTTGAGTAGTAATTTTATTTGGTAGTGAGAAAGTGGGAGAAAGTAAGAAAGAGTAAGAATAGGATAAGTAAGTATCTCTGAAGAAGCTGGACGCAGATCTAGCCGTGGTATGCTGATTTAGGGGAGCTTTTCCAGAGATATTCTATTTTTTTTCAGAAAAAAACTTTGACGGCCCATTGGTAGGGCTCGATTCTTCAAACCGGAACTCCACTGCATATTTATGTCGGTCCAACGCTGGGGCTCGAAGGTAATCCCGAATTACCACTGCAATATATATATATATATATATATATGTATATATAAATTTTTCCAATTCTTTCTTCTCAAATACTGCTATAAACTTACTTGGGAAAACTGAGTTTTCAGTAAAAAGTCAACTTTCTTCTAGCCGGAATAATGTAACATGTAATTTCCAGGGGTTTAATTTTCGGACATCCCCATTTGGCTGGTGTGTACCACCAGACCAATGGCTAGGCGCCGCCTTCATCATCCTACTTGTCCCCCGTCCTTTATAGGTACCCGTGTTACGTTATTTCGTGGCAGCCACGTTGGGCGCCAAAGTTATGTAACGGTATTTCGTGGCAGCCACGTTGGGGCGCCAAAGTTATGCTACGTTACTTGTAGCCGTGCGTAACACCAAGAAAATCAAAGAAATGACCGGGCTCAATCGGAGAGTAGGGGGGGTCGTAGAAAGCAGACTGGCATATAATGTATGCGGCGGTAAGGAGTTAGTGACAATACCTGCAAGAAAATTAGTTAAGCAAACCTGAAAAAAAAGAATAAGCATAGCAGCAATGAAAAGTCTAAATTATTCAGTACTTTGTAGAATGAAAAAAAAGAAACTGTTTAGATAAACCATATAATATAACAACAGTAAAAGCAATACAGAAAAATGTTTAATACAAAGTGAGGTAATATTGGGAAGTAGCAGACACGTTTCCTCACACACCAATTAAACATAAATCAGACAAAATGTTAACAAAAGATAAATAGGTAAGTCACAATTAATATGAGTAATTCAGTAGTATTGATTGTTTTTTTTTCTTTCTTTTTTTTTTAATCGCAGGCAAGTCTATTGTAAAAGGTATCAGAACGACGAAGATATGGCAAAACAACGGATAGATATTTAAAGTAATAATAAGTAGGAAATAGTTCAACTTACAAAAAGTCCTTCAGTAACGCTTCCTGGCAATTGAAGTGTGGGATTCACGATGTCCTGCACTAACGAAGCACTTCACCCTTGACTGTGAGGGTGTTGATGGAATTTCTTACACTTTACACTAATCACACCTACGTATCTCACTGGTGTTAGCAGCAGACATTATCATGCTGATGGAACTATGTAGCATTGATAAATTTGTTGTTAATTCTACTTCCTGAGACAATAATTTCGAAATATTTTGTAACACAAATCGTAAGAAAGAAATGGTAATAAAAATTTAGAATCACGCTTTCAAGGCACGATGTAATGCATTAAACTAACAGTAACGCGAGGTGTTTTATTTGCTACCTATGGTAACAAAGAAAAATCTAATGCTTTTGAATAACGAAAATTTGCGCAAACAACGATCTATTTCAGATTCGTTGGGGTTAGAAAATTCAGAAACTACAGTATCAACTGTCTTTATATGTGAGTGAGATACCTGTTTATAAGAAGCAACCTTTTTTCTACTAAACCTGCTACAACTGTATCATCATTTGTTTTTGAAGCACTCAAGCTTAAAACTGTGTTTGGATAATCCAAAGTATGCACTACTCTGATAACAAAAGGACCGCGAAACTAGATCGCACACACAGTTTAAGTACAAAAATACAAATCAACTAAAAAACATAATCAGTAAAACAACGCGTATTACTAAAACCGTCCGTGTTCCGTAAACAAGCACGTCAAACACGTTACATATCAAGCATACTCCCTTCAAAAGCCATCAGAACTACACTGCTCTACAGTTAATAAACAACCTTTACTTCACAAGAAAAACAACTAAAAGCACAATTAGTAAAGCAACAAGGAAACAGTATTTTTAACGTAATATCGGCACAAAACACAAACTACAACTCCAAGCAGAAAGAAGCAGTATTTTCAGCGTACTTAATATATCGGAACACAGAACAAAACTCTCACTCTTTTCAAAGCAACAAGGCAACAGTATTTTTCACGTAATTAATATATAGGAACGAAGAGCAAACTCCAACTGTTACCATTTTCAAAGCAACAATGCAACAGTATTTTTTACGTAATTAATATATAGGAACCAAGAACAAAACTCTTCTCAAAGCAGAAAGAAACCGTATCTTTAACGTAATTAGTAAATAGGAACGAAGAGCAAAACTACAACTCCAATCTGTTTATATAAACTCGTCGCTATTACAACCGCTTATCGCCTCTTATCTAGACTTGTATATCCACATAAGGAACAAAATTTATATTTACGGCAAGACAAGAACGATGCAATCTATAATTAATTATAATACGATGCACTCGCCTAAGGAGTTAATAAATATCAAATATAAAAGTAGTAATTTGTAGAATTGAAGATAGCGTAAAATGTTCAATTACAAAAATACCCGTTACACCCTGCACGAGCCTGAAATTAAGTTGCATTCAAAGGAGCATAAGAACCCTTAAACGTATGTACAGCTTTCGTATAGTTAACTTCAGCTTCAAGTACATTGCATCACGAAGGTAATGTTTGTTAGACTTTACATCTGTTAGTGTAACTAATACCGCAAGTAGCAAGCTTTGATAGATACATTAAGCTCCGTTAAAGCTTCGTAATAACGAAGTATAATATGAACATTCATTTTTCATTCGTCTCGTCATTTATTTTAATGCTTACTGTTAATATTAATTGTATATAAAGTTTTATGAACCGTTTCTTAACCGTGTCTACAGTTTCCCAACGTCGCACTTTCGTTTAAAGTAATAATTTTGATAAAGTGAATTAAAATAAATTAAAATTAAAAAAATTATTTAAGAAAATAGCGGCTAACAGTAATCTATATGTTGGGAATTTTACAAAGACAGCAGCTACAAATCTAGATTACAGCGATATTAAATTGTATATCATCGTAGACATTAAACATCATTTTTCCATTTTAGTCTAAAATCCAGTTCGCACGAGAACTTTAATTGAAAGCAGTGCTGTGTTTGTGTCAACAAGTGGCGGCAAATAATTCATTATTAATTTCACTACAACGCCTTTGAAGTATGTAAGTACAGAAGGATTATGTGCTTACGTATTACATCAAAACGTTGCATAAATTAATACGATCCGCTTAAAAGCTACACATTAAATACAATATAAAGCCCTCATTATTTCTATTTTATAAGTAATTATAACTGTATATTATTAGCTGACGTTTTCTAATTTTCTATTTAGCGCACATCAAACAAAACCGCGTTTTTAATACGATGTCAACGTGCGTCTTTAGCACACCTTACAGCGAGCAAATTAACACTTTACTTTCTGCCTATTCTACTACACCGTCAAATTCTTAATTACCTCAAGCTAACTTTCTTGGGTATTTACGCTAAAGGATCTTAAACCCTATCTAATTTTGTCGTCAGATGTGGCTGTTTAAAAAGAAATTTTAATAGCTTTTTGTGGTTTTGCAAGAATACTTAAGGTAAAAGAATGGAAGGAAAACGTAGGCAATATCCATAAGACTAACAGTTCGTGAGAACCACTAGATCCTGATATTGTCAAATCCTTCGAAAATGGTCATCGAAATATGGGCGATATACTAACTTAAACGAATTTAAAACATTTTTACTTGAATTTCTGAAAGCTAGAACGAACATCAAAAACTGAATTCAACTCTATGAAATTCAAATCGTATTCGAAATTACCAGAGGGGGTCTAAAATTACTCATTCATCTGTAACAATAGACAATAAGTTATGAAAAAATGTGACTTGTGCTTTTTATAGCAAGGTGGATCAATCGCACTTGTACGAATGTGCCGATTTCAAAAAATTACTGGCTAAGGATCGCTATGTCAGTACACACAAAACACATGTTACCCTATATCAGTACACGTGCTGAACATAGAACAAAGGCATAGAAAATCAATATCCCCAACTAATCTTTTGTGCTACCCTAAAAGTAGCAAATCTATTGGACGCCCATTCCACTAACCTTTTTTCAACATAACCTGCATAGGGGAAGAAAGCATATAAATACGATTGCGAATTCAGCAGAATTCGGTGCACTCAGTGCTCACCATAGCCTGTCACCCACTTCAGAAAGCAGTGCTCTCCATAGCCTGATTATTTTGACTAGTTACGCTGCCCGGCGCCGTACTTGGGCCCACCGCATTAATTCTTTATAACACCACGTTATCCCACAAGTAAACCACGAAGCCGTCTGAAGAGCCCCGAAAACCGCCGAAGACGTCTGGACCTCTTCAAACTATAAATACTTTCTAATTACCGTTATTCCAAGTTCTTACTCAGCCTCACAAGTAAATCCTGAGGCCTTCCGAAGAATTCCGAAACCTACCGAAGACTTCTGATCGCCTTAATATTGTATATATGTTCAATGTATAGGTCTTATGTTCAGATCATAATTCTTTGTAACTTCACGTTGTCCCACAAGTAAAACACGAAGAACTCCAAAGAGTTCCGAAGACCGCCGAAGACCTCTGGACCTCTACAAACTGTAAATACTTTCTAACTATCGTTATTCAAGCACTCACATAGCCTCACCAAGAAATCCCGAGGTCTTCCAAAGACTACCGAAGACCTCTGGACCTTTTCAAACTGTGTATATATTTGTTTACGTAGTATTTAAGTTCCTACTTGGTTCCACTAGCAACCACAAAGCCTTCCGATGATTACCGAAGGTTACCAAAGACTTCGAAGTACTTCAAACGGCATGAACTGCTCATTTTAACTATTTAACTTGTATATCTGCGTACTTATGAACTTTCTTTTATTTGTTTGCTTGTGCATATTAAACATGACAGTGCTATGTCTATGTACTTTCAAACGCCGTTCAACGTGATTGTGCCGTCTTCAAAGAAGATTTTGCAAACAGCGAGCTTGCAAGAACCACCATCATGCTCGAGACGAGAAGTTAAACGACGTCAAACGTCCAGCCGAACACTAAACAGCTACCTCCAACCCAGGAGGATACACAATCATCAACAGTTAATTTTGGGACTGCAACAATCCAGACAATATAATTACAAAGAAAGCAGATTATAAATTATATACACCCACGGGAAGAGATAAGTGTAACAGACAGAATTAAATCAGCAGAAATAAGCGAAGATAAAGTCTTAGCTGGCGAGAACAGAATTAAAATAAATTACCACGAAAATTACTCGGTCATATCGAAACTTTTAGAAATCAAACTACAATAAAATTAACATACGCGAAGCAAAAATAAACGTAATTAAGGCTACAGCAAGCAACCAAACATTACTGAGTATAAATATCATAAATTAATTACAGCACCGTATAATTAAGTACAAAGACGAGCAACTCAATTCTTTAAATAATCTAAAACGGCTCAAGCTAAAAATAACAAGTAACCCGACGCAATCTAAACTGAAAATTAATAAACCCAAGCAAAGAATAACAATACAGACCGCGAAATAAATCACAATTTTTGCAAAACTTTAAAATTAATTGAAATTAAAACTAAATACTAATTATTAGAACAACCCTTAGCCATAATGAGCTCGGATATAAAAGTTTACCGAGAGACAATTCTTATGTATAATGGAGATCAAGTCCTATTAAGAAATATCACCGCGTGTGAAATATTCTTGAAAACCTTCTACAAATTCGGAGATAACGAAAGCAACGTATTACTTTTACGCCAAATCATCAGTAAACTAACCAGACGAGTGCTAACACTAATAGCTAGCCCAGATGACTCAGAACAATGGCAAGATTTTAAACGCATATTGATAACATATTTTGAAGATCAACGTAACCTAAAACGCCTAGTACGTGACTTAATAAACCTTAGAATGGAAAATAACCAAACCTTGTTCCAATTCGGAATAAAATGCCAAGATGTAAGAAGCTTAATTTTAACCAAACTAAAAATTGAAGAACCCGACCAAAACATCAGATTTTTGAAAACAAAGATGTATAACGAAATGTCACTAGACACATATAAACGCATGACCAGAACGACTATCAGACAAAATTAGATTCCAACAATCCTAAAACTTAGAGAAAGCCATGAATATGATAATAGAAGAAGAAAACGTAATGTATTACAGAAACAGATTATACAACCCCAACGCGAATAAAAATTATTCACCAATAAAAAACTATACAAGCTGTAAAACAAACAATTCTCCAACAAAAATTTATACCATTCAATGCGCAAACATTCCAACCGCAAAGTAATAACTCACATTTTAATAACGCGAACTTTAATAATCAATATAAACAATTTCCAAGACCAACGTTCATTTCAAATTTTACGAAACCCGCATTTCAACCCAGATTTAACCAAAACGTAAACCAAAAAAGACTAGCATGCTGCGCCAACCCTGTTACAAATACCCAAATGACAAATAACAATAACAATCCTAATAACTATTATAAACCCATTGTGCGCTTTACAGTAAGTAACTGCTATTATTCCTCAATTCTGTATAAAATTTCAAGTTGGCGCTCTATTTATTTTGGTATGAAATAAGGTATAGTGGTTCTGAACAATCAATGCACCAAAAAGTATCCTTGGACGGGGCCGAAAAGAATGCACTTTTATAGTAAGTAACTGCTATCATTCCTCAATTCCTTATAAAATTTCAAGCCGGAACTCCATTTTTTTCGGTATGAAATAAGGTATAGTAGGTCTGAACAATCAAGGTACCAAAAAGTACCCTTGGACGGGGCCGAAGAGATTGCGCGTTTTACAGTAAGTAATTGCTATTATTCTTCAATTTTTTATAAAATTTCAAGTTGGCACTCCATTTTTTTTCGGTATGGAATAAGGTATAGTAGGTCCCAACAATCAAGGTACCAAAAAGTACCCTTGGACTGACTTCCCAACCAGCCGACACCACTATCGATGAGTTCTGTAGTTTGGAGTGTTACACAACTTCAACTGAACACAAGTTCTATTGAATACCTTTAATGAATTAATTCTGTCTACACTGGATATTCAGCTTTATTAATCTGACATATCACGTTGACAGCTCTCAACTAATCTCGCAATACAACAACTGACAATTATTACTAAACAATTCTAAACACGGGCGACCTAGTAAAAGTACTTGATTTTTTCGGTGTCAAATATTCAAATCAAAGTAAATATATGTGAAGGCCTTGCAAGATAGTATTGGAAAAAACCAACGCTATTTTGAGAACTGCTATCTTTGTTCATTTAACATTTATAATTGGGATCGGATTTAGATTTGTGTGATTTACTGCAGTCCATGAAAGCGCTCAAAATATAATTTGAATCTGAATGGATAGGGTTATGAACTATTAATTTTTGTCTCTAAAAGTTATAGGCCTGGATTATTATTTTAAATTTATATTAAATAGGTTTAATAAGTTGATTATGGTATTAAGTTTTTCATACAACACCTACGCCCATGAACACTCGGGTGGTTTCAGCAAAATGGTTGCTAAGTTTTGACTGCCTACTTCACACAGGTAATCTTTCTCGAGTCAGATATTTTCGTATGATATATGAAAATGTTAAGGGTGCAGGTAATGCTGTATGCAATTTATATAAAGCTATATATGGGTGCGATTGCGTATTGTTTCATTCTTAAGTTTGAAAACTCTCTATTGTTGTCGATGTTTACTAAAGCAACTCGTGTAATTTCATACAGATGATAAATCAAAAATGTATATCGCGTCAACTAAATATCACTATTAAACTAATCGAGATGACGTACAACATCGGAAGCCCTACTACTGATACAGTTAATAGAGTAAAAATGTTATTGATGGTATCGATGGCGCCACCACCCACTGACTAAGACAAGTGACAGTCTAATTGTTTGCGGGGTTTCAATTACTCACTCGATAATTAGGCGTCAAACTGTGAACGGAATTAAATTATTTGTCCGGTTTCCAATTATTCCTTGGGTAAAATAAGCCTGCTGCTTTGCTGCGGCTGCAAACCGTAGTTAAAGGGTTCTTTTTGTTTCACAAATCTAATCAATTATGTACGCGTTTAAGGTTTCCTATAACGAGATGCTCACTCTATTTTCATTGATGTAGGATGGCTTCATTTCTAGAATCAATCAAGAGAAGTTCTTGAAAAAAAAATACTGACCAACTATTTTCTCGAATAGGATAAAAGTCCTTTCTTACCAGCAAACCTCATCACGTAATAATACATATTTTAATCATTAGAAATATATATTGTAATAGGACACAGGGGTGGGAAAACGTTTCCGATCAAGCCTTGAACGAGGAGGGAATTTTACAGCAGGTGAAAGACTCCCATAGGTCGATAGTCACCTCCGGGGACTCCAATGGGTTGATAGTCACTTCCGGGAACAAAATATCAGTCAATATTAATATATGGACTGTATAGTATATAGGTGTAAATCGGGGCAAGAACAAAATTTTAAAACGTGTTTAAAATATTAATGAAAATGTAAAATAATGAGAATTGATTTGCAAATATATAAGATATAGTACAGTAGAGTAGCAGGGGAAAATAATATAAAAAGATTGAGAAGGCAAGCTATGTTTGCCAAAGGGAAATAATAAAAATAGAAATTAGAGGATGATTGACGACAGTTATTGTTAATAGATAGATAGTAAATAGGAAATAAATATTAATTATGATCTCTAACTGTACTTTGAGGTTTAAAAGCAAGTAGAAAATCAATTTGGAAAAATTCGACAAGTCTAGAGATATATTAAATTTTTAGGTATCAGCAAGAAGTTTTATTCTCCTGTGAAATTGTTGAGTGAATAATAGAGTACATAGGAAAATAGGAGCTCAGCAGTTGGTATTAAAACCAATAACACAACGGATGTGTATACGAAGACGCCCTAGGGAAAGTAGAGCCAAGATTTCAAGATTGACAACACAGACCAAGAGGGTATTGTGTAACTTATTCATAGTTATTATCACTGATAAGAAGTTTCGTAGTTAATTGCTAGTTAGAAAATACCTTTAGAGATTTATATTCTGGCTCCAGGGAAAACTATAAAGTCATCGGTTGTCTAAAAATCTTTTATTAATCTAAATTACAAAGCGTTTGGATACTGCGATATCAAAATTCTATTTAGACAAACTTGAGGAAATGAAGCGGATTGTATGGTTAATCCCAGTGAAAGTTTTGTAGGAATAGTTATTACATCACTACTACTTTTGAATTTTAGAGAAAATAAAACTAACAAGACTGTTAATATTTGGTGGAGAAGCTCAAGAGAAAGGAGTTCGGTAGAGTAATTTCGGCATTATCTACAGTGACAAAATACAAACTCCGTAAGTAGGTAATAATAGGATATTCTAAACCATTTTAGTAAAGATCAATATCGTCGTTCATCATTTTAAAAACTCAAGGTAGCTCAGTTGCACAGACAAAGATAGTACACAATTATTATCCCAATGATCGGCGGATAAAGTTTAAGAGAACAAAAGTTGTACAAAGTCGATTAATAACTCATTTGCAGATATATAATTTAAAACAAAGCCTTTGAATTTACTCTGAAGGAAAGGGAATCACACTAAAATAAAGTACAGCTAGTTGGAGAGATTACAATATATAAAAGGTGCCATATATAATATGAATATATATATATATATATATATATATATATATATATATATATATATATATATATATATATATATATATATATGAAAACCCAACTTTGTATTTAAAGTTGAATTACCATTTCAAATCGAACTAGTAATTGAAAACCACTAAAAGAACGGCTACAGCAGGATTTGAACCTGCAACCTCTGATTCACCGGATCAGTACTCTAACCAATTGAGCTATCTAGCCTAATTGTTTAGATGATGTTATACTTAATACTACTGAAGCTTGGCCCTTGTTAACGATTTTCAATTACGTCTTGCATTTAAGGAAATTGAATCTAGTTATATACATAATTCATGTACTAATAACTTGATCCTCCCATTTTTGCAACGTTCGGAATAATACAAACATGTAATTATATTATTATTAATAGAGAATAATCCACATTTGGAATGCAAATGAATGCTTAATATATATTAATAGTTATTAAGATGAGCACTGATCCGGTGAATCAGAGGTTGCAGGTTCAAATCCTGCTGTAGCCGTTCTTTTAGTGGTTTTCAATTACTAGTTCGATTTGAAATGGTAATTCAACTTTAAATACAAAGTTGGGTTTTCATTTCATCTTAATAACTATTAATATAAATATATATATATATATATATATATATATATATATAAATATATATATATATATATATATATATTGCAAAGGTTTTGCCTGGACAGAAGCCGTATAATCGAGCCCCACCGTTGGGAGTCATAAAAATGCAGGGACTTCTAGATAGAAATATAACTCCAGCAATTTGCACATAAATAAAACTTTGATACAAATTTCGAAGTTTGATTATGATATGTTCTAGTGTGATTTTTACAAAAATTGCTTCTCTAAGTTGATCTACCACGGCTAGCTCTGGGCACTACCTCCTAGGATATACTTACCCTTACTACACATTCTTTCAGCACCTTTAAACACAACAAAATACAAAAATAAAATAAAATCCTTGGACAAACATACACTCTTTTATTCATATGACATAAATGATTATTCAAACAATCTCAATATTTACATTGTTATATTTACAATAAAACATTTCACCCTTTTTTTTTCAATCTAAATCGTTTGTGAGTTATTACACTTCAACATTTTTATTTTTTAAAGTAGATGGGCCTATCGTGAAACCCTAAATTACCTTTACTAGGTCTATGGTGAGCTCAGTATAAACCTTTTTTCCTGCTATGCGTAAAATATTGCCGGGTCAAATTACTCTAAAGACCCGTTTACTCTTTACCTCAAAAATTATTACTCCTGTTTTTATTTACTCAAATAATAATGGAAAATTGTCTTTTATATACGGTAAACAAATTAATTTTCAGTTCATTAAATTTTCACCACAATTCTAAACACACCTAGCTTTATAACACAACGCCAGTACCACAGTTCAACAATAAAACAAATTCGTTACCTGGCGTGTTTTTCGGATGCACCATCTCCTCGGATGACCTCCACCAAACTCACATACTTGTATTTTTCCCACGTTCTCACTCCTACGTGGACAGCAATTCCATCCCAATTCGTTCATCCAATTCCCCCAGTTATTAGTGGATGCTTTTCATACCACATCCGTTCAAATCCAAATTATGCCTCCATCTCAACTTAACGTGCCACGGGCACTCTCATTCAAGAAATACTTGGTTTGCTTACCTAAGTAGCATCCTGTTGTACTCGTACAATTATTTATACTAATTTATTGTCAGCCCGTTTAACCTGTTAGCACCAACTCGTGCATTTACAACACTTGTAACAATTTACGACGGACTGCACTATGTAGCGGCATTTAATTTTAAATTAGGATGTCTTTACGATGCTACTTTATGTACTCGAAACGGATCAGAAGATTAAGAGAGCCCTACCACCTCCGGCAAGAGCTTTCATAATCTTCAAACCCCTTCTCTAATCGCGCATTTCAACAGCTTTCGCTGAACTATCACATTCGTTACAAACAATTCTCCATATTCCTCCACTCAAAACCCCAACCATCTTTTAAAACTCAGAATTCACTCCTTCCACCACGGCTTTAACACGAAACACTAGCTATCAGTTGCTACCGTCAACGCGAGTTATGTATCCCTCAATTATTTATATGTATTGAATATATTGAATCTTTTAGGAATTATTAGAAATTGTTAAATAAAGTATAAGTTCATTGCAACATTGTAATACAAGGATAACCCAGAGAGGTTATCGATAGTTCATGAGAACGGACGTGCAACTTTGCATCCGTGAGGGCAGTGATACTGCAGGTGGCAGGTCACAGGCGGTTAACATACCGCAATTACTTAGAATTAAGATTGTTACATTGTAATAAAGTGTACAATTAAGAGAAACGCAGACATGAGATCTGCAAGTTCCCACAGCCGTGTGAGGGGCAGGTTATTATAAAAGCCCGGGAGCTCAAGGCCCGGCAGTCAGTCTGAGTATTACAGCTTTTGCATTGTTGTCTACCTAGACTACTCGCCCAGTACAATTAATTATTTTTTACTAAAGTTATTATGTTACAAGTTATTCTAAATTCCATTGTAATTTCTGTTTCAAGTTAAAATAAATTTGTTAAGTCTTCGGAATTGTTTTTAAAAAACACCGCTTCAAAGGCCCGAACCTTAACTGGCGCAGACGTAACGGATGTCAAAAGGGCACTAAAAATCCAAAAATCGGAAGATTGGCGACCAAGAATTTCAATTCGCAATTTTGACAGAACCCAAACCAGGTTGGAGGAAGAACAAAATAGTCTAAATCCAGCAACAAACCAACGTGGACAAGATACAGCATCGATCGAGCCCACAAAAGAAACAAATGAAGAAATTAATGTAAGTTTATTCCATTTATACCATTTGATCTCACAAACTATAATTGATATATGCTAGTTTATTATTTTATTATTTGATTACCATTTATTATTATTTTATGAATGTTATTTTATGCCAATATTTTTTTTTGAAAATAATTACAAAAAGAATTATTTTCAAACATTTTTATGAGACGAATGTTTAAAGAGATTTTTTTCTTGTAAAGGAGATTTTCTTGGTATTTAAAAGATTCTTATCACAATTATTAGAACAAACTCAAAAATAAACCACTAATAACTGACGCACATCCATTAATACCGAAATACGAAACATTAACTAGCGCGATTTAAAACGCACGTTTTAATCCGGTAAACTAAAAAGACAGAACGCAAACTAATTCCAAAGCTAAAGGTAATTCTTCAAACAAGCAATTACGGAACGATTATTTAAACCATTGACCTCTATCATACTGTATAAATCACAGCAAAACACTCTGCAGTAACTGAAACTACGGTAACCTAAAAACAGCGTGCAATCTTGACCTAAGATAAGCAAAGTTCGCAAAAGAAGCATTATTTAATACAAACAAAAGCATTGCTATTGTACAGAATAAAGCAATGCAGTTTTGCATTAATACCCACAAGTAATTAATCCATAAAAGCGCATGAAATTACACCGAGCATTTAATGAAAACTATCTATAAATAAATTGCAGTACAAACACAGAATAACGCTAAACGTTATCATACAAAGATATAAGACGCTTAAAACCTACATCACGGGAGATTCAATTACAAACAAGCATTATAATTGAATACCGAGATATCTAAGAATAAACAGACGTAACATTTATGCAAAGCAATTAGCGAGTACAGAAGTGAGTTATTTAATTCCCATAAACTGAAACTAACACCGTTGACTAAAAGTGTTAATTACCTCAACAGGTATAGACATATGCTATTCAGCACGTACGCAAGTAAGTAATTAACCTGCAAGTTATATTTAGAATACAAGACAGACGAAATATACGTTTATTAAAACCCACAGAAAGAGATATAATTACAAATTAACAAAACTAAACTAACACAAAGCTAAGTAAATATCGCGAGAACAAATCCATCCATTCCAGACTCTTCAGAAAACAGAAACTCAAGCAAACTCAAAATAAAATTAAAACCGCGAGATAGAAACAGGCAAATTGAAGGCTACAGTAATTAAATCAACATTATCGAGTATAAATCTCACAAGTTCATTACCAGACTGTGTAACTAAGTACAAATAACAGCAACTACGATTCTAAAAATAACCCGACGCAGTCTATACTGAAAATTAACAAATTCAAACCAAAAATAACGCTGAAAATAGCAAAATAAATCTCAATCTTTATAAAATTTGAATTTACCTAACCTAACCGAAAACTTAATAAACCCAAACCAAAAATAACGTTTCAAATAGCAAAATCAACCCCAATTTTTACAAAATTCGAAATTATCCAATCTAAACGAAAAATTAATAAACCGAAACCAAAATTAACGTTTAAATAGCAAAACCAACCTCTATTTTTACAAAAAATGCGAAATTATCCAATCTAAACGGAAAATTAATACATCCAAAGCATAATTAACGTTACAAATAGCAAAACCAACCCCAATTTTTACGAAATTTAAAACTACACTACCTAAACGGAAAATTAATAATTCCGAAGCGAAAATAACGATATACATAGCGCTATAAACCTCAATTCAAAAAAAATATTTTTTTTTTGAAATTACTCAAAATCGAAAACAACCTTAACCAACATGAGTAGCGCGGACATGAAGCTTTATTGGGAAACAATCCATATCTTTGATGGTACGCAGGCGCATCTTGTAAATTTATTTGGAGCAGCCAAAATGTTCCTAAAACCTTCTACAAACCCGGAGATAACAAAAGGAATTCATTGCTTATACGCTTGATAATAAGTAAACTAACCGGAAGGGCACTAACCTTAATCGCCAGTAGGGACGATTTACAAGAATGGCAGGAATTTAAACAGCTACTAATTGCATATTTTGGAGACCAACGTAACATAAAATGCCTGGTACGAGACCTAATAAACCTCAGAATGGAACACAACCAATCCCCCTATCAATTCGGAATGAAATGCCAAGACGTGAGAAATTTAATCCTAACAAAATTAAAAATCGAAGAACCCGATCAAAACGTTCGACATTTAAAAACAAAAATGTATGACGAAATGGCACTGGACACATATATAAACGCTTTACCAGAACGTCTATCGGATAAAATCAGATTCCAACGACCCCAAAATCTAGAAGAAGCTATGAACCTAGTAGTAGAAGAAGAAAATGTAATGTATTACCTCAACAGACTATAGAACCCCAACGCGAATAAAAGTTATTCACGAATAAAAACTATACAAGCCACAAGACAAACAATCCCTCAACAAAAATTCACACCTTTCAACGCACAAGCTAATCAACCGCGAATTAATAACCCAAATTTCAACAATATGAATTTTAATAATCAATATAAACATTTTTCAAAACCAACATTTAACCCAACTTTTACGAAACCCGCATTCCAACCAAGATTTAATTAAAACATAAACCAACAAAAACGAGCATTCAACGCAAACCCCAATAGAAATACACCAATGAATAATAACAACCCTAATAATTATTATAAACCAACACCAATGGATACCTCATCTGGTAACACCAGACAAAATACCAAGATAACACACATCCGACCAAACCCTCATCAGAAACGCAATTTTACATCGGAAGAACTATTTCATCAAGAAGTAGAAAAATTTGACACTGATCAGAATAATTACATTGAGACAAGTACGAACAATGAATCAAACCATGCAGAAACTTATGAACGCGACGAACAATACGAAAGTTACGAGGAGTACGACGAAGAAAACTCAAACTCAAATTTTCAAATGGACCAATTCATAGACGACCAAACCTAATAAACTTAAATAACATAAATCACTTAGTACTACCATACATAGAAATACCCCACGCCGAATTTAAACTATTAATCGATACCGGATCTTCAAAAACATTAATTAGCCCCAGAACTGTGAAAAAAACATTATTTAGATTATGTAGAAAGAGAACCATTTAAAATTAAAACAGCCCATCAAACAACACTACACCAATTCGTAGCTAATATACCCTTACCGAGAACATTTAATGTTAAAATGAAACATAAATTTTGTGTATTCGAATTTAACGACAGATATGACGGCTTAATCGGAATGGACCTCCTAAGAAAATTAGGAGCCAACATTGACATTAGAAATCGCTTATTGAAAACAAAATACGGAAAAATCCCCATTAAATTTCAAAACACACAAATCGAACAAAAATACACTATAGAACCCCGAACGGAAAGAAAAATAAAAATCCCAGTAAAATCTAACAAAAAAGTAGGAATAATAAATCATATGACATTTCAACAAGGAGTAGAAACCCTAACCGCTTTAGTACAAATAAAAGATAATTATGCAACCACAACAATATTAAATTCAAACGACTATTCCGTAGAATTATCATTAACGGACCCAATTAACGTAGAAGAACTAAATTTTAACGAAATGGAGATAGACGAAAATTTAGAAAACGATTACAACCCAATAGAACATGACAAAATGTTAAGAGAAAATTTAACTAACATCCGCTTTAACACCGACATCAATCAAGAAGAAGAAAGAGCAATTAAAAACTTTGTTTTGAATACCGCGACATATTCCACTGCGAAGGAATACCCTTAACATTCACCAACACAGTAAAACATAATATCGAGTTAACAGATAATAAGCCAATCTTTACAAAAGCATACAGACTACCTCATGCAAGCCAAGAAGAAGCTGACAGACAAGTAGCAGACTTATTAGAACAAGACATAATCCAGCACTCCAACTCACCATGGAGCAGCCCCGTGTTAATAATACCTAAGAAATTAGACGCAACCGGAAAGAGAAAGTACAGAATGTTAATAGACTATAGAAAGTTAAATGAAAAAACGGTAGATGACAAATATCTACTACTAAATAAAACCGAAATTTTAGACAAATTAGGCAAATGCCAATATTTCTCAACATTAGACCTAGCATCAGGATACCATCAGGTAGAGAAGGAAGAAAAAGATATATCAAAAACAGCCTTCAGCACACCTAGAGGACATTACGAGTACAAACGAATGCCATTTAGATTAAAGAACGCACCCGCTACTTTCCAGAGAGTCATGGACAATATACTACGAGGAATACACGATGAAAAATGCCTTGTGTACCTTGACGACATCATAGTTTATTCCACATCATTGGTAGAACACATAGAAAGATTGAAAGAAGTATTCGAAAGACTTAGACAAGCACATTTTAAAGTACAATTAGACAAAAGTGAATTTTTACAAAAAGAAGTATCATTTTTAGAACATGTAATAACACCCTAAGGAGTAATGCCAAATCCCGACAAAACAAATGCAGTTCTAAATTACCCTCTACCAAAAACAACCAAAGAAATTAAAGGATTTCTAGGGCTTAGTGGTTACTACCGCAAATTCATCAAAGGTTACGCTCAGATAACCAAACCCCTGACAAATTGTTTACAAAAGGGAAACAAAATTGAACACACCCCGAAATTTATTAAAGCCGTAGACAAAATTAAAAACATATTAACGAATCACCCTGTATTAGAATACTCAGACTTTTCAAAACCATTTATACTGACGACAGACGCATCGAATGTAGCATTAGGCGCAGTATTGAGCCAAGGAAAAGTAGGTAGCGATAAACCCATCAGCTACGCATCCAGAACCTTAAATGAAACCGAACAGAAATATAGTACCATAGAAAAAGAATTATTAGCCATAATTTGGGCAAGAAAATATTTTAGACCTTACCTATACGGAAGAAAATTTTACATATACACCGATCATAGACCACTAGTATGGCTATGCAAACTGAAAGAACCGAATTCAAAATTACAACGATGGAGAATTAGACTCGAAGAGTACGATTACGAAATTATATATAAAAAAGGAATTTATAACAATAACGCAGACGCTTTAAGTAGAATCCAGCTCAATGCATTAGAAACTGAATCCATTATAGGAAACGTAGACGAAGCAGAAATAAGGGAAGATCCAGACGATACCGACACGATACATTCGACACAAAACGAAGAACCTAAAAACGCGATTAAAATTTTAAACCAAGCAATCGATATGAAACCCAACCAATTTATAATAACCGAAATTTTAAATAACCTCAATCCCGTAAAATATACAAAAGTAGATAACAAAAAGATATACCAAATTTAAATAACTAAAGATGACAATGAGGAACAAATAATTAAAATTCTAAAGGAATACACCCCCGAGAAAAAACGATTTTATTTTTATTTCAACACCGAACATTTATACCAAAGATTTTCAGAATTATACATTAAATTATTCAATAACTCTAGTCCTGAACTCATCAGATGTACGAGAAAATTAATAACATTAGACGACCCTGCCGAAATAAACGATGTAATTAGGAATTAACACGAAGGAAAAACCAACCATCGTGGAATTAACGAAACAATAAAACAACTCATAAGACGTTATTATTTTAAAGACATGAAGGAATTGACCACAGATTTCATTAACCAATGTGAATTATGTGACAAAGCGAAATACGATAGGAAACCCCCAAAGATACCCTTAATGTTAACCAAAACACCCGACAAACCATTTCAAAAACTACATGCCGATACTCTAGTAGTAAAAGCGCAAAATTATATAACAATTGTAGAGGCATTCACAAAAATAGGCCAAGTAATACCAATCACATCCAAAAATAGCATCGACGTGACCCAACGATTTTTACAATATTTCACATTTTATGGAACACCCAAATCAATAACTCTAGACAATGATAGCGAATTTAAAAATGAGACAATACAAAACACTTTAGAATTTCACAAAATAAAAATTCATTTTATAACGGAAAACCACCCTGAATTAAACGGACTAATTTAACGACTACATTTAACCCTGTTAGAACAAATTCGATTATTAAGAATAAATTATAAAAAGGAACATATAACCAATTTAATGTCATACGCACTAATCGCCCATAATAATACAATCCACTCATCGACAAATTTTACACCCTTAGAATTAACCTTAGGACATTCAGATTCACGAAATCCCTATGACATACACTACAACAAGGAAGTATATCAACAATATGCGAAAGACCACAAACAGAAACTAAAAATAACTTACGACAAGGTAAAAGATAAATTAGAGAACTATAAGGAACGTATCACCACAACTCGAAACAAAAATACCGACGCAAATAAATTTTCAATCGGACAAACCGTGTATGAGAAAAACTTTCAAAGCAAGCGACATAAAACAGCACCCAGAAATTTAGGACCATTCAAAATTAAGAAAATATCAGATAAAAATATAGCAGTAGTAGATAACGGTAAAATAACAAAGTACATTCATTTGAAAAACCTAAGACACCCTGTCATTTCAGATGGACAATCATCACCCTTACCGTCATCCTCCGCCCAGGTAGAACGGACAACCAAGTAATAGTAAAAAATATAATAAAAAAACAACCCCGGTATACTACCAATAAATTAGGCAGTATACAAAATACAATATTTACTCAAATAATATCAACCCTTACTTTAATGCAACAAATTTTAGCAATGTTAGAGAACGATGTAACAGAATCAAAAATTCTAATATTTGAAAAGATAGCTATAGTAAAAGGCTACATTAAGAATAACGAAATAATATTTTTAATAGAAATCCCGATAGTAGAAAGTAACAATTATAATTATTATCATTTATTTGCTTTTCCAACGAAAGTTACTAGCACTTACCAAATAATCATACTCAAAACCAAATTCCTATCCCTAAATGAACTGAGATATGGTTATACAAACGAAAAATGTACTGAAGTAACACCAAACCAATACTTATGTCAATCAATGACGACAACAACCATTCAAGAAGACAGCCCTTGTGAAGTACAACTATTAAAATTCTCAAATCATTACGAAAACTGTGAAGCCAAACAAGTGCAAATAACTATCATGAAAATTCAAAAAGTTACAGAAAACAAATGGATAGCCATTTTCCCAACAGAAGTAGTAGCAACCATCCACTGCAATCAAGATGAAAATAACCAAGCATTAATCGGAAGCAAATTAATTACCCTCAAAGAAGACTGTTATGTGAAATTGAAAGACGAAGTAATCAGAGTTTATCAAGATCCCATATCAACAAAGAAACTTGCAAACCAACCGGAACTACAGTTCAAGATAGAACAACAAGAAGACGAAGAAATAATCAAGAAACCTATGAAGCTAGAGCATCTAGACTTAGACGACCTCAACCACGCCATGAAATTAGTGGAAAGTTACAAAGAACATTTAAGTGAACTCAAAACGCCAAAGTTACAGTATGATAATATAAGCGTTTGGACAATTGTATTAATCATTTTAATAATTTTTGTAATTATATATGTATTTTACAAAATGTACCTTAGATATAAGAATGAAGGAAACAGTTCTAGATTTAAGGAAACAAGGAGAAAAAAAGAAACGATAAGTATAGCCTTAGAAACAATGAATTTTAAATGAAATTGAATAATAAATTTTATGTATTTAAAAATTAAGTAAAACCTTAATTTTTTATTTACGATGGGAGGAGTTATGTATCCCCCAATTATCTATATGTATTGAATACATTGAATCTAATAGGAATTATTAGAAATTGTTAAATAAAGTATAAGTTCATTGCAACATTGTAATACAAGGATAACCCAGAGAGGTTATCGACAGTTCATGAGAACGGACATGCAACTTTGCATCCGTGAGGGCAGTGATACTGCAGGTGGCAGGTCACAGGCGGTTAACATACCGAAATTACTTAGAATTAAGATTGTTACATTGTAATAAAATGTACAATTAAGAGAAACGCAGACATGAGATCTGCAAGTTCCCACAGCCGTGTGAGGGGCAGGTTATTATAAGAAGCCCGGGAGCTCAAGGCCCAGCAGTCAGTCTGGGTATTACAGCTTTTGCATTGTTGTCTACCTAGGCTACTCGCCCAGTACAATTAATTATTTTTTACTAAAGTTATTATGTTACAAGTTATTCTAAATTACATTGTAATTTCTGTTTCAAGTTAAAATAAATTTGTTAAGTCTTCGGAATTGTTTTTAAAAAACACCGCTCCAAAGGCCCGAACCTTAACTCGCGTACCTAGAAAATCTTTCCTCTCCATATCTCTAACGGCCTGCAAAACACGCCTATAGCACCTGCGTTTCTATTTTCCTTGCAGTCATGCGTTCATAACCACTATTTTATGTCTCACTTGTGTTTCCCTTACTTTCATCGAGCCTCACTATCGCCGTCCTGTCTACGGTTACGATTCTCTTGCTAAATGTGCGCCTTGAAAATCGATATCGTCGACAAACATCTTGCATCTTTGTTTCACCCATTTGTTTTTTAAAATGTACTTGTCTGTCACGCGCTTGAAAACCGCTTGTCCTTCTATCAGCTGATGTATTCTCTGTCTCTCTTGGTTGCTTTCTAACGATTCTCTGTCTCTTAAAATTATTGATTTTTGCTTCACAAATAACATACTTGTTCGTTAACCGGGTCTTTCCCGCTGTACAATACCTTGAAATGTTATCGCCTCGTTCTATAGCTTTCAAAGAAATATTATTCGTTTGTCAACCTGACCTTTCCCGCTGTACAATACCTTGAAATGTGATCGCCTCGTTATATAGCTTTTAATGAAATATTTATTTACTTGAAGCTCTCATTCTCTGAACTCCTCGACCATTTGGTTATATTATTTTTCTACAAATTAAGCTAACGTATCTTTTAGTTTACTATCCTAAATAAATATCCGTTGCATCAGTTATTGATTTTTATATACTGTGAGGTTTTAATATTTGCCTGCAATAGTCAACCTTGTATTAACGTATACAAATTGTTGATTTTCCTATCGTTATAAAAATACCTTCTGGGCTTATTTACACACGTTGACCTTTAACCTATACAGTAATATATATATATATATATATATATATATATATATATATAAAGTATATTAATCGTTAATAGATTGGTTGGCTTAATTATTTTGGTAACAAGAAGGTAGTATACTGGGTATGAAGTCCAAATAATAAGTTGGTATAGAAATCAAAATTTAATTTTTTCTAACTTAACGTTTCGGCAACGTTTTTTGCCTTTGTCAAAAGCATCTACAATTAGAAGTGTTGTAGTTAAAACTAACAAAATATAATAGACAAGTCCCTTACTATATAAAATCAAAAATTGTCAAATTTAGAAAGTATCAAAATTGTCAAATTGTAGCAATTTTATTTTCTACCTTATATATATATATATCTGTATAATCATTTCTTTTATTAAATGTTAAATAATATAACACATTATAATGTAATCCAATCCACTTAATATAATTCTATCTATTATCCAATGAAGAACTAGTATTTAGTTCATGTTAAAAGTTAAATTCTACGGAGACAAAATAAAAGCTTTCGTTTGGTATCCTTTCTGGATCCCCTTCCACTCAGGAATCGCAACGTATCTTTGTTACTGGGTAGCAACAAGCTCAGCGGTCACTTCCGACTAAGCAAAGGTTCAAGCAGGTCGATAATTGTTCGAAGGAACAATGTCCGTTTTTGATTTTTATCGTTGGAAGCGTGTAAAATGGAAATTGCACGTGTATGCTATCTGCATAAATTTGTTTCGAACGGTCCGTTTTTGTGTTGAGGGCAGTCGAAATGAACGATGAAGCTTTGGTTAAATAAGACCATTAGGAACATGTAACTTTTGAAAATTATGCAATTTAAAACATGAACTTTCGAGATATTAAATTTAAATGAAAATTATATTGCAACGTAGATTCTAAAGAAGCTCTTTTCTGAATGGTATTCATTTGAAGTAATGGAAAACAATTTTTATCCTTGTATAATATGGAATTACATAAGTAAAGTTATTCAAATCAAGTACAATCAACATTTGCTTTCTTGTGGTATTAATTATTGAAACGCAGTTTATGGAAGCCAGGTGACGGTTTTCAGTAAGCAGCGCAGATGTTTGTTTGGTATGGAATTTTCCGTGTTAAAACATGTGTCAGCATTCACGCAAGTATATAGTGTAAATTGAACTTTGGTATGTACAAATGATTAGATCCGTATTTGTTTGAACTTTCGACGTAGTAACGAGATAAATTTTGCTGTAGTCGACTTGTGTTAACCATAAAAATAGGTCAAGGCTAGACCTCAGTTATATTTTTCGTAATCATATGTTAGAAATCTGCAATTTGTTTTTACAAATCCTATTATTAACTCAATAAAACATCAAAAGATGTCACTACAAATTAGATAAATTAAATTCTTTTTATTTTAAATCTTTAGGAATTGAATCTTTATAATTGATATTTTATGAACAATTAGAGGTTATTATCAACTGTGAAATTAAGGTAAATTTACCATAATTAACTCCTTCTTTAAATAAGCGATTTTATGCTTTGTTAAATTGTAATATAAACTTCATTAAATATTAACTGGTACTGATACTTTCAGTGCCATTATAATTAACTCTTCCTAATTTTAAACTAACTTATAAAGGAAGACATTTTTTTGTAAACGAAACATTACCTTATTGGATATCATAAAGAATAGATACTTATTTTCGGACTAAAGATTATCTTTTATTTAAGAGGAATGAAAGTCGATTCTGATAGTATTTGATTATTTTTGAATTTGAATGCACAAACCGTGCTTTTCTTTGTTTAATCTGTTCACAGGTGCAGTGCAGGATTGCTAGATCAAGGTCGAACCATAAGGTAAGATACCTCAAAGGTTAGGAGGTCTTTAAAAATTATATAGCGGTTATAGGAAACAGGTTTCCGCATTTGCCTAGTACAAGGGACTTGTATTTGGTCTTCTCAGTATAAAAAATACGGTGGCGCCTTATTCTTATTATTAGTGGTTGCAATTACACCCCGACCCACAGCTCATTCTCCACCCAGAGCATAAAGTTCGACTAGCCGCTTGCCTTTGAGATTTCCTCCACTTAGAGCCACTTTCCATCTTGATTTGCCGTGGGCTCCATTCGTTATTATCGGAAATTCTCGTTAAAATAAAATCGGAATCAGAAAGGAAAAGGCCACAAAATTTACAAATAACATATGATTACGTTGATCAAAATTATTAATAACATACATTTAGCAGGAAACAAGAAATAATCTATTAACAAATTGTGTCTTAAATACTAATAGGTTGGAAGGTTAGAAGTTCTGAAAGATGTGCATTACATTTGAAGTGGTTTAAACTGTATGGAGTAAAATGAAATCTGTGTGAGCCGTCTATATCTTGTTTATTGTTCAAACATTGTTGTTCTTTGTTAATGTGGTAAGATTCTAGAAAGAGTCTGGTTTTGTAATTGGACTCTTTGTCTAATATTTTAGTTTCTTCAAATGTGAGAGTATGTTTAGTTACATAAACATGTATAGTTAGTGCACATTTGTTGGAATTGATCCTGCAGTCACCTCTATGTTGTGTAAGGCGACTTCTCAACCATTGGGACGTTTGACTAATGCCTGGCAGCTACAGACGATTTTGTAAATCAATTACTCTCCAATAATTTAGGGGTAAGGTCATTTAGTTTGAAAATAGGTTCTTAATTGTATTGTTGTACTCGAAAGTAATTGTAATAGAAGGCTGTTTAAGTATCCTTATTAATAGCGAAGACAAACTTTGAATAAATGGTAGTTTTTGTATACGGTGGTATTTAAATTGTTAGTGTTGTTAGATGGTAAGATAATGTTGTTGTTATTATTGTTTTGTAATTGTTACAATTGGCATCTTGATTATTGTTATTAATATGTTGAGATACATTATTGTTAATATTATTATTGCAGTTGTTTATATTAAAAGTGTTGGTGTTGAGGAGCTTACGTAAAAATTGTTGGGGTAACCATTGTTTAATAGAGTGCAGAATAGAATTGATTTATTTTTATTTAAAGATTTGGGATCAAAAATCCTTTCGATGCTATACTTCAAGGCATTGACTGTGTTGACTTTATGTTTAAATGAATGGTTGGAAAAAAATTCAAATATATACCTGAATTGGTAGGTTTAGTAATTAAAACATTACCTATTCCTCTGCTAACTAAGATATCGAGAAAAGGTAATTTTTGATCTATTTCTGTCTCACTAGTGAATTGCAATTGTTTATCGAAAATGTTGAACGTGGCTATTGTTTCATTGATATGATGGGGTGGGCCGATCAGATGATGTTTCTACGTACTTGACGAGGAAAGTCATTTCGTAAGGTAGTCGTGGGAGCATAGAATCTAAGAGTGAGTTCATAACGATTTGTGTAATGATGGGTGATATTGGAGAGCCCTTGGGTGTGCCGAAAAGTTCAAGATAAAAACAATATTGAAAAACAAAATAAGTATTATTGAAAATCAAGTTAAAAGTAGTCAAGAAATAGTCCACTGGAATCTTGTAATGAGGTTCAATGGTGGGCCATTTTTCTTTGATGATATTATTTATTAGAGTAAGAGGAATGTTTGTAAACAACGATGTAACATCTAGAGAGACAAGAACATGATTTTCAGGAAGTCTAAAGTTTTTGAACTTATCGATGAAGGTAAAACTGTCTTTGATATTGTAGTCTCCAGGTGGAAAAGCTAGTTAAAGTATTCTTGAAATAAAAGTTGCCAACGAGTACGTGGAAGTGTTCAATGCTGAAATGATAGGTCTGAGTGTAAGGACAGGTTTGTGGATTTTTGGTAGCTCATAATGTTTACCTGGGGTTGAATTATAATTGGATAACTGTTTCTTTTCAGTATCATTTAACATGCTTTTTCTATGGGGTAATTTTATATGATCGTTGACCCGTTTTTGAATGGTAAAAGTAGGATCCTTTTGTAGGAGTTTATAAGTTGTAGAATCAGTTAATAATTCTAGGGATTTATCAACATATTGTTGTTTGTCCATGATGACGGTTACTGCACATTTACCTGCTTTAGTTACAATTAAATCAGGGTTGTTGGATAAGAACCTTTTTACTTTATAGAAATGTGATCTTAATTCGTTCTTTTTTTGGTTGTTTATTGGTTTATTTGCAAAATTCAAAATTATGTTACTAATTCTACCTCGTTTTATGTCTTATTGTTTTTTGGTAACTCGGTAGAGTCAAGGATAGATTCTATCCGTACTAATAATTTGCCAATGTGAATATCTTTGGTTGACGGTGTTATGTTGAATTTAGGTCCTAACGACAGAAAGTTTTTTACTTCGCTAGGTAGTGGAACTGCACTGATATTCACTATCCATTTTGAATTGTCAGTAAAGCCAAAATACTGACATGTCTGTTCAGTAACTAATCTTGAATATTTATTGATATTAATTAACTTGATTTTTTCAAAATGACGATCTTAGTGTACGGACTGTCTATAATCAAAGGAACGTATAATACAAGGAGGTAAAGCTCCTGTAACACAGTTTATGGCATGGTGCATGTTTTTATAACTACGTGATAACACACTATGGCTATCTTCAATCTCTAAGTTAATAAATAAAGAGGTTGACCTAACAATTTAAATACCACCTTATACAAAATACTACCATATATTCAAAGTTTATCTCCGCTATTAGTAAGGATACTTAAACAGCCTGGTATTACAATTGCTTTCGAGTACAACAATACAATTAAGAACCTATTTACTAAACTAAAAGACCCTACCCTAAATTATTATTGAGTAACTTGATTTACAAAATCGTCTGTAGCTGTCAGGCATCTTACATTGGCCAAACGTCCCAATGGTTGAGAAGTCGCCTTACACAACATAGAAGTGACTGCAGGATCAATTCTAACAAATGTGCACTAGCTAAAGATATTTATGTAACCAAACATACCTCCACATTTGAAGAAACTGGGACCATAGGAGAAGCGGACAGGAAAAAGATAGAAGATTTTGAAATGTGGTAGTACAGACGCATGATGAAGAAACTATGAACAGACAAATTTAAGGACAAAGAAACGATAGGAGAAAAAAGAAATATGTGGAAAACAGTAAAAAAAATGGGGGAATAGTGCAGAATAGTGCAGAATATAATGGAAGCAGAGATAGGAGAAAAGAGATAGAGATAAACCTAGATTAGACTATTGTACAGAGATAATCAAAGATGTAAGCTGTGGGAATTTCAGGGACATGTGTAGGCTAGCTCAGGATGGAAATCAATAGAGTACGCGTCGAACCAGTTCCAAGACGGAAAACCTAAGGACAAAAAATAATTGTATTTAAACCTGATGATTATTATAAACAATTACATGTGTTGGTTTTGCAATATTCTCAACTAATGTTGATTGTTCGAAAGGATCTATTGGAAAACTATTAATTCGGGAAATGACTAAGTGTTGAGAGATCTTGGTAGCCATAGGTTGCTTAATCCCCTTCTCACACCACTGAATATCGGTGAAATAGGGTATGTATCTATAAAACAAGAAAACAGGAACAGGGCTGTTTCCAAGCCGTCACAATTTCAGGGAAATGTGTAGACTATCTTAGGATAGAAATCAATGCGGGTACGTATCCATCCAATACCAAGACGGAAAACCTAATGGCGAAAAAATAATTGTACTTTTACCTGATGTTTATTATAAACAACTACAGGTGGTAGTTTTGCAATATTCTCAACTAAGGTTGATTGTTCTAAAGGATTTATTGGAAAACTATTAATTCGGAAAATGACTAAGTGTTGGGAGATCTTGGTAGCCATAGGTTGCATAATCCCCTGAATATTGGTGAAATAGGGCATGTATCTAAAAAACAATAGAAGAGGAATAGGACTGTTTCTACGCTGTCGGAATTTTAGGGAAATGTGTAGACTGCCTCAGAATAGAAATCAATACAGGTACGCATCCATCCAGTTCCAAGACGGAAATCTAATGACGAAAAAAATAATTGTACTTAAACCTGATGTTTATTATAAACAACTGCAGGTGGTGGTTTTGCAATATTCTCAACTAATGTTGATTGTTCTAAAGGATTTATTGGAAAACTATTAATTTGGAAAATGACTAAGTGTTGGGAGAATTTGGTAGCCATAGATTGCTTATTCCTCTTCACATACCACTGAATATTGGTGAAATAGGGTATGTATCTAAAAAACAAGAGAAGTGGAACAGGGCTGTTTTTACGCTGTCGCAATTTCAGGGAAATGTGTAGGCTACCTCATAATAGAAATTAATGCAGGTACGTATTCATCCAATTCCAAGACGGAAAACCTAATGATGAAAAAAATAATTGTACCTAAACCTGATGTTTATTATAAATAATTGCAGGTGTTGGTTTTGCTATATTCTCAACTAATGTTGATTGTCCGAAAGGATGTATTGGAAAACTATTAATTCGGAAAATGACTAAGTGTTGGGAGATCTTGGTAGCCATAGATTGTTTATTCCTCTTCACATACCACTGAATATCGGTGAAATAGGGTATGTATCTAAAAAACAAGAGAAGTGGAACAGGGCTGTTTTTACGCTGTCGGAATTTTTGGGAAATGTGTAGGCTACCTCAGTGTAGAGCAATTATTAATCAATCTAACCTAGTAACATAGGAATGTTGTGTACATCATTCTGCAATACCCTGAACTACAGAACTACTTAATGTAATATTGTTATTAGTTGTCAGCGTTCCCTAATTACCTATTTAAGGTTATATATTTTAGTAAAGTGCATAACAAAAACAATCATAATTATAATTATAATAGAGAGTGTAGAATGAGTGGAGAAAGTAGTAGTACCCGTAGAAAGATTATTGTTACTCTGTGAATTAAGTTAAATAAATAAATACAGTCAGATGTGTTTTCTTCAAGTACATAGTATATATGTGTATCGATGTTGGCGATCTAGTTTAACAAAGGCGAACCACACTACATGGTGATCTTGCCAGCCCAACTGACCCTGCCAGCCCAACTGACCCTGCCAGCCCAACTGATCCTGCCAGCCCAACTGATTCTGCCAGCCCAAATGATTCTGCGAAGTCTGCTAGTTCATAATCTATTAACCAGGCGTTGTATGTACCTCCAGTACAATAAGGAATATGGATCAGAAATTCTAATAAGTTATGTATGCCACCGCCACGACAAACTGTAAGTAATTGCCTAGATTAGTATGCAGAAAATTTTTTAAGCTGAATAGTTATCCGATTGCAATATACCGCTGTAGAATTAAGAAATATTAATGATTGAAAAATTTGTAGAATTCATTGTTAGTATGGGCACCACGCAGTCCAAACAAGAAGAAATTATTGTGCAAACTGCGGGAGTAGGCACCAATAGTGCTACGCAAGAATTAGATAACGGTTTAAAAGTATCGGATTATTTATTAATTATTATAGTTGTTCTAATTGTCATAGGTTTCATATACATTTTAGTAAGCAAATATAAAAAATTGAATAATCAGAATAGAGCTGCAAAAATGCAAATTATGCGACAACAATTACAAATATGCGAACAGGTGAAGTAACGCAAAGTGTCGTACCATTGTAATAAAGTATAAAATCGCTAAGCAATTATTTGTTAATTATGCAAATCATTTTTAGAATTTTAAAGTGTAATAGGTTAGTTTCATTATGGTATGTCGCATAAGCAGTATAAAAGTTTAGAAGAATTTGATAATCTATTAGATTCAAATTTCATTAATCTTAGGAAGCAAAACTCGCAAACTAGATTAAACCAAGTATCGAATAAGCGCAAATATTCTGAGTTACAAGCAAATAGAATTTATTTTGAGACTAAGTTTTAGAAGCGAACAGTTAGAAGTAGGTTTTAAAAAACAATTAGTTAATTTATGTAAAGAAATTGATGTAAAACTTTCGAGAATCGAACGAATTCTCCTTTCACGATTATCACAGGAACATTTTTGTCTGACAAGAGTATAAATATAGAGCATTATATGTTTCCAATAGCGGAAAATTTTCGAGAATTATTGACAGAACTTGAAGAGTTTTACGATGTATTAGAAGCAGATTATAACGATAATTTTCAAAGCATCAGTTATTTTGTTAGTAAATCGTCTCAAGTAGCTAATTTTGAACATAGGTTAAGGGAATTACGTGACGCCGCAACCGAAAAGCTAAAGAAAAAAAACACACCTGAAGAAGAAAATTTAGTAAGAGTATTAAAGTCAAGAATGGATCAAAAAACAATTGAAATACGTAAAAAAGAAAGTTTGGAAAAACATAAATTTTTAGAAACCAAAATCAATAAAACCACTATAAACATGTCTATGAGCGCAGTAGAATTTTTCAATTTCGCGAGTTGAATAATGTCATCAAATTTCAACGGGTCGTCAGCTAATATGTCCGCGTTTTTGGATTTCATAGAAATGCTACAAACTTCGATAGAAGGCAACGAGAGGAATGCAGCAATATGCCTTAGATCTAAACTTACTGGGAAGGCTAGGGATCTAGTTTCAAATGAAGATGATTTCATACCATTGTTTCAAAACTAAAGAAAGAAATTAAACCAGAAAATTCAGATTTAGTTTACTACAAGGTTATGCAATTAGGTCAGCACGGAAAAACAAATACACAGTATGCCAGTGAATTGGATGAGTTAGCGTGGCAACTAAAAAGACCCTACATTTCAGAAGGCACCCCCAGTGAAGTTGCAGGAAGTCATGCGACCAAACACGTTGTAAGGAGCATGAATGAGAACGCAATAAATCATGATGTTAAATTGGTCATGCAAGCAGGTATTTTCACCAACGTGGAAGATGCGATCACCAAATATATAAACATTATGTCAGCAAACGACAGAAACAATACGACAGTGTTATATTCCAAGTCAACAAATGCACCGAGAAACAAACACTCTAGCTCTATCACGCTCAACCCAACAGTTGGAAAAATTACACAATACCTAATAACAATGCAGGTCATCTAAAGAAAAAATATTCCAATAACAAAGGACGAAATTTTAATAGGCGCGCTCAGCACGTGAGAAGTTATGAAATCCAGGATCAGGAAAACGAGCAAGCCCACCAGCATCCGGAACTGGAAGGAGCAAGCTAATAATAAAAATATATACGTTTAATTTACATATGTCCAATTTTATAACAGTACGGACATCAATGACAAACCAGCATGAAATCAAACTTATTGTGGATACCGGAACAGACATATGTCTGATTAAAGCACAAAAAATCGGCACACACCAAATAATTTTTTTCGAACAGCATTGTCAAATCAAAGGCATTACGAACAATACTTTAAGTACAATAGGTTTAACTTCGGAAACTATAGAAATAGGAAATAGTCATTTTCAACAGCAATTTCAAACAGTACAAGACAATTTTCCAATACCTGTTGATGGAATAATAGGTAGAGATTTTTTAGTAAGATATCAAGGTGAAATCAGTTACAAAGATTGGACGCTAACGGTTCAAAGTAATTTCACGTCGTCAACAATACCAATAGAAACTGGAACAGAACCAGATTCTTTTTTTATTTTATCTAGAATGGAAGTAATTAGGCGTTTAAATAATTTAATTTCAGATAATAGTGATAAACTAATTTTAAATACTGAACCTAAAGAAGGAGTTTTATTGCTAGTATTTTAACGTATTCGAAATCAAGATTCGTTCGTGTAATAAACACTACCGCCGAGACAGTAAAGTTACATTATAGCAATATAAAACCGAAAATTTAGAACATCATTCAATATTTGAGATAAAAAAAGGAAATAGTAAGAATCGAAAAGACGAACTTTTAGCTGATTTGAATAAAGATATACCAGAATATGTAAGGGATAGAGTTACTAGTTTATGTGTTAAATACGATGATATTTTTGGATTAAAGGAAGATGGGATTACAGTCAACAATTTTTATAAGCAAAAAATACGTTTAAAAGATGACGAACCAGTGTACGTAAAAAACTACAGAATACCAGAGAGTCAAAGAACAGAGGTACAGAATCAGGTAACTAAAATGTTAAATGATGAAATTATTGAATCTTTATTTTCGGAATATAAAAAATTAAATTCTACTAGTACCAAAGAAACCAGGTAGCGACGGAAATAGGAAATGGCATTTAGTCGTAGACTACAGGAAACTCAATAAGAAGCTAGCAACAGATCAATTTCCAATACCAAGAATTGATACCATTTTAGATCAACTGGGACGAGCAAAGTATTTTTCGAAAGTAAATCTCAAATCAGGTTTTCATCAGCTATCACTTCATGAAGAATCGAGGAACATCACAAGCTTTTCTACAGAAAATGGAAGCTATTGTTTCACAAAAACACCTTTTGGACTCAAAACCTCACCGCCAGCTTTCCAGCGGATGATGAATTTAGCATTTGCAGGTGTTGGACCAGAAAGAGCATTTATCTACATGGGTGATTTAATAATAACAGGAATATCAGAGCAACATCATTTAGACTCAATACGAGAAGTTTTTGAAATATGCAGAAAATATAATTTAAAATTAAACCATAGTAAGTGCAATTTTTTTAAAACAAGTGTTACTTTTCTAGCGCACCAAGTAACAAATCAAGGAGTTAAGCCCGATCCATCAAAACATAACGTTATTAAAAACTTTCCCACACCGAAAAACGCAAAGGAAGTCAAAAGATTTGTAGCTTTATGTAATTTTTATCGTAAATTTATTCCTAATTTTGCCGAAATAATTATACCACTAAATAAACTAATGCAAAAAAACGTACATTTTGTATGGAGTGAAGAATGTTCTCAAGCGTTCACCACTCTGAAAAACACATTATTAAGACCAACCATACTAAAATACCCAAGATTTGATAAGGAGTTTATACTTTCTTGTGATGCGTCGCAAAACGCATGTGGAGCAGTATTACAGCAAAAATTTGGCGAAGATTTATTACCGAGAGCATTTGCATCAAAATCTTATTCGAAAACGGATATCAAGAAAAGTACAATGGAAAAGGAAATGATAGCCATACATTGGGCTATCGGACATTTCAAACCGTATCTTTATGGCAGAAAATTTAGAGTTCTCACAGATCATAAAGGATTAATTTATCTGTTTACAATGAAAAACCCTACACCATAGCTAGTACGTATGAAGCTAGATTTATTGGAATACGATTTTGAGATATAGTATATCCCAGGTACCAGGAATGTTCTAGCCGACTGTTTGTCGCGATTAACTATAGAAGGTCTAGAAGATATGAATACTAACCCAACCAAATGTGCAGAAAATATTATGGTTGTAACACGAGCCATGGCCAGGCAACAGTGCAACCAGAGGGATGTAAATACAGATATACAAAATAGGGAAGAAGTTAAGGAAATAATTCCGGACAAGGTAAAAATTTTTGAATTAGATGTAACGACGCAGCGTTAATCAAAATGCCGTATGTAAGTTTTAAGGTAGCACCAAATTATATATGTATGCGTTTGGGCAAGCATAGAAGTTATAAAGCAGAGGAGATAACCCATTTCATTAACAGTAGTTTTCCACTCGAGGAACTTCTACTACAGTGGGAAGAAACAACTAGTGAATTAGGATATCGAAATATTAAATTATCCACATCGGATAACATTTTTAAATACTGTGCAGTAAATGAATTTAAGAAGGCAGCGTCATCAATATTTAGAAAAATATGCGTAATACTATATCCAGAACCAGTGAATGTACAAAACGAAGAGCAACGAAAGCAATTACTAAAACTTTTTCACGAAAATCCAGTCTTTGGAGGACACTGTGGTAACAAACGATTACTGAAAAAATTAAAAACCCAGTACAATTGAAAGGAAATATCACGAGATGTGGCACAATACACAGCCAAATGTCAGGAATGTTAAATCAATAAAAGTAAAGTTAGACATAAAGAAGAAATGGTAATAACCCCTACCCCACAAAAGTGTTTCGATATAACTACTATCGATACGATAGTCTCTTTTGTAAAATCTAATAAAGGAAATATATACGCTATAACAATATCATGTGAGTTAAGTAAATACATTGTAATAATTCCAACCACAAACAAAGAAATCAACACCATAGCTAGAGCTTTAGTAAATAATTTTATTTTAATATATGGTCCAATGAAGCAAATACGAACAGATCTCGGAACTGAGTACAAAAATGAATTTTTCAAGAGTGTAACGGAATTGCTATCCATACCGCATCAATTCTCAACACCATATCACCCACAAACTATAGCAGGAGTAGAAAGAAGTCATCGCACACTAAATGAATATCTACGATCATATGTTAATGAATCTAGAGCAGATTGGGATGAATGGACACCGTATTTTAGTTTTTGTTATAATACAACACCGCACGTTACGCACGGATATACACATTTCGAACTTGTTTTTGGTAAGAAAATCTAATTACTTTCAGAATTAACGAACGGAGTGGATCCAATATACAATGTCGAAAATTACGGTAAAGAGCTAAAATATAGACTACAAGTCATCGCGAAAAGAGCCGAACGTTATATAGAGCAAACAAAAAGAGAAAGAAAGCTAAAATGTGACAGAAATACAACCAGCAACGTCATAAAGGTTGGAGATTTAGTTCTGTTAACAAAAGAAAATCGGTCGAAACTCGATAGTTACTTTAAGGGACCATACACTGTTATTTCATGTAACAAGCCTAACTGTACAATTAAGGACAATTTAGGTAAAATCCAGACAGTGCAAATGAACAGAATTGTTAAGTTTAAGTTTGAACAAAGTGAAACGGATGATTCATAGTAAACAATACGAAGTGTCTAGTGTAATAAAAGTGCATTAACATTATAATTCGTTTAGTAGTGAATGAAATGCAATGCAATTAATGAAAAAGAATGTTCCACTTGAGTTTTAAAATATTATGCAACTAGTCAATAATTAGATATGTAATTTAATAGGATTTTATTATAAGCTACTTAATTAGTTAAGATTTCAGCGACCATTTTAATTTATTATTCGTGTTATTTGTTTTGTAAAGGCGAAACTCCCGTAGGAAGTTTTCGCCTTGCGCAGAAAGAGTGTAACTTTTTTTTTTGACCGCTACACTATATCAACGAATTTTAGTTCTAATAATTCAAGTAAAGTCATTTAATTATGCGAACCATTTTTAAAACAAATAAGTATCGATATTGTATGTGCTAACCGCCATAGAGAAATGTTAGTTTGGTTGCTAACATTAGGCGCAGAAAGTTAATACAACTATTATCAAGGCCAAACACCTTTCCTGTTTAGTGAATAACACATTTGCGTCCACTTTTGCCAGAGCTCTCGTAGAGAAAACAATGGCACCACTAAAGGTTCTGGCGTGTACCTTACGCCTAGCTTTTGTGCGGAGTACAGCCCTAGTGCGCTAAAACACTAGGTTTGTGATTTTAACAATGGTAAGAATTAAAATAATAATTAATTAGATCAACTAAATAATTTGTTGTAGCGCTCTACTCTAATCTAATCTTATTTTATATTTTTATGGTAATTGCTCTTTTGATAATGAACCTTATAGAAGATGTTCGTTTTATAAATTTCTCTTATCTTTAATTACACTCTTCGTAAATTTTATTTTTAATAGTCTTCAATATTTTTGTTATATGGTTCCGTTTAAAAGTCGATCTTACATGACTTCTAATAAATAACTTCGTTTCAATAATTACTGAGATAAACTCATTTAATAATTCTTTGGACATTTGTGTAAATAACACAGAAAACAATTCTTTAATGATTTCGTGAAAGTACGATGAAATATGTTTTTCAACGCTTCGTAGAATTCGTCAACTAGATTTTTATATTATAATTAACAACTTTAAGAAGTCGTTTTGTATTATCTGGTTTTACAAAACTAAAGCAGCGTACATACAGGCTGTGTTTAATGGAAGATAAAATTCTACTTTTACATCTGCGAATGTAAAATATGAACGTCCTTCAACCGTACGATGGATAGTTGGATTTTGTGTTATGTTATGGAAAAGCAAAAAGTTTGAATGTAAAATAAACGTTCTACAAAATGGGTAGGAATTTTTATGGTTTGTAAATTAAGTCCGATGATGCTTTTGAAAGTATTGGAATTTTATTGGTCCAGTTCGTGCGTATAACAAAAACGCATGGAAATTAGCATGGTCCAGTCCAAGGGTCACGCAGCTGTTCTTATTCTGTGGAACATATGGATTTGACGTCACTTGTCTTCTGAAAATGTATGTATAAACACCTGCCCAAACATGTTGTGACGACAACATGTAAAAAACACCTGCAGAGCCAAGGTAAGAGATTAAATTATTCTTGCATCATGTCTACATTTGGCGATCTTTAGTACCAGGCTGTTTCAGAAAATATTTTCGTAACTATCTATTTTGACAAATCCATTTTGCATATTAAAAAGGGACCTTAGTAAATTTTTGTTGACAATATTAGTTCAATACAATTACAGTTATTAAATTTTATAAAATAATGTGAACTTAAGGAGTTTTTATTGATGTTTCATTTATGCATGATTTCACTTACGATTTTTAAATAATGAATTAATAGAGAAGTAGTTAAAGTTTTATAAAGTGTAAACAGAAAAAGCAGATCTGATATTTCTGGTATAAATTCAAATTAGATTTTTGTAACTAAATTAACATTTGAAGTCTTGATATTTTTCTTTGTATATATATATATAATTCTACCTTATGAGTAGATGAAGCTTGTATTATCTTTTCTTAAACATAAATTTTATATCTACAATTTATATGAAAGTACCATTTTTAATTAAAGAAACAACATTTAATTTTCTTAATTAATTGTTTTATTCTGAACAAGCACGTTCAGAAGTAAGGTGACAAAGAATAAAACCAAACAGGGTAAAGTAGTAAACTTAATTTAATAAGAAGCTTTAATAGCCTTTGCAGTATTTAAGGAACAAAACCTGTGTTCATATTATTATTGCCTGATTAACCTTTGTTGTTTTTTTTTAGATGAGGTAGCAAGAGACAACTTCTTGTATCCTTATTTTAATATATTTAATTCAATTTTCTTTACAGCTCTTGCGTCAACAGTTAATACGTATTCCTCCTTAAGGACGCCCAAGTCCCCCTTTAGGAAAGCCTGTGTTTAAAATTACAGACTTGGTGGCGCCCTGTTTAAACCCCTGTTTTGTCGAGAATCTAGCCCTAGTAATAAAATAATGCTTTGTAAAAAGAACCACGACCAATCCTCATAAGCTCTGCCCATGGAATAGACCCCTAGCATAGTCGGAAGATAATTGCGTTCCATCATTTTAAGGGAATCCTTCCTTAAAGGTTACTGGTCACATTTGGGGATATAGAAATAACCCTTACCAGAGAAAAACGGTTATAAGAGCAATTATTAATCAATCTAACCTAGTAACATAGGAATGTTGTGTACATCATTCTGCAATACCCTGAACAGCAGAACTACTTAATGTAATATTGTTATTAGTTGAAGCGTTTCCTAATTACCTACTTAAGGTTATATATTTCAGTAAAGTGCATAACAAAAACAATCATAATTATAATTATAATAATAGTATAGTGTAGAATGAGTGGAGTAAAGTAGTAGTACGCGAAGAAAGATTATTGTTACTCTGTGAATTAAGTTAAATAAATAAATACAGTCAGATGTGTTTTCTTCAAGTACATAGTAAATAGGCGTGTCCATGTTGGCGATCTATTGTAACAAACGCGAACCACAGAAATCAATGCAGGTACGTATCCATCCAATTCCAAGACTGAAAACCGAATGACGAAAAAAATAATTGCACTTACACCTGATGTTTATTATAAACAACTATAGGTGTTAGTTTTGCAATATTCTCAACTAATGTTGATCGTTCGAAAGGATTTATTGAAAAACTATTAATTGGGCAAATGACTAAGGGTTGGAAGATTTTGGTATTCATGGGTTGCTTGATCCCCTTCACATACCTTACGTGTAATTTTTTCAATGCTCCACCCGAAGGTACTACATTGGCCAGGAGACGAGTTTTTTTTACCTGGAAAATTTGGAATTTTGTCGAACCCTTGCTGTTCCAAGCAATGTAGGGATCTTTAACGTGCGTGACAACACTCACACACGGGACTTCCATCTTACCTCTCATTCGAACGAGGGTGTATTTTTGTGAAAAAAGCTCGCCGAACATTTTTCAAGCGGACTGTGTCGAGATTCGAACCCGGGACCTTGGGCGTGGTAGTCATACACATACCACTACGCCATAGAGCCGCCTCCTCTTCATATACCACTGAATATCTGTAAAATACAGTTATCTATTTAGAAAACAATAGAAGAAGAACAGGGTTGTTTCTAGGCTGTGGGAATTTCAGGGAAATGCGTAGGCTACCTCAGAATAGAAGTCAATGCAAGTACGCATCCATCCAGTTCCAAAACGGAAACCTATTGACGAAAAAAATAATTATACTTAAACCTGAAGTTTATTATAAACAACTACAGGTGTTGGTTTGTCAATATTCTCAACTGATGTTGATTGGGCTAAAGAATTTGTCGGAAAACTCTTGATTCGGCAATTTACTAAATGTTGGAGATCTTGGTAGCTGCAGGTTGCTCAACCCTCTTCACATACCGCTGAATATCGATCAAATAGGTTTTATATTTAGAAAACAATAGAAGGGGAACCGAGCTGTATACAACAAGAAAGAGCAGCTGCTATTTTCGAAGACAACAAACATAGAAACAAAAAAAATTGTTTAAAGCATATGTGTGGAACGCTGCACTGTACGACTATGAAATAGGGACAGTAGGAGATGCAGACAACAAAAGGTAGAAGCCTTTTGGAATGTTGTGCTTCAGATGTACGATGATGATAGCATGGAGAGACAAAGTTAATAACAGAAAGGTTCTAGAAATAGGGAAAGAAAGATATCTGTTGGAAAAGAAACAGGACACATTTTAAGGATTTTGGGGAAGAGTGCGGTATATATCACAGGCAAAGATAGGAAAAAGAGAGGTTAAGGAAGACCTAGATCAGACTATTGCATTCAGCTAGTGAAACAAGTAGGCTGTGGGTATTTCATAGAAACGTGTAGGTTAGCTCAAAATAGTCAACAATGGAGATACGCGTCTAACCAGTTTCAAGACTGAATACCTAATGATGATATTTCGTAATATATGCCATTCCTAATTTTAAGCACTTCGCATTTCGGTTTCGCAGGGGATCCTATGAGCTCGGGGCCCGATTCGGTCCAATCGGTCTAATAGGCTCAAATCCTGCCCGGATTGACCAGACTTACTGGAAATCATAAAGGTCTAGGTGTGGGTCAAAGTTCTATCCTTTAAATAATTAAAACACTAATAAGCTAGAAACAGACAAACGAATATTAAATTTTTTTATTTATTCCTGTAAAATTAATAAGATTATCAAAATTCGAAAGTGAACAAAATTAGGATTAGGACCTTTGGCTACTGAGACATGTGTGGTAATTTAAGAGAGACTAAATATCATTCTAATAGAGTGGGAGCAAAGATTAAGGCTCTTATTACATACTAACAAGTAGCAAAATTTAGCTTGTCACTAATTTTCTCCGACATTCACTGATTTTTAACTTCATTTCCTGGACTATAAGTTAGTAGACTTGAATACATTTTGCATCAAGCTTTTCGTATTTTTCTTCCGAGGTCTGATTCCGTTATGCATTATAAAACATTTAAAGAGTTATTAAAATGCACATTAATCTACTTCCTCCTTAAAATTCAAATATGCCGTGAGAGAGTAAACAGGAAGCAGACACAAAATAGCACATAAACACTTAAACTGAATCACGCTTGACACACAATACATTATTCATGGATCGCCGTTATTAAGCTCATCTGCCACGGAACCATCGTCATCAATGGATAAACTAATCCAAACTGCTGTATCAAAATTTTATATCGTTTACGTAGGATTATGCGTAATTTGCAAATTCCTGTAAAATCCTGTTCTTTGGTAAATAAATTCCAGAGGGACAGGACACCCTTCCTAAAAAGACAATAAACTTTGCACTTCGTGATGATAATTCCTTTAGTATAATTTCTTAATATAGAGCTTCCGCTACATTAAATTCTGTCGCTTCCAGTTTGCCGTCGTTATTATAACAACTTTTAATTTAAATACAAATTTGCAAGCAGCAAATTAAGTGTGTGACGCCGTTTTAACGGCGTATTTACTGTGAAATGATGCGTAAGATATTGTTATGACTTTGGAAGTGTGAAAATGTACAAGGTTTTAGTTTATTTGCTAGTTTAATTTCCACCAGATTTATTAAATCGAATGATCTATCAGAAAGTGGAGTATTTGTAGCTGAAAGAGTTCATGAGAACCCTTGCTCGAAACAAATTAGATGAGAGCGCCAGATGAGCGCCAAATCTAGTTAGCTGGATTGACTGACTACGGCGTGCTGAATTACTATTACTTCCATTGGTTGCTGTTTTCATCTTCTCTTTTCCTTTTTTCGAAACCCCAGAGGCACTTACGTTTCGTTCGATAGTGCATTTTCAAGATATATTGGCTAAAATACATTTTGTTAATGTAACCACGCGTTTATCAAATTACATTAAATCTAAAAGCTAATCAAATGCTTTCAAGTGCTTTCTATTAACTTCGATTGCACCTTTATCACTGTTAAGTTTAATAAGCAGAGCAGGGCTTATTTAATCCTATAATATTAATGTGTTTTCTATTACCATGGGGTTTTCTAGTATTCCACAAAAATTTTATTATGGTAGTAAGTGTTCATTTTTTTTAATTGTGGATAATAAATCAAATATTTAACGACAGGGTGTACGGTAAATGGTGGATAATCCTTTAGCTACGGATGGAGGGTCTCATTCTGTCAGAAAATGTAAATTCATGCTCAGTAAGAGTAGTACGGTTTTCAAGTTAGTTGGACTTTTTAAGATTTTCTAAAATTATCCCTTGCTCACTTTCTTTGGTGCCATAGTCACAAATGACATAATTTACTTATTCTGTTTTTTTAGTATTATTCTTGAATAGTGGTGTTAACAGAGGTAAAGTCTTTGCAATTTTTAAACCGACTTTAGTCACAAACGACGTCACACCTACACCAACAATCAATAATATTGGTGTCTTATTTTAACTCGAGTAAAAGAGTTTGCCTCATAGTTTGGCAAATTTTGCAACGGTGCAGGCTTCATATGGGATATTTGTTGACATTTAATTATTACTTCTATAGGTTGTGTTAGATTCGTTATCGTATTTGTTTGTTGTCATTAACCGCTTGCGTACTTTTTTGTTCCGCATTTTGTGTTATTCGTGATTGCTTTTAAAATTGTTCTTTTCAGAACAGATTAGCGTTATTTTTGTTTGCATTGTTACATATGAAAGTGTACGTGCTGGAAGTAGAACAATCCCGAAGAAAACCGGAAATTTCCAACTAGAAAATGAACTACTGTAAACCTTGCATTTCCATTGGTTAAGGCGCTATAGACTTCTTTTACACACCAAAAATAAACTCTGCATTTCCATTGGTCGGCGTCCAATAGACTTTTTCTACATAGCAAACATAGGGAGAAAAGGGTATAAATAAAATTACGAGTTCAGCAATAAGCATTCACTCGGAGTTTTTTATAGTCCGGGTAATCAACTAGCAGTGCTACCCTATAGCCTGCCATTGTGTACCAGCAGTGTTGTCCCACAACCTGCCACCTTCTACAACACTAGCGGCGCTACCCTAAGCCCGCTCACTACGCAGCCGCCTTCTACATACACATTTAACTAGAAATGTGTAACTCATAGTCTGCTAATGCCTTTCGTCTGCATGAGTGGCGCGCTGCATCACGACGCCGTCGCCTCCCACATCCATATCTTAACTAGTAGTGTTTATGTCATAGACCGGAACGAATGGTACGCTGCACCACGACGCCGACGCCTCCTACACTCGACGGCTGCAGTACACTAGCCACCCCCAATTAGTTTGGCAAAGATTTATTAACATATATATATATATATATATATATATATATATATATATACAGGGTGAGTTTTTAGTGTGGCAACGGTCGATAATTCCGTTATTATAAAAGCTACGTAAACCAAATTTGGAGGCATATTAGGCATGCCTAAAGTGCACATTTTAAAAATATTTGGAACCATACAGGGTGTTTCATAATTACAGGGCATATTAAACTTATATTTTTTTTAATGGAACACCCCATATATTATTACATTTTTGAAAAGCCCATAAAAGGAGCTTTAATTTGATATTAAATTGTATCTGTCTATTCCTTTTAGTTTTTGAGATATTCAACTGTTTTTAGAAAAAATGACCCCGATTAGATACATTGCCACTGCACTAATACACAACCTATATTAATTTTCAAGATGCAGAAAATTTTACCATATACCATAGTATATTTGTAAATATCACTTTTTTAAAATTTCTTCACAGTATACAGGGTGTGTCAGGTTTCACAAAATGCAATTTTAAAATTTTTTTTTAAATGGCACCCTACCAATTTTATTGCTACAATGGATAGTTCATTAAGTGTTTTTTCATTTTTGTTAAGCATTCCATATACCTAAATCCATTACTTTCTGAGATATTTTTGATTTTCTTCAAATTTTATGAATGTTTTTAATTTACATAACTAAAAATAACTTACTATTGGAGAATATTATAAAACAATTAATACATTTTGATTAACAATCAACTACACTTAGCCAATAACAATTTTCACTAAAGATACAACAACCTACAATAATACGCTATCAGCAGAATTCTGCCAGATCAACAATATGCATTTTATAGAAAATGTTCAAACAGGAAATCAGGCAGGCTTTGAAAAAAATAACAATTACAATCAAAATGTCATTTAGGTTTATTAATTGTAGTGTGTTGTCATTTAACACATTATCAGTTCTGTTTTAAATGTAATCTTTGAAGGAGTTTTTAAAATTAATTTTACAGTGGAAGAACAAATAAATATGATTTGGGTATTGGGAACAAGTTTAAAAAATTTCCTACTTGCATCAAGAATATACCAAGAGAGATATCCTGTTAAATGACAACACACTACAACTAATAAACCTAAATGACACTTTACATGTAATAGTTATTTTTTTCAAAGCCTGCCTGATTTCCTGCTTGAACATTTTCTATAAAATGCATATTGTTGATCTGGCAGAATTCTGTTGATAGCGTATTATTGTAGGTTGTTATATCTTTAGTGAAAATTGTTATTGGATAACTGTAGTTGATTGTTAATCAAAATGTTTTTATTGTTTTATAATATTCTCCAATAGTAAGTTATTTTTAATTATGTAAATTAAAACATTCATAAAATTTGAAGAAAATCAAAATATCTCAGAAAGTAATGGATTTAGGTATAGGAATGCTTAACAAAATGAAAGGACACTTAATGAACTATCCAGTGTAGCAATAAAATTGGTAGGGTGCTATTTAAAAAAAATTTTTAAAATTGCATTTTGCGAAACCTGACACACCCTGTATACTGGGAAGAAATTTCAAAAAAGTGATATTTACAAATATACTATGGTATATGGTAAAATTTTCTGCATTTTGAAAATTAAAATAAGTTGTGTATTAGTGCAGTGGCAATGTATCTTCTAATCGGGGTCATTTTTTCTAAAAATAGTTGAATATCTCAAAAACTAAAAGGAATAGACAGATACAATTTGATATCAAATTAAAGCTCTTTTTATGGGCTTTTCAAAAATGTAATAATATATGGGGTGTTCTATTTAAAAAAATATAAGTTTAATATGCCCTGTAATTATGAAACACCCTGTATGCTTCCAAATATTTTTAAAATGTGCACTTTAGGCATGTCTAATGTGCCTCCAAATTTGGTTTACGTAGCTTTTATAATAACGGAGTTATTGACCGTTGCCACACTAAAAACTCATCCTGTATATGCTATGATAATAGGGTTATTTAGGGGTATACAGGATCACAGGGATAGTATATATATTTTATGTAAACATCACCAAAATCAAAGAAACTAAACATTTGAATTATAAAAAGTACACAATTCGTTAATTATGCAATAAGCAAATATCAAACATACTGTATAAAATCTACAACTAACTTTAGTCAATGAAAGGAAGCTCATTCTTTAATAATTTAACCACATGTAGTATAATAAATAACTCTAGACGCAATCTGATTTATTTTAGAAACAACAATACATTCAGAAACTAAAAATAAATACAAATTAGCAGTATCTAAAGTCAAACAAACATGAAATGAATATTTTAAACTTGACGCAAGTTATGTATCCCCCAATTGATGTATATATTATAAAATAAAATAATTAGAAAATTATTAGAAAGTGTAAAGAAAATGTTAAGTGAAGTGCAACATTGTAAATACAAAAGACAATTTGTAAAGTTTATTAACGTTCATGAGAACGGATGCGCTACTTTGTATCGCAGACGATAGTGACACTGCAGATGTCAGGTCACAGACGGTCAGGTACCGTGATTATCTAGAAATTAAGATTACAACATTGTAATTATGAATAGTAATAAAAATAAGCAGACATGAGATCTGCAAGTTCCCACAGCCATGTGAGAGGGTAGGAACATTATAAAAAGCCCGGGAGTTCAAGGACCTGGCAGTCAGTCAAATGATCCGCTTTAGCATTGCAGTTTGCTAGACTACTCAAACTAGTACATTTATTAATTAATTTTGAAATTAGAATAATATTAATCAACTTGTCAAAATTCCACAATTAATTTCTGTATAAATAAAATAAATTTGTTAAGAAGTTTTGGAACGGGTTTTTAAAAAGGCAGCTCTCAAAGCCCGATCCGTAACTGGTGCAGTCGTACGGATGTCAAAAGGTCACTAGGGAACCCAAGAAAACGTGGAGGAGATACAAGCATAGATCTAATCCAAAAACCGACGTGGAAGACGTACAAAATCGACAGAATTCATGAAATCAACAAAACAATTAGTGGAAGTTCATTTCCTTAAACCAATTGAATTTTTTTTTATTTTCCAAACATTTGATATTTGCTGGTATAAGAGAACTTTATGATTTATATATGTATGTTGACTATTATTACCACTATTTTATGCTATTTAATGAAAATAATTTACCTAGCTATTGCAAGAAATTATTTTCGAGTTTATTTTTGAGAAAATCTATTTTTGTTTAAAAGAGACCTATAAAAACTAGAGAATTAAAAGGACGCATTACATGCGCACTTGAGACAATTATTACGAAAGTTAACTGACGCCAAAAATTATAGAAACAAAACAAAAAACGAATTCTTAATTAACAATACGAAATTAACTGGCGCACAAGAATAATTTAAAAACACCAAGAAAAGAACGAAATTAAATTACAATTTAATACCGAGATCTTTGTAAATTTTTGTAAATAAAGTAACTAAAATAAAGCGAACGAATTATCCACACGTAACATTATCGCATTGTAGAAATAATAGACACACCTTGCAATATATTATTAACTTAGATTGTTACTACGAGAATTAAAAAAAAGCAAATCCAAACACGAGTATCATCATGGAATAAAATCATTCACCCAACGCAACGCTATAAACGGTTATAATTGGATACGGATATATCTAATTATAACTACTGGACAATAACATCCGAGAAAACGTTCATTTCTACAAGCTATTTAAAAACGCATCGCAATATCTTAAATCAACTTAAGAAACCTATAAATAATCACGCTATTGAAAACGCATATTGCAACCTTATAGAAAGCACAATTACATTCATTCATATTTGACATTCTGTAATTAAAATACTGCAGCAATTAACAAAGTATAAAGATTACTGGACGTGACATTATAATTAACAAAATAGAAGACGCAATCTATTTAAATAAAATATTTCAGGATGGTCAAATAAAGTATAATTGCATATTTAATTATACCAAAGCATTCACAGAGACTGAATTACACCTACAGTAGATTTAAAAAAAGAACCTTGTAAATAAAGTACAACTGAGGCGTTAATGCAAACAATTAATTGAAAAGCAACAAACAATCTTACAGTAGTTAAAAACATTGTAATTAAAACAAGCTCATTTTATTAATTATAAAGAAGAAATTTTATGCAACTTTAAACAACGCAAAAGACGAAACCTTGCCAACTTTATATTAAGATTAAAGGTGACCGGACAATATAGTTACAAAGAAAGTAGCTTATAAATTACACACACATCCACGAATAAGAGATAATTACAATAGACAGAATAAAATCAGCAGAATTAAAATAGAAAAGTTTCAACTGACTCAAAGTAACTAAAGTAAAATAAATTACCAAAAAAATTATTCAGTCCCATCGAAATTTTCAGAGATCAAACCTATAATTTATAATAAAATTAACATCAGTGAATTAAAAATAAACGTATTTAAGGCTACACCAAGTGTAAAACGCGTAAAATAATTACAACACCTTACAACTAAATACAATACAAGCAACTCAATTTCATTCAAATAAACTAAAACGACGCACTCTAAAAATAGCAAGTAACCCGACGCAATTTAAACAAAAAAGTAATAAACTCAAGCAAAGAATAACAATAGAAACCGCGAAATAAGTTCCAATTTTACGGAAATTTGAAATTAATTAAAATCAAAACTAAATATTAATTATTAGAACAACTCCCATCCACAATAAGTGTAGATATGAAGATTTATTTGGAGACAATTCCTACGTATAATGGGAATTATTGTTAGGGAATTACATCATCGCGTGTGAACTATTCTTGAAAACCTTTTATAAATTCGGAGACAACGAAAAAAACGTATTACTCCTACGCCTTATTATCAGTAAACTAACCGGACGGGCACTAACACTAATTACTAGCTAAGATGACTTAAAACAATGAGAGGACTTTAAAGAAATATTGATTGCATATTTTGGCGATCAACGTAACTTAAAATGCCTAATACGCGATTTAATAAACCTTAGAATGAAAAATAACGAATCTCCGTACCAATTTGGAATGAAATGCCAAGATGTAAGAAGTTTATTCTTGACGAAATTAAAAATTGAAGAACCCGACCAAAATATCAGACTTTTAAAAACAAAGATGTATCACGAAATGGCATTAGACATATCTAAATGCACTACCAGAACGACTATCAGACAAAATTAGATTCCAACGTCCCCAAAACTTAGAAGAAGGCATGAACATGATAATCGAAGAAGAAAACGTCATGTATTACAGAAACAGATTATACAACCCTAACGCGAATAAAAGTTATTCACCAATAAAAACTATACAAGCAGCGAGACAAACAGTTCCCCAAAAACATTCACCCTATTCAATACACAAACCAATCAACTGCGAACCAATAATCCACGTTTTAATAACGCAAACTTTGATAATCAATATAAACATTTTTCAAAACCAACGTTTAACCCAAATTTTACGAAACCCGCATTTCAACCAAGATTCAAACAAAACATAAATTAACAAAGACCAGCATTCAACGCGAACCCTATCAGAAATTTGCCGATAAAAAACAACAATAACAATCGTAATAACTATTACATACTCACACCTATGGATACCTCATCTGGCAACACCAGACCAAATACAAAAATAACACACATTCGACCAAACCCTAACCAAAAATGCACTTATACATAGGAAAAGCTATTTCACCAAGAAGTAGAGGAATTTGATAATGACCAGAATAATTACATTCAGCCCAGTACGAACAATCACTCAAACCATGTAGAAACTTATGAGCACGACGAATCATACGAAACCTACGAAGAGGACGACGAAGAAAACGCGTGCTCAAATTTTCAGATAGACCTATGTATAAACGACCAAACTTAATAAACTTAAATAATATAAATCACCTAGTACTACCTTACATAGAAATACCCCATGTCGAATTTAAGCTATTAATCGATACCGAATACTCAAAATCATTAATTAGCCCCCGAACCGTAAAGAAACACTACTTAGACTATGTAGAAAAAGAACCGTTTAAAATTAAAACAGCCCATCAAACAACCCTACACCAATTCGTAGCTAACATACCTTTACCTAAAACATTCAACGTAAAAATGAAGTATAAATTTTGTATTTTTGATTTTATTGACAAATATGACAGACTATTAGGAATGGACTTTCTAAGAAAATTAGGAGCCAACATCGACATAAAGAACTGTTTATTAAGAACAAAATATGGACAAATCCTCATTAAATTTCAAAATACCTAAGTGGAACAAAAATACACAATAGAACTCCGAACAGAAAAAAAACGCAATAAATTCAAACAACAAATTAGGAATAATAAATCATATAAAATTTCCACAAGGAGTAGTGACCCCAACCGCATTAGTACAAATAAAAGATAATTATGCCACAACGACGATTTTAAATTCAAATGACTACCCCGTAGAACTATCATTAACCAACCCAATTAATGTAGAAGAACTAAATTTTAACGAGATGGAAATAGACAAAAATTTAAACGACAATCACAACCCTGCAGAAAACGACGAAATGTTAAGAGAAAATTTAAGTAACATTCGCCTTAATACCGACATCAATCAAGAAGACCAAACAGCAATTAAAAATTTATGTTTTGAATACCGCGACATATTCCATTTACAAATATGGTCAAACACGATATCGAACTATCGGATAACAAACCCATATTTACAAAAGCATACCGACTACCTCAGGCAAGTCAGGAAGAAGCTGACAGACAAGTAGCCGCCTTATTAGACCAAGATATCATACAACACTCCAACTCACCATGGAGCAGCCTCGTATTAATAGTACCCAAGAAATTGGACGCATCAGAAGAAAGAAAATATAGAATGGTAATAGATTATGGAAAACTAAATGAAAAAAGCGGTATACGATCAATACCCACTACCAAATACAACTGAAATTTTAGATAAATTAGGCAAGTGCCAATATTTTACAACATTAGATCCTAGCCTCAGGATACCATTAAGTAGAAATGGATGAAAAGGATACACAAAAAACAGCCTTTAGCACACCTAGAGCACATTACGAATATAAAAAGATGCCATTTGGATTAAAGAACGCACCCGCAACTTTTCAACAAGTTATGGACAATATACTACGTGGGATACACAACGAAAAATGTCTTGTGTACCTAGACGATATCAGTAGTGGGGTAAGGCCGGTCCGAATTCAAAACGTGCTCACACGTATTTTACATATGTAAAATACACGTGCACCGTCTTGAATTCAGACCGGCCTTATTGTTGAGAATTTTTACATGTTAAAAAGTTATTAATTTTTAAAAGAAAGTTTTTTTTACTTCGGTAAACAATTAGTTAAACTTTGAGGCTTTTATTTTGGTCAAATGGGATCAAATCTGATAACATAAAGGTAGAATTTTTGGGTAATAATTTTGTGCCAATATCATATTGGATATACATTTTTCATTTTTGATACTTTTATAGGACACAAATGGTGTTTTACATTTTTTTTATTTAATCTTTGTAATTTCTTACAGGAGCTGCGTTTTATTTTTATAAGACAGGTTTTTGTTAACGAAGGCGATCGTTTTATCTTTGGGTTTCCACGTCCGCCCTTAGAATTGTGCTTTGTTCTTATCGTGATTATCTCAGGACTTGGTGGTGCCTATTTAACTTTGTTTAGTTTTTGTTTGAAAACAAAATTCGATCCCCCCCCCCTCCCACCACTTCCTATTGCTCTACCCAGGAATAGACCCCTAGCTATGTCGGAAGATGGACCTTTCTTCGATTCTCTGTGAAGGAAGCGGAAAATTTTTGTGCACTGGCGCCCATTTATAAAATTACGTTTCACTGGCGCGCATCCTACAAAAGAATACGTTTCACTGGCGCCCAACAAAAAAAAATACGTTTCATTATATTTTAAAAGTAAATCTGATCGTTGTATCACTTTTAAACGTGTTGTATATTTGATACATTTGCTGCGTAATCATGTTATAATAAACGATTGCGCAATAATATGAAACGCGGGACCGTAACATCTTTCTATCCAAAGCTCATTGAACAAACTTTTCTTTCTCCACTGCTTAATGCTGATTTATGTAACGAGCTAACGTTACAAACATTTGTAAAATAATTAAAAAAATTCTTGAAAACTGTAATTATTTATGTATTCAGAACAATTGTTCTGAAAAATGTATCTTGTTTCAAGGATACTGGAACAATATGTAACTTAGTTTTCCTTAGACAAAGAAGAACAATACGAAGATGTTCAGTATTAAGCAGGATGAGTTAAAAACAACCCCAAGTAGGAATAGAGAACTTATTTAGAAAATCAGTACAGACACTAAAAATGTGCCGGCAACTGTTGTGAGACCCAATTGATTAACAGCTTTGAAGGGTAGTTGAAATTTTAATTACACGTCACGTTTTTACTTTAAAAATCCCCGTTAAGGGAAAATGACATCAGAATGTGATTTGGCATACCTAAAGCATTTCTATTACTTTTAAATATAAATCTATGCTTCGGTTATCATTAATGAAGCCGCTTGACAATCTATTAACGGCCATTCTACAAGTACGTAGATTACCTTTTACATCCTTTTAAATAAGTGTGCCTCTTAGTTCTTTTGAGTTTAATCGTTTAACCACCAACGAAAATGCTTGGAGCGACTTCTTTTCTTTTATTACCTGCATGATACCAAACCAAATTGCTCCAAAAGTTCAGAAATCCATTCAAACCGTAAATGCGTAAGCACTGCTAAGCTGAAATCAACGGATTCAAACTTGCTCTAAATCGGTATTAATCCACCCTTGTTATCCTATACCTCAACTAGATAATTTTCATTATATAAAATGGAAAACGAAGACAAAATCGGCTAACAACATTGAATATTCATCAGAAATGGAAATATCATATTCGATTGAATATCTTATGGTTATCCAACAAAATCTTATTAATTTTTTATTAAGGATAAGTATTCCTCTCATCTTTTAGATAATGTAAATGAAGGATGTAAATGAGCGAACTTCTTTCAGCTCATAATCAGATTGTGTCAAATCGATGGTAACGCCTCACTGCTTAAATTGACAACAGTGTCAAAAACATTGTAATTGAACGCTCCCGACTAGAATTAACATGAAATCGCTGTTTTTGTATGAACATCACGAGCTTTTTTAAAAGCACGACACTAGTACTCTCGAGATATTCAGTACTAACGGTATCAATTCTCTTAGGTTTGGTTAGGCGGAAAATTTCTTGTTTATTAACAACTTCCCGTATTTACAAATCTTTATTTCATAAATTTCCGCTGAATGGAATCTAGAAGGTAAACAGAAAATGACAACGAGGTTTTCGTGTTGTTTTTTTTATCAAAGCAGAGCATTTTAGAATGATGAGCTACTTTGCTGCAGAATAATAATTAAACAGGGAATTTAGCAGTGCCGTATTTGATGAGAAGAGTTGTACGGCTCGCCGATACACCGACGACGAGGACGACCGTGTACTCCAGCTTAGTGATTTCCCTAGGGCCCTATCGATTGGCAAAAGCAACACCTCTACCTGATGATACACAACATCCTTGCCGTTTCAATGTTTCTTAATTCCCCTGAAAATTTTCAAGTAATACGGTAGTGTCGGTCTGTATAATTATGCTAAGATTGAAGTGAAGTGAAGCAAAGCTTTTGAAATTTTTCGCTAGATTATTTAAGTTTATGTAGAAACTTTACAAGGTGTGAGAAAATTTGAATTCAAAATTTCCTCTATGGCTGGTATATATGGATAACGGACTATTCAAGATTGTCACTAACTCATGAATAAAACATACATATTATAGTAATTTTTTAATCATTAATTTTTAGGGCGAGTCGGATCGTGGAATTTAGAAGTAAGAAGCAAGTAGGTAAGCTAGGGAACTTAAAAATTAAAATGGATAGGTTATCACTAGACATAGTAGGGATCAGCAAAGTTCGGTGGCCAGAGGCGGGAGATTTTTGGAGTGGAGACTTCAGGGTAATTCATACAGGAGCAGAAGAAAAATTCGGGCGTGGGGATAGTTATGCGAAAAAAGATAGGGCACTGTGTAGAAAATTACTTACAAAACAACGAAAGAATATTCACGGTTAGATTAGAATCTAAACCGGTTAAAAGTAATAATACAAGTATACATGCCCACCTCTAGCTATAGTGATGAAGAGGTAGAAGCGATCTGAAAAGATATCGAAGACATACTAAGATACGTAAAAAGACATGAATATTTAATAACTACGGGGGATTTTAAAGCAGTGGTAGGTGAAGGTAGGGAAGGAGCGGTAGTAGGTTTATTTGATTTAGGCACGAGAAACGACAGGGGAAAAAGGATGGTAAAATTTTGGGACAAGAACAATTTAATCATCACAAACACGTTATTTCAAAATCATGCTAGAAGACAACATACTTGGAAGATGTCAGGAGATATAGGAAAATATCAAATAGATTACATTCTTGTTAGACAACGGTTTAGGAATCAAGTAAAAGACTGCAGAAGCTACCTAGAAGCAGATATAAACACTGATTACAACAGCGTAATTATGAAAGCCGCACATAAATTTAAAAATTTGAAAAAAAACCCCGGAAAAAAGCACTTTGACTATGAGAAACTAAAAAAGTCAAATAAATTGTTGAAAAGAAGCGCAAAAAATATCTGATACTGAGGAAGTAGAAACAGAATGGAATAACATTAAATCCAGCTTAGACATGGCAGCCAGAGATATTCTGGGGTATACACAAAAAAAAGAAACCATCGACAACAAAAAATATCCTGGACTTAATAGAAGAAAGACGAGAATACAAAAATAAATCAGACGAAACAGGAAAACATAGATACAAAGCCATAAAATGGGAAAGTATTCGCAAATGTAGGAAAGCTAAAGAACAATGGATTGATGAAAAGTGCAAAAGGTACAAACTAAGATGGAAATAGGAAAAACAGACGAAGCATACAATTTTAGGGATATAATACCGTATAGCAAAGATATAAAGGACGCGAGAGGAAACGTCATTATAGAAAACGTAGAAAAAGTGGGTAGATGGCAAGAATATATAGGGAATTTATATGCAAGAGAGGAACTAACAGCATTAGAACAGGAACTAGACATTAAAATGATGACTTGGGATATCTTATACTTAGAGATGAGTTTGAATTAGCACCAAAGGGTCTGAAAAACGGTAAGGCGCCGGGCATAGATAAGATGCAAGCAGAAAATCTAAAAGCCGCTGCACCAGCAGTAACAGAACGTCTCTTCCAATTTGCAAGCTATATGTATGGGACAGGCACATTTCAAACGCAACATCATAGTAACTATACCCAAAAAGAAAGGCACGGATAGATGTGAAAATTTTCGAACAATATGTTTGACAGTACACGTGTCAAAAATATTAACTAGAATTGTACAAAGACAAATGGAAAAACGAGCTGAAGAAATACTAGAGAAGATCAATTTAGGTTTAGGCGAACCAGAGGAACACCGAAGGCTAGTTTAGCTCTGAGAGTGATAATGGCGAAAACCATAGAAAAAGGAAAAAGCGTGTATATAGGGTTTGTAAATCTGGAAAAAGCATTTAACAATGTAAAATGGAAAAAATGTTCGGAATACTCAAAAATATTGAAACCAGTTATAGAGATAGACGAATAGTACAGCAGTAATAGAATTAAAGTAGAAACGAAGAAAAGTAAATATTAGGAAAGGGGTGAGACAAGGATGTACCCTAACCCCATTAATTTTTAATTTGTACATTGAAGAGGCAATGAATACTGTCAAATGCAGAAAGACATTTGAAACTACTATTCAGGGACAAAAAATGGATATGCTTAGATTTACAGATGATATAGCGGTATTAGCATCTACCAAAGACGAGTTAGAAGGTGCTCTTAATGAAATGGAAACAGTTCTAACAGAGAGATATAGTATAAAAGTTAACAAGAATAAAACTAAAGTGTTAGTATACAAAAGAGAAGAAAATAAATCAAAAACAAGAATGCAATAGGTAACAAGAACTTACAAGAGGTTAAGAATTTCTGCTACCTAAGAAGCCAAATAACGCAAGATGGGAAAAACACAAAAGATATAAAACAAAGATTAGCACAAGGTCGTGCTACATTTAACAAGATAAAGCAACTACTGTGTTCAAAAACAACAAGAAAAATTTTGCTTAAAACATATGTGTGGAGCACAGCACTATACGGCTGTGAAGCCTGGACAGTAGGAGAAGTGGACAAGAAAAAGGTAAAAACCTTTGAAATGCGGTGCTACACACGAATAATGAAGATATTATGGACAGAAAAAGTTAGGAACAAAGGGGTACTAAAAATGGTAGGGGAAGAAAAAATATGTGGAAAATGGTAAAAAATAGGAGAAATAGGATGATAGGTCACATACTACGGCATGAGGAAATAGCGCGGAATATAAGAGAAGTAAAGATAAGAAAAAGAGAAGTAGAGGTAGACCTAGGTTAAACTATTGCACACAGATAGTGAAAGATGTAGGCTGTTGGAATTTCAGGGAAACGTGTAGGCTGGCTCAGAATAGAAATCAATGGAGGTACGCATTCAACCAGTCCCAAGATCGATAAACTAATGACGAAAAAAATAACTGTACCTAAACATGATGATTATTATAAGAAGCTACAAGTATTGATTGTGCAATATTCCCGAATAATGTTTGTAAAATAACTGAAGCGATAGAAAAATGATAGTTAACAAATAACTAATAGCTCTTTAGAAGAGAGAAGTAGACTGTATATAAAAATTAAGTGATAATTTAACAAACAACATAATTAATGGTTTTAACCAAATCAAGCGTTTACTAAAAGCACTCACCTGGTGATATGAAGCCGTGCCAACAAAAAAACGATATAAACAAAAAACTACTCTTCTCTTTGGCGGGTGTAGCAAAGCACATTTATGTCAATAGCGGTTCTGAAGAAAAGCGGTTCATCTATTTAATTTGTTCTACATAGAACATGTAAAACAGCGATGCTGTCTGTTCGAACGACAAATCGATTCTCTGGCTTCGTGAATTTTCCAGTCACTACACTGTGTTCTTGCACATGCGGAATAACAAAGTCTTATCACTCGCAGCACTTGTTGGCGTGTGCTTCAAGTAAAACCATGGAAATTTTACACTAACAAATTTAAATATATCGAGGCAAACGTAAATAATCAACAAAAACTAAAATTTAGCTTTAATTATTTGCAATATAAGCGAAACAATGTTAATTGTGTAAAAGGATTTACTGGAAAACTATTAATTCGGCAAATGTCTAAGTGTGGGGAATAAGGCTGCGTAACCTCCTTCACATACCTTTCATGTGATTTTCCAATGCTCCACCTGAAGGTACTACATTGGTCAGGAAGCAAGTTTTCTTTACCTTAAAAATTTTGAATTTTGCCGAACCCTTGCTGTCCCAAGCAAGGTTGGAATCTTTAACGTACGTGACAACACTCACACACGGGATCTCCAATTTACCTCTCGTCCGAACGAGCGCGTATTTTTGTGAAAAATTGTCGTTTAACATTTCTCAAGCGGACCGTATCGGGATACGCCCCCTTCACATACCACTGAATATTGGTGAAAACAATAGAAGGGGAACCAAGCTGTGTATAGCCTGTGTGGGAATTTCAGGGAACTGTGTAGGCTAGGTCAGAATATAAATAAGTGGAGGTACGTGTCTAACCAGTTATGGGACGGAAAACCTAATGACGAAAAAATAAGCGCAGATAATTCTGATGATTATTATAAACAACTACAGGTGTTGGTTGTGAAATATCTGCAACTAATGTTGACTGTGCAAAAAGATATATTAGAAAAAATATTAAATCGGCAAATGTTCAAGTGCTGGGGGAACTTGGCAACCATAGGCTGCTTACCCCCCTTTACAACCACTGAATGTCGGAAAAATAGGGTATATAATTGTAAAACAATAGAAGGTGACCGAACTGCATCTAACAAGAAAGAACAGCGTCTATGCTCAAAGACACCAAACAGAAACAAGAAGAAAATTGTTCAAAGCATATGTGTGGAGCACAGGACAGTATGCCTATGAAATACGGGCAGTAGGAAAAGCAAACAGAAGAACGGTAGCAGACTTTTGGAATGTTGTGCCGCAGATGTATGAGGACGATAGCATGGACAGACAAAGTTAATAACGAGTAGGTTATAAAAATAGTAGGAGAATAAAGATATCTGTATAAAAAAATTGGAGAAATAGATGGGCAAAATACGTTGTAAGGCATTGTTGGGGAATAGTATGGGATATATTACAAGCAGAGATAGGAAAAAGGGGGTAGATGTAGACCTAGATCGGATGGTAATAGATGCAGGCTGTGCAAATTTCAGGGAAATGTGTAGGTTAGTTCAAAACAGGAAACAATGAGAGCACGCATCTAACCAGTTCCAGGACTGAAGATCTAATGATGATGAAATTTTTAGACCATAATACAGCAAACACCGATTTCTTCTGTAATTCATAAAATTAGATATTTGTCAAAGAATAGAAAGCCCCAGTGGATGTAATAGCGATCGTATGTCAGTTGTCATTTGAGACTTCTATGATTTTTCAGAAACAAGTGCACTTTACTTAACCCATTTCAAGATTAAATCTAAAAGTGTTTCGGTGAAGTACTTTACACCTAAGTACTATATTGTACAAGTAACTTGGAGTTTCTTTAGAAACACTTCAGGTATTTGTACAATGCAACTACAGTTACTTGGAAAAAAACTTGGTTTCTTTGCCAGTCGACTAAATTTACAACAAACTGCAAACTGATAGTTTAAAGACTGATAATACTGTAGAGCTTTTTAGTCTACGAATAATACATCGGAGTGTAAGTGAGGCGTTTGAACACAGAAGATGATTGACAGGTCCTGCGGTGCGAGATCTCTTAATTGACAGGTACAAGACTTTGAATTTAAAGATTACAATTCGAGAATGTTATTTACATAAATCTTGTATGTGTAAAGTAATCTAGAACAATTAAAATGCGTATAAATTTGCGGTCGTCGATATTGCAGGTCAGTTCAGAAGTTAAATTCTAATTATAGCTCTGATTTATAATACTAGTTCTAATATAAAGCTTTGATTACAATATGGTATAGTTTAAAGATTGGAAAGATGTGATATAAATGTCGATATAAATTAGTGTTGGTATGAACCGCCGTACATGATATAAATTAATTATAGTGCTTCGTATATAAATTAACAATTAGTGCTTAGGTAGTTAATTTTAGTGCTTCGCTAATAAGTAATTTAAAAGATTGCACCGTAATCGTAGTATTAAGAGGAAAATACTTGTACTGTTAGCGATAATTGTAAGAGCTTTTGGAGAATTCCATTGTAACTACGAGTTGCTGAAATGTATAACCATAAAGGACTGTTGTTATTGAAAAAGGGTTTTCATTACAGCGGTAGGATTAAAAACTATTGAACGATTCCTATTTGCATGTCTGTCACTCGTAATCAAACCCTTGATATGGATAGTAAAATTTTGTCTTCGTAAGACTTCAAATCAAGCGTTACGGAGAGCTTGGTTGGTAACTCTGCGGAGTTTATGGAAAATTAGACGAATTCGCAGAGAAACAAGACCAAAACTCTGCGTGCCTGGCATCGAAATTAGAAGAAAGTAACACGAGTTCTTCAAAGAAATTACAAGAACAATCGGAGAAACAAAACCAAAACTCTGAATGTTTGGTAGTGAAATTAAAAGAAACTAAGACGAGGTTTACAGAAAAAGTACAGAAAACTGCTATAAACCATGCAGAAAACTGAACGTGACCGTCGTTAATTTACAGGAAAACTTTACAGCGCATTTAGACCAAAATTCAAAAGTGGTTGACCTAATTTTACTAGAGAATTACAGCTAGTTAAGGGAGGAATTTATACACGAATCTACAAAATTCGCGGAAAACCTGGAAGCAAAAATTTCCGACGGTTTACAGAAATTGGAAATCAACTTCTCAGGTGATTTATTAGAAAGTTCGCAAAACTAAAAGCGACATTTTCGGAAAAATTATTAGAAAACTCGCGTAAAATGGAGAAAGAGGTTTTGACGATGGACAAACGGATTAATTTTCTAACAGTACAAGCACCAAAGACATCATTGCCGTTGATACAACAGTACGCCTCGGAATTTATGAATATCGGTAAATACGAATTGACGTTAAGAGTTAGAGTAAAACCAACCACAATGGGTGTAAAGTTACCTTGACAGACATATTTCAAGCAATTCGAGGCTTCCGCAAGAACTAACGGCTGGAACGATGGCGAAAGAGAAATCGCATTGATTGTTGCGTTACGAGGAGAGGTCTTGGATATTCTGCAGACCATATCAAACCATGAGCAAAGAAGCTACGGGCCTTAACATCAAGGTACGGTGATTCTCATTCGCAACAAGTGTACCACGCTCAAGTGAAGAACCGTTACCAAGAATTTGCAAGAGTTTGAAGCAGGTGTTGCTCGCTTGGCGAGACTAGCCTACCCAACTGCACCGGATAGCTTCCCAGAACAGCTGACAAAGCAGATCTTTGTTGACGGGATTCGCGACGAAGACATTCAGCAAATACTGCGGCTAACTCGTCCAAGGACCCTAAATAATGCGCTATTTCATGCTTTGGAAGTTGAAGCAACGCTTCGCATTGTAGTAGTGAAACATTAACATGTTTCGTAGAGGTGTTACGTGCAAATCGAATTTGCACTTAAACATTGTTTTAGTTAGTTTTCTTGATGTGCGGAAGTTCCCGCCATAATTTTAAATACGCAAGAAGCGGGAACAATTTAAATAGACTGGGCGGGGCTTCCGGTACGTCACAATAGTGCAATTGGCAAGTGTGAATTATCCCGATAGGGGTATAGCAATGCTACAAAAGAGAAGGGAGTTCCGCGGTTCTCGCGCGGAAACGTGGCTTTTTTACGCCGAACTTTGAAGTGAACAGTCGTGCGGGGTGTCGTGTTATCTTATTATGTAGATTTCCTTATCTTGATTATCTTTCCTTAATTACCTATTCCTGTCTTCCACTGCATATAGGAACGGAGATGACCCTGGAGCATCCCATGACCCCGAGATAATTTGGAGGTCCAACTCTACCAGCAGCAGCGATGCCGAGGCTACCGCAGCGTGATTTCCTGCCGGTTAGCGGATCCTTCACGTGAGTAGACTCTCTAATTTTTATTGTTTTAATTTTATGTAACTTCGCTTAATTATGGCGCAATATAAATTATCAGTGACGTCATGGTGTATCTTATGAACTTTGGTAATTGTATTACCGGCTTTTAAGAGCCATCTATCGGCATTTCAATGTACCAGAATCTAAGTGTTACATTTTGTTAACTGCATTACCGACCAGATAAAACTTTAAATCAAGTGTAACAGATGGCGCCTTCAACCTGTTCAGGCTATGAACTTCAGGGGTTTCTTCTTTGTTTTTAGGTTATGTTAATTTCAGTTACAAGCAAGCAATATTTTAACAGATGTTATTGAAACAGTTTTTTCACTTAAGGAAACGTACTTTTATTCATGTAAGTATTTACCTTACCTTATGTCTTTAAATACAGAATTACCTATTAAAATATAACTTTAGTTCGTTTTCCTAACCTTAAAAGGCCGTTTTTTGAAACTTAAATACATTGTTCTTTATGTTACATTCTAAAATTGCATTATGGTTTATCCTTTACATGAAAATTTTGTGTTTAAAAAAACACTTGAGTGAAATAAATTGCTAGTATACCTTTTTTAAGAAGTGTTTGACTATACGTTGTTGCCTTATAGGTTAAATAACATATCCTCTGCGTCCATTTTCCATTTTGGAAGGCTTCTTTGTCATTATCTATAAAATATGTATTTAACTGAACATTGATTTCGTTTCCATATACCTTAAATGTGTTTCTTTGGTGTTATCGGTGACGTTCTAACAAGTTCTTACCTCTAAATATCGTATCGTATTACCTTAAAGTAACTGTAACGTGTTTTTTACCTTCTAATCTGCGTCAAAACCGCATATTTTTTATATCGTGTCTTGAATATTGTATTCATAATGAACGTATCACATCTAAAATCCTCGAATTAATCTACGAGCTGGAATGTAGAAGTATCATAGCTGCGAGCAATCAGAATGATAGGCGATCTCAACTTAGGGCTGTTTTGTCACAGGAAACCAAAGGCGTTGCTATCTTAAAGAACCCTGTTGGCGATTGGCCACTCAACGTATCAGAAATTAAATTATCTTTAGATGATATATCGGGTATAATAAACAAAACAGATCCTGCGGCTACTAATATCGAATTAGGAGATTGACTTCAAGAATAACCCACGTCAAACACCGTATCGAATCATTATCTTTATATAACGATGACCAAGCGACTCAAGCTAAACAAAGTTTGTTGTCCGAGGTGTTATTGCTTGAAGGAATTCTTTTAGAAAGACTTAATCCTAACGCAGACGTAGATATATCGTTACCTTTTTCAAATCTTGCGCTTGCCGAACCTAAACCATTAGGAAAACCTATACCTGTATACAAATGGGGTCTCACCTTTGAAGGGTTTGATTCGAAGGTTTCTTTATCATCCTTTCTTGACCGGATTAACGATTTTAAAATTTCTCGCGGGTGTACCGACCAGGACCTATTTATCTCAGCTGGTGATTTGTTCGCAGGCTCAGCGTTAATATGGTACAGAAACATACGACACCAAATTTCTACCTGGAATGAGTTAGTTGCCTGTTTAAAACGAGATTTCCTACCTTATGGCTACATTAACGATCTTTGGAACGAAATCCGAAACCGAACTCAAGGTCCCGACGAAAATGTTGTGTCTTTTATTACCTCATTAGAAGCTTTATATAGCAGACTCGACAAAAAACCTTCCGAATCCGAAATTATCGATCAATTACTTAGAAATTTGAACCCCTATTTCTCAGAACGTTTGGCATTACAGACCATATCTTCGCTAGCTCATTTTAAAGACCTATGTCGCTCTCTTCAAGAAGTGAGGTCAAGGATTGACAAATATCGACCACCACCGAGAAATTATCTGGTCTCCTAGAACCTGATCTAGCTTGCCAAGTTCGACCTTCCGTAAACTATCTACCCTTAACGTTCCTTCTACCATAACTAATAACGCACTTACCTGTTGGAACTGCAAGCGAAGTGGACATAGCTATACTGTCTGCACATACCCTAAAAATATTTTTGTTATGGTTGTGGTCGCTCAAATATCTACAAATCTAACTGCACCAACTGTAATCCTAACGTATCGGAAACTCCCGTCGAGATATTTCAAATCAGGGTGTGAATATCTCAAGAAACCAAAATCGCCCTCAACACCAATCATTCAACGGACACAGACGCCAATAAATTTAAATTATAAAACCACTTCTAACGTTGTACCGTCATTAAATTTATCTAATAATAATACCGCTACTATTAATGTACAAAATACCTTACCTTCATTAGAGGAATTATGCTACACTACTCCAGCCGAGTGGTCTAAGTGGTTACAAACCGTCAATTCCTTTTATCATAAAAGACTGCTACCGTTTCACAACTTGTTAAAAACCCTTCGATAACCGTCCACACTTATCTATCTCAATTGGTTCCTTAAATGTAATTGCTTTACTGGATACAGGTTCTTCATGTTCTCTTATAAATAACGAAGGTTTACATCAATTATCTCAACAAAATATCAAAATTCAAATTATTCCCGAAAAACTTCCATAAATTTAGCTGACGATAATCAAATACATGTAACTGGTTCCCTTAAGTTAAAAATTCGAGTAGAATCTCTTGAACGTGATGTTTTATTTTGATTGTCCCTGCATTAGCGTATCCTTTTCTACTGGGCGTTGATTTCTGTAAACTTTTAATCTGTCACTTTACTTTCAGGATTTTTCATGGCAAACCTCTATTAAAACGAACTCCTGTGCATCTACAGGAATATCTAACAAAATCTCTCTTACTGACTCCCAAGATGTAACTCTTAACGCTACAATCGACAAATTTCGCAAACTTAATACCTCTGAACTTGGTTGTGTTACAACGGCAACACACGTTATCTCTACAGGTGATGCCCTTCCCTTTAAGCAACGTCAATATCCCTTATCGCCTGCCTTACAAAAGCATTTACATGCGGAAATAGACAAAATGTTAGTATCTGGTGTTATCTCTCCTTCAAATTCACCGTGGACCTCTCCCGTATTGCTAGTTCGGAAAAAGAATGACGAATGGCGTGTTTGTTTTGATGGCAGGAAGCTAAATTCTGTTACTGTTCCAGACGCTTACCCTCTACCCAGAACTGACTCAATTTTGAGCAGGCTTCGTAACGCAAAATTTATCTCATCTATCGACCTAAGACAAGCTTTTTATCAGATACCTCTTGACTTATCTTCTCGTCAAAAAAACTGCTTTTTGTGTCCCAGGCCGAGGTCTTTTCGAATATAATTTTTTTGCCATTTGGTCTCTGTAACGCTCCACAAACTTTACAACGTACTATGGATCAAACGTTAGGTCCTATCTTACATCAAGAACGTGCCTTTGTATTTTTGGATGATATCTTAATTATCTCAAGTTCTTTCGATGAACATATCGCCACATTAGATGAAGTTGCTGAACGTTTAAGCGCAGCAGGCTTTAAGATAAACTGGGAAAAGTCTCAATTTTGTCGTTCATCCCTTACATTTCTTGGTTTTATTGTCGATGGAACAGGCTTACGAGCAGATCCCGCTAAAGTTGATGCTATTACTAAATTTAAAACACCAAAACTGTTACCGAAATCAAACGTTTAATTGGAATGATTAGCTATTATCGCATTTTTCTACCTAACCTTTCAACTATATCTGCACCCATTACTGCTTTAATTAAAAATAAAAGAAATCCCAAACTATCGAGTGGAATTTAGAATCCCAACAGGCTTTCGAACAAATTAAAACACTAATCACTTCAGCACCTAACTTAATCTCTCCAAATTTCGATGATAAGTTTTATATACAAACCGATGCCTCACTTACTGGGTTAGGTGCAATGTTGTTCCAGGTAAACAATGGTTTAGAACATCCAATCGCTTATGCGAGCCGTGCCTTAACTTCTGCCGAACAAAAATACTCTGCTACCGAACGAGAACTATTGGGTGTTATCTTTGGCATCGAGAAATTTAGAGGATATGTCGAAGGTACACACTTTACCGTAATCACTGATTGTGCAGCACTCACTTGGCTTAATAACTTGAAACAACCCGCAGGTCGTTTGGCAAGATGGAACTTGCGTATATCTCAATTTACTTTTGACGTTAGGCATAGGCCTGGCAAATTAAATATCGTACCTGATGCGTTATCTCGAGATGTAGTTTCTCTAAACCTTCCAAATTTAATTCTGGATACCTGGTACCTCAATATGATAAAAAAAGTTTCCGATAATCCCGACAAATTTCCTACCTTTCGAGTAACTAATAATAGACTGTATAAATTTGTATCCTCGTCCCCACATAAAATATCGAATATACCTGAATGGAAACTCGTTGTGCCCACTGCAAATCGCAGTGGGGTGCTCAAATTATGTCACGACGATCCCTTAGCTGCACACCTTGGTGTTACAAAAACTCTCGCGAAAATATCTGAATTGTATTACTGGCCCACACTTAAGCAATCTGTTTGTCGCTACATTAAAAGCTGCAAAATTTGTGGTTCCCATAAGAGTTCGCAAGATGCTCGCCCTGGTTTAATGGGTAACTTTAAGCGTGTATCTTATCCCTTTCAATTAATATCGCTTGACTTATTAGGACCTCTCCCTCGATCAAAAAGAGGCAATCAATATCTTTTGGTTGTTACCGATTGGTTTTCTAAATTTGTTATGGTGCAACCCTTACGTAAAGCTACCTCCGCAGCAATAATTAAATTCCTAGAACAGAATGTCTTTCTTATCTTTGGTGTCCCCCAGATTATTCTTTGTGACAATGGTGCACAATTTATCTCTAAAGATTTTCAGAATTTCGTTAAAAGTTACAAAGTACAAAAATTTGGTTTAACGCAAAATATCACCCCAAGTAAACCCTACCGAGAGAGTAAATCGAGTGTTAATTACCGCTATCTCGTCTTATATTGATTCAGACCATACTACATGGGATGAACATATCTTTGAAATTGCTCAAGCTTTGCGTACATCTAAACACGAAGCAACCCAATTCACTCCGTCTTTTCTTGTTTTTGGAAGATATACCCCAATCGATGGGAGTTACTATGGTTTAGTGCCTGACGATACTAACGTAATCGAATTTGACGATAAAGTACGTTGGGACAAGGACCAACAGTCACTACCTTCTATCTTTAACGACGTTAGAAAAATTTGTTAAAAGCTTACGAAAAGAGCAAGGACCATTATAACTTGCGTAAGCGAAATATTTCCTTTGCCTTAGGCGAACAAGTTTGGAAAAAGAACTATGTCTTATCGGATGCATCTAAGAAATTTTCTTCAAAATTGGCCCCTAAATTCATTCTTTGTAAAGTCACACGTGTTATTAGTCCCCTTATCTACGAACTTCAGGATACTGAAGGAAAACGCCAAGGCAGGTGGCATATTAAAGACCTTAAGCCATTCTCTGCCGACCCAAATGCTAATTAAGTTTTCATGCCCCATTATCCTCACGATTTACCTAATATTTTTTGTTCTCACCATCAATTAGTATCTTTAATTACTTATTCCTTCCCTCATATAGTATATAATTTCTTACACGTTTAACTTTACTTACCTTAATTTAGCTATCTTTTTCTTCTGGTTGACTTTTCCTCGACCATACCGTTACTCATATATCACTTCATCCTCTACACCCCCCAATATAACTCTGTCGTTTCATTTAATTAACCCTTGAAATTTTCCTATTACATATTGTTCGGTCTTTAGTATTTCTCTTATATGGTTTAATTGAATGGTAATTGTCGTAACTTTGGTTGAAATAACCCATTGAATTTTTATGACTGGTTTTGGCTGATGTTGAGTGAATGCTTTCTTCTTTGGGCTCACATAGAACATGCGCAGTCTATGCCATTGAAAGAAATAGTTCATATTCGCAGTTGCAAAAGCTAGGATTGTCTATTCCGTGTGTTTTTCCTCTGAATTATTGCAATCGCCCACATTATACTACATCATTATACTACAACATTATTCCTTCCTTTTCTACTAAATCTACATAACTTATAAACTTTTTTTTCGTTATTTTTTATTGAACTTTGTGGTGAGACGCTATCGCTTCTTATTGTTATTTTATTAAATTCTCGGTTGTTTTAGCATATGGGGACAGTGTATCTGTATTTAACTGCTTATAATTGGGCATTTTGTGTGTTTAGGGTGCTACCGTTTTGAAAACTACCTTAAAACAGTTTGTTTTGTGTGTTTGTATCTGTAATGATACTTGTAAGTTGTTGTGTCAACTTTTGTCTGATTTTCTTATCGTAGTTGAAGCACTCGTTAGGAAAATTATCGTACTAGTTCTCTTAGGAGCCTAGTGAATTTTAAAAATGTGTATATCTTATCTTGTCGGATTAATATCGCAGGTGGTCCTTCAGACTACGCTGTGTTTTATAGGGTCAATCCCATTTAAACGGCTCTACTGAAGCCACTCTTTTGTTGTTATCATTGTCTTGGGTAATAACTAGGCCAATATCTTTGTCTTCTTTATTATCTTCGACAATACCTTTAGGTTTAATATCGTTATCTTATTGATTACCTTTGGTAATAACCTTAGTTTATTATCGTTATCTTACCGATTACCGTTAGTAATAATTTTGGTTTAATTTATCGTTATCTTACCGACTACCGTTAGGAATGACTTCGAGTTATTTCGCGTTATCTTACCGGTTATCTTGAGTAATAACTTCTGTTTAAATTCATGTTACCTACTATCTCTTATAATCACGTTAACTTAATATCGTGTTATCTTATCGAGTATCTCAAATAATAACTAAAGCTTAATACCGTTATCTTATTCATTACCTTTGAGGATAACAACTTAAGCTTAATATCTTTACCTTATCTATTATCTTTAACATCAATTTGAGATCTTATCTTATCTTTTTATCGTCCTAACGTGTGGTATATATGACCAGACGTGGGAATTATCTTTCTGAAATTTAAGTGAAAAAGCTAACCCAATTTAGAAATGTAATTTGTCAGGTTAGCATATAAGGATTTAGTAGGCGGTACTTTTGGTAAATTTGTGGATTCACAACTGTGTCATGGACAAGTTAAATGTGCATCGGAGGAAACCAAAGTACCAGAAACAAAATTTGGCAGAGTGCAAGATGACGCACTCTCATGAACATTTTTTAAATTTGGGCACTTCTTGCCAAAAAAGAAGAATAGTTTGATGCGACACTCATGTGTGTTTGCATATAAGAACTTTATGTTAGCTTTAGTTAGATAAGTTTAGATAGGTTTAGATAGGTTAGGCGACTTGTCGCACCCGTGTTAGTTTAAGCAGTGTTTCATGCTCCCCGACAAATTTGTGCTGTCGGTAAGTAGTGTAGTCACAGACTATCGGGCTACCTATTCCGTTCCTGGTACTTCGGTAGACGTGTTATCGGTCGAAAACCAGGTGGCGCCTTATATAAACATTTTGTAGGTTTTAAGTTAGGGTTTATATAGGGTAGTAAGGACTTAGATTTTAAGCTGTTACTGTGCTAACAGACTTTTCTTTTTTGTTTTTCTTTTGTGGCTTTGTCGCGATTGTTACGTGCAAATCAATTTGCACTTAAACATTGTTTTAGTTAGTTTTCTTGATGTGCGGAAGTTCCCGCCATAATTTTAAATACGCAAGAAGCGGGAACAATTTAAATAGACTGGGCGGGGCTTCCGGTACGTCACAATAGTGCAATTGGCAAGTGTGAATTATCCCGATAGGGTATAGCAATGCTACAAAGAGAAGGGAGTTCCGCGGTTCTCGCGCGGAAACGTGGCTTTTACGCCGAACTTTGAAGTGAACAGTCGTGCGGGTGTCGTGTTATCTTATTATGTAGATTTCCTTATCTTGATTATCTTTCCTTAATTACCTATTCCTGTCTTCCACTGCATATAGGAACGGAGATGACCCTGGAGCATCCCATGACCCCGAGATAATTTGGAGGTCCAACTCTACCAGCAGCAGCGATGCCGAGGCTACCGCAGCGTGATTTCCTGCCGGTTAGCGGATCCTTCACGTGAGTAGACTCTCTAATTTTTATTGTTTTAATTTTATGTAACTTCGCTTAATTATGGCGCAATATAAATTATCAGTGACGTCATGGTGTATCTTATGAACTTTGGTAATTGTATTACCGGCTTTTAAGAGCCATCTATCGGCATTTCAATGTACCAGAATCTAAGTGTTACATTTTGTTAACTGCATTACCGACCAGATAAAACTTTAAACGAAGTGTAACAGAGGAACAGGCCCAAGAAAACATGGACGAAGAGATGATTTAATGGACACCTCGTGAACACCAACCAAACAAAAAGGGTCCAAGATACTGGCACAGGTGTATGGTTATCGAAAATAGAAGAATATACAAATGAGTTGCGTTGGTCTAAGAGAGAAACTGTAAGTAGAACTGGTCCTATTTTTTATTAAAATATGGTAAAAACAGGTTTGATACGTGGCGACCAGCCAATGAAACTTCGAAATGTTTTAAAACTGATTTTTCTGTATCTTTTCCTAGACAGCAAAATCTGGGAAAATTGTTAGCTAAGGCAGTAAATTATAGTAGCGTTAATGCCTGCACGTATACAATTAGAAAAATTAAAATGTTTACGTGCTAACTGGTGTAAATCAGATTTGATCGACATCCGTCGGTACACAATGTTATTTCTAATTGGCAATATTTTGACAGTAACAGAGTCGATTTCATTCCAGCAAATTATGTAAAAGTTTTCAATTAATAAGCCATTACTTAACAAAAATGTGATTCACAGATTCCTTGTCATAAAGTAGGGATTTTTCAGCAATGTCGGCTTCCGTATCAAGTGTTGCTTGCTTTAATGGCTACAAGAAAGGTCAGTTTTCGCGCGATTGTTCTGTCAATAATCGTAAAGTTTCACATGTGCGTGAAAAACAAAGGATTGACACCTATTGTAGTTATTGTTACGAGAAGTAGGATTCTCGGTCAATATTCGAAAATGTATCTCCTTTATGAACAAAATTCGCTATATTGACGTGAAATATCTTTTGAGGGAATTAGACCAGGTTGGAGTAAAGTTAAGGCAATCAAAGAAAGCCCCGTACCTACAAATGTAAAACAAGTACGTCAATTTTTTGGTTTGACTAGTCATTTTTATAAAATTTGTACCTGCTTTCTCTACTAAAGTTGATTGTATAAATAAATCTAACTAGAAACAACTTCATTTACTTGGAATGCAGAACGTGAATATGCATACATAATTGATGTGTTAGCACAGATACCCTACTGAGAACGTAGACAACGTCAATGCATCGCCCAAAAATTCAAAAAATTGGCTTACTGTTGCTCAGGGTCAGGATAATGAATGTAAACAAATCATCAAATCCTTAAATAATGAAGAAAGTGAGACAAAGAGGGTCGTCTTTAGCATTAGGTCTTCAGTCCTAGAGATGGTTCGCCACATATCTCCATTGTTTTTTATTTTGAACACAGTGGCGTAACTACGATTTATGTCCCCATCCCAATTTTTAATGTGGGCCTTCTTCAAGATTTATTATTGGCCTATTTTTTTAGGTATTTTGTAATTATAGTACCGCTAGTAAAGAAAACAGCATACAATTAAATACATTGTGTATTAATTAAGTGCTTTATTTTACAACCAAGTGACAAATTCAAAACTTATAAATTAATTGTTAATGAAAGTACATATCAAACGTGAGAACGGAAGTAATTACTTTGTATTTCAAGCGCAACATGATACTGCAGGTGCAGGACACAATGAACTATAAGAAAGCAATTTTTATAATTACGATTACTAAGAAGTAAGACATTGTATGTTATCAAAAAATAGCAGACATGAAATCTGCACTTCCTACAAGATGATGCGAGAGCAGGGATTACATAAATACCCTGAGGAGCCCCTGATGGCCAGTCATTCTCAAACTTTATAACTTTGGCATTGATTATTTTAAAAAGAAGACGTTAATGCACATAACGTACAAGTTGTTGAACCATTTTTGTAATTACTGTATAAATAAATTTGATAGAAGTGTTTTTGGAAATAAATGTCTTTTTAAAACGAAACTCCCAAAGGCTCAAAACCTATCTTACGACGCAGAAAATAATTTACACCCCAAAATTTGTTACAGCAAAAAACATGAAATAGCAAATATTCAAAATCAAATTTAAAAATTCTTTTTTCTTGTCTGTTTTGTTGCAAATTCATTTATTGTATCATTTATATTCATGTTTATGGCAGTGTCATGTTTTATTGCCAAAAGAGATAAATCTTCTAATCCGAATTGTGAAGTGTGGTTCCTAAGAGAATTTTTAGTAATTTTTAATTTTGAAAAGATTTCTCCCCACTTGCAGTGCTAACGGGTAATGTTAGATACAACATTAAGGCTATGATTGCGTTTAGAAAACTACTAGAATTTGTAGACTTGGAAAGTGCTAAATATTTTAAAAAGTGTAAAATATCTTAACATTGTTTTAAATTACATTTCATTTTTGTTCTGATAGGTAACTATTTTAAAAAAAAAAATCTAGCAGGAGCAGCGTAGTGAAAAAAGACAACGGAAATAATTACTTAGAGACGATTTATTAGTTGCTTTCCGTTTTTGCTTTGTTAAATAGATGCCTTATAAAAAAAGGCTAACTGAAGTAGAACATGGAAAAATGTAAGAACAAGGGAATTGATTACGTAAGAATGTTTTTACTTGAACTAATAAAATTAAAATGAGTTGCATTTCATATTTGTTTTGTTAGGTAGATATCTTATAGAAAAAATCTACTAGAAGTAGCGAGTTACATATCCCCAAATCAATATATATGTATATTTATTTGAAGTTATTATTGTTACATTGTATAATTGAAGGACATAATAAACGCTAATGAATGTTTACAAAACACACATGAGAACGGAAACAGTTACATTGTATTCCAGACATAATATGACACTTCAGGTGCAGGTCACAATAGACAATAAGACAGCAATTATTAGAATTAAGATTATTAAAATGTAATACTTTGTATTGTTTTAAGAAATAGCAGATATGAAATCTGCATTTGCCGCAATGTGATGTAAGAGCAGGGATAGCATAAATACCCTCAGGAACCCAAAATGGCCAGTCAGTCTCGAGCTTCACAACTTTAACATTGTTGGTTGTTCAAGCTACTTATCTTAGTTTTAATTAAATTAGTTAGTGAACATTAACTTTGAACAATTTTAATTAAATACGTTAATGAACATGACGTATCTGTTTTCTAGAAACCATTAGTATTTTCTGTGTTGATAAATTTTATAGAAGAGCTTTTTGGAAGAAAGCCTTTCTAAAAAGATGCTCCAAAAGGCCCAAAACCTGTTGGTAATATTCCAGAAGGGCGCTAGCAAATCCAAAAGTCGAGGAACTGGTGGTCTTGAATTTTTATTCTTCATCTGGAACAGAAAACCAATTAGGCAAAATACAAAAATCGACCAAGTCCAATAACAAAGAGGAAAGACTATAACGGAACTGGCAAACTAATTCTTGTGAGTACTATAAGTTTATTTTCCTAAACCATTACCAACTGAATATTGATATTAGCTAATAAAAAACTAAAGAATTTTTACAGTTTTATTATTACTATTATTTCTGAAAGAATTTACTCAGCAAACTTATTTTAACAAAGGAATTTTATATATACTCATTTTTGCACAATTTATTACAATTTATTACGATTTATTAATGAAACAATTTATTCAAGCAAAGTCTGAGCTTTAGTGTATAATTATAGCACAATTCTTTGTATCATTTTATCACAGCGATTTTTACTGAAAGAATTTATTCAGAAAATCTAAACTTCATTATAAAGGTTTATAATTAAACATTTTCATTGCAACAAATTAACGAAGATATATAACTACACACATTTTATGTACTGTATGATTGCAACATTTAATGAAATAATTATTCAGCGAAAGTCTGAAACCGATAAAAATATAACCAAGGTTGATATAATTACATACAATATACGGAAAGATAAGTGATTCTTTAAATAAATTATTACAAACTAAACTGAAAAGTAACTCTTAATTTATATAAAAACAGTGAACTCAGACAACATAAAGCTTTGTCTAGACCCAATTGCTCTATATGACGGAAATCAAGCACCATTAGGGATCTTCATTACTGCTTGCGAGATATTTTTCAAATCCATTTATAAATTGGCAGAGCATAACACTGATTGCGAGCCGCGATGACTTCGTGAAATGGGACGACTTTAAACGGATATTGATAGCATATTTTGAAAATGAAAGGTACATCAAATGTCTTATCCGCGATTTAATAAATTTACGGATGGAAACTAACCAATCGCCCTATATGACGATTTATTAGTTGAGCTATAAGCAAAATGCCTTTCATTTTTGTTTTATTAAATAAATACTTTACAGCAAAAAAGCTAATTGAGGTAGCGGATTGAAAAACGAAAAAACAAGGGAATTAATTACGTAAGAATGTTTGATACTTGAACTATTTAAATTAAAATGAGTTATATTTCATTTTTTGTTCGTTAGGTAGGTATTTTATGGAAAAAAATCTAGTAGAAGCAGCGTAGTAAATAAAGATAATGGAAATATTTACGTAGGGACGATTTATTAGTTGAACTATTTAACACTAAACACAATTTTTATTCTGTTAAATATACGCCTTATAGAACAAAGTTAATTAGGTTATCGCATTGAAAAATGAAGGAACAAAGGAACTAATTACATAAGAATGTTTAAGACTTGAACTATTAAAGTTAAAACGAGTTGCATTGCATTTTTGGTATGTTAGGTAGGTATTTTATAGAAAGAATCGAGTAGAAGCGGCGTATTGAAAAACGACAATGGAAATAATTACGTAGGGACGATTTATTTGTTGAACTATTTAATGTAATCCAACATGTCTTTCATTTTTGTTTTGTTAAATAGATAACTTATAGAAAAAGAGCTAATTGAGGTAACGCATTGAAAAACGAAAGAACAAAGGAATTAACTAAGTAAGAACGTTTAATACTTGAATTATTAAAATTAAAATGTGTTGTATTTTATTTTAGTTTAGTTAGGTAGGCACTTATTGAAAAGAAAATCTAATAGGAGCAGCATATTGAAAAAAGACAAAGGAAATAATTAAGTACGTACGATTTAATAGTTGAGCTATTTTATAAAAAGCAAAATGTCTTTAATTTTCGCTTTGTTAGACAGACACCTTATAGAAAAATAGCTAATTAAGGTAGGCATTGAAAAACGAAAGAACAGAAGAGTTAATTACGTAAGAATGTTTAATACTTGAACTATTAAAATTATAATGAGTTGTATTTCATTTTAGTTCTGTTAGGTGATTACCTTATAGAAAGAAAAATCTAGTACGAGCAGCGTAGTGAAACAAGACAAAAGAAATAATTACGTAAGGACGATTTATAAGTTGGGCAAAATAATATAAAGAAAAATGCCTTTCATTTTTGCTTTTTTAAATAAATACCTTATAGAAAAAAAGCTAATTGAGGTAGTGCATTGAAAAACAAAAGAACAGAGGAATTAATTACGTAAGAATGTTTAATATTTAATTTTTGTTCTGTTATGTAGCTATTTTATAGAAAAACATTTAGTAGGAGCAGCGTATTGAAAATAGTTATGGAAATAATTATGTAAGGACTATTTATTAGTTGAGCTGTTTAATATAAAGCACAATGCTTTTCATTTTTATTCTGTTAAATATATACCTTATGGAAAAAAGCTAATTGAGCTATTACATTTCAAAATGAAAGAACAAAGGAATTAATTACATAAGAATGTTTAATTCTTGAACTATTAGAATTAAAATGAGTTGCATTTCATTTTAGTTCTCTTAGGTAGGTATTTTATAAAAATCTAGGACAAGCAGCGTATTGAAAAAAGACAATGGAAATAATTACGTTGGGACGATTTTTTGTTGAGATATTTAATATAAAGCAAAATGCTTTTCATTTTTGTTTTGTTAAATTGATACCTTATAGAAAAAAAACCCAATTGAGATAGCGCATTGAAAAACGAAGGAACGAATGAATTACTTACTTAGGAATTTCTCATACCTGAACTATTAAAAATAAAATGAATTGCATTTTATTTTTGTTCTGCTAGGTAGCTACTACCTTATAGACAAAATCTAGTAGGAACAGCGTAGTGAAAAAGACAAAGCAAATAATTACGTAGGGACGATTTATTAGATGAGCCATTTAATATAAATCACAATGCTTTTCATTTTTATTCTGTTAAATAGACACCTTATAGAAAAAAGCTAGTTAAGCTATCGCATTGCAAAATAAAAGAACAAAGGGATAAATTACATAAGAATGTTTAATACTTGAACTACTAAAATTAAAATCAGTTGCATTTAATTTTTATTCTGTTAGGTAGGTATTTTATAGAAAAATCTAGTAGGAGCAACGTAGTGAAAAAAGACAATGCAAATAATTACGTTGAGAGGATTTATAAGTTGAGCTATAAGCTAAATGTCTTTCATTTTTGTTTTGTTAAATAGATATCTTCTAGCAAAAAGCTAATTGAAGTAGTGGATTGAAAAACTAAAGAACAATGGAATTAATCACGTAAGAATGTTTTATATTCAAATTATTAAAATTAAAATGAGATTCATTTTATTTTTGTTCTGATGAAGTAGGTGCCTTATAGAAAAAATTTAATAGGAACAGCACAGTGAAAAAAACAAAGCACATAAATACGTAGGGAGATTTATTAGTTGAGCTGTTTAATATAAAGCACAATGCTTTTCATTTTTATTCTGTTAAATATATACCTTATGGAAAAAAGCTAATTGAGCTATTACATTTCAAAATGAAAGAACAAAGGAATTAATTACATAAGAATGTTTAATTCTTGAACTATTAGAATTAAAATGAGTTGCATTTCATTTTAGTTCTCTTAGGTAGGTATTTTATAAAAATCTAGGACAAGCAGCGTATTGAAAAAAGACAATGGAAATAATTACGTTGGGACGATTTTTTGTTGAGATATTTAATATAAAGCAAAATGCTTTCATTTTGTTTTGTTAAATTGATACCTTATAGAAAAAACCCAATTGAGATAGCGCATTGAAAAACGAAGGAACGAAGGAATTACTTACTTAGGAATTTCTCATACCTGAACTATTAAAAATAAAATGAATTGCATTTTTATTTTTGTTCTGCTAGGTAGCTACCTTATAGAAAAATCTAGTAGGAACAGCTAGTGAAAAAGACAAAGCAAATAATTACGTAGGGACGATTTATTAGAGAACCATTTAATATAAATCACAATGCTTTTCATTTTATTCTGTTAAATAGAACCTTATAGAAAAAGCTAGTTAAGCTATCGCATTGCAAAATAAAGAACAAAGGGATAAATTCATAAGAATGTTTAATACTTGAACTACTAAAATTAAAATCAGTTGCATTTAATTTTTATTCTTTAGGTAGGTATTTTATAGAAAAATCTAGTAGGAGCAACGTAGTGAAAAAGACAATGCAAATAATTACGTTGAGAGATTTATAAGTTGAGCTATAAGCAAAATGTCTTTCATTTTGTTTTGTTAAATAGATATCTTCTAGCAAAAAGCTAATTGAAGTAGGGATTGAAAAACTAAAGAACAATGGAATTAATCACTAAGAATGTTTATATTCAAATTATTAAAATTAAAATGAATTCATTTTATTTTTGTTCTGATGAAGTAGGTGCCTTATAGAAAAATTTAATAGGAACAGCACAGTGAAAAAACAAAGCACATAAATCGTAGGGAGATTTATTAGTTGAGCTGTTTAATATAAAGCAAATGCTTTTCATTTTTTTTGTTAAATATATACCTTATGGAAAAAAGCTAATTGAGTATCATTTAAAAGAAAGAACAAAGGAATTAATTACATAAGAATTTTAATTCTTAACTATTAAATTAAAATAGTTGCATTTCATTTTGTTTTTAGGTAGGTATTTTATAAAAATCTAGGACAAGCAGCGTATTGAAAAAAGACAATGGAAATAATTACGTTGGGACGATTTTTTGTTGAGATATTTAATATAAAGCAAAATGCTTTTCATTTTTGTTTTGTTAAATTGATACCTTATAGAAAAAACCCAATTGAGATAGCGCATTGAAAAACGAAGGAACGAAGGAATTACTTACTTAGGAATTTCTCATACCTGAACTATTAAAAATAAAATGAATTGCATTTTTATTTTTGTTCTGCTAGGTAGCTACCTTATAGAAAAAATCTAGTAGGAACAGCATAGTGAAAAAAGACAAAGCAAATAATTACGTAGGGACGATTTATTAGACGAACCATTTAATATAAATCACAATGCTTTTCATTTTTATTCTGTTAAATAGATACCTTATAGAAAAAAGCTAGTTAAGCTATCGCATTGCAAAATGAAAGAACAAAGGGATTAATTCCATAAGAATGTTTAATACTTGCACTACTAAAATTAAAATCAGTTGCATTTAATTTTTATTCTATTAGGTAGGTATTTTATAGAAAAATCTAGTAGGAGCAACGTAGTGAAAAAAGACGATGCAAATAATTACGCTGAGAGAATTTATAAGTTGAGCTATAAGCAAAATGTCTTTCATTTTTGTTTTGTTAAATAGATATCTTCTAGCAAAAAGCTAATTGAAGTAGCGGATTGAAAAACTAAAGAACAATGGAATGAATCACTTAAGAATGTTCTATATTCAAATTATTAAAATTAAAATGAAATTCATTTTATTTTTGTTCTGATGAAGTAGGTGCCTTATAGAAAAAATTTAATAGGAACAGCACAGTGAAAAAAATCAAAGCACATAAATGCGTAGGGAGATTTATTAGTTGAGCTGTTTAATATAAAGCAAAATGCTTTTCATTTTTGTTTTGTTAAATATATACCTTATAGAAAGAAGCTAATTGAGGTAGCGCATTAAAAAACGAAAGAACAAAGGAATGAATTACATAAGAATTTTTAATACTTAAACTATTAAAATTAAAATAAGTTGCATTTCATTTTTGTTTGTTAGGTAGGTATTTTATAGAAAAAATCTAGTAGAAGCAGCGTATTGAAAAACGACAATGGAAATAATTACGTAAGGACGATTTATTTGTTGAGCTATTTAATATACAGCAAAATGCCTTTCATTTTTGTTTGGTTAAATAGATATCTTATAGAAAAAAAGTTGATTGAGGTAGCGGATTAAAAAACGAAAAAAGAAAGGAATTAATTAGGTAAGAATGTTTGATACTTAAACTATTAACATTAAAATGAGATGCACTTTATTTTTGTTATGATAGGTAGGTACCTTATAGAAAATATCTAATGGGAGCAGCATAGTAAAAAAAACAAAGCAAATAAATACGTAGAGACGAATTATTAGATGGGTTGTTTAATATAACCAAACGCTTTTCATTTTTGTTTTGTTAAATATACCTTATAGAAGAAAGCTAATTGAGGTAGCGCAATGAAAAATGAAAGAACAAAGGAATTAATTACATAAGAATATTTAATGCTTAAACGATTAAAATTAAAATGAGTTGCATTTCATTTTTGTTCTGTTATGTAGGTATTTTATAAAAAAAATCTAGTAGGAGCAGCGTAGTGAAAGAACATAATGGAAATAATTACGTAGGGACGATTTATTAGTTGAGCTATAAGCAAAATACCTTTCACTTGTGTTTTGTTAAATAGAAACCTTATAGCAAAAAAGCTAATTGAGGTAGCGGATTGAAAAACGAAAGAACAAAGGAATTATTTACGTAAGAATGTTTGATACCTGAACTATTAAAATCAAAATAAGTTGCATTTCATTTTTGTTTATTTGTAGGTATTTTATAGAAAAAAATCTAATGGGATCAGCATAGTGAAAAAAAAACAAAGCAAATAAATACGTAGGGACGATTTATTAGAAGATCTGTTTAATATAACGCAAAATGCTTTTTATTTTCGTTTTGTTAAATTTATACCGTATAGAAAAAAAAGCTAATTAAGTCAGCGCATTTAAAAATGAAAGAAAAAAGGAATTAATTAGGTAAGAATGTCTAATACTAAATATTTAAAATAAAATAAGTTGCATCTGAGTTTTGTTCCGTTATATAGCTATCTTATAGAAAAACATTTAGTAGGAGCAGCGTATTGAAAGAGGTTATGGAAATAATTATGTAAGGATGATTTATTAGTTGAGCTATTTAATATAAAGCACAATGCTTTTCATTTTTATTCTGTTAAATATATACCTTATGGAAAAAAAGCTAATTGAGCAATCACATTGCAAAATGAAAGAACAAAGGAATTAATTACATAAAAATGTTTAATTCTTGAACTATTAGAATTAAAATGAGTTGCATTTCATTTTAGTTCTCTTAGGTAGGTATTTTATAAAAAAATCTAGGACAAGCAGCGTATTGAAAAAAGACAATGGAAATAATTACGTTGGGACGATTTTTTGTTGAGATATTTAATATAAAGCAAAATGCCTTTCATTTTTCTTTTGTTAAATTGATAGCTTATAGAAAAAAAGCCTATTGGGGTAGCGCATTGAAAAACGAAAGAACAAAGGAATTAATTACGTAATAATGTTTAATACTTAAATTATTAAAACTAAAATGTGTTGTGCTTTATTGTAGTTCTGTTAGGTAGGCACCACACTGAAAACAATATCTAGTAGGAGCATCATGGTGAAAAAAGACAAAGGAAATAATTAAGTAGGTACGATTTATTAGTTGAGATATTTAATATAAAGCAAAATGCCTTTAATTTTTGTAAAGTTAAACAGATATCTTATAGAAAAAAGCTAATTGAGGTAGCACATTGAAAAAGGAAAGAACAAAAGAATTAATTAAATAAGAATGTTTAATATATGCACTATTAAAATTAGTTGTATTTCATTATTGTTTCGCTAGGTAGGTATTTTATAGAAAGAATCTGGTAAAAGCAACGTAGTGAAAAAAGACAATGAAAATAAATACGTAGGTACGATTTATTAGTTGAGCTTTTTAATATAACGGAAAATGCTTTTTATTTTTATTATGTTAAATAGACACCTTATAGAAAAAAAGCTAATTGAGGTAGCGCATTGAAAAATGACAAAACAAAAAAATTAAATACATAAGAATGTTTAATACTTGAACTATTTAAATCAAAATGAGCTGCATTTCATTTTTGTTCTGGTAGATAGGTATCTCATAATAAAATCTAATAGCAGCAGCGTACTGAAAAAAAGACAATGGAAATAATTGCGTAGGGACAATTTATTACTGACACTATTTAATAAAAACCACCATGTATTTTATTTTTGGTTTGATAAATATATACGTTATAGATAAAAAGCTAATAGAGGTAGTGTATTGAAAAACGAAAGAACAAAAGAAGATAATTAAGTACTAATATGCAAAATGCATTTCATTTTTGTTCCGTTAAATAAAAAAAGCTAATAGGTGTAGCGTATTGCCAAACAAAAGAACAAAGAAAGTAACTGCGTAACAATGTTTAATACTTGAGCGATTAAGATTAAAATGAGTTGAATTCAATCTTTGTTCTGTTAGGTAAGCACCTTCTAAAAAAGAAGCTAATAGAAACAGCGTGGCGATAATTTATTACTCGAGTTATTTAACAAAAAGCTAAATGCATTTAATATTTTACTGTTAAATAGATGTCTTATAGAAAAAGCTAATAAAGGTAGCGTATTGAAAAACGAAGGAACGGTGAAAATAATTATATCAATATGTTTAGTACTTGCGCCATTTAAATTAAAATGAGATACATTTCATTTTTATTTTGTTAGGTAGGTACCGTATAGTAAAAAATAGTGGAGCAGCGAAGTGAAGAAAAATAATTACGCAGGGACGATTTATTAGTTGAGCTAATGAACATATAGCAAAACGCATTTCATTTTTGTCCTGTTAAATAGATACCTTAAAGAAAAAAGCTAATTGAGGTAGCGCATTAAAAAACGAAAGAAAAAAAATTAATTAAGTAAGAATGTTTAATAATTGAACTAATTAAATTAAAATTAGTTATTTTTCATTTTTGTTCTGTTAGTAGGTACCTTATAGAAAAAATCTAATAGGATCAGCGTAGTGAAAACAAGACAAAGCAAATAATTACGCAGGGACGATTTTTGACTTGAGCTATTTAATATAAAGAAAAATGCATTTCATTTTTGTTTTGCTAAATAGACACCTTGCAGAAAGAAAGGAAATAGAGGTATCGTATTGAAAAACGAAAGAACAAAAAAAATAATTACGTAAGAATGTATAGTACGTGAGATATTTTTTAATTAAAATGAGATGCATTTCATTTTTGTTCTGTTTGATGGTACCTTATAGAAATAAGATCGAGTAGGAGCAGCGGAGTGAAAAAAAGATAAAAGAAATAATTATGCAGGGACGATTTATGACTTGAGCTATTTAATAAAAAGCAAAATGTACTTCATTTTTGTTTTGTTTATTAGTTGAGCTATTTAATATAAAGCAAAATGCCTTGCAATTTATAGAAAAAAGTTAATCGAGGTAGCGTATTGAAAAACAAAAGAACAATGAAAATAATTAGGTAAGATGTTTAATACCTTGGCTATTTAAATTAAAATGTATGTATTTTTGTTCTGCTAGTAGCTATCTTATACAAAAACATTTAATAGGAGCAGCTTAGTGAAAAAAGATAAAGGAAATAATTTAGTAGGGATCATTTATTACTTGATAATAAAAAGTAAAATGCACTTCATTTGTATTCTGTTAAATACAAACTCTATCGAAAAGAAGCAAATAGGGGTAGCGTATTGATGGAAGAATGAACAAAGAAAATAATTACGTAAGAATGATTTAGTACTTGAGCTATCTAATAAAAAGCAAGAATAGCAAAACTTTGTTTGAACAACCTTTTCTAATGTTTTTCTAAGCTCCCTTTTTTCATTTTAAGTGTATTAAATAACTGCTTTTAAAGAACTGCTTTTTAGCAATATCCACACACTCATTAAATTTCTACCATAAAAAAATTAAACAATGTTCTAATTAAGACAACTGTATGGGTATTAAATATCTGAAAGCTAGTTACGCGAAATATTTCAGCAAAACGGGGATGAAGAGGTTGGACGACGCCGGCGTCGTTGATACAACTGGGGTGTGGCGGGCACCGGCTCTTTCTCATATCACAGTTCTTCGTGAAACATTTCCCGAGTTAGTCGCTTTTCACTCTGTTGAGTCGTAGCGCTTTTCAACGAGATCTGAAACATTCTTCCGTCGCTTGGTTGCTTATACAATTTTATTTCTGAGGTAAGTGCTTTGATGATTTAATTTGATTAAATGTATAAACTTTTTGGGGGTTTTGTCTTTCTTTGTTTTTTGGAAATTAATAAAATTTTATTAAGTGTTGTATCAACATAATAAAATAGATAAGGGGTATTCAATATAAAGCAGATGTGGTGCGCTTACAAATAAGCGGGTGTATTAGTGTATGTTTTAGTAGATACGGTCGCCGATAAAAATTAGTACCACCTGCTTGTATGACTCCGTAGCTACTACAATACCAGACTACTAAAATTCATTTAGTGATTCACTGCTAATTGCGAAAACAAAATATCCGCGTTAAAATGTTCAAGAAATAAATTATATTTCTTGGTGTGCATTTGCGGCACAATTTCCAGTTACAAAGAAGGTACTGAAAGCTAGTTCAATATTTGCTTCTTTTACAAACATGCCCTGTGATCTGATTTTCCGCAATTCACTTACATATGCTATTTGCTGGTAACAGTGTTTATTTAATTCACCCTTAGACGATATTGGATTATATCCATCTGACTTTCTCTGCCTTTAACAGCTAGGGCTTTGGTTTCGATAAATAAAGCTATTTAATTTTCAATAGGAAGTCGCACAGAAAAGATTTTCTTACAGGTTTAATTAAAAAATTGTCATTTCCTCGCGTAAGAAGGAATAATCGACTTTTGAGTTTTGCTTTTTAAGCAAAAAAATTAGCAAGTAATGGCAAATTATAAAGCTAGCATTAATTTTTCTAAAAACAAGATGAAGAAATATTCAATTTATGTAATAAAAATCTTACGTGTTCAACGCATTTTTTAATTTGTCTATGTTGAAAATACTTTTGTCAGAGTTAAATAAATATATACAAGTGCTTCGAAAAATAAATGTACGTAATAAGTACATTTTTTACTCTTGTCTGCACCATATTGAAACAATTCACTAATTTATCGTGAAATAGAATGCTCGTTGCAAACCAACTATAAATTGCTTTAAAACACATAAAAAATAATAGCTGAGCAATACAAAGGTATCATAAAACTTAAAAAAATAAGGTCTAAAGCTTATACAATTAAAAAAAATATACATACAATTTAAGTGTCTTTAATATAATGCGTAAATTTAAATTGTCTATATGACTAATTAATTTATATTAAAGTTTATAAATTCGGCACACAACACTTTTTTGTTCTGAGCGTTACTGATGTCCGCAATCGTTAGTTGCGATTCAAAATTTAAAACTTACATAAAAGGTCCTAACACTCCTGAAATACACTACTGAAACCTTTCACTTAAAAATATCAAAAATTTAAGTACTACTAGTGGTAGAAATGCAACGATTGTAAGACAGTTTAGGGCTTTGTTACAAGCACCAACGTCATATACCTAAGTTTAGTTGCTAGATTATTTAACATTGATCACTTGAAAATAGTAGTTGTTTAAATGTATGAATAAAGTATCTATTTCAAAAATTGTTGTATTTATCAGAAAGCTGTCCTACAAGAATAAAAGCTGTAAAACTTAAGTCAGAAAGACGTCACACAAACAAGCATGAAGCTCTCGCTACTGAAAGTTGAATAAATTAAGAAAATTACAGTAAGCGTGCAGAGTATGCCGTTGGACAAACGGAAATATTGGAGGATTTTTCATATATCACCACACAGTGAATAAACAACTTGCGAAAACTATAAAAAATTCTCTTTTCAGGATACAAAATGTTAAACATTTTGACGCATTGTGAAAAACAAGCATACTTTAGAGGATGTAAAAGCCGTTTATTTTATTTCTCAAAAATTCGTTTAAATTTTGAATCTTAAAGAAATAAAAGACCTGTCTTTACCTATTGTTAGAAAAACAAAATTTTCCTCCTATTGTTGCTATCACCGGACATTGATTAAATAAACATGAAACAGCTTACGAGTCCGAATGTAAAATCGCTTCGAAGAACAACAGAACTAACGTTATCAACGAGAATACCCCATTTGCTTCCAACAAAGATAAGTTCGAATCTTTGACAAAATTTAACTACCTCTTTGGTAAAGGAAAAATTTTCAGTTTCCATAGTTTACAAAAAACACCCAAGTATTAATATTATAAACATTTTAGAACACTCGACTCAGGAATTCGATTATTTTTATAGACCGGTAACAAACTAATTGTTACATATTTTCTACCCCATATTAGAAATAATTCACCAAGTTATAATGAAAGAGTGTTTGATTTAAATTAAATAAAAAATAATTTTAAAACGTACTTATTTAAAAACTAAAGCTAGAGCAATACAAAGGCATCACACAACTAAAAATATAAGATTGACCTATCATCTAAAGCCAATAAAATTAAGAAAAATATATGAAGTAATCCAATCTTCTTTAAAAATTTACTAATTTTGTGGTTGTCTACTTAAGAAATCATCTTTTATTAAAGTTGAAATATTTATAAATTCCGTATTAGACTTTACTAATATCCGCAACTTTTAGTTGCGATTTAAAATTTGAAACCCGCATAAATAGTACTAGCACTCCCGAAATACGCAATTTAAGTTTTTATCTAGAAAGAGTATAAAATTTATGTGCTCTTTGTGGTAAGTATTAACGTTTGGGATTCTGGAAGAAACACCAACTTTCATACAAGTTTAGTTGAAAAATATTCAGCATTAAACACTTTAAATTATAGTTATTTAATCCTACATTACGCAATTTTTGTATTAGCGACGACAAAATTACTTTTGCATGTAAATTATGCTTGGGAAATGTAAAAAATAATAAAAAATTTCGAGTGACTATGATATATTTATTTTTCAAAATTTTTACTTGTAAAAACTATGATACATAATGCTTCTATAAGTGATCTTTCTAAGAAGTATGAAATTTTACAAAATAATTGCTATTTTTGTATAAGTAAAAATGTAGACCGCATTTCTGACATTTTACGTAAGAAAATGATTTACATGAAGAGTAATTGCATCTCTAGCGAGTTTCTGCGTGTATTTTGATGGAACATAATAGCCCAGTAAAATGACAAAATTTGGAGGAAATAATACTGACTGGGCTGAAACTTTGTAAAAAGGCTTGTTTTAGGGTACAATTTAACATATTAAAAGTCCCTATGTCTAGAAGACGCTACGTTGCGGGCAGGGGAGAGTCCTAAAGGTCCAAAAAATCAGTTATTCGCAAATAACTCGAAAAATATCAACTTTACTGAAATTTAAGTTAATATCAAAATTGTAGCTTACAAAATTCCGCACAATTTTATTTTTTATTCAAGTCTGTACGACCAAATGGAGCAGAGATATAATTTTATAAGCATCGGTAGTTTTGCGACGCAACGAAATCGCGTACGCGCGTCGCGCATTTTTCGCTAATATCTCAAAAATGGACTCTCGAATCGAGAAATGTTTTAAATAAAAGTTGTAGAGAAATCTAATTACGAACAATTTCGTTTTTTATTCATTTCCGTACGGCCCAAATTCGCCGAGTTATTAATTAAAAATAATTTTTTTTATGTTGATAGTGGATGTTTTACATGTTAAAATCAGCATTAATTCTTAAAGTATAAGTCGTACATATATAGTCTAAAATGAACTCTCGAATTGAAAAATGTTCGAAATAAAAGTTTTATAAAATGTAATTACGAAATTAGTTGTTAGTCTTCTTCTTCTTCTTCATTTGCACTATTTGAATAGTTTCCATCCGATTCGGAATCGCTCATTTCGTCAGATACGAACATATTTAGGTAGTCGTTCTGATTGCAATTACCACAGAGGTTAACTGTAAAGATACTTTTTAATAGTAAATATACCTTATTTAATTCAAAGAAACGTTTTTCTCAGTGTCATTCTTACAACATAACTTACACCAACAATAATAACAATAAAATACTCACATTTTATTAACCAATTGCTATTTTATTGCTTTGGACTCTTCTCAATCTTTAGTACCTACGTACAGTACTATCGGTCCTATAAATACCGGCCTAGTACCAAACGATTCAGAAAGACCCAAAAATAACTTCTGACACTTCCATAAGTACGGAAAAATGGTTAAGGAACGTTTTTTTATCATTTCAGGCGACTCATAGTGATCATCTGCTATACATACGTAAACATACCTGTCTTTTGAAACGCCAGTTTCCCATCACAATGCATTGAAAATTACATACCATCAACTCTATTTTATAGGAAATTTTATCAGCTTTAATTTCAGCCTCTTGAAGTTTTTTCGTAAAGTCAATAGAAACGAAGATATTTATAAAAAAACGAATGCTAATACAATTTTTCCATAATTTATCAAAAATACGGCAATATTCATAAACTTTTCTTTAACTAAAACATACTTTGGGAAGGACTTATACTACTCCAGCACGTTCATATATATTATGAAGTAATGAAAACAAAAAATGTTAATTTAACAAAAATTGATTTTTCTTTTAAATATTTAAACGCCTGTAACTTGTCAATGTTCCAATGAAAAAAGCTCTGCGACGTCTCATTGTAAAGATAATTAAAATATCTTCAAGAAAAATGCATAACATTACCGCCTTCAACCAATCAGAAAAAGTGATTTTCCAAAATGCACTCAAAAATGACATTTTTCATGTTTTTTGCTCTTAACCTAAAGCTATCTTTCCCAAAATGGATTTGTGCATACATCAGCATGTTCAAAATTTTATTGTCTTCTACTTTCATTATACATACTATATGTGTACGACCTATACTTTAAGAATTAATGCTGATTTTAACATGTAAAACATCCACCATCAACATAAAAAAAATTGTCTTTTAATTAGTACCTAGGCGAATTCGGGCCGTACAGAAATGAATAAAAAACGAAATTGTTCGTAATTAGATTTCTCTACAACTTTTATTTAAAACATTTCTCGATTCGAGAGTCCATTTTCGAAATATTAGCGAAAAATGCGCGACGCGCCTACGCGATTTCGTTGCGTCGGTGCTTGAAAAAATTATATATCTGCTCTATTTGGTCGTACAGACTTGAATAAAAAACGAATTTGTGCGGGATTTTATAAACTACAATTTTGATACCTACATAAATTTCCGTGAAGTTGATATTTTCTGAGTTACTTGCGAAAAACTAATTTTTTTGACATTTTGGACCCTCCCCTACCCTCAACGTAGCGTCTACGTGGGGACTTTAAATATGTTGAATAGTACCCTACAACAAGCCTGTTTACAAACTTTCAGCCCAGTCAGTATTATTTCCTCCAAATCTACAGATTTCGAGTCATTTTACTTGACTATAAGAGCCGTTGTTAAACGTGTTTTTTCAGTTGCATTTTTTTTTTCAGTTTAAGAGAGCCTGACCTTTTTTGGAAAATTATCACAGCCTACTTTGAATGAACAGCAAGCTATATCTACTCGAAAACCAGCAAGTCTTTTATGTTAGCAGTTTCATCCCGTTTTAAAGTAATCAAGCATTCATTACCATTTAGTCAAGGAGCTGATGAAATAGACGTCGGTACCACTTCCTGGAACGAATTTTTATATTATATCTGCCATTAAGGCTACCTATAATATCGACGTTTTCTATTTGGAGATTATATTCAGATATTAACTTTGGGCACTGTTTAAATCTGTTTTTTCTTTCTGTCAAATCTTTGCAAAATTGTCTTTGGAAGTATTCCTGTATATGTAGATAGTAAACAAACAGTTTTATTATCTTTCCAGACAATACATGAAATATCAACACCATCATAGTTGCAAACATATTCATGAGATGTGTCCCAGGTCATTTTCTTGAATTCGTTTTTTTTGGGAGCTTGAAGTTCGGAATTCTGAGTCTTTTTACTGTTTTCATCATCATCATCATCATCATTAGGTCTTCAGTCCTAGAACTGGTCGGACTCGTATCCTCATTGTTTCCTAGTCTAAACTAACCTACACATTTCCCTGAAATTTGCAGTCTGCATCTATCATTATCTGTGTGCCAAAGTCTGATCTCGGTCTACCTCTACCTCTCTTTTCCTATCTCTGCTTGTAGTATATTCCGTACTATTCCCCAGAAATGCCTTAGAACGTATCCTGTCCTTCTATGTCTCCTATTTTTTTCATTTTCCACAGATATCTTTATTCCTCTACTATTGCTACAACCTATTTGTTATTAGCTTTGTCTGAAGGCTTCTATCTCTTTCTGTCTGCTTTTCCTACTGCCCCTATTTAATAGATGTACTGTGCTGTGCTCCACACTATGCTTTCTTGTTTGATGCAGTTCGGTCACCTTCTTTTGTTTTACAGTTATATACCCTATTTCCCCGATATTCAGTGGTATGTGAAGGGTGTAAGCAGCCTTTGGCTGCCAAGTTCTCCCAGCACCTGAACCTTTGTCGAATTAATAGTTTTTCCAATTTATTCTTTCCGCACAATCAACATTAGTTGAAAATATTTCACAACCAACACCTGTAGTTCGTCATTGGGATTTACATCTTGAAACTGGTCGGACTTGTACCTCAGCTTATTTATGTTCTGAGCTAGTCTACACCGTTCCTTGCAATTCTCACAACAGCCTATATACATCTCGATTCCCTTCTATTGTTTTCTAATTATATGCCCTACTTCACGGAGATTCAGTGGCATGTGAAGGGGGTTAAGCAGCCCGTGGCTGTCAAGGATCTCCCAACACTTAGACATTTGCCGTATTAATAGTTTTTAAGTAAATCCTTTCGCACAATTAACCTTAGTTGAGAGTATTGCAAAACCAATATCTGTAGTTGTTTATAATAATCACCATGTTTAAGTACAGTTATTATTTTTGTCATTAGTTTTTCCATCTTGCGACTGGCTGGAAGTATACCTCCATCGATTTCTATTTTGAGTTAGCCTACACATTTCCCTGAAATTGTCACAGCCTACATCTTTCACTATCTATGTGCAGTAGTCTAACCTAGGTCTACCTCTACTTCTCTTTTTTCTATCTCTGCTTCTAATATATTCCGCACTATTCCCTCATGTCTTAGTATATGGCCTATCATCCTATCTCTCCTCTTTTTTACTGTTTTCCACATAGTTCTTTCTTCCCCTACCATTTCTAGTACCTCTTTGTTCTTAACTTTGTCTGTCCATGGTATCCTTAACCTTTTGTACGTTCTCGTTACCTATTTGTATTCTTGGTTTCGATTTATTTTTCCCTCTTTTACAGACTAGAACTTTAGTTTTATTTTTGTTAATTTTCATACCATATCTCTCCGTTAGAACTGTTTCTATTTCATTAAGAGCAGCTTCTAACTCATCTTTGTTAGATGCTAATACCGCTATATCATCTGCAAATCTAAGCATATCAATCTTTTATTCTTGCATATTAATTCCAAATGTCTTCCTGCATTTGATAGTATTTATTGCCTCTTCTATGTACAAGTTAAAAATTAATGGGGATAAGCCACATCCCTGTCTCACCTCTTTCGTAATATTTACTTCTCTACTTTCTTGTTCTAATTGTATTACCGCTGTTTGATCTTTGTATACGCAATGTACTATCCGTTTATCCCTAAAACTCAATCCAATATTTTTGAGTATTTCGAACGTTTTTTTCCATTTTACATTGTCGAATGTTTTTTCCAGATCTACAAACCCTATACGTACACTTTTCCCCTTCTCTATTGTTTTCTCCATTATCACTCTCAGAGCTAAAATAGCCTCCCGTGTTCCCCTGTTTCGTCTATACCCAAATTGATCTCCCAGTATTTTTTCAGCTCGTTTTTCCATTCGTCTTTGTACAATTCTAGTTAATATTTTTGAAGCGTGTGCTGTCAAGCTTATTGTTCGAAAATTTTCACATCTATCGGCGCCCCTTTTTTTTGATATAGTTACTATGATGTTACGTTTGAAATCTTTGGGTATCTCGCCTGTCTCATACATATAGCTTACAAGTTGGAAGAAACGTTCTGTTACTGCTTGTCTAGCGGCTTTTAGAGTTTCTGCTTGCACCTTATCTGTACCCGGCGCCTTACCATTTTTCAAACTCTTTAATGCTAATTCTAACTCCGCTCTAAGTATAGGATATCCCAGGTCATCATTTTGAATGTTTGATTCTTGTTCTAATGCTGTTAATTCCTCTCCTGAATATAAATTCCCTATATATTCCTGCCATCTAGCTACTTTCTCTACATTTTCTATAATGACGTTTCCTCCCGCATCCCTTATATTTTTGCTACATGGTTTTATATCCCTAAAATTCATTCTAATTAATTTGTATACTCGTCTGTCTTTTTTATTTCCATCTTAGTTTGTACCTCGTTGCACTTTTCATCAATCCATTGTTCTTTACCTGTCCTGCATTTGCGAATAATTTCCCATTTTATGGCTTTGTAGTTCTGTTTTCCTGTTTCGTCTGATCTATTTTTGTATTTTCGGTTTTCTTCTATTAAATTCAGGATATACTTTGTTATCTATGGTTTCTTATTTTCTTTTAGTGTATACCCCAGAATATCTCTGGCCGCCATGTCTTAGTTGGATTTAATGTTATTCCATTCTGTTTCTACTTCATTAGTATGAGAAATTTTCCCGATATCTTTCAGCAATTCATTTGACTTTTTTTCAAATCTTTCGTGGATATATTTATCTTTTAGCTTCGCAAAGTCAAAGTGCTTTTATCCGTTCCTCTTTTTCAGATTTTTAAATTTAAGTGCGACCTTCATAATTACGATGTTGTGGTCAGTGTCTATATCTGCTTCCGGGTAGCTTCTTCAGTCTTTTACTTGATTTCTAAACCGTTGTCTAACAATAATGTAATCTATTTGATATCTTCCTATATCTCCTGGCATCTTCTACGTGCATCGTCTTCTAGCATGATGTTGAAATAATGTATTTGTGATGGTTAAGTTGTTTTTGTCGCAAAATTCTACCAGCTTATTTCCCCTGTCATTTCTCGTGCCTAAACCAAATAAACCTACTATCGCTCCTTCCCTACCCTCACTTACCACTGCATTAAAATCCCCGTAATTATTAAATTTGCATGTCCTTTTACGTATCTTAGTTGATCGCCTTTACCTCTTCCTCACTGTAGCTAGAGGTGGGCATGTATTCTTGTATTATTACTGTATTTACTGGTTTAGATTCAAATCTAACATTGAATACTCTACACGGCGTCCTATCTTTTATCGCATAACTATCCCCACACCCGAATTTCCTTCTTATGATCTTATATGAATTATCCTGAAGTCTCCACTCCAAAAATCCCCCGCCTCTGGCCAGCGGACTTCGCTAATTCCTACTATGCCTAGTGCTAACCTATCCATTTCGAGTTTCAGGTTCTCTAGCTTACCTACTTGTTTCATACTTCTAATATTCCACGCTCCGACTCGCAGAATGTTTACGGATCTTTTTCTATTCCTCTGAAGTAGCCCCCTCCCGGAGATTCAAATGGGGGACTATTTTACCTGCGGAATATTTTACCTCAGAGGATGCCATCATCTTAAGTAACAATTTAAGTACACTGTGTACTTGGGAGGTAATGTGGTGGTTTCCCGTTGCCTTCCACATCCAATGTAGTACCTCCGGGTGGATCATTGGGGACGTGGCTGCAAGTATAGCGGTCCTAATTCAAATTATAATGCCTTCCACATCGCAGTAGTGTGTCTTAAAATGTTATACTGACCTTTATGGTCTCTGCCACTGTAGGTACCGAAAAAGCTGCTGCCCTCTTTCGGGGACCTGTCTTAGTCTGGTTCCTCACTAAATACCCCACTAATTTGGTTAAACCTATAGTTCAGCTCCTTAGCTCATTAAAACGCGCAAGCCATTCTACCTGTTCTAGTATTTTAGAACGTCATCAAGGTGCAGGTCCGTTCAGAATGGTTTTACTGTATCCAAAGAAAATATTTCCTTTGTGCTAAGCATGATACCAAAGGAAGGTTGATGTAATGGTTATCGAAATATAACACATAATTATGATTTATGCGAACAATTTTACATAATCGTTTAACCCAATTTCCAGTAGCTCCTATATCCTTCCCAGTGTTAAACACGAATTCATGGTTGCCTTTTCTTACATATATCTCAAAGTTAAAAGCAAGGTAGATATACCAGCTAGAATAAATAATTTTATGCTCTGGCTTAGCAGGCTTATATTGCTTAAGAGAACGTCTGCCCTTACTGGCACACATCTGCTCGTCGCGTGATAACTGCTTTTCAAGTGGAATAGATCGATATTTTAACAAAAAGCTATCAATAAATGGCTCAATTTTGAATAATTTGTCGTAGTTGGAGTTATCTTTTAGGACAATTTTATTATTTTCATCGAAGTGTAACAACTGGCGTATTTTGTCAAACCTCCTTTCATTCCGTGGTTGTTTTATTTGACAAAAACGTAAATTGCTGCTTTAATGGGACCGGATTATCAGCATATGCACGATAAATATCGACGCTTTAAAGGCAAAAGGGGATAAGCGACATTTTTTGTGAAATTGATTTATTACAATCGTTGCAATTCCCTGATTTTTCTGCGTCGTTTGGTCTAGGCTTCATGATCAAAACTACACTTTTGTGTCGCTTATCCCGACTGTAATTTGTAGACCAACGAGTGATATTCTATGACTAACCAACTAGTTTTTTGATAAATTGGAAAATTGTGGTGTTACGAGGGTAAGGTGAAAAGTTCTCGGCCTGACACAGAGATGGCGTTTCAATTAGCAAAAATATATGCTTGCCGCCTGCGTGCACATGTCTTTAGTTCGTATGACAAGTTTCAACTTGCTATCTCAAGTAGTTTGTTTACACGAATTTTTTCAAGCAGACGTCACATGCGTGTTTCGTTAAGATGGATAAACTTGAAATCGTGCGGTCATAAAATTCTTCGTTTTGGACGGATTAACCCCTCAGGAAATTCATTCAAAGTTGACAAAAGTTTACGGAGACTCTGCCACTTCCCTGTCAACCGTTAAAAAGTGGGCAGCTGAATTTAAACGTGGTCGCACGTCTCTCGAAGATGACCCACGTGAAGGACAACTAAAAACCGCAACCACACCGGAAACGATCGAAAAGGGCATGATATCGTGTTGAACGATAGGCGAGTGAAAGTGAAGGAGATAGCTGAGGCTGTAGGGATATCGGACGAAAGGGTGCGAAACATCTTACACAAAGAGTTAGGGATTCGAAAGCTCTGCGCAAGATGGGTGCCGCATTTGCTGAATGCCGATCAAAAGCAAATGCGAAAACTAGTTTCGCAGCAATGTTTGGCCCGGTTCAATAAGGATTTTGTGCGGCAATTTGTCACTATGGATGAGACATTGGTCCACCATTACACGCCAGAAACAAAACAGCAGTCAAAGTAGTGGGTAGAAGCCGGTTGTTCAGCGCCAAAGGAAGCGAAGTCGATCGCATTTGCCGGAAAGGTGATGACCAGCGTGTTTTGGAATGCGAAAGGGATCCTGTTAATAAATTACCTTGAAAAAGGCAGAACAATTACAGGCCAATATTAATCCACCCCTCTTGACTAGCTGGATGCCAAAATTCGCGAGAAGAGGTCTGGCTTGAAGAAGAAAAAAATCATCTTTCACCAAGATAACACACCTGCACGCAAGGGTGCGTTGGCGTGGGAAAATTGACGGATTTGGGGTACGACTTGCTCGGCCATTCCCCCTATTCCTCTAATTTGGCGCCCTCTCAGACTTTTATCTGTTCCCAAACTTGAAGAAATTTGTTTCTGGGAAGCGCTTCATGTTCAATGAAGAAGTTGAGAGGGCCGTAGACGAATATTTTCACAGCTTTCCAGATTTTCACTTTCGGGAAAAAATACTGATGTTGGAGAAACTTTGGACCAAGTGTGTTGAAGTTAAGGGGGTTTATGACGAAAAATAAAATTTTTTTTACTGAAAATTGCAGTCGTTCATTGTAGGCCGAGAACCTTTCACCTTACCCTCGTAGATAGATGCTTAAATAAAATTATGAACTTAAACCTTTTTACCGGTTTGTTAATAGTGTGCATACTTGATTTATCTAGTTTTGCTTTGTTGCGAAAATTTGATCTTATGTCGGTTATATTGTTTAGCCTTGCAGCATAATAAACTACAGAAAAAAAGTAATCTTTTCTACCTGAATATCATATAGCGAAATATATAGCATAAGCAGTTTTCCCAGTTGTAGATTTTCGTACATATTGTCGTTTACCCCTATTCACCTAAATGCAAGTTGGTATTGATTTGACGGTAGGAAGTTTTTACTTAGCAGTTTTTACATAAGAAGTGGCATTCAGACTTTTATTTATAATTGTTTCGTACGAAGAAGGGCCACAAAAAATCGCTCATTTATTTTAGTTAAATTTCGACTTTGATGTCGAAAGTTAGTTAAATTTCGACTTCGATATCGAAATTTACTTAAATTTCGACTTCCATCTCGAAATTTAGTTAAATTTCGACTTCCATCTCGAAATTTCCTTAAATTTCGACTTCGATGTCGAAATTTAGTTCAATTTCGACTTCCATCTCGAAACTTGGTTAAATTTCGACTTCCATCTCGAAATTTACCTAAATTTCGACTTCCATCTCGAAATTTATTTAAATTTCGACTTCTATGGCGAAAGTTAGTTAAATTTTGACTTCGATTTTGAAAGTTATTAAATTTCGACTTCGAAGTCGAAATTTACTTAAATTTTGACTTCTATCTCGAAATGTTGCTAGATTTTTAACTTACAGTCAAAAGTTTATTCTTGTTGGTATTTCGAGATCAAAGTCAAGATTTAACTAAATTTCGACATCGAAGTCGAAATTTAATAAATTACGAGATCGAAGTCGAAATTTAATAAATTTCGAGATCGAAGTCGAAATTTAACTAAACTTCGACATCAAAGTCGAAATTTAACTAAAATAAGAACGATTTTTGTGGCCCTTCTACGCCTTCGTAGTTTTACCTGATAATACTAACTTACATCAACTTGAGCTGTGAACATTGTCGGTTCTTACGCATCCTATTTATGCAAGTTGTTGTATGTGCTGAATTTGCACGCACAACGTTAATACGCCACATAACGCTACATAACCATATGTTCGGGCGTGTTGTGACTGGTCTTTATTCTCTTGTGTTGATCATTTTACGTTTGTTTTATTAATTTTGCAAGTCGTAGCTATGAATAAAAAGGGGCGTAGTAGTAATATTTTACTCCTGGTACTCAAAAACTGTGAAACAAACGACACAAATAAGTTTCTAGGGAGATTGAGCGTCAACGATTGAATTAAAAGCATCACCAATGATCATGTAAATGAATTGTAAATCTACACTACCGAATCAGCTGTTCAACTTTTACCAGATTATGACAATATTGCAGAAAATTCAGATAGTGAAATGCCCGTGTCTGCTGAATTACAACCATGCACTCCTTATTTGCTTGCAAACAAATTTAAGGAGGGATTCAGTAAATCTGACACGCAGTCTTCCATGTCCCATGCAACACATCTTCATAGTGATGATGCTGATTTATCAAATATGGGTTCAGAAAAAACTACCAACCAGTCGATAGCTTCTCATGTATTGGACTCATACGATGGTACTGGTTCATCGACCTCCACATTTGATCAATTTTTAGAATCTCTGTAATCAAACGAGCAAATATTTTCAACAGCTCATCGCAGAGGTAGAGAACAGTTAAAGAAGCAATATTTAGATTACCTTTTTGATGAAGAAGTTTTGTTAGTGAGTAACTTTGGTGAAGATTACAACGTTGATTTTGATAAATGGTTTTCAAGTTCAGAGCCGGCAACTGATGAAGACGTAGGTAATTGGTCAAAAAATAGATTGGAGAATCTGGTATTAAAGTAAAGCGTATAAATAAAAGAGCGCAAAGAAAGAAACTGAAGAACACTGGTAAGAAATACACAAAAAGTAATGGAAATAAAGTGTCTTCTAAAAAAGTTCAACCTAATTCATGCTATGATAAAAAATGTGGCAATGATTGTGGTTCAATTCCCGAAGAAAAGAGAAGTCTCATATTCCAACATTATTGGAAACTTTCATAAGATCGACGTAGGGACTTGATTGTATCTTTAAGTAAAAAACTGCTATAAAACGTAAGCGAAGCACTGATTCACAAAAGCGTAGTGTTATGTATAAATACACTATTAATGAAGGGGAAAGTAAAAGGTCGGTTTGTCTTCAGTTTTTGGCCTCAACAATTGACGTTTCACACAAATTGATTTACTATACAGTAAGCAACGCTTCGTTCGGAACGGCCAAAGAAGATTTACGTGGCAAGTGCGTGCCCCCTAATAAAACAAAAGGATGCACAAAGGCAACGGTAAGGAATTTGATCAAAAGTCTCCCAGCTGTACCATCCCACTATTACCGTAAGAACTCTAGTCGAATTTACCTTCTCCTACAATTTAAAAACTTATCTAACTTATATCAAATTTACAAAACTCGATACATTGAACAAGGTATCGATATTTACGTAAAAGAGTGTTCCGAAGTATATTTAAGGAAGACTTCAACATTGCATGCCATGTTCCGAAGAAAGATAAATGCTTGAAATGCTTGAAATTTGAACAGTCACGTGAAAGTAGTTCAATTCTTGAATCAGAGAAATTCGAGCATGAAACTGAAAAAACTCACCCCTATGCTAGATTTAAAGCCCACCAGAATATCCATAAGATTGACCCCAGTATTTTTACTTCACATGACTGAATTGTTAAGATTTCTCCTACGCCTATGGGTAGATCAAATACTTTTTCTCTACTTTCTGCTGTTCTTATTCCTAGTTCTACTTCTACTCGTCAGGTCACATGCTTTAATTGCCACTAACTGTAACTCACTAAAAGCTCAAGAAAAAAATTATTGCGAATACATGACAATTTAAAACATGTCCTATTACAAAATCTTCTTGTTAAATTGGGTTCATCACTTTACTCTATTTGGTCTTATACTTTGTTACCCTATTTCTAAACGTACTTGTTCAGAATAAAACAATTAATTGGTCTTTCATAAAAATCGTAAATATAAAATTCATGTTTAAGAAAAGATAATACAAGTTTCTTCTACTCATAAGGTAGGATTATATACTCAAGGAAAAATATCAAAACTTTAAATGTTACTTTAGTTATAAAGGTTTAACTTGAATTTATACCAAAATATCAGATCTGCTTTTTCTGTTTACATATTTATAAAACTTTAACTACTTTGTCTATTAATTCATTATTCAAAAATTGTAAGTAAAATCATGGATACATAAAACATCAATAAGAACTCTTTAAGTTTGCCTAATTTTATAAAATTTAATAACTGTAATTATACTGAACTAGTATTGACAACAAAATTTACTAAGGTCCTTATTAATATGCGAAACGGATTTATCAGAATAAATAGTTACAAAAATATTTTCTGAAGCAGCCTTGTATCAAAGATCACCAAATGTAGACGTGATGCAAGAATAATTCTAATCTCTTACTTTGGCTCTGCAGGTGTTCTTTACATGTTGTCGTCACAACATGTTCGGGCAGGTATTAATACATACATTTTTCAGAAAACAAGTGACGTAAAATCCACATGTTCTACAGAACACAAACAGCTGCTTGACTCTTGGACTGGACCATGCTAACTTCTATGTGTTTTTGTTATACGCACGAACTGGACCAACCAAATTCCAATACTAGACTTATACGTTTTATTGTGTGTAAATCTTGAACGAAAGTTTCAACAGTACCATTCCAATACATCATCGGATTTAATTTACAAACCATAAAAATTTCTACATACTTTGTAGAACGTTTCCTTAAAATTCAAACTTATTGCTTTCTCCATAACATTACACAAAATCCAACTATCCATCGTACGGCTGAAGGACGTTCACATTGGATCCATATCCTATCGCAAAGTTGACGTGAACCATAATTTGATATTCACAGGTGCAAAAGTAGAATTTTATCTTCTTTTAAATACAGCATACTCGTGCTTTAGTTTTGTAAAACCAGATAATATAAAACGACTTCTTAAAGTTGATAATTATAAAAATAAAAATCTAATTGAGGACTTCTACGAAGCGTTGAAAAACATATCTTATCGTACTTTTACGAAATCAATAAAGGAATATTTTATGTGTTATTTACACAAATGTCCAAAGAATTATTAAATAAATTTATCTAAGGAATTATCCAAACGAAGTTATTTATTAGAAATCATTTAAAAACGTCTTTAAAAGGAACGTTATAACAGAAGAAATGAAAGATTACTAAAAGCAAAATTACGCAGAGTGCAATTATGAAAAGGGAAATTTACGAAAAGAAAATTTACGAAAAGAAAATTTTCGAAAAGAACGCTACAACAAATTATTTAGTTGGTCTAATTAATTATTATTTTAATTCTTACCATCGTTAAAACATCAAGGCTTAGTGTCGAGCGCACTAGGGTTCAACTACCGCACAAAAGCCAGACGCAAGTTACATGCCAGAACCCTTATTAGTTCTATTATCGTTCTCTACAAGAGCTCAAGCTAATGTGAGCGTAAATGTGCTATGCACTAAACAGGAAAGCTGTTTGGCCTTGATAATAATTGTATTAACTTTCGGCGCCTGATGTTAGCAACCAAACTAGCATTTCTGTATGGCGGTTAGCACATACAATATCAATACTTGTATTTATTTGTTTAAAAATGGTTCGCATGATTTTAATGACTATACTAGAGTTATTGGGACTAAAAATTCGTTGGTGTTCAACTGTGGTCAAAAAAAACAGTCCAACGGATAAACTTCAGAAATACCAATAGGAGCGAAACAACAAAATAAAAATTAGAATAGGGCAGTAGAATAAAAGATGAATCGGAGGAAAGAACTAATTCTAGACTTGACCGGGAGAACAAAATATACAGAGAGGGAAGGAAGAAAAAGGAAAATCTTGGGCGCCAGCGTTTTCAATGGACTAGGATCATTGGCGGAAACACAAGTGCAATAATCTGAAATTAACTAACCAATAAGATTGAGTGATCAAGAAAGAAACCATAACTAAAATTTAAGGAGATCGAATTCACACAAAAATAAAGAAAAGAAATAAATACAAGTTCGAGCGTAAGGGAAGAAAATATAAGTAGTATCAGGCCGAGAAGCAAAACAAAAATTGGGGCAGAAATTAAGCGAAACAAAATCGAAGCGAATGCTAACCAAAAGCAGAATCGAAGCAAAAGTTAAGAAAACGTTACACAAAACAAAATAGGGGCCAAAAATTAACTAAAACAAACTCGGCGCCATATTTTATTCTACGTGCATTGACATAGCCTAACAAAAAAAGGAAGAAGAAAGAAAATACAGAAATTGCCCGGGTTTATTCGGTGAGTGGGCGGGGTATAATACATACAAAAGTTGTAGAAGGCCGAATTAAAAATACGCGCACTCATTCATTCAAACCACACGCAACATAAAAAATTATAATTAAACAAAAAACATGTTATATCAGTACAGTGGTACCAAAAACAAACGAAAACAAAAATAAGTAGTAATATCAATATGCACGTCAGGAGGAACCAAGAAAAAAATCAATTCTTAACATAGCGAGCTGCCGTTTTTAGGTATATACCCTCATATTAAATAACAAAGAAAGAAAAAGAAATCCTAACTCTAAAAACCGCAGCTCTAAATCGTCATCTTATAAATAAAATTAAGTATATACAATCGTTACAATATCAATCATACGTGTCTAACCCCTCCTCCCCTCGTACAGATGATAATCATTTTAGAACCAAAAGGTGTAATCATCCAACAAAACGGAAATATACTGGTTCGACCAATTCATGGAACCCATACAAAAAAAATAGTGGATAAACACTCACCCACGTGTCGAATATTTTGGACCTATCACACCCTCCTTAGGGCTGTAGCGGGGCTGCAGGGCCTAAGACCACGCAATTGGTGCCACATAAAAAGGGACAGCCATCGCCTCATCAATTAGGTCCAAGGTAACAGGTAGGCCTATCCGCCGGAAGAAGCACGCTGTATTGCGTGCGCGAAATCCCCCCGAAGAAAGCGGAAACAGCAAAAATATAACGACTGTTTTCGTCGTGTACAAAGAAAAGCAAGTGAATATTAATTGGTTTAACTAACTAACGAGAGTTCAAAAGTAATATTGGTGTTATCAAACGATTAGAAACTAAAAAATACGGTGTTATCGGATAGTACGCCACCTTAGTTCGACGAGTCTTTAGATGGAAATCACATGAATCAATTATACAAGGTCGTACTGTATAACCAGTTAACGGATACCTAAAACAAGGTACTAACTATTTAATTATAGCATAAACTTTACATTTCAAAGCAACTAGATTTGAGTTAAAAATTATTGTAAAGCGGGCTTATGATGAACAGGTAACATAGATAGGATGTTGATGAAGGATTTAAGAATAGCAACGGAATCGATTTAACAAAATTATTATAAAGCGGCTTATGAATTAACAAGGAAAAAAAAAGTATTAAATTTATCAGGAAAATAAACGTAACACAGTTTCTACAAGACGCTTACGAATATCCGAAAATACTAGTTGATCAAGTATCATTCTATCGGGATAGCATTCCATTTACACATGTTTTGCTTCTCGTGCATTTCCATTCGCAAGGCCATAAATGAAATGCATTTTATCCATTTCAGAATTGGTAAAATTTGGCATTTTTATGAGATAATAACAAGTATTTAAAAGACTTTTACAGCATACAGTCTACGACTTTCTATACTTTAATAAATATATGCAGAGACAAGCTACGAGTTCAAATGCGAAGCGTACTGTCGAAATTAATAAAAACAATACATTGTCCACAATTAATCTAGAGCCTACTAGACCCACTTAAAAAATTTTAATTTTATCTAGCTATTTACAGAAAATAATTTCTTATTATATCGGTTACAGATACGAAAAAACTACAAGAGACCAAAAAGTTTCTAAACAATACAGAAAGTTCATTTCGCGTTTTAAAATATACAGGAGCCAGAAGTCTTCGGGATCCATGTTTGGGAAATCCACTTTAGCTTTGGAATCACATTGGAAGTTAATTGTTTGTTGTTGAATATGATCAGGAAGTATATCAACATTGATTTTAAAGGGATCTCTTGTTAACTTGAATTCCCAGTTTTCTGAGCGTATATCTGGGAAATAGACTCCGATTTTGTTCTTCAGAGATACCAAATGCTCATCAAGGAGGTTGTTTAATTTTGGAAAGCAAGAAAAGTTCGGCTCCGAATTCTGAAGACGGCGTTGCCAAAGAGCCATCTTCTTAGCAAAACTCTTAATTAAATCATAGTTCTTCAAAGTACCTTTCTGACCTTGTAGCTTTAGGTTCAAAAGATTTATTGTTTCGAAAAAGTCTGACAAAAATGCCAGGTAGAAGATAAATTTGTCACTGTAAATTTCTTGTGCAGTGGTTCATTTGAACTCATCAAAAAAATTTCAACTTCTGATTTTAGGTTAAACAATCTTGCAAGCATATTACCTTTGGACCACCAACGAACTTTGGTGTGAAAGAGAAGTGTTTCTTGATCACTGTTCAGTTCGTGACACAATACTCGAAAAAGTGTGGTGTTCAAAGCACTGGATTTGACATGATTAACTACTTTAACTGCTAAGTTCAATGCAATGTTGAGTGATTCAGGAGAGTCTGGCAAGCCAAAGCTTGTCTGTGGATGATACAATGAGTTTAAATTATTTTATGGTTCTTTTTCTTAGCCAATTCAATAAATTCTGTTCGGCATCCTGTCATCGCTTGAGCTCCATCAGTACATATTCTAATAACTCTCTCCCAGGGAAGGTCATTAGCTTCTAAAAATGTTTGAAAAGCGGAAAATATATCGGCTGCTGTAGTTGTTGTTTTAAGATTTTGTGAAAACAGTATTTCTTCAAGGAATTTCTTTTTGTCTATATCTATATATCTACTGTAAAACAACAACAGCGCTTGTTTTGAAATGTCTGTTGTTTCATCGCGCTGCAATGCAAAGAACGGGGAGTTCTTTTGCTTTTGCACCAATTGATTTTTCAAATCAATAGCCATGTCATCAATTCTACGTTTGACTGTATCGTTTGATAAAGCAATTATGGCAACTTTATTGTAGCTATCTTCACCGAGCACAGTACTACAAGCATTAAGCAAACAAGGTTTTATCAGTGACTCACCGATTGTGTGGAATTTCTTGTTTTTCGCTATCAAAAAGGCAATTTTGTAAAAAGCCTCAACGGCCTCTTCATTTTCCATTCGAAGTTTTCATTCGCTTAGGACAACTTTTCTTAGCAACAAAAAATTCAGTAGGTTTGTCCTTCAGGGTAGTATGATTTGTAGTCAAATGGCGTTCCAAACGTCCAGGTTGCATTGCATTATTACTCAGAACTAAATGGTAAATTACGTACTGAGGTAAATGACTACCGTTTGTCTCAATAAATGTAAACCCGTATTTAATATAGTCATGACTATAGAGTCTTTTCTTCGGCAGTGATTTAGCCATCTTTAATAACAACTAACCATTAAAACGCACAATAATTGTCATTGTTATGGCGTTTACAATCAACAAAATTCACAGGCAAAGGCAAATGCGCGACTGGTTGCTGTGTGACTAGTGGCATTGTTAGTGGACAGTGGCACTGTGGCAGACATGCGCAGAACGCCGCGCTACAAATAAACAAAGGCCTACGATGCTGAGTCAGCTAGTTTCTTACGCCTGGCCGGACGCTCACTGACTCATGCGTATGCACTATAAGCAATTTCAGTACTCGTGTGTTTTTGTTCGGCGTATGACAAATTCAATCTTTTTTTGTAAATATCCATGAAAAAACTACAAATTAATTTAATTTTTTTTTAATTTGCTAACGCCTCCTCTGGAATTTTTCCACGCCCCTCTCCCCCAGGGGGGCGCGCCGGTTTGAGAACCGTTACTGTAGATCGAAAACGAAGAATTTGCTGACATATGTTTATATAAATTTTAGCCATAAAATTCGCCAACGAATCACACCCTTTCGTATGTACATGATATTTAGGAACGCCCTGTATAATAAAACCTATTGTATACAATTATTTTGTGAATTTTTTAGTCAACTTCAATAAAATTTTATAAAAACTAAAATTTTGCTGTTTAGCTTCTACCAAGAATTTCCACGCACGCTGGAGGTTCAACAAAATAATAATTGGCACGAACACCACTGGTCTAGAACATTATTAATTTTGAATTCAAACGTGCAAGGGCAATTAATTATTGAGAAAGCTGAACAGTATGGCAGATTGTATTGCCTGCTAGCGGCCCATAAACTTGCCGGTTAAATACAAGAAGCAATACGTCGCTCTTTTTTCAACTTTTAAGGAAAAGAGATTATCAGTTAGAAACAAGTCTTTGCAATCCGATAATAAATTTTGCGTTCAAAAAATGACATTTCGTGTTAGAAAATATAAGCAAGCCAGCGTTAAACTAAAATAAAAATTTGTAAGTTTGAGATAACTTACCTGTACATTTCATGTAATGGACGCGTTTACAATTAGTTAAATTTGTATCTTTCATAGACTTTGTTTTTTGCAAGGATTAAAAACCACCAGACCTCGTTAATTAAAGGTTAACATTTAAATGACTTATTGCTTAGAAAAAATTTGTAGGGTTGCTACGTACTATGACGTAGCCCGAAGAAAACGTAAATATACCAGGCTAACTGCCAATGCGGAGAGGGGAGGGGTTCCTAGCAACACAAAAATAATACATCGACAACGATTTTCTATTTACAATAAAAAGAAACACGAATATAGAAATTTCTATCGAAACAACAAAACAAAATTAACTAAGGTTGCTATTTAATAAAACAATTTTACTCTATGGATAAATTCACTAATTGTTCCACGAAGTGCGCAATTCGTAGCTAACATGCAATAAATCTCATCAGTACCAAAAAGAGTAGCGCTGCTACTTTCGTATAAGTAGATGGGTTAAGTACAAAAAGCAAAAGCATTAAAGTTCGAAACTTTTCTAGTAAGGATTTTACCAGAACAAACATTAGCGTATCTAATTTCAAATTGGGTATGTTAAAAAAAGAAAACAAGTCACATACATGTGTCGGGATACTTATCTTGTCAGCCCTCGGATGCGAATTGACACAGCATCACTGCGGCAGTCAGCAACAACCATGCTACTACCGTAATTGCAACGGCGGTCTACATGCAAGAGCAGTTGATCTACATCAAGGAATAATCGGGCTACGCAACAAGCAATTTGACCTCCAGCTAAGAGCTAAAAAAGGAAATCTTACTAATATTAACAACTCAGGAGCGCTTAGCGATCCACATCAAATCTACATATTTGATAGAAGAGAAACGTGCATCGCTCTTGGAGTAACAGAACGAGTAGTTTTTACAAGTGCATCAACGCACAAGCTGCAGAATCAAAGTTTAAAAGGAGTTGAAAATAACACAAACTCGAAAAGCAAACATCCGAAATGCGATTGAAACTGGAAAACACGGTTTTACCAGAGAATAGTAGGATATATTGTTTCGCCAAATTTTTAGATGGGAAACCCACTAGAACGCAATTATACGTTATCGGAAGGTATAACGCGCTCCGGATACCTAAACAGGATCTTGACTAATTAATTGTAGCATAACCTTGTCGTTCCAAAACAACTAGATTTACGTTGAGAAATTCTTAGAAATAGTACTTATTATTAATTATTCGGAAGGATTTAACAATACACATGGAATTTATACTAACGAATAATGAATTAACAAGGGGTTTGAGTTGAACATTATGGTAAAGCGAGCTTATCTGAAAAGTTACAATATATCGGGTATTGTTGGAGAATTTAATACTGGAAAAGGAATTTATGTAAATAAAATAACCAATTATAGCCGAATATGAACGTAACAGGGTTTAAACGATTCTTTTGAGATTCAACAAGTTATTTTACTTTGTTTGGAAATTAATTGAGAGAAAATCTTTTGAAAATTAGCAGAACACCATTAAGTTATACAACTACACTAAATGTGTGCTAAGAGCTGATTTAAAAATTTTTAATACCTTTGACTACTCCAAAAGGAAAATCCTTCAGCAAAGTTTCATCAACTTTTAATTAAAAGTTTGCAATTTCTAACTTAGCTTCGAAACGAACAACTTCAGTAAACTATACATACTACATTTTCTCTAGCTCTTGGAAAGCGAAAAAGCTGCAAACAAAAATGCATGAATTTACTTTGGAAAGCAGAAAGCTAGATAAATATATCAAACATGAACAACTTGATAGAATATTTAATTTAATCTACAAACCTTTAACTTTAACGCTTTTCGTAAATTTGAAATTACTCCGCATATTTTTCGATTTCTTACACACCAAATAAGAGAAACTACACATTTTACAGTTTTATTTTACAAAACTTAAACTACATTCAGAAAGCATCAGTTGTATTTCATATTAGTTAATTATATTTCAGAAAAAATCATTTGAATTTTAGAAAGTAATTGTTATTTCAGAAAGCATCTTAAACTACAGATTTAGTAATTTATATTTAAAAAGTAATTAGTTGTATTTCAAAAAAATACTCGTAATTTTAACATCATCATTATCATTAGGTCCTCAGTCTTAGAACTGGTTGGACGCGTACTCTCGTTTTTTCCTAGTCTGAACCAACCTACACATTTCCCTGAAATTTGCCCAGTCTGCATCTATCACTATCTGTGTGCTAAAGTCTGATCTCGGTCTACCTCTCTTTTCCTATCTCTGCTTGTAGTATATCTCGTACTATTCACCAGAAATGCCTTAGACCGTATCATGTCCTTCTATTTCTCCTATATTTTCATTTTTCACAGATATCTTTATTCGTCTACTATTTCTATAACCTATTTGTTATCAACTTTGTCTGCCCATGCTACCATCCTCATGCATCTGAAGCACAACATTCCAGTAGGCTTCTATCTCTTTCTGTTTGCTTCTCCTACTGCCCCTATTTCATAGATGTACTGTGCTGTACTCCACACTATGCTTTGAAGAGTTTCTTGTATCTATGTTGGTTGTGTTTGAACATAGCTGCTGTTCATTCTTGTTTGATGCAGTTCGGTCACCTTCTATCGTTTTACAGTTATATACCCTATTTCCCCGATATTCAGTGGTATAACATTTTCTGAAATAAATCGGACAAGTCTGGAATACAATTGATACTTTTTTGAATAAAATTAACGCATCTTAAATACAACTAACTCTTTCTAAAATTAAAATGACTAGGTCGAAATACAATATACATTTTCTGAAAAAAAAACAGTAAAAGGTGTAGTTATATAAATACGTGTCATTTTGACGCGTAACAAATTTTCTGCTGTATATAATCTTTGCATGTAACTTCATATCAACCATGTGTTTAAATTAAGCGACTTTTTCGGAACATTCATGTGATTTCCTGTTGAGAATTGTACGGTTAGCTCTCAACAATCGTCTGCTTTTCGTCTTCATTAAAAAATAAGTTTCAAATTTTGAAGTTCCAAAATTGTTTCCAAAAAATTTACAAAAAGGGTGTTAAGTATCAACAACTCACTGACTTATAACCAGTGGTTATCATATGAATTTAATAAATTTAAAACGTAACAGTTTATCTATACAAAACTCTTTAGAATCCTTTAAGAAGGTAAAAGATATTACTTTGAAATGAAGGAAGTTTTAATTTTGTTTGGTGTGAGTTTATTATTTCCCTAATACAATACCGCGTACATTAACATATTTAAGGGATGTTCTATTACTTAATGGCGTTGATAAAAATGTAATAGAAAAATACATTAAGCTTATTTTATATTGCTAGCAGATAGGCTATGTATATTCTGGCGCAAAATCGTTCATTTTTCATGTATTTTTCAATAAAAAAATCTAAGGTCTATTCTGGTCATATTTGTATCTTTTAAGGTCATTCACACAAGCATAACGTGATGTCATCAAGGTGTAACGGGCATTTTTAATAGTTTCACATTTTACGCTTTTTCTTAATTCGTAAATACCTTTCTGCAATTACTTTTTCTATATTTTATATTTATTAACTCGTTGGCGAATGCGTCGTACTATATTGAATGGATTGCATCGTTCTTGTCTTGCTGTTCGTATAAATTTTGTTCCATATGTGGATATACAAGTCTAGATAATAGGCGATAAGAGGTTGTAATAGCAACGAGTTGAATAAACAGATGAGCAGTTGGAGTTTTGTTCTGTGTTCCGATATATTAAGTACGTTGAAAATACTGCTTCTTTCTGCTTTGAGAATAGTGAAAATTACTGCGGTATCAATTCTCGTATTGTTCATGAACAAGCACGGCGTGTTTTTAGTTGATTTTCTGTTGAAAATAAAAGTAGTAGAGCTTGTTAAACTCGAGGCACGTGTGCTTTACGGAACATTTGACGGACGGTTTTATTGCTTACGCGTGCCTTACTAATTGTTTTTAGTTGTTTTTCTTGTGAGATAAATGTTTTAAAGAACATTTGACGGACTTGCTTTAGTGATACACGTGCTTTACCCATTATGGTTCTTTTTAGTTGTTTTGTCTTTTGATATTTAAACTGTGCGTGCGATCTAGTTTCGCGGTCCTTTTCTTCTCAGAGTAGTGCATACTTTGGATTATTTAAATACAGTGATACTGTAGTTTCTGAATTTTCTAACAACAAAGAATCTAAAATAGATCATTGCTTGCGCAAATTTCGTTATTTGCGAAATATAACAGAGTACCGGTTTACAAAAGATATTCGTTGAAGTTTCTCACTGCTTTTTGGGATGTTTATGAAAATAATATACATTTGGTCCCAGTTGAAATTAAACTAGTGCTACAGAATATTTCGAAATTATTGTCATAGGAAATAGAATTACCAAGAAATTTATACAGGCTACATAGTTCCGACGCGTGATAATGTCTGCTGCTAACACCAGTGAAATACGTAGGTGTGATTAGTGTAACGTGTGATAAGTTCCATCAACACCCTCACAGTCAAGGGTGAAGTGCTTCGGTAGTGCAGGACATCGTGAATCCCACACTTCAGTTGCAAGGAAGCGTTGCTGAAGGACTTTTGTAAGTTGAACTATTTCCTACTGGTTATTACTTTAAATATCTATCCGTTGCTTTACCATATCTTTGTCGTTCTGATACCTTTTACAATAGACTTGCATGCTATTTTAAAACATAGAGAAAAAAAAGAAAGAAAGAAAAATCAATACTACTGAATTACTCATACCAATTGTGTCTTGCCTATTTATCTTTTGTTAACATTTTGTCTGATTTATGTTTAATTGGTGTGTGAGGAAACGTTTCTGCTACTCCCCAATATTACCTCACTTTGCGATAAAAATTTTTGTAATGCTTTTATCGTGATTATATTATATAGTTTATCTAAACAGTTTTATTTACATTCTACAAAGTACTGAATAACTTAGACTTTTCATTGCTGCTATGCTTATTCTTTTTTTTCAGGTTTGCTTAACTAATTTTCTTGCAGGTATTGTCACTAACTCCTTACCGCCGCATACATTATATGTCAGTCTGCTTTCTACAACCCCCCCTAATCTCCGATTGAGCCCGGTCATTTCTTTGATTTTCTTTGTGTTACGCACGGCTACGAGCCAACGTAGCATAAATTTAACGCCCAACGTGGAAGCCACGAATAACGTAACAAAGGTTAGATCATTCCTTTTACGTAAACGTTGAATAATATACTCTCTTTCTTATGACGGGTACAACCAAAGGTTCCGAATATTGGAACTGGACATGTGCCTTACAGATGCTTATGCTGTCTGGAGAGATTTGATAAATTTTAAGGGGTAGTTGTTCCAGTTATCCGGTGTTGATGATTAGGCAACAAAATAAGTCGATACAAATCATAAACAAAAATTTCTTATATAATAATTTTCAATCCATTACAGCGTTTGACCATTAGCAACCAATCCCGAGGGGTGACTCAACAAAAGCAACCATAATCAACTAATAGCGAGCCAAAGTAAAGTCTAAACTTGGTAGAGTTGAAATTTGGTTATGCATATTTGTTGATAGGTGTAAACATGATGATTAGTTAATGCACATCGCTATCTTGCACCTAAATATCATAGTTATTTGTAAACGGAACATGACTTTTACAAATTATACTTTAATTCGATGTACTTACTGTTAAATAAACAAGAGTTTTTGGGCTGGTGCGTGGCCTATCTTTTGTACTACAAGTATCACAAGATAGGAGAGTATGAGCATTGAACGATTTTAACCTTACTTACAAACCTAGTTGTCATCCGCTAATGTCTAGTATATACAGTACAAAGTGCTGTTTGGTGGCTATGAAGACCCATCGGTTCTCCAACTCTTTAAAATGTAATTTCGAATCATGGTTTAAAATACCACATAATTTAGTTTATAGTAAGCATATGCAGAATACAATAGTGTAGCGGGCTACTACTACCGCGTTTCACTAATTTAAAACAAGTAATAACAAGAGTCTTCATTACCCACTGTTCACAAGCTTAATTAACAGTATATGCCTTATTTATAGATGTTTTCAGTCCAATTAACAATGAAGCACTATCACACTAATGAATTTACAGGCACTAATATTTTCTTAAACTAACTTTTTAGGATTGGTCCATTACCAACACTAACGCAACTTTTTATTTATTACACTTTGTCTATTTATGTATTTTACAAGCTGCATGTACATTAGACACGTGCACTTAACATTTATGTTTACGCTTGGTCTTTCAAAAGCTCAGCTATATAATTTTACACGATATAATTTATGTTCGACATTCTGATATAGACTGAACTTCTTACATTTATTAGCTCTGAATTAAAAAGGATGACTCATTCTCCAGTAATTGCTAGAAGAATTCTCGGTCCCTGTAGAATATGCAGTGCCTACGGCGCTTGTGTGTTTGACGCGTTGCCTAATAGTAGCTCGCAACAATATATTCAATTTTAATGAAATCCCAATGTAAGAAACATAGATGAGTGCAAACAAAGCATGGCTTTGACTATATCTAGTCATATTGGGTAATTTGAGTTTAAACCAAATGGTATTGTAATCCGACGTCCTTGACTACCAGGAGAATACCGCTTGGCCTGGTAATAAAGAAGAGAACGACAATGTTATACCTTCATGAAAACCGACTGAAAAAAGTAAAAAAATCCTACGGGCTCTGATAAACACGAAGAGGGATAAAAAGAAAGCAGTCCTGTCCGAATGGTAAATTAGATAGGACAATAGCGCGATTGGAAGACGAACACACGAATAGATACCGAATACAAGAAGTAGACTCAATACCAAACACATTCAAATAAGGCCTGATTTATCCTCTAACGGGTCACGGGGCATACTCGACATATAAATACCGGACGAACTTGACAAATGGTGTCTTATGAGAGCGTGTAGGAGTTGGAACATTGGAGCATATGCTCTTCGAGTATAAAGGCTTCCCAAACACACACAACGAACGTAACACGATACTAAACAAACCAATGCTACAAGTAGTAGGTAGTTGACGAACACACATTTAAACACCAAAATACACTGGCCGACAAAATCACAGAGACTATGCACAAACGTTATCTTGAAAGACAAGCACTACAACCACGACCACACTTTGACAAACACACCATATTCACAAACATTCACTGGAGATTCCAGGAGCCCTCCGCTTCTGATGACCGTCAAACTGAACAGCAAATAACACAAGGAGTAACGACCGAAATACACTAAATCGTCTCTAAATTAACATTAATACTAAATTTAGATAGTTATAAATTAGTTTTAATATTGTTGTAGAATAGTATGTTATACACTAACATAGAAATTACAAAATTGAAATAACGGGCTGTATACAAAGCATAAAACTATTAACAACCCAGCTAGAACAATGAATGCGTAAAATAAAACAACAGTCTTAAATAAAACACAACCCAAAACAACACAACACACCATACACATACACACGCACACTCATGGTGGTGCACAGGCAACCCCCAGACGTCAGGCGATGTGTACTATAAACGCGACGGCTCACTCTCTGATTTCAGGCTGCCGATGATCTAGACTGAGTAAGTAGCAAGCGTAAACACACTAGAACAAAAACGCCATACGTAGAGACACACACTACACGAACGGATTAAAATGCACACGTGCAAAACAAATGCCAAGGGCGCGCACGACACACACACACACACATATACGCGCGCGCACGCAAACGCGAACGTGAACGCGAACGCGAATGCGAACACGAACACGAACACGAACACGAACACGAACACGAACACGAACACGAACACGAACACGAACACGAACACGAATGCGAACACGAACACGAACACGAACACGAACACGAACACGAACACGAACACGAACACGAACACGAACACGAACACGAACACGAACACGAACACGAACACGAACACGAACACGAACACGAACACGAACACGAACACGAACACGAACACGAACACGAACGCGAACGCGAACGTGAACACTAACACGAACACGAACACGAACACGAACACGAACACGAACACGAACACGAACACGAACACGAACACGAACACGAACACGTGCACGAACACGAACACGAACACGAACACGAACACGAACACGAACACGAACACGAACACGAACACGAACACGAACACGAACACGAACACGAACACGAACACGAACACGAACACGAACACGAACACGAACACGAACACGAGCACAAGCACGAGCAGGAACACGAATACAAACATGAACACGAACACATCCAAGACCACGAACACATCCACGACCACGAACACGACCATGAACACGAACACAAGCTCGAACACGAAGACGAAAACGAACACAAACACGAACACTGTTATACTCTCGCGCGCGCGTGTTCAGAGCCACTTCCACAGTTGCCAACACTGATATTATCGCACGTTCGCAATATTGCTCAACAAAGGTATTACGACATAATTTGCCAAGTTGTATCACATACCAAAAATGTTTACAGTGATACAAGATGCACCTTAAAGAAAAAGATAAAAAGTACTCACTCAAAAGTGTGGAACTCTTCACGATTTTGCGGTCATCCTTGCGCAGGAGCCATGTTGATTTCCATGTATCTCGTTTGGGCGTTGTTTGGGTGTGGGTTACGTTATGCCATCGTTGAATCCAGATTTAATGTCTTCCCTCTTCTTCTGTTTGTAGGCAGGACGAAGGAATAAGGTGAAGGCAACGATAGACGATAAAGGTATAGGGAATCCTACATTCTGAAAGAGAAAAGACAAAGGAACGACACAGGTAAACATCACTGTTCGACGTCTCGTTGACCGATAATGTCGTGTCACCCACCGCGCACTTGCGCCATCGCTCTGCATCTACGCATTCCTTTTGCGCCGACGCAACTGTCCGAAATGACGGAAATGCACAAATCTATTTTCAAAAATAATGGCGGGAATTTACTCACAAATTTAAACTAAAACCAAAAATGATACATAGCCGATTTTTGGCATGTAACAACACATCCACGACCACGAACACGAACACAAACACGAACACGAGGTTAAGATGCTTATGTTGTTAGACAGTATGTCAGAAATTGATTATTAAAATAAAAAAAAAGCATTTTACCATTTAAAAAAGCGCGAGGTCTGCAATTTTTGGCAACAAGGAATTACGATCAGTGTTCGTGAACAAATCGTACGTAAAAAGTGGTAACGTATTTTGAGTACCTCCTAGTTCAAATTTATACCTTAAAGGTATATCAAAATAGAGCTTTTTGTACAATTATAAAATGTAGCATTAAAACTTGTGTAATAGTATATTACATACTGGGACGTAAATAGGATTTACGGTGAAAAGACGGTTTGCAGTCCGAGCGAAGCTCGGACTGCAAAATGTCGAGGCACCGTGAATCCCTTACGTTCCGCGGTATGTATATTATATTTATCCCTATAATTTAAAATCATTAAAAATGCCCTTAAACTAAGTTTAAAATTCATCTAAGATTAGAGAATTATTCAATGTAGGCTTAGACCCGTAACCATGGATTTCTATCCATGGCTTCTTTCATTTGGATGACAATCACTTACGTTGTTACGTTTATTTTCAGAATAGTCCCACCTGCCTGTCGCAAGAGGCGACTACAACGGTCCAACACATACACACACACGTACACTTTATACACGGATTACACATCCATACACACCCTTACACATCCACACACACACACACACAGACACACACACTCACACACACATACACACACGCACGTACACGCACACACCTACTCATACATAACTACACTGAGATTCTGTTTTATTTTCTTTTATACGATTCTGAGGTTTTTTTTGGGTTTTATACTTGGTGTTGGTGTTATTCTTTTTGGTTTTTCCTTTTTCGTTCCTTTTCGTTCCACTTTTCTTTCACTGTCCTTTGGCTGGTCTTCTTTGCTCTCGGTCCCTGAGCCGATTGTGTTTCGTCCATCCGCTCCTGCGGTATGCTTCGTAGGTTCTTCTCCTTTTCTTTGAAAACTGCGACTTTGTCGACTTTTCGGGCCTATTAGCATTTCTTTTTCTCGGTTCATTGGTTTCGACTACCACAGTTGATAGTACATCGTTCCTTATACCAGCACTCCTCCTCTCTTCCTCTCGTCCTCTCTTGTTGTTCCTTTATATACTTGCGGCTAGACAATTTTATTCTGTTTTGGTTACTGCTAGTTTTCTTCCTCATTTCATTTCTGGCTTTTTGGTTTTCTGCAGGATATCACTTCTTTTCTTGAGGTTGGAAAACTTTAATGTTTCTTTCTGAGATACATCCGTCCTCTGACGACTTTGCAGTGTCGATGCCGTTGCATCTTAGTTCTCCTTGATTACGTATTACCCATCTTTCAATCCTTCCTTCTTTCCTTTTTTCCTCTCTTCTTCTTCTTTTTCCCTTTCTGTTCTTGGCTCTTTGAGAAGGATAAAAGTTTTTTTGTGTGTTTTATTGGGTGGTTCTTTTTTTTTGGTTTCTGTATTTTCTTAACGAGTTTTCTTTTAGTTTTCAAGCGAATTTTTCTCTTTTTCTTTCTCTCTCTTTTTCCTACTTTTTCCTACCTTTTCATTTTGCTGGGGTGTGGGGGAGTGGGGAGTTTGGGACGTTCGTTTATTTTCAGCATAAGTTAATTCTAATAATTTTCAACACAAATCCCGTTGCCGTTAAAAACAAAAATTTATTCCGTAAATAAAAATAACTCTTACACGTGTTAATTTAAATATGTGTTTGTATAAATTCGATTTCTAGTGTTAAATACTTCCGCTAATTAATCATAAATACTCTTTCTAAGAATTCCTTAACGTAAACTTTATGCTAAAATTAAATAAGCGATAACTGGTTCTAAGTATCCGATAGTTGATTTGTATGTGTTTTCCATTGAAAGCTTCGCCGAATTAAAATCGCGTATTGTCCCAATAAACCGTATTTTTCCAGTTTTACGTCTTTGAGCTCTGATCCTTACTTAAACGAAATGAATATTCTCGAATAGCAAGATGAAAACATCTATTCTGGTTTTCTCCGTGTCGTTATCGTTATAAAAATTTCGCTCGCGCAATATGGCGTGGTAAGTATTTAGAGGTTTTAGAAAATTGTACTTTTCAACGTCAATAAATTAAATTATATTTTATAATTACTATAGCATTTTCTGGTGGCCCTTAAAGCCACGATGAATGGTCGCCCCTTGTTGTGATGAGAGAACCAACCCAAGGCGGGATCACGCGCACCTTTCCTCTGCCCCGTTATTAGAGACGGCGGCAATTCGAGGGTGAGTGTTTAAGCACCATTTTCTAATATGGGTTTTATGTACTTATTGAAACGGCCGATTTATAAGATTCTTCTATTGCTAACTTAAATTTTGTAGGGGGTAAAACGATTTTCTTTATGTGAGATGATATTGACTGAAAATATTGTATTATATCCTGACCTCTACTGGGATTACTTACTGAAAATAAACGTAACAACGTCCAAAGGGAAGTAAGTAAAAATTTACGTCCCGCTTCACAGCCATCCTAGTAAATGCAATATACGGAAGGTCGTCTCTGTGACGTAAGTATCACTTACGGCTAAGGTAGGGAAAAATTGCAATTTATTACTGTGGTAATAACTTAACGGTGCCATTTAAAAATGTTTCTTGCGTCAGTCAAGATTAATTTATATCGATTTAAATCTACATAGTTTGAACGCGTTGTGAAAGAAATCGTTTCCAATCAAAAGTTTAGCAAAGAATTTCTTCAATGGCACCGGCATAAACTATCTACTTCACAGCTGGGAAAGCTATTCGATTCTTTATTCGCCGCAAAAAGTCAATTTTCTCGTGGTTCAAGACGGTCACGTGATCACAAAAAGCCCATCACACCATTCCCAAGCGGAAGTCAAGTAAAAGTTCAGGAAAGGCTCTTAGTTTATACAGAAAAGTTACGATTGAATTCTATCTAAAATTATAAACTAGAAAGGATTTGATATGCGTTAGAATGACACGTAACGAGTTTTTAATTTGTAGTATAGAATAAGACCCTTTTTATAATCTGTTTTAAAAGGAAGCACATAAAGTACAGCCATTAAATTATATGACCTCATTTATTATTTGCAAAGATTTGATTTTAAACTTTTCATATCTTTAATTCTTGGAAAAGAAATCGCTTTTGCGAAGTTCCATCAAGTTTTAATTAAAAGTCTGGAATTTTTAATTTAACTTAGAAACGAACAACTTCAGCAAACTATACATACTAAATTTTCTTTGACTCTTGAAAAGAAAAAAATTCTACAAGTAGGAAGTACTTGAAACTAGTTTGCGAAAAGTATATAGCTAGATGAATAATACTCCGAAGATCTGCTTAACATAGTATTTACTTTAACCTGCATCTTTTACGTTTAGCACATTTTGTAAACGTGCACTTATACGAAATATTTTTCAAAAGATTTTTGTTGACTATAATAGATACTAGTGTAGGATTTGATGGTTATTCTAGTCTAAAATCCAAATCACACAAACTTGAGATATTGTGAGTTGTCACAATCAGGTTAAAATTTGATGTAGTGAAAATATTTATTGCGGACGTTACGTTTATTTTTCAACATAAATTAAATACTCTTTTTCCCTGGTTAAGTCATTACTCGCTCGTATAAATTCCATTTCTATTCTTAAATTCTCCACCAATACCCTATATAGTGTACCTGTTCAGAATAAGCCCGCTTTAACATAATTTTAACTCAAATTCATGTTGCTTTTAAAACGAAAATTTATTCGATAATTAAAATAGTCAATACCTTGTTTTAGGCATCCGTTAATTTGTTAAACATTCCGATAATGTTGTAACATTTTATTTTTCCAGTCGTAATTTAATTGCATTGAATTACACGCTAAGCACGCTAAGCGTGTATGGGGATCTAATTATATTAATATATCTGTGTCGCATAAAGCTATTTCCAAGTAAATATCTATTTGATTGTTTCGTGTTCCCCCCTCTGACGGTGCGACCGCTCGGCTCTGGTTTTGATGAACAGTCGACCACGGGCAACAGCTTTGTCAAGATGTATTTTTGGCTAGAGGCTGGCAACCTTCGTATCAGTTATTAATTGTGGAGATATCTTCTAATAACGGTTGGTAAAGTATATATTATACGAACTAATGTAATTTGAGGTAATTTATTTAACGCGACCTTTAGAACACGACAACGACAAAATATAATGCAACAAAATATAATGCGACACGATATGATTCGACAATGTGGAATGCAACAAATATAATTCGACAATTAAGAATGGAACGAATATAATTCGTCATCTAAGATCCAAAGAATTACCGTTATTTAGGAACAGTCGATTTAAACTTTGTCTAATAAGAAATTTGTCTGATAAGGAATTATAGAAGTTAATTTGGATGGAGTCGTTTCAAATTAGGAACGCTGTTAACTTTGCTTGAAGAACGGAAATTCCGTCTCAGTTTGTTGTGAAGCGGCTAATGCAGTTTTTGGTTCGTAATTAGCTATAAGATCTTTTTTTGCATGTGTTTCAAAGTTTAGAACACGTTAACTTGCTTTTATGTTTAGTACACGTAAATTGTGTAAACCTCAATTAATTGTTGAGCTGGTTTTACAAGCTGTAAAACGAAATTTTGTTGAATTAGCTTTCTAAAATGACATGCTTTGTTCCATATGAACCGTCGATAAGTTCAACATGTGTTTTCGACGTCATATTTTTCTATTTTGTACAGTTTACAAATGCTGTCTTGAAAGCAAATGCTTTGAGCAGCTGTAATGCAATTTAAACAAACATACCTATTTTTGTAATCAGCTTTATCTATACTTAGATTATTAAACGTAAATTTGAAAGTTCAAATGTTAGATTCTAGTAATTTGTAATCTACCTGAAAAGATCTGCCCAGGTTAGAATTTAATTCACTGTGTTATGCTCACCAATCATTATCACTTTAATTTGTATAACAAGTTCATGTTTAAAGTAAAGTCGGTTGATTAATGAAAGAAAAAAAGGAAAGTTAAAACTTTAATTTTGATGTAGTTGATTATGACCATTTTTTGTTACAAGTTCCGATATTTTAAAAGAGTTTTTTTTAGTATACATTTAGTTCAAAATCTAAGACTTTTATTTTGGTCAAGTGCAATCAAATTTAATTACATAAAGCTAAAATTCTTCTGAGTAATAATTTGATGCCAATATTATATTGGAAATACTTTTTTATTATTTCTTTATATATGTTTATAGGACACAAGTGGTGTTCTACTTTTTTTATTTATTTAACCATTGCAATTTCTTACAGGAGCTGCGTCTTATTTTGTTAAGACAGGTTTTTGTTAACGAAGGCGATCGTTTGTTCTTTGGGTTTCCACGTCCGCCAACTGTGCTTTGCAGTTACCGTCATTATCTCGGGACATGGTGGCGCCTATTTGATTTAGCTTAACTTTGGTTTGCTAAAAGAATTCGACTTACCCCCTCCCCACCTCTCATTGCTCTACCCAGGAATAGACCCCTAGGTTTGTCGGAAGACTTTGTTCTCTAGCGCCTTAATATAGAAAAAAAGGACGTTCCAGTCTTTTGTAAAACAGAAGTCGTTTCAGTGGCACCCATCCAACGTAAGGCCTAGCAAAAATAGTTACACTGGCGTTACAACGTGAGGCCAGCCAACTTCAAAATTCGTATCAATGTATAATTGCTTTCTCTTGTGTTTCCCATCTAAAGACTTGTCAAAATAATGGATCATACTATTATTTGCTAGCGTGTTTTCCAGTTTACTAATCGCGCTCTGAAAACGTGAGGATTGCAGTTCGAACTCGTGTTATTTGAACCAATTTTTAATTTGATTCTGCAGTTTGTGCGTTGAAATATTTTCTACATTACTCGTCGCAGTACTTCAAGAGCAATACACGTTTTTTTTTGTTCGACAAGTAGGAGGTATCTTGCGTGTACCGGTGAGTTTTTCCGCGCTTACCCATTCTAATCAGATTCTCTTTTAGCTATTAGCTGGAGGCCAAATTGTTTCTTTCTTTATGTAGGCCCAATTGTTTTTTGCCACAGATCAACTGTCGTTGCCTGTAGATCGCTAGTGCCGTTATGGTAAAAGGTAAATGAATCCGGATGACCATGGCGATGTGGTGCTGATTCACTCCCGAGGGCGTGCAAGCTAAGTATCCCGACACATATAGGTATACAACATGATTTCTTTTGTGTATATCAAGGGAATATTCCTTATCAGCGTTTGGTGTAGTTACGTGATAAGAAACATGACACTGTAGGACCATTGCTTGTAGCTGCGAATCGATATTATCGCTCTACAGGTGTGATGTACCATTGTTAAAAATGTTTGACAAAAGCTGTCACACGCTTATTCTTTTCTACTGATTAGTTTATTTTACAAACAGTATTATGTACAATTTAAAAGAATGTATAACAAAAGCTCTCACACGTTAATTTTTTTCTACTGATTAATTTATTCTACAAAAGGTATTATGTGCAATTGTGAAAACGCTTGACTAAAGCTTCACATGTTTATTTTCTACTGATTAGTTTTATTTTGTGTAAAATACCACATGCGCACTTCGAATCTAAAGTACTAAATTGTCCGTACAATATAATTGTTTGCTTTGAAATAATATCGCTTAATAAATTCTTTTTGCTTGTTTGTACAGAATCCTTTATTTATTTTTATTGTTAATAGATAATCGTGGGCTAAGTGTTTTTTTTTTGGTTTGTAGGTGAATCCCCACTTTCCGTGTTTGGTAGTTAGCCTGGTATTTACGTTTCTTCCGGCTACGTTTAGGTACGTAACACGGAAATTTCACATTCTCAGTGCAGGTTATACAACTTATACACAGTCGTTTTACCTTAATGACCATTCCCTACCATTGCTATGATTAAAGTGAAGTCCGGCGTCCTTTTGGATAAAGCGTTGCTCTCCTACCTCGCCTTGCTGATCGATGCTTTCCAAACTTCATCGCCACAACACTTTTGCACAATTCATAATACGCCAACCACACCACACCCCCCCACATTCACCTTCAAAAGTGTAACCTATAACATGTGAAGCTTTATAAACTAATACCTGAGATATCCTAAATATTTACTGAAGAAATTAACATTCAAAAACAAGACTTCAAACCCCCAAGCGTCCTTAAATTTTTACAAACAATTTATACTTAATTAACGTTTTTTACAATGACCTTGTTCCAAGTGCTCTTAAGAATTCTTTGCTCATCAACTAATTTACAAGAATTTGGACGAATTACCATTAAGTGATTAAACAAACCAATTCAACATCTCAAAGCTAGAATGAAATTTTCTAAAAGAGCTCACAACAATTTACTTCCAGCTAATCGCTATCAGTAGAAATATTAACTTCTTAACACTACGATGCCATCTTCTTAATTACTTACTATCGAAGCACTACAATTAACTATACATGCACTAATTATTAATTTATGTCAACCACTATAATAAATTTACATCGATCACTACAGTAGTTTATATCATACAGCGCGATTTATATCAACAGTAATTTATATTGTATATGTACTACTACGTTATTTCATATCACGACACTCAAAGTTTTAAATTAAAACTCATATCAGAGCTTCCATCAGAACTAACTGACACTTATCACGGCAATTTATATACACATTCAATTGCACTAGTTATTTCGAGAACACCACAAATTATGCATTCTCGAGATTTCCTATTGTAACCTATAAAGTTCTTAAATTCAAAACTCTTGTATCTGTTAATTAACAATTATTATGTGCGCATTTTCGGACTTCGAGAGAACTGATTTTGGGCGATTTGGTCCTTTTGAGCGTTGTGGACCTATACAAAAGTTAAGCAAAGTGGTTGAGGTGCTCGTTATTTCGCTAATCAGATAGTGGGCAAAATTGTTCTATTGGGCGTTATGTCGCTAGCGAAATGCTGTAATTCCGAAAATTTGTTATCCATAATTACTTTAAAAAAAAAGTTTTTATTCTTGAGAAATGTTGATAAACGTCTTATAGTGCAAAACTTTGATTAATTCTTTTTTCGACGAATAGTTGATTCGTTAAATTGTGTTTCCATTAGTAATATTTCGATTAATTGTCCATTTGGTTGATTGTTGCTTGAATGAATCGCGGATCGGTTAATTGTGTTTTAATGAACTTTTCTCGACACGTGGTTCCGCATGATCCAACAATCGTCTTTTATGTACAAACGCTTCGTTTGCGTTCTAAGGTAATTATTTTGGTCAGAGGTAGACTAATCGGCGCTACAGTAGTATAAGGGTCTTCATATACAAGAAAGAATTTAGCAATACTCAACTCGATAACTGACGATAACACATTGGCCCATATTAATATCTTTACGCCAATTTTAAACGTCACAAGATTATTTATATTTTCTACTTTAGGTTTTTCCTTTAAGGCTTTAGTTAAAATTCTGTCTTACGATAAGTACGACCCCTGCTGCGGTGATACCTCAGTTCCTATTGGTTTTGGATATTCAACCACTTAATGAATACCACTGGGTGTCTTTTATCAAAATTGCAATAACATTGGCAAAATACTAGTCACACTAGGAACAGGGTGATATTTTGTACTCCATCTTCTTAATGAAAGAAGTCTACTTTGTGTACTTGTCCAAACAATATGACCGTAACAAACGTCAATTTCCTTGACCTGTTCAGTTTTATTCAACTCAGGGAAATACACCGATGTAAACTTAACCTTGAAGTGTCTTTTGCCAAGTTTCTTAGTCCACAACTTGGAACGTATATGGGTCCCATATAGCTTTAAACAGTTGGAACTTATCGAAATAATTCTAGTTAAACAGTTCAAGGAGAATTTCCTATATGCATGCAACTTTACAAACCTTGTAGATGAATCTACTACCTCCAAAAAGCAGACTTCCCCACTGGTGAAATAGGTAGTGGCCTTATTAAGTCCAAACAAATTAATTCTCCCGAATACTGGGACACTACCGTATTAGCAGTATCTATGTTATGCTTACAAAGTATTGTCTTTTGCACAACTCACACGTACAAACAATCTGCTGGATATTGTGATACATTTTTGGCCGCCAAAAATTATTTTTCATTTGCGCATATACTTTCTTATAATTGAAATGTCTCCCATCGCTATACGCTGCTGCAAAATTAAATCAAATCTGAGAACCCGGTGCGCAAACTTTCCACCCAGGCAACTCTGCATTTCCTTGTCTGAATAAAATACGTTTATAATGTTAGAACCGTACATCTCCATCTTGAAATTCGCCTTCCTCATCTTACAATAATGCTAACTTTTACTTATCCACTTTTCTTCACTTTGCTCCTTCGACCAATTTTGAAATTATTTTTGAGCTCTATATATTTTAATGCCAGATGCTGACAATATAGCTCCAAGGTGTTATCATAGGTAAAAACTTGTTTTCTAAACATAAAAATCCAGTCGAACGTAAATCATTTTGCCCCGATCATAATAACCGCGCCTGCAATCAGAAGGGAGAAAACATATATAAACAAGTCCGAAACGACCAGAAATTTAGTCTTTGTTAATTAATTTTTATTCAATGATCAGTACTTATCAGTACCTAGTACTACTCTTGTGATGGGTATATAAGAAGCAAGTATTACGACACCTACACGCTTATGTTAATTAAATCACACTACACACAACCAGTGATTGTTATCCTAGTTAGCACTCATTACACCGCTGGAATTGTTATCTTGGTTCAAACACTACACCGGCGGTAATTTTTATCCCAACTGCACGCTATTAGTCTATCATTACACAGCTAGTGATTGGTATCCTGGTGGCACAAAATCATTTTAAGTCTTTATACGGTCAGTAATTACATGCTAACCCCACCTTACTCGCTTACACCCGGAAACCTAGAGCACCACCCCGCCGACGCCATTAGTCAGCGGATCCACTTCGGACCACAATGAGCCGCGGAAGCACCAGTTCCGCCACTGTCATCGACAGTAACTTCCTAGGTGTCTGTATATTCTTTTAGGTTAATAGTAATCCGTTAATGCCGCATAATGACATTTCCTTAGGTTAAGTTTGTATATTTATAACAAAATAGACTTCATGTCTATTCCCTGTCTGTTCTCGTTGCGCTTATTAACACGCACTCGTTTTAATTTTGTACATAAATATATATTGTACTTGCCTTAATTAACGTAGCATTTGCTCTTGTTTGTACTTGTTAACACGCAATCCGTGTTAATTCTGTATTCACATTATATTTGTCTTAACGAACTTAACTTTGGTTCCTGTGTTCTTACTGTATTTGCATTAATTAACTTAATATTTGTTCTTGTTTGTACTTATTAAAACGAACCCCTGTTGATCCTATTCATACTGCATTTGTTCTTAACTAACTTAATATTTTTATTATATGAAAGAACAGACAACCGTTTGTTCTTGTTAATGCTCATCAACACGCCTTCGTGTTAATCATGTAAATATTCATATCTTATTAACTGACATATTTGCTTAATAGATATAAGGAATATTTGAACATTTGCTTTTGTTTGTGCTCATTAGCACACACTTGTGTTAATCCTGTAAATGTCTATGCTATATTTTCAGTTACTGCTTTAGGACAGTTGTTATATGTATATGTTTGTACTTGCTTATGTATAGGAACATATGAACGTTTGTTCTTGTTTGTGCTCATTAACACGCACTCGTGTTAATCCTAAAAATATTTAACTGTACTTGTCATTAACTAATTTAAGCATTTGTTATACGTATACATGTTTGTGCTTTATATATAGGTATTTGCCACGGGTTGTGCTTATTAACAGGCACACGTGATAATATTGTAAATAACTAGTTAAAGTGTTGTATATTAATTGCCAGTATTGTAAATATATTTTTTTTGCTTTCGTATATATTGACTTATATGTTGCAGTAGTGTGTCCTGCCAGCTACCACCACCCGCCCCGGTATCAAAGGTTTCTCGTTTCAAAGGGGAACATTTGTTTTATTTTCATACCTAATACAACGTGCTAGGGTATCAGGCATTGCATGTCTATTCCTTGACAGACAAAAATTTCGAAATTAAATTCCTGGGAATATAAGGTCCAACGTACTAATCCATCAGCTGTAACCCCTAAAAATTTAGATTTGCTCAGAAGGGGTAAGAACCGCGTAACAAGTTTAAGGATGCACCGGCTAACTACAGTGGTGCGGGAGTGAGCTCTTGTGGAAAAAGTAATAAAAATAAACATTTGAAATGGCCGTTATACAAAAACTAAGTTACATAAACACTTAATTGAAAGGTTTTTTCTAGTGTCATATTTCAGGGACGCCAGAATGTTTTGTCTCAGAAATCCTTTCGATATTCTCCCTGTGCAGAAGACAGTTATTCCAAATAGGTCTTCCTTGTTTTTGATTCTCGTCGCACCATACCTTACCTTTCTCTACAATACTATAAAAACATTTATTAACTTTTGTCATGTCAAAGAAATTTTTAAAATAAAGTACCTCTCCCAAATTCGACTCCATCACTGGGGTAGCTGGATATCATGTGACAAATTTATGTATTTTTACATAGTTCATAAATAAGTTTAAATAAATTTTAAAGTAATTTTAACTTCCACTAAGATTACATAAATGCAATATTAATACAAATATACTTTTTTTAAAAAAACGATTTTCCTAACATCAAATTGGCCAACTATTTCTATAACAAATACTAAAGAAATAAACATTTAATCAATCAATAATACTATCACATTATTTTTCACGTTTCCAATATTGAGATACTTGTTATTCTAAATCTCATTCCTGGAAATACCCTTAATTACAATACATAGAAAATAGTTAAATACTAACGTTTCCGTTTATCATTCCATTGTTCATTAACAATATTAAAGTCTGGAGAAAGCATTTTCCTATCTCAGATTAAGATGAGCCATGCCTGTTCTGGCTCCGCATAAGCAAATCTAAGGTCCGTTTTGAAGATATTGGTTCCTTCAAATCATTCACTTGAGGAACAGGTGACGTCATCATGAACTGCATTTCACTTCCCCTTTTTTATGCAAAAATATTCCTTCTTTCGTATTAGGTGTACAACTGTGGTCGCATAATAAGGATGTTAACATGTGCGCTGAATATCCTTTATTTAGTTATCCTTGAATTACATTGTTGCACTTGACTTAATAATTTCTTTAACAATTTCTAATAATTCCTAATAACTTCTATTTTATTATACATACATAGATTGGGGTATACATAACTCGCGTTATTGCTAGACAACCACGGGTACTATGCACTTATACTATATCAACCATGTTGATCAGCTGCCACTTGTTGAAGTTCAAAATAGGAATCCACCAAATAACAAATGCCAAATCTGTTTTTCTTCTGATTGGAGATAATTCGGCGGAATGACGATAATTGGCGAATATAATGCTCCAATTTTAAATATAACTTTGATAACAACTGGACTTGCTCTTAAATCACGAAAATGTTTAGAATGAATAAAACCGCGAAAACGATCCATAGATAGACAAAAATAAAGGAGACGGAAAGAAGACCCGTTTCTAAACATCGCATCCTGTGAGTACCTGTAAAGTGACCACTTCACTCCAGGGACCTTTCGAGAACGATATTATATCTCTACTTATGCCAAATAATTCAATTCTTATTGGCCGATGATCATCAAGCAACCATTGACAGCAACCGCACAATTGCCAACAGGAAGTCACGTACCTGTTAAAAAAGGCGCTTTATTTAAACTTTGCTACTTACAAAAGTTAAATACTAAAAACGTAACAACTGATCTGAAGTCATTCGTTTTACATGATTTGCGCTAGTATAAAGATACGCTATTTATATTATTTCTATTCCTCCTTTTCATTCCGTATGTAATCAGATTTGGAGTATTTTAGAACTACAAACTTTGTTTTCTTGATTTACCCTACTTTGAAGTCCATAGATATTCCTTAAGGGTGTCTACGAAATACATCTGAAGTTACGTTCAATTTTTCAAATTTTATTTTATAAATGCTATTTGATAAAAAATAACTAATTCTTATTCCGTGTAAATCGATAGTTTGTAGTTCAAACTCACTCCTTAGAATAGTATCTAGGATAATGTACCCTTAGTAACAGAAAGTTCTCAAATAGCTTTCATTCGCAATTACGGTTTGCAGATAACATTGCTTATTTAATTCACCGTTAGACAATATTAGATTATATCATCCTGACTTGCTCTGCCTTTGCCCTAAGAGATCTTCCATATCAATAAATTATACCGTTTAATTTTCAAATATTCAAGAAAATTAGGAGCTATATAACGATGTAACTACTAGCTACAGTTGTCTTTATAAGTGGCTACAAAGTTTCCATCACGAAGATTTAGCACATTTTAATTCATGCAATTGCGCTTGTGAAACAATCGATTAAAATAAACTATAACAAATCGATTGAAATAAATTTTTAGAAATTGGAGCGTAAGAAATCCATGCTATGTACTGCGTGTGAAATTGACGCTAATGACCTTGTGAAATTCACGTTACCACGGAGACACATCAGTAGAAATGCACCAGCTAGCTTAGTGGCGAGGGGCAGATTCTATGAAAACAACAGGAATTCTTTTAAGTTATACTTTCAGTCCAATAACATATGCTGGGCGCCAATTCACCTAGCACTAGTCTATCTTGCTAAATGGTGAGTGATCTCTGATATGGTGCTAATATAATTTAATAAGTTCTAACAACTCAGGTTAGTAGAGCCTCAATACACATATCCTTTTCCTGCAATTACTAACTTAAAATATACAAATAAAAGCTCTAAGCTGTTCTCTTAACTGATATTAAAACATTAATATCATTGTGACAAAAGAAATTGAATAATTTAAACAATTCTTATTTGGTCAAATCTACGTGAAAAAAATTATTAGTTATAAATATTCAATTAAGCTAAATAGGTATCTATAATTTTCTAAAATGACAGTTGTGGCGCATTCTTTGGTTTTAAATCGCTTTCAATCAAGCATGCACCAAAGTAAGAGTTCGTTTAATAAGTATATGGGTTGTATGCATTTAAATATTAACTAACAAGTTGATATATGCAGCAGATGGAAGATAATCAACGACTTACAGTTTCTTTTCTTCCAAGACTCAAGCAACCCCTAACAAGACAACAATGGGGTATTAGTAAGTAATCTTCGGAATCCAACGGCTGTATATGAAAGCATCTACTTATCAAATTACCTCCACTAAGTACCAGTAACTTCTTTAATTGCGCGCTCGCAAACGCGTCAGTTTTTTTTCAGTAGCAAACTCGAATTAATGGTATTACCGTACTGTAAATTATTTTATTATGATTTGATGGTATATATCAGTTAAGTGTCTCTCGGGGTTTACGCAATATACTAATTCACGGGATTCGCGCGATTTGAACTGAACTTGTGGTTAAGGTCAAGGGTTTGTCGGCGCATGAGAATCTATATATTAGTATTTGCACATTGCCTATTTACTACCACATTTGCAGCATTTGATCTAGTTTACGCACTAAATTTTATGACGTTTTATGCTTTTGTCTATTTAAGTAATTTACAAGGACTTTAGTATCTTTGCAATACCTGAGAATTATTCCAACTCCACGCTTGTAGGATGTAGTCGAGGAAAATACGTTGGCGTTTGTTGAATTTGGTGTCTATAGTAATGTCTCGGTTTTTAATCGCTGGTTGTAAAAGAATATACTAAGTATTATACTATGTACTGTACGTGCGCTTTCCAATTTAATTTATTATCTATCTGACACCGAAAAACGTGATGGCTTCTTTGAATGGGATTTTCTCCCCTCCTAGCTCTAGCCTAGGTGGTCGCTGTCCCGGTTTCGTCCTGAAATAGAGCGCTTCGATTTCGACGAGTTGAATTTTAATTTTACCGCCTGCGACCATTCGTGCAACTTATTTAGCACCTCGTTTGGTTTTGTTCGCATGCCTATTAATAATCGCGATCTGATAATTAAAAACGTTTTATCCGCAAACCCAACGATCGACCATCCTAGGGGCAACTTAACCCTAAAGATGCTCTCATACAACAACTTCCAGAATGTGGGACCAGAGCATAACCCCTGCAGGCATCCTCTTTCAACTTCGCGCGACAAAACTTCACTTGGAATTTCAACCTGTGCCAATCGCTCCGAGAATAGCTCTTGAGCAAAGGCACCAAGTTTCGCGAACAATCCCTACGATCTACCTCGTAAACAATTAATGGCTACCAGGCAGCATCAATGGTCCTAAAATGTCCAAAGCAACAACAACACAGTACCATTTAGCATCTCTCGCCTGCTTAATTTTCCCGACAACGAACTCTATCGCGTCGAAAGTCGATTTGCCCTCCATGAAACCAATCTGTCGATCACTAAAACCGCTTCTGTCTCTCACTAAGTGCCCAACGCGCGTGGTCATAACTCGGTCCAAAGCTTTCCCCAGCACAGGTAGCAAGTTAATTGGACGATAGCCGCTCGGGTCTGGCGCATCCGCCTTTTTAAGTTTAGGGATAAGTTTCATGTTTTAGACTTTCCAGCAACGCGGAAATACGCCCTTTTCTAAACATAGATTAAACAACCCGGCAAAGATACACGAGGCTAACAGGCACGCCGCCAGAGCTGTGTCTGAAATGATTCCGTCATGCTCCGGTGCCTTCTTAGGGTTCATCCTCCTAAGAGCCCTTACGACCTCGTGAACTAAGCTTGCCTTGTCGGCACCTGTTCCTTGCGCATCTGTAGCTTTCTGACGTACTAAATCGTGCGACCCTTATCCTCCTCGGATTTATCCGATGCGAAGAATTTCTCTAGCAAAAATTTCCGCCGTCGTTTTAAAACCTTCCGTGTATTCGCCATTTGTTTTCTTTATATTACCGAGCGCGATTTTCCTTTGTTTTTGTCTTATTACGCGCTACGCTGTTCTCCATGGTTATTTCTCGGAGTTACACTCGCAGAATTCTTTAAATTTATTCGTTCGGGTTTCTTCCATTAATATTTTATATTCGCGATTACTTTGATTATATTCGATTCTCCGTTGTTCTCTTATTTCTCCCGAGGCGCGTTGATAGCGGCGCCTTAGGTAACGTGTTTCTGCCCGCTGGATGGTTAGTTCCCGAGTCCACCAGGGTACGCAGTTATTACCTACAACGTATTTATTCTCGTTTTTATTTCGGCTACTGTTAAGAGCTCGTTCGATAAATTATTTAATATTATTCCGGCGCACGTCGTATTATTTATTATTAATCCGTTACCGCTACCCTTGTTTAAGACGGCAACCCTCTTCCAAAACCTGTTATTTTGTGGCTATACAGGTGCGGTTCATGTATATGCCCGAAGTCGATATTTTTCTCGGCGAATAACATTACGAAGTTATTTGTTGTCCCTTTTCCTTTTCCGAGATTTAGTTGCGCTAATTTTATCTTCTTTCTTCTTATAGAATTTCTATTTTCTTCACAGTCCATAATCGATGTTACGTGTGATTGCGTTCTTCAACCGCAGCATCGTGGGGCATTTACTCAATTTGGCGTCGTGACGGGTATCGACCTTCGCGCCACCGCCAGTTCTGTCGTTTGCTTTTGTGCAAACCACACAGCAGTAGACTGCCTTCTGGCAATTCTTGAATTCATGCGCGGTCTCGGCACAGTTACCGCATCACTGTACCTTCTCCCTGCAATCCATCGATCTATGGCCGTACTCGTAGCACCGGTAACACTGCGTCGTCAAGAAGTAGTCCCGGGCCCAGATTCTTCGCCACCTGAGGTTGATAGCCTCCGAAGTGTGGAAGTCACTTCAAAGACTACGTTGGTGAAGGTATCCCTAGGGCATTTTCCGCCAAACCTACACTTCTATCAGGTGGTTTTCCAGTTTCAAATCGTCGCAATCAATCGCACGAGCTCTTCGGCCTTCGTCCCCTCCTCGACCCCCGGAAGAACGACTCGTAGACGCTTCTTCTCGATCGTCTTCGCTACGAGCTCATTGAAGTGCCCGCCAACCTTCGACTGCACTTTCTTGGCGTCGTCGCGACCTGCGCATTCCACAACAACATCGTCCCTACGTGTCCGACGAGCTCCAACCACAACAAACCCATCACGAGCGGGATCGACCTTTTTCTTCAGGGTCTACATAACGTCCTCCTTCTCACCAAGCTTGGCGTCGATCCTAACTGCAAAAGTTGGCGTAGCACCTGCAGCTGCTGCAGCATACGACACCTTCCGCGGCATCATCACCTCCTCTCTGCGGAGACTTTTCTGACCTGAAACAGCAATGAACCACGCTGGACTTCCCGCGACAACACTAGCTCTTCCAGAATTATCTATACACAGTCGAAGCGCCCTAACCATGCCTATAAGCTGATTCGTCACGTCGCGGATATTATCCGCGGAGTGCCGAAACGCTTTCCTGTCGTCTATTACGATCATGGCAGAGGTCATCGGCACCTTTCCGCAGATGGACGCGTGCGCCTTCCTCACCTTGAACTTCAAAACGCCAGCTCGTTGTGGTCGCTAGCCTGAACGCTACCGTTGCTGCTAGTCGACATCTTACGCTGAGCACTTGAAGTTGAGGGTAATTCTGGCGCTGCAACCACCGCAGGAGGCCCCGACTCCCCCGACATGACCGCCACAGGCGCAGGCTCCTTCCCTAATGTCTAAACCACTTTCTACGACCATATCATAACGTTCGTTAACGAAGCCTTAAGTTCTTTCTCCCCTATAGCGTCCCTAGCCTCCGACCTAACTGACTCCGACCCATCACCCCTCTTCTTCCTCGGCAACAACACCTTGTCTAGGTGGACCACCATACTGGCGATGCTAACGACAAAAGGACAACCAATAAAAAACGCAACCCAATAAACGACTTGACCGCTAGGACGCTAAAAGAACTCAAAGATAAGATAGACCCCTCAACGTCATGAATATCTGCGATGGCAAAACACAAACGTTGGTCCAATAAAAGTACTTTGATTAAAGATAAACCGTCAACACCCTGTATTTATTTATTTAATTAAACTTCAATCAGTCAAATTAAATTTTAAACCTAACAAAAATACGTTAAACACTAAACATGAACATAAAAACTACGACCCAATAAAAATACCTCAATTAAAAATGAACCGTAAACAACACTGTATTTATTTATTTAAATTTTTAAACAGAAAAATCAAATTCACAAGCTAATTACTTCTAAAAATCAAATTTATAAAATATTGCACTTTAAACTTAAATATAGAAATAAACAAATATAAACACACGCTATTGGAACGTGGTACCGCTAACGCACTTATGTTTATATTTGGTGCCTGGCACGAGATTCAAGTGTTACACCATTAATTACACTGAAAACTCGACTTTATGAACGTTTAAGTACGCGAGTACTTAAAATATGGCATATTTTTATTTAAATTATTGCAAATTTTTTGATTTTTAAGCTATTTGTTTAATGCAAAAAGGGCCTAGATTTTGGTTATTAGACTGTTAACTTATTACACGCGCACTATAAAATTTTTACATTCTTATTTGAGAATTTTACAGGTTTTTTAACTCGATGTACGCGGTTTTTCTATAAATTTATTAAAAACGCCATTAAAATTTTTTTTTGAAATTGTTTTGAGCATTTCTTTGTTAGTTTTTTGGTTATTCGCCCAAAATTTCATTTAGTTAATTTCGAATTTTTTAAAAATTCAACGAAGAACGCGTTCTATCTATTTATTATTTATTCGTCTAAATTATTGTTTTTGATTTTATTTCTCTGCCCTGATTTAAAAAAAAAAGTTAATGCCACACAGTAATAAAATAATATACAATAAAAAGCAAAGCTTCAAATATAATAAAAACCCTATATAGAAACTTACATGTAGCTTTGTATTCGGGAGCTCCGTGAAACACGTCCGCTCACTTCAACCGCTAACTAGAAAGTTCCACAAAACCATATCACAAGATTGACTCAAATTTAAATACAACATAACGTAGGTAGAAGTACGCGCAATATTAAAAGTTGCCGAAAGCCAGGAAATAAGAGAGTTAGAAGAATGGAGGGTTATTAGGGTTATTATCTGTTCAGATTGTCAAGCACCATTCCAAGCATTCTCCCCCCCGACCGGACGCCCCCAGGATCAGAGGTGCGGAAACGTATTGGAGGAATTGATCAATCAGAACACCGCGTTAACCAGGAAAACGAGGAAGCTAATAGGCTAGTTAAGCAGGGAGTAGGAATCCCCTATTTAGAGCCTCAACCATACATAAGCCCAACGAGGAAATCGGTGGCGTTCAAACTAAAACTTTGGATGCGGCGGAAGTAAAAAACGGAGTTGAAAGAAGAGGGGACTGTATACAGTCAAAGATAATAATAGCCGGGTCGGACGAGTCAAGAACGGCATAACTATTCAATAAAGATAGAAAAAGACCTCAACGTATTTGTGGTAATCCTTACTGGCCATTGCAGGTTTCGGAGATACTTGGATATTGAAGTAGAGTCTAGGCGCCCAACCTGTGAAAGGCAGGAGAAAACTTTTACCGCTGCATAGGGGAGAGCGAGGATATATGAGGTTACGACATGTGGTCCTGAGCTTATGCAGCTTAAAACATGAGGAGTTGGTCTGGCCAAACATGCTGGCTTTCATTAAAGAAACTAGCAGGTTTGCAACAGGAGGGCAAAACATGATAGTTAAGATGGGGGAGGGGGATCATAAGTGTTAGTAAAAAAGGCCAAGAGCCTATTTGCTGGACTACGTTTGTCTCCACTAATTTACTACTACTATTATTACTAAAGCAGAAAAGTTAACAGAACAAGATTTAAATTGAACTCAACATTGATGTGCAAAATTTGCTATTCAAGGCTAGAAAATACCATCCATTATCTGGAAAAAGATGTATGTAGCAGTGGTAAATATGTAAAGGATACTATGATTGCACGTTTACTTTTACAAAGTTGTCGAAAATGGTATAGGAAAGCTTGTGATACTTTCGGCAATCACGTACATGTTAGAAAAATCATATGAAAAACAAGCGTAATTCGCAATGTTTCATTTTTCATGCTTCGATTTAAAAACACCTTCAATAAGAGAATATAGTTTTCTCAATGTGTTGTTACTCGTTTTCTAAATAAAGATTGTGAAGTCATTGACAAAAAGTTAACAGATTTATAAGGGCAGAACGACCACCGTTCATTGCAAAATATCTGAGTTATGAAAGCATTTAAGTCGAGCAAACTCGATCGCTGCAGTTGCGAATGCTGAAAATTAGAGCGTTATATGATGTGTAATATCGGAGAAGAGACCCCACAAGGAGCATCATAAATTTGTAATTAATTGCCAAAATTTGTGAATCAAATAGCATTAAAATTCTGTAAATTAAATTATATTCATATAGGGTGAGTTGTAAAAGATGTAGAGGGCTTTGAATATTTTGGTCCTTCGGTTGTGTTTATTAATGCACATACATTCATTATCAAAGCTATAAAAATTGTACCAATTGAGATCCACACCTTAAATTCCTAATTTTACGGTCTAGGAACCACGGTGAAAAAGACATTCATTATCAAAGCTATAAAAATTGTACCAATTGAGATCCACACCTTAAATTCCTAATTTTACGGTCTAGGAACCACGGTGAAAAAGACGATGCGTTCAGGCGATTTTGAAAACAGCGATTTTACTGGTTGTGACCACGGCATTGCTTATTTATCAGAACAGCAGCGATTACCGGGTCTGATATCGAACAGATACAATCTTAGTCTGGAGTAGAATGCTATAGACAGAACCTGTGAAATTTTTGCTCTTTAAAATTTTTCCCTATTCATGGGGACTTTTTTGAGGATTTAATAAATGCATTTAAATTAGAATTTCCCGGAAATCTAAATCCGTCAAAGTTTTTGAAATCGTACAACCCCTTGCCGAGTTACACCCCTTTAAAACGGAGCTAGAACAAATTTTGCTCTTTAAACATTTTCCCTGTTTATGGGGGCTTTTCCGAAGATTTAAGAAATGTATGTAGTCGAGAATTTTTCAGGAAATCTTAATGTTTTTGAATTTTTGAAATCGGAATAGTCGTTACCGAGTTACAGCCACGAAGCGCGCATTTCGTAGCTTATACTTGTGAAAAAAAGTTAATTAATAGTATAAAAAATTAGGCTTAAACTTTAATAGTAATTCTGTTGAGTTAAAAGTATATTAAATGTAAAACCATTTTTAATAACTACTTTAAAAAGTAATAGAAAACACCTGCGACGCTAGTTTTTAAACGGGTTTTAAACTGTTTCCGCTCGTCGGAGTGATGTTACTTCTTACATTTAAATGTTTCTGTTACATAACCGTCGACGCGGTATATGTGACGCAACGGCAGTAGGTAACGCTAATCTTTAATACAGGTTTTAGCGCGCCCATCTGTCAATGACGTCACACAATATGCAAATTAATACGCGTAAATGACGGAATATATAAAATGTTAGAAATGAAGTATAAACAATAAGGTACTTACATAAATAGGTACAGCTTCTACAGAATAAGGTAAGGATGGCGTCTGCGACGTCCATCGGGATTGCTCCGGCCAGCGACGGCGGTCGTGGGCTGCTCCCAGGTTGTATCCAGATTGCGTCTTCTTTCCTAATATGAAGCGGGAACGATAAGGAACAGGTTTATAGGAAAAGATAAACAAAGATAAGCAAAAGGAAATCTACATAATAAAAAATGAAGATAAGATTCCAGACACGATCACTCTACTCGAAGTTCAAAGGCAAAAAGCCACGTTTCAGCGTCTCTCGGAAAAACCCCACTTTTTTCTCCCCCCACACGCGTCGGCGCGAAGTTCGTCCAATGCACTTCTGACGTGACGGAAATACACGCCAAGTCTTTCAAATTTAAGGCGCGAAAACTTCCGCACATTAAAATTAAACTAAGGAATGTCTAGTGCCAAATTTTTGGCACGTAACATACTTGAGTTTATTTATCACGACACAGCGAGAAAGAAAGCAAGGTCACATACCTTCACCTGTCGGTGTAATTTATTGTGTTATTCATGAAGTGGAAGGTGGGGGAACTTGTAGAGAAAATAGCTAAAAAATTTAAAATATTAGAGAGCTTTATGAAGATACTTTGAATTTAAAACAAAAAAAAAAAACTAAAGGTATATTGTACAGATAAAAAAACAACGTCATATGAACGAAAAAGTATGACCAATTTATCAAACGAATAAAGAAATCCAGAAAAACCAAGGTGTTTTACTCATTTAGATATCAAAGGCAGAAATGGTTTTGAATACAACATAAGAAGAAAGGCAAGCAAAGGGAAACGATACTAGACATTATGAGGTATAAAAAATATTTTTTATTGTAGAAGATATATTTAAAAGGTGGATAAAAAATTAAATACTGTGAAGGAGTATTATCGGCATAAAGTTTTAGGTGTTTTACATGCTACTTCTCTTGTGGTTTACCATAAAGTTTATAGATAAATGGATTAACAATCCCTTTCACTTACGAAGTAATTTAACTGAAAATTTAATAGGTTCATAACAAACTGTTTTTGATTTCAAACGTAGCTATTCATTTTAAAAGTTTACGTTTGATTTTCAAAAAAATTCCCTAAAAAGTTAACTTACAGTTTTCATTAGTAACTCTGCAAATAAAAATTATATCAAAAGATGGATTAAGTCCATTAGTAAGTAAACAAAATATGCAAGAAGAAAATTTTGACAAATGCTTATATATCTACAAAATTGTACCATTTAAATAGGAAAAGATAATTATTAAACATCGAAACCTTAAAGTATTCGACAAAGACAAATCACAGATCAATCCAAGTCATGTAGTAAAAAATGTAATATAAATACCATGGTATTTCAAAATATGTAAATCTGTACAAAACTAATTGCAGAAATAAATTATTTATAGGTTACGTGTAAAATGCATGATTCGAAAACGTTATTGGGTACAAAATTTGGAAGCACTGGTTTATTCGTAAAAACAACAATTTAGTTTGTTGTTTTTATTAAGCTTAAACATTAATTACTACTTCAAAAAACCTGTCTAGGTGTTAGAATTACATGTCCTGTATTATTTTAAAGTTACGCAAATTAGTACAAAGCAGACGAATTAGAGTTTGCGAGTAATGATTTTAAAGTTGTACTGTCAAAACGTACGGGTCTGACAGAAACAGAAAGGACAATAAAGTAAGGACCAGCACGAATCACGATTACATATGAAAAAACAAAAGAAACGAGAAATACCGGGCTATCTACAAACGCGGAGAGTGGGGTGGTTCCCATAAACAAGAAAGGACATCGCCATCGAGTTTTACAATGAAAATAAAAATTTTTATTTAAGCAGACAGGTAGTTTATACAAAATATCAAAGCGGAAGTATAGGGATATTTGAGAACATCGTAAGTTGAAAGACAATATTTATGAAAGCAAAATTGAACGTAACAAAGTATTACAACATACGCAAGTTTTACAATAAGAAACCAATTATTGTGAAACGTATTCTTCTAGCAAATGCAAAAAACATGAAGGAAGCGTTCACTTTCAGTTTAATACATAAGAGGGTTATTTAGTTACGGAATCGAAAAATATTTTTCAGCATGGTACTAGAGTCGATATTTTCGGTTTATATAGTAATTCTAAGCCCAAAACAAAGCAAATATTATATATTATGCAGTATTTATCAAGATATCATTGAAATTTAACATACACAAACATAACGTTACATACAATTTATAATTGCTTATTATAGGTAGTTTACAACGCAATCCGTAAACTTTTTCTTAATTCAAAGAAAGAAAGAAAGAAGCTAACCATTAACATTTATAATTAACAAACAATATTATATCATAGAAAACGCCACATGAGTTAAGCGTTATTATTGCAATTCCTACCAACCCCCAAACCCTTACCAAATAAGTTTTCTAGTTCAAGCATGCAAATTCTTTATGAGAGCTATAACAGATCGTCACACGATTATGTTCTCATGCAGCGGGATTGATTTCTCAGATTTGTATAGTTCGGTTCTCAGCAGATTTGTGACATGATGCTTGCCGGTGGTAACGGTAGTGCCCTAAACAGAAAATGTAAGAGAGGTTGTATGTAATCGAGTTCTACATCACAACATGCGGCAGCACATCCCATAAACACAGTTGCTTCTTGAAACTGCGATACTGAAGTGATCAATTCAAGTTCATGTAAATTATCTTTATTGTTTTAACACTCATTCGTTACTTAGTGGGATTAGCTTATTTAAATTGGTTAATATTCTACAACTATTGGAATACTTCGACACTTTAATAACGCGCGTTCGCAGTACATTATCTGAACACGATAAAAATTCCCGAGACTATCTTAACGTATTTATACATATTAAAATCATTCCAATCATACAATGCAACTAATAATTTATAAAATAAACTGGACCAGATGCAGTAAACAAAGGGAATTATTTTACTTTTGTAGAAAAAGTAATAAATCTATTAAAAATAAGAAATGGAAACTGGATAATCAATAGTTGAAACGGCACGCTACGCGTTAATAATTGTAAAAATTAGTCAGATATATGCAAGAAGGAGGTTGCTTTAGTACATAGCCAGAAAATAATACGCCTACATAGGTTAAGTGAAGGAAAACAAAAACACTGCAATTGAATAGGCGTACAAACCATTAAGCTTACGATGAATTAAGCGTTTCAAATACTATAATAACGAAACCTAATGTTATTAAGAAAAAAGTATAAATATTGTATTAGTATTAAAACCTTCCAAGAAATAATGGCAACGGTATTCGTGGAATTATTATCTGACATAAAGAATTTTTATATAAGAGTAATAATTTTCAGCACAAGGACAAAGAACCAGTAAACAATTAACTGAAGTAACAAGAACTCATTACTGAAGTAGATATAATATTCTTTATTAAATTTGTTGCTTGAACAAATACGTTCTAAATAAAAATACCTCAGCTGTATTATATAACAAAACTAATGCACTTGTTACGCAACTTTGCCCCAACAACGAGGCAGTTGAAGAGCCTTCCACTTCAAGTTCTGGCATTTACCACAAAACCAACGATTTGTGCACGTTCCTTGTCTTCTTTGCTCAATATACGATTTCCACGCTTTCTCAGAAACCTAACAAATTAACGGATTATGGGACTTTTAAACCCTTCACGATATATTTAATTTAAAATTAAATTTTGGAATAAAAATGGAATTTAAAAATTAGAAATTACTTTTAAAATATTACTTGAAATTTCTAAATAAATATCAAATTTTGTTGTGTACAAATGTGGTTTTAATATAAAATTAGCACTTCCGAGTAATGTAAGTGTAAAGTTGTTTATAGCTCGCCGAATTATGTAGTTGAATAAAATCTTAATTAAAAGCTTTTAGTTGGATTTACAGTTTCTACTTTACGTCGTTAAAATAGAAAATCAATGGGCTTTTAAAAATTATTATTACGGGTGCTTTCAGGAATTTAACATCCCACTACTACGCAAATGCTGTGAATTATAACTAAAAGTTACAGACAAATTTTTTTGTCATTGTATACGCTTTCTTTGGGGTGGAAAGATACAAATATAAATGATTAGGACATTATATTTATTTGTATTTAAGTAAATATAAAAAAATGTCTAACATACTGGAAGACATTTATAATATTGTTATGAAATTTTTCGCTAGAGACATCCAAAGGAACTGTCCACTTTCATAGACTAAGCTAAAGAAATAGAATCACGTCAAACCGTCTTGTCTCGGCAATGCCTTAAATATTATTCCTAGGAAGACTGTTGTTCCGAATAGGTCTCCTTTGCTTCTAGTTTCCTAAATTTACCACGTTATACATTTTTTTTACAGTCCCTTAAAAACACTCATTAAATTTTTTGGTTCAATTAAAGAAAATTGCAAACTGAAATGTTTTGAAAAATGCCGCAAAACGTCAACGACCCTAACCAAGTGTCCGATGCATCGACTCATCCGCCATAAGTGCGAGAATACAAAGGTGAACGAACCCACCACCGACAAGACATTGACCCCGACTTGCAGCAGCTTAAGTCACGCTAAAAACGGGAAAACAAAAGTCAACACGCGTGCAACCGCTCTCGTCACTCACAAAGGTCAATGAACTCGTAATGTAATGACACTAGGGGTCAATAACCGCCTCTGGAGGTACTAGAACGCGTACTATATACTACTCTACATAATCTATATACTTATTTACTATATTGATGCAGACCGAATTCGCTACGACTAGAGCTAGTCAATATAAGTACACAAGAACCACACATTTACAACAGTACATTTAAAGATAATATCTCAAATTATAAGATAAACCTTAATCTAAAGTAATGCTCTTAACATTACTAGAATGTAAGCAAACTATATACCATTCAGGAGCTTTTACCATATTGTATTACTTCCCGCAGACTTTGAAGAGTATGGGTAGCTACAATGGTTACCCATCTCATCCTAACTTGATCTACTTGTAACACGGTATCCACACAAAATATGCTGTAATCAAAACGTACATTTCTATGGTACAACGAAACGAACCCTATTTCTAAGAATCTTATAATATTGAGTACAAATTCTGGTTAAACTATTAAGATTTCTATTTAAAGGTATTTCATCTTTCAATTATCTACCAGTCACGTAAAAAGAGAAAGCACGTTTTTTATTATAAGGATTTGCAACTGCCCGATTTAGCAGAGAAGAACCAACGCGAACAACTCGTTAAACCAATGTAGTTGTAAAATGTTTTCTGAAAAAATAATCACGAAAATCCAATATATAATAGAAATAAGTTGAGCAGGTGTTCATCTTGCCAAGATAATACGGCAGCTGCTTTACCTAATTACCATTAAACTAGCAACATTAACGAAATTCCTAATCAGTAAGGATTACATGTCTAGATAAGGGACCAGAAAGAATATAAACAAGCGAGCCGTGAATTTAATAAAAGACGATCACAGTTAATTGCCTGATGAAGCGAGCTGGAAATTATAGGAGTGTAGCAACCAAAAACTCAAATAAGTGGAAATTGAAATGGATTTTAAAGTAAGTAGGTAGTAAATTTAGAAATACAAAATGCAACGTAGCAAGTTTCCTTATTTTTTTTGAGTATTAAATTACTCAAAGTTTTTAAAATTGTCTTTATTTACTTTTCAGTCCATGATCTAGGATCGTAAAGTAAATAAAGACAATTTTAAAAACTGTGAATGGTTTAATACCCAAGAAAAATACAAAACAAACTAGAATAAACATACAGGGAGTAGTAACAAATTCCCATTCTGCTTCTTATATTGTCGGTGGTTATCATGTCATTGCACAATCTTGCTATTGAAGTTATAAAATCAACCCGAGAAAGTACGTGTTTCATGTGATACACTTAGGCTTACATTTGTACTTTCTGTCTGAGGTAACACAAATGCATACATTGCAAACTATTGTATGAAATGATTAACTCATACCTGTAATCTCATATGCGTGAGTTTCCCTTTGTCAGTGTCTGGGACTTTACATTGTATTAAGTATGTCTATTGTTTTCTTCTATATTTGCAGCTATAATATTGAAATTATGTAACGTTCGATTTAATTTATTTAGATAAAATTTTTAAAATTTAATATTTAAAATGCATATATTACTAAATTTACAGTTATTTACGAGTTTAAAGCTTTCAAATCACAACGTCTACTATAAAAGTTTACCGTTGAAAGTGTTTTGTTTACATTTTTGGTGGTGTGGTGGTAACCCTGAGTTGAGTTCCGATATATATTCAACAGTGATATAAGTTTTATATTTATTGTTTTAAGTTTATGATTTTAAGTTTATAAAAAGAGCTGGAAGCATTTTGCGAGTCGGAGCGTGGGATGTCAGAAGCATGAACCAAGTAGATATGCAAGAGAGTTTGAACATTTAAATGGATAGATTAGCATTAGACGTAGTAGGGATTAGTGAAGTTCCGTGGCCTCAGACGGGAGATTTTTGGAGCGATGCCTTTAGGGTGATTCATATAGGATCGGAGAAAGAAAATTCGGGTGTATGTATAGTGATGTGGACAAAGATAGGACGCTGTGTAGAAAACTACTTACAAAAGGACAAAATAGTACTCATGGTTGTTTAGAATCTATATCGGTAAATACAGTACTGATACAGGTATACATGGCCAGCTCTAGTTACAGTGAGGAAGAAGTAGAAGCAATCTACAAAGATATCGGACACATACTAGGATTCGTAAAAGGACATGAAAATTTAATAATTACCGGAGATTTTAATTTAGTGGTAGGTGAGGGTAAGGAAGGAGCGGTAGTAGGTTTATTTGGTTTAGGCACGATCAACGACAAGGAAATAGGCTGTAGAATTTTGCGACAAAAACAATTTAACCGTTACAAACACATTATTTCAACATCATTCTAGAGAACGATGCACTTGGAAGATGCCAGGAGACAGGGAGATATGAAATATATTACATTCTTGTTGGACAACGGTTTAATCATCAAGTAAAAAACTGTAGAAGCTACCCAGAAGCAGATATCGACACTGACTACAACATAGTAATTAAGAAAGCCACGCGTAAATTTAAAAATTTGAAAAAAGGAATGGAAAAAGGCACTTTGACTTTGGGAACTAAAAGATAAAGATATCCACAAAAGATTTGAGAAAGAGTCAAACGAATTGCAGAATAATATCGATATAATTTCTGATACTAAGAAAGTAGAAACAGAATGGAATAACATTAAATCCAGCTTAGACATGGCGGTCATTCTGTGGTCTGAACAAAAAAAAGAAATCATAGGTAACAGAGGGTATTCTGAATTTAGCAGAAGAAAGGCGAAAATACAAAAACAGACCAGACCAAACAGGAAAACACAGATTCAAAGTCTAAAGTGGGAAATTATTTGCAAATGCAGGAAAGCTACAGAACAATGGATTGGTGAAAAGTGCAAAATATAAACTAAGATGGAAAGAGGAAAAACAAACTAAGCATACAAACTAATTAGAATTAATTTTAGGGATATAAAACCGTATAGCAAAAATATAAGGGACGCGGGAGGAAACATCATTAAAGAAAATATAGAGAAAGTGGTTAGATGGCTAAAATATATAGGGAATGTATATACATGATCGGAAGTAGAAGCACTATAACAGGAATCTGACATTGAAAAGGATGACTTGAGTTGACTAAATTTAGAGTGAGTTTGAATTGGCATTAAAGAGTTTGAATACTAATAAGGTACCGGGTATAAATAAGGTACACGCAGAAAATCTAAAAGCCGCTAGACAAGCAGTAATAGAACGTCTTTTCCAACTTGTTACTTATATGTATGAGACAGGCAAGTTTCACCCAGATTTCAAACATAACACCGTAATCACTATACCAAAAACAAAGGGTGCGGATAAATGTGACAATCTTCGAACAATAAGTTCGACGGCACACGTGTCAAAAGTATTAACTAGAGTTGTATAAAGACCAATGGAAAAACGAATTGAAGAAATACTAGGAAAAGATCAATTTGAGTTTAGGTGAAACAGGGGAACATGGGAGATCATTTAAACTGTAAGAATGATGATGCAAAAAAAACAATAGAAAAGGGAGAAAGTATGTATACAGAGTTTGTAGACCAGGAAAAAACGTTTGATAAAGCAAAAAGGGAAAAAATGTTCAAAATATTCAAAAAGATTGGGATGAGTTACTAGCATAGTCGGGTAGTACACAGCTTATACAAAAATCAACCAGTTGTAATAGAATTAGTGCAGGAACGTTGAGAAGTAAATATTAGAAAAGGGACGAAACAGCAATGCGCCCTATGCCCTCTATTTTTTAACTTAAACATCGAAGAGGCAGGAAAACATTTGTTATTATTAAGCAAAGACAAAAGATTGATAAGTTTAGATTTGCAGACCACATAGCGGTATTACCATCTAGCAAGGAAGAGTTAAAAGCAGCTCTTAATGAAATGGAAATAGTAATAACAGTGAGTTATGGTATGAAAATCAACAACATAAAACTAAAGTATTAGTATGTAAAAGAGATGAAAATAAGTTAAACACCCAAAATCAAATAGAAAATGTTAAGAATTTCTGCAACCTAAGAAGCAAAATAACGCAATATTGAAAAGTGTAAATGATATAAAACAAAGATTGGCACAAAGCCGTGTTGTATTTAAGAAGAAAAGGTAACTACTATGTTCAAACACAACAAACATAGAAACAAAGAAAATGTTGCTGAAAGCATATATGGGGCGCACGGCACTGTATGGATGTGAAACTTTGATAGTAGCTTTTGAAATGTGGTGCTACACACGTATGATGAGGATATCATGGACAGATAAAGTTAAGAACAAAGAGGTTGTAGAAATTGTAGGATAAGAAAAAAGAGAAGATGAGGCAGACCTAGGTTAGACTATTGCACACAGATAATGAAAGATGTAGGCTGTGGAAATTTCAGAGAAATGTTTATATTAGCGCAGAATGGAAATCAATCGAGGTATGCGTTCAACCAGTTCCAAAACGAAAAACCTTTATGATGAAAAAAAGTAATTGATGATTATTGTTGGTTGTGCAATATTCTCAACAATTGTTTATTATGCGAAAGGATTAATTGGACGACTATTAATGAATGATAATGATAACAATAATTATAATAATTATAGCAAAAATAGATAAACAGCTACAAAAAAACTATGAAAGTAGACTAGACCTACTGGGAATACCACTTAAAAAACAAATTCACTTCCGACTTTTGTTAAATGAAATAAACATAGGAACAAAGACAAATTTTGTTGAAAGCGTATGTGTGAAGTACAGCACTGCACGGTTATGTAATGGGGACAGTAGAAGTAAACAGGAAATAGGTAGAAGCCTTTGGAATCTGGTGCTTCAGATGTATGATGATGATAGCATAGACAGACACAGTTAAGAACAAAGAGGTTCTAGAAATAGAGGAACTTATTACGCTCAACTCTCCCAGTAAACCCCAGGCAAGTAAATAATGTTACCAAACACTTAGCGTCGTCCTCAGGGGCGGTTATTTGATGTTGTCCTGTTGTGGATCGCTGCTTCTGCTCGCGGTGCTACGCTAAACAATACGCTAAAGATACGGGTAAAAGGGTGGGAACAGAAACAGGAACTCACGACATCACTATCCGGTAGACGGTAGAATAATTGTTACTCCTCAGAAGTCCGTACAGTAATCGTCGAGCTAGCGTTCTTCGCCTTAAACGTCTTTCCCCACCAACCGAGATTAACACTCTTCCGCTTGCATTCTTGAAAAATGATCTTCTCACATACAACACATGCGATTGCAAAGTTACGCAAATGACGTCAAGATCCGCGTGAACGTTAATAATCTCAAGGTTTCACAGCGTCAACGAAAATTGCAGTATTCAGCGGGGATTTTCCCGAATTCTAAAAAGTCCCTAACTTTAAATTAATAAATCTAATTTAGCTTTACACCATAAAGCGTTACAAAGTAAGATATCAGTGGAAAATAAAGAAAAATGGGATAGATGAAAGGATGGAACACGTTCTAAGGCATTGGGGAATAGTGCGGGATATATTACAAGAAGAGATAGGAAAAAAGAGAGGTAGAGGTGGAGGTAGACCTAGATTACACTATGGCACACAGATCGTGGAAGATGTGGGTTGTGGGAATTTCAGGGAAATGTGTAAGTTAGCTCAGAGGAACAAATAACGGCAGTAAGCCTCGAATCAGTTCTAGGATAGAAGACTAATTGATGATGCCTCTATTCCTGATACGAACTCGGTGGTACTTATTAACTTAACATTCCATAATTTTTATAAAATAATTATTAGACTTAATTTTTAATACATATTAGTATAGGAAATATGTCACTCGCGTCGTAATAAAACTCCTAAAAAATGCGAAAAGCTTTGATTTTTAACGAATTTAATCAAACGATTCAAATCAAGAAAACGAATTCTTAGTCACGACTTCACCAGCGAGTATTTGACAATTATAAGTAACAAGTAAGGGACGTGTTCTTCAGGAAGATTCTACTGCTGCCTTCATAATAATGGGATTTTGTTGTCCATCCTTGTTCTTCATAAAAGAAAAATTGTAAGAAATGAGTCAATGTAGATAAAAATGCTTAAAATGAGTTTGCTTCTCGGTTGCTGCAAATTAATAAGTCAATCAACTTCGATACAAAGAAAATCAATCTTGAAGCATTATGTGTCAAGCGATGTCGCCCGATACCAAAATTGACACTTGATAAAGTAAATCGAAAGGGAGTGTACAAGTAAACAGTGCCAGTTTAAACCCATTTACTATATTAAACGAGTCCTTCATCGCAATCTTGTCATCAAGCAAACGCGGCCAAAGCACCGTCACGTGAATATTCTAACAAACTTTTCAATTACGAAAACTAATCCCACAACTTCATTCCTTAAATTTAATATGGCAAAACGTTCGCTTCTTGCTTCCCTTATAAAAAGCAATAATGGCACTTAAAAGAATGTTAAATGAATTCTAGAGCACCAGAATAGGAAGTACAACTGCTAAATGCACTCTCTTTGAATTTATTATGAAATCGAGCTTCCTGACGCGAATAATATTTCTGATTAAGTCGTTATTTTCACATCTAAAAGATCAAGGAGTGACTTTCTATGTTCTGGCTTTTTTTCGCTTGTTTTGAAGATCGATTTGATATATAAAATAAAACTAGCGGAAAACAACATCAGAGGGCGCTAAATGTTAATTCGGTAAAAGCTTTTATATGGAAGCTAACAGGATCTCGCGTTTAGAAAAACAACAACCGTAGTATGTTATCGCTTTAAACACACTAAATGAAGGCAAAAACGTATTTTCATGCATTTCCAAGAGTTTATTCAATTATTATAGCACCAAAACTTCTAAACAAGTTTATGTTCAATATATCTATCGATGATGATGTATACAAACACACTTGATACTTTTTTTTCATTGTGAATCAGATAATATAATACCGACTATTCACTCGGATCAATTCAATTTGATTTTATTGGATGCAGACATTGAGGTCGTATTTTCCCATTCAGTATTGGAAATCTAATTTACCTATAAAATGTTAAGGAAGTGAAATAATATAAAACCGAAGAGGGCTACGCTTTCAATTTCTTTTTTAGATACAAACAATATTTGTATATTTGCCTGAGAGTTTTCGGTTTCGTAGGTTATTGCTATAAAAATTAATCTGTTTAAAACGATTCTTGAGCAAATATCTTGTAAATGTCATGCGACTGATAACATATTAAGTATATAACGAAATAGGCACAAAAGTAAAACAAAAAATCTTAAAATTCAAAGGTTCATATTTTTCAAATATTCCGCTAAATAAAAAATCCAATGCTTTTCGTTAACTGGCGAAAGTCAATTAAAGGGAATGCTGGCAAGTGGTCAATGCGAGTCAAGTGCAACGAACGTCACCATTTTATTTAAGTACACGTGCAGAAGTTTCTTCAGTAGTACAATAAGTAAATGTGTATTACTATTGTTGAGAGTTTTTCTATACCTACCTGGAAAAACCATTTCGAATGGACCTGCACCTTGCCAAAGTTCTAGATTACTAGAACAGGTGAAATGGCTAGCGTGTTCTAATGAGCTAAAGAGACAAACTACAAGTCCATCCAAAGTAGTAGGGCCGTTAGTGAGGAACCAGACTAAGACAGGTCCTCGAAAGAGGGCAGCGACTATTTCGGTACTTAGATTGGCAGAGGTCTACCTCGACTTCTCTTTCTTCTAATCTCTGTTTCCAATATACTCCGCACTATTCCCTCATGTCTTAGTATGTGGCCTATCATCCTATCTCCCCTATTTTTTACTGTTTTCCACATATTTCTTTCTTCCCCTACCATTTCTAGTACCTCTTTGTTCTTAACTTTGTCTGTCCACGAAATCTTCATCATACGTCTGTAGCACCACATTTCAGCGGCTTCTACCTTTTTCTTGTCCATTTCTCCTACTGTCCAGACTTTGCTGTGCTCCACACATATGTCTTAAGCAATCTTTTCCTTGTTTCTATGTTTGTTGTCTTTGAACACAGTAGTTACTTTTTCTTGTTAAATGTAGCACGACCTTGTGCTAATCTTTCTTTTACATCTCTTGTACTTTTCCTATCTTGCGTTATTTGGCTTTCTAGGTAGCAGAAATCCTTAACCTCTTGTAAGTTCTCGTTACCTATTTGTATTTTTGTTTTTGATTTATTTTCCCCTCCTTTGCATACTAGAACTTTATTTATATTTTTATTAATTTACATACCGTATGTCTCTGTTAGAACTGTTTCCATTTCATTAAGAGCAACTTCTAGTTCTACTTTGCTAGATGCTAATACCGTTATATCATCTGCAAATCTAAGCATATCTCTCTTTTGTCCCAGCATAATAATTCCAAATGTCTTCCTCCTTTGACAGTATTCATTGCCTCTTCAATGTACAAGTTAAAATTAATGGGGATAAGGCACATCCTTGTTTCACCTCTTTCCTAATATTTACTTCTACGTTCCCGCTCTAATTCTATTATCTTATATTTGGATTCCAATGCTCTACCCAAAGTTACTACATTGGCCAGGAAACGAGTTTTTTTTACTTGGAAAATCTGGAATTTCGCTGAACCCTTGCTGTTCCAAGCAAGGTAGGGATCTTTAACGTGTATGACAACACTCACACATGGGACCTCCATTTTACCTCTTATCCGAACGAGGGTGTATTTTTGTGAAAAATTTTCGCCTAACATTTTTCAAGCGGACCGTATCGGGATTTAAACCCGGGACCTTGGGCATAGTAGTCACACGCATACCAACTACGCCACGGAGCGGCCTTCTAATTCTATTGCCGCTGTTTGCTTTTTGTATAAGCGACTATTAAGTAAAATTACTTCCTAAAATGTGAAGTTGTGGGTTATATTTTACAGTGAAACGAGCATACTACTGTATGAAAAGTGGAGATAATCTGTTTGAAAATTTATCGTATGACTGTTTTATAGTTTTTCCAATTTGCTTTAAAACATGATTGGTTACATTAAAATAATTAAATTACTAAAATAACACCAAAACCTTGTAAATTTATTAAGAAGCCTTTTATTAAATAAAAACGCATGGCAGCCATACCACACCATACATCACTGAATTTGTAGTAGAGAACACTATTTGTTAAAGAGCGTATTTTTTTACGCGTCATTTAAAAAAGTGAAGTTGATGCTTTCTTCAGATCGAAACGTTCTATAGAAAATTTGTAAACGCTGTCCTGTATACCTAAAATGACAAAGCCTTTTTTTGTTCTTTATACCTTTTCAAATAGCGTTGCATAGACTATAAAAATACTGTTCAAATAAGGCATCACAAGACCACCCTTTCCATTTGAAAAAAGTTTATAGTTCCCATTTTGCACCGAGTAACGTAACACATGTCAATTTTATGACAAAACTAGGTTTGATCGACAGTATTTTAAGTGGTTTTTGTTCGAGATCAATATCTTTTAAGGTAAAAATAGGGAGGGGGACAATAAATGTACTCACTATACACACGCACGTACACACAACGCACACACGCACGTACGCATCCGCGTATGCACGAACACACACACATATTACTGTGAAATCTGGCTGATCTAAATTAAAAGTGATGCCCTAATTACTTTGCTAGCTCAGTTTAAATGAAACGGCGAGAATCAAACATTAAACTTACAATAACATGCAATATTCTTGAACAAACAATCTTTCCAATAAAAACTGCAACATCCACATATGACTTTTCTTTAACAAACAATATCTTACATGTAACTTCAAAATAGCTAATTTTATACAAACATTAAAATCTAACATTAGAGACCGATATTGCCACCATATCTTAAGTCTAGGATCAAACATTTTATAACTACTAGATAAACATTCGCTTAAACTAAAATAGAATCCACAATCTCTATTTCTGATTACAATTTTCATTCACAAATCTTTTCTTATTTAAATTATATTATGTACAAATTTTTAGAAACTAAGATGGGTAATTTTTAATAACCCATTTTAAATCGAATTCAAACGTAGCTGATCAGTTATGTTCACTAAATCTTTATATATTGACATAACTATTCGAAGTTCCGTTTTCAATTTTTAAATTATTCACGTGCACACACCAAAATCTTACATAATTTAACCTACTTAACTTATAAAAAAAAGTCTTTTTAAAAATTTTTAAGACAATGAGATTTTTGTTTTTCGTTAAATTATGCATGTTGTCCTTTTATTCTTATATTGAAAGCTTGTATCCATGTCCAAAATCATTAAATGCAATTAAACTTCATACATGCCTTCCAAATCTATATAACCATATAGTTCAATTCTTTTAAAATTAATTTACCAATAAATGCATTTCAAATTCATAGACTATAAACGTTCATTCAATTTAAAATACAGCTTGCTGGAGTTTATAATTGTTCATTGATTTAAAAACCAGTTCAGTGATCTACTTAATAACTTTCAAAATTGTTTATTAATTACTTTTAAAACAAATATTTAACACTGGTCATTAACCCAACCAATTATTATCTATTGACTAGCGACTTTAACAAGTAGTGAACACTGAACCTGGAGCTGCCTTCTTTAATTGGCTATATAGTATCGAATCTTACTGAGTCATAAATATAGAAAATTCTGGAAATTTCTGGGCAATTTTCCTACGTTTTTCATTCATGTGGATGACGCAATTTTACCAAAAGTACATTTATTGGCTTGCGACTAACATTGATTAATACATTTTTAATGCTAATCTGTTACCTTGAACATTAATAGCTGTCATTCGCTCATTCAACGACCATTATCACTTAATTTATTAGTTTTGCTAAATGCTGAATGAACGTTTAAATTTCTTATCTCATTTTTATAGACTCTTAACGAAATCTGCTTTTAAATTTAAAATACAAATTTTTCTCCAAAAACACGATTGCATGTTCTGCGTTAATATAGATGCTTTTCAGTACTTTTAATTTTGATATAAAAATAAAATGAATTTAAAAGCCTGCTATCTATATTCTTTTAGAAGGCGTTTAAATAAATCTTTTTTATGTCCCTCATCGAGTATTTTGATAATGGACAAGCACTATTTTCAAAACCAAATTTTTACTCACGGAATATGCTTGATTTTTATTTAGGGTACAATTAGTTACGTAATGCGAATAAAATTGTAAATAACGGGGTTTATGGATTAGGAGTAAAATATACTTCCAAATACTGTGTGTTTCTACAATTATTCTATTATGAAATGGGTTTTTACAAAAATTTCTTTATTGTGTGTACACACACACACACACACACACACACACCACACACACACACACACACACACACACACACACACACACACACACACACACACACACACACACACACACACACACACACACACACACACACACACACACACATATATATATTATATATATTGCTGTGAATTGGGGTACAGCCCTCCTGACCAATATAGGGATGCAATGGAAGCTTGCTTAATTAAAAATGCGAGTTCTTACCTTTTATTGCCTTTTTGGCTAGCTCAGCTACGAATATGATGCTAAAACAAAATGAAACAAAGAAATCTCAAAAAACATTTATTAATAATCCTCTATACACTCAAAAACACCATTCTTTTACACGCATTATTTAAATAATCTCTTTACACACAGATATAAATAACGTTTTTGAATATAACTTACAGCTTAAGTTTAGAATGAAAAATTATCTTATTACTACTTACGTATTAAAACAATCTTCACTTTATTATTATTTATAAATAAAGAACCCCAAAATATTTTGTGTAGGTCACAAATTTTTTTTTAAATATGCATGGATAATTGAGATATTTTGATATTAACCGTGTCGATGTAGTTGATCAACGATGATGAACAACGAATTTTTGCTAAGGGTCAAAACGCATCAAGCTATTACTTCAAGATTGCTAAATTTGCATTATCCATTGACAAATATTTTTTATATGTAAAATAAATTTTATTCTAGCTTAGTAATACTTAAATATCCTTCTTAGTTACAAGATAAAGTTATACTTGCAGTTTGAATTGTTAAATTTTTCTTTATGACCACCTGTTTTCATTTATAAAAAATCGTTTTGTTACGTTTTTTCGTGGCAGCCACGTTGGGCGCCAAAATTTCTGTTACGTTTTTTTCGTGGCAGCCACGTTGGGCGCCAAATTGATGCTACGTAACACAAAGAAAGTCAAAGCAATGACCCGGCTCAATCGGAGAGTAGGGGGGGTTGTAGAAAGCAGACTGATCTATGATGTATGCGGCGGTAAGGAGTTAGTAACAGTACCTGCAATAAAAGAAATTAGAATAGTAAACCTGCAAAAAAAAGATTAGTCCTGCAAACCTGAAATAAAGAAAAAGCATAACAGCAATGCATAGTCTAAGTTATTCAGTACTTGGTAGAATATAAAAAAAAACTGTTTAAATAATCTATATAATATAACAACGGTAAAAGCAATACAGACAAATGTTTAGTACAAAGTGAGGTAATATTGGGGAGTAGCAGAAACGTTTCCTCACACACCAATTAAACATGAATCAGATAAAATGTTGACAAAAGATAAATAGATAAGACACAGTTGGTGGAGTAATTCAGTAGTTTTGATTGTTTTTTTTCTTTCTTTTTTTTTTCATAGCCGGCAAGTCTATTGTAAAAGGTATCAAAACGACGAAGACATGGCAAAACAACGGATAGATATTTAAAGTAAAACAAGTAGGAAATAGTTCAACTTACAGAAAGTCCTTCAGGAACGCTTCCTTGCATTTGAAGTGTGGGATTCACGAGGTCCTGCACTAGCGAAGCACTTCACCCTTGACTGTGAGGGTGTTGATGAAACTTATCACACGTTACCCTAATCACACCTACGTATTTCACTGGTGTTAGCAGCAGACATTATTACGCGTCGGAACTATATAGTTGATAAATTTCTTGGTAATTCTATTTCCCAAGACAACAATTTCGAAACACTCCGCAGCACCAGTCTGATTTCAACTGGTACCAGATGCACATTACTTTCCCAAACATCCCAACAAGCAGTGAGAAACTTCAAACAATACCTTAGTAAACCGGCAATCTGCCATACTTTGCAAACACGAAACTTGCACAAGTAAGGATCCATTCCAGACTCCCTGTTGTTAGAAAATTCAGAACCACAGTATCACAGCAACAAAAAACAATTAGTAAAAGCCACGCGTATCACTAAATAAAACCGTCCAAAATGTTCCGTAAAATACACGTCAAGTACTTTTATTTCCAACAGAAAATCAACAAAAAAACAATTAGTAAAGCTACGCGTACCACTAAAACCGTCAGTCAATGACCTTAAAACCCGTGCGGTCGAGTAAACACATTCTACAGTTAAAAAGTACAACTAAAATCGTGCCGTGTTTTTCATGTTTTCAACGTACTTCACATATAGAAACGAAGAACAAAACAACACTCCTTATCTGTTTATTCGTTTCAAAGCAAAACAGCAAACAGTAACTTTTACGTAATTAATATATATCAGAACTAAGCACGAAAACTAACAACGTCACGTAATTAACATCTAGGAACAAAAGACAAACTCGAACTCCTCTGTAGATATATCAATCGTTGTTATACCAACCGCGTATCGACTCTTATCTAGACTGGTATAATAACATAAGGAACCTACAAAACGTGAAAGCAACAATAATATCTACTAATAAATTACCGCGGTTTATCAGTTTCGATAAGTTTATTAATGAAAATCAATCTTCAAATTAATACACTTTTAAAGTAATACACACGAGTTAAATTGCTTACAATTCTGCATTATTCTGAAGTATATACTTTATACTAATAAATATAAAATATAGAACTAGTAGTTGCAGGAATGTATTATTAAGTACGTTAACAGAAAGGAAGCGAAAAATGTTAAACTACAAAAATGCCCGTTACAGTTTCTATTGGAATTAGCTGCATTGAAACATTATTCCATTAATTAATTCTCCATCCGTCGAAGTATACGTCTTTGAAAATACAATTATGCTTAATAGATTAAAATTAGTTTGTGACCTTGCAATATTATTATTTATATTGAAGCGATAAATCGTCGTTGTACTCTTTAAAATAATTGTTCTTCATAACTTATGTTCAAATTTCTATGTTACAAATCTTGAAATGCTATGTTAGATGCCGAAGGAATTAATGGATCGCTCCTAGTTAAATTCCATCCTTTAATAACGAAACACTAAATACGTCATTTTTAAACTACACTCTAGTGCTTGTAAATTCATTAGTGTTATAGTGCTTCATTGTTAATTGGACTGAAAACATCTCTAAATAAGGCATATACTGTTAATTAGACTTGTGAACAGTGAGTAATACAGACTCTTGTTATTACTTGTTTTAAATCAGTGAAACGCGGTAGTAGTAACCCGCTACATTGGTGCCAGGTGTGGGGTATATAGTGATTAATTTAAAAGAAAAAAACACAAGTCTAATTAACAGTATATGCCTTATTTAGAGATGTTTTCAGTCCATTTAACAATGAAGCACTATCACGCTAATGAATTTACAAGCACTAGTATCTTCTTAAACTAATTCCTTAACTATAGGTCTTCTTAGCAACACTAAACACTACTATAATTTATTTATTACACTTTTGTCTATTTATGTATTGTACAAGCTGCATGTACATTAGGCAAGTTCACATCATATAACATTTATGTTTACTCTTGGACTTTCAAAACTCAACCATTTAACTTTACACGATATAGTTTATATTCGACATTCTGATATAGACTAACTCTTACATTTATCAGCGGTGTTATATATACCTTGAATTAAAAAGGATGATTAATTCTCCAGTATAATGCTAGAAAATTCTATGCTTCTGTAGTATATAGGTTGCTTACGGCGCTTGTGTGTTTGACGGGTTGCCTAATAGTAGCTCGCAACACTGCCCCCTTTTTAAAACCGTTACGTCTCGTAACTGTAAATACATTTTGACGCCAATTCGATGATTGATGACGGTATCGGCAGATATCTCCTCTGGTGCATCCACCGCGTCGTTGGAAATAACAGTCAACACTCTTCTTTTCTTGGTCTTGGTAGGCAACCGGTTGATAACAACAAACAAGGACCTGGACGTTGGTTCCCTGGAAAACTACTTAATTTTTTTTTTCTAATTCAGGGAATATATAACACGAGAGTTATACGCCATACAACAATTCAGGATAGCGAAGCAATTAGATCCTCCGATGGAAGAAACATAAACCATAAAGTACTTAGCGGGACATTTTGGAGAAAAGATAAGACATTATGTGATGATTCAAAATATTGTAAATAGCGGGGTCTTCCTGGAATATCTACAACGTTGTGATGAGTTAGGACAGAGTCGTGTGGCGGAAGGTTGGATGATACAAAGACAGCGAGAAAACATAGTTAGAATGCAAAGAAGCACAGAAAATGTTAGATCAAATAATAGGGGAAATTATAGGGAACATTTTTATAGAAATAATTACAATAACTGCAACGATAATAATTATAGAAGGAATTGGAACACCAGAGACACGCCAAGAAGAGAAATAGAGCAAACGAACCACGACAGGAACATAAATCAGTGTACGCTACAAGCATGACATTGGGAACAATCAGCACAACCAATAAGAACGAACCGTACCTATGCAGATGTTACGAGTCAGACAAGACCATCTACGTCGAATCAGGATTTTTGAATGAGGACAAACCAAGTAAGCCCTTAAGAATTAATGGATATGAACACCAGCGCGAATATATAAAATGTGAAATGGAAAAGGATTTGAATAAAAGCTTATTACCGATAATTAAATTGAAAATTGGAAATAGTAAAGGTGGAGCACTCATTGATACGGGAGCAGAAGTGTCGTTAGTGTCTGAAGATTTTGTTAAACGGGAAAAGTTAATGGGGAGAATGATGCCTATTAGGAAGTTTAATCTAATAGCACCAAATAGCAAGAGATTTGCAAGTGTGAATAAGATAATAATTCTGGAATGTGAAGTGGGTAAGATGAAGTTTGAGAATGAATTTATAATAGTGCCGGGGTTAAGAGTAGATGTAATATATGGTATGGACATAATTGATAAGTTGGGATTAAAAATAAATGCCGAAGGAAAGGTAATAGATGTAAAAGGGGAATGTATAAAATGGGATAATGAGGAAAGTATTGAAGTCGAAGGAGATTGCTTAAATATTAATCAATTTGAGGGTGAAGTTGATGTAAAGTGGGATATTGATGATGAAATAAAATGTCCAGAAGAAATGATAGATAGGGTGAAGGCATCAGTAATAAAGAATTTAGAATCAGAATCTAGAGTAGCAGCAGAGGGTGTGCATAAATCAGAAGTTGTAGACACGGAGCCGTTTAAAGTGATTTCACCAGAACGCGAATCAAGAAAATATATAGGTTTTTATATAGAAGGGCAAATTTATAAGTGTGAAGTGGTTCCTTTTGGTTTGTTAGAAAATAAGGATGTGATATGGAAACCGTATGAAGAATTTGGGAGTGTTATATAAAAATTTAGAAAAGACTTGGAACGAATTTTGTTCAAATTAAATTTAGGGAGAAAAGTAAACAAGAAGAAGTGTGAATTCTTTCAAGTGGAAACAAAAATTTTTGGGATACGAAGTAGGATATATTAGGGGAAAAGCAATGCAAATAATAACTTAACTTTAGAAAATAATTTTGAAAAGATAGTATGTAGTGGAAATAAAAAAGATAAGATTATTGCAGAGAAAAACTTTTGATAATGGAGAAAAGTGTACATACTGTAAGATAAACTAGTGGAAACAGGTATATAATTATAAAGTAGGATAGGTATAGACAAATAGGAGAGTTAAATAGGGATATCATCATAAATTAGGATAGGTTTAGGAAAAGTAGGAGTAATATAAATTGATGGAAATGGGAAGAAATATGTAAATAGAAACTAGTTTAGTAGAAATATTCGAAGAAAACAATATTTAGTAAGGTTTGATGTAAATAAGAAAAAGTATAGGTAAATAAGTAAAAGATAAATAAATAGGAGTGGTTCATTAAAAATATGAAGAGAAGATACATTTATGAAAAACAAGAAAAGTGTATGGTAATGGAAAGAGTATAGATAAATGGGGATTGATAAACGGGAGAAATATGAAGAGATGATGATATGTTTATGAAAAATGGAAAAAGTGTATGAAAATGGAAAAAGTATAGATAAATAGGGGGCGAAACATTAGTAGAGTACAAAGGTAGTGTAAATGTATGAAAAATGGGAAAAGTATAAATAGATAGGAATTAGGGAGATAAAATGTTTAGTATAGAGCCATGTGTAAATAATAATCATAAGTTAAGATAGGTGTAGATAAAATTTAGGATAGCAATTTAGAGATAGGATTAATTAGATTTTGCGAATAAAATAAAAATAGAAGAATTCAATCAATGGGAATATAATTTCACGTTGAGTGCCAAAAATGGCATTAATCAAAAAGTTTCTATTTTAATTTAGGGGAGTAATGCTATGATAATAAGGTAGTTTAGGGGTAGGTTAAGTCATGAGGGTCGTAGAATAAATATAAACAACTTCCACTTTAAGAAAAGCACATAATTCCAGAAATCATAAGAGTAAAACGGTCACTCTACATATTGTTAATTGAGAAGACACTGTATATAAAATACACGGGATTAAATGCATAAGAACATAAAAATGTCTAAGTGTAGTTTACAAGTAAAGATAAGATTTTAAAACGCAACAAATTGCATCAAAATTAAATCACCGTAAAGCATAGATAAATTGGCATTGCAAATATTTAACAATTGCGTCGAAAATATCACCGTACACGCATTCTAAATAATTCATTATTAGAAAATCGTTATGTAACTGGAAGAAAACACATTTGTTTAGAAAATCAATATTCTGTAGAAGTAAATAAGCACCAGGCGATTCAATTAGACGATAAAATCAACAAACATCCAAATACGCGAGTTAATAAAAGCCAAAAGTTGGAAATTCTCAAATAATATTACAATATGCGGGATGCGGACGTGATAGACAAAGCATGCATAGAAAAAAGATTTAAACTAAGTAATTGGTAAAAATTCCAAGGTATGCGAGATAAAGTAGAAGTATCGTCCTAGAATGTCAACAAGCCAATGAAATCAAATGGAGGTAGGGCTTATAGATACGATAGTAACGGAACGACATTTTAGTCTATATTCAAACTGAGCAACGACTTACGTAACCAGTAAAGTATAAATCAAAATAAATCAGAGTTAAAAGTGCGAGAATTTGTGCAACGAAAATAAGCCGATCTGTAGATAGACGTAAATAAAACGACTTAATTTAATTCATTTCTAATATTAATAAAACAGGGCTATTAAATTTTGGATTTCAATCAGGATTTTAATTTTGCATTTTAAATTGGACTTTAATTTTGACTTTAATTAGGGACATATTTGATTGAGATGGCTTTAATTTGGGATATTTAATTGAGACGACATTAACCTGGGACGTCTAACTTTGAACATACTCTAATTTTGGAGATAATTCAAAATGAACGTATTCTAATTTGGACATATTCCGACTTGTTACGATTTTAATTGTAAACGATTTATGTGAGGAGATTCTTATATGGGGCTGGCATATCAATAAGCACACCGAACACAGAAAGGGGATGCAGATCATAGACTAGGATGGAACTGCAGAACTCATTCCACTTTATTATTGAAAACTGTTTTTGATTTAATATTTGCCACATTGTATATTTGTAAGAGTCATCAAAAAGTGTTACTTAAAGGTTTATGAAAATTGAATAGGTATCTTGGAACGTTCGAAGGTCCCTGAATAATTAAAAGATATTTTTGCTGGCTTTCAGAAAACATAAATCTGGTGTATGTAGATATTCTTGTTACGTTTTTTCGTGGCAGCCACGTTGGGCGCCAAATTGATGCTACGTAACACAAAGAAAGTCAAAGAAATGACCGGGCTCAATCGGTGAGTAGGGGGGGGTTGTAGAAAGCAGACTGACATATGATGTATGCGGCGGTAAGGAGTTAGTAACAGTACCTGCCATAAAGGAAATTAGAATAGCAAACCTGCAATAAAAAAGATTAGTCCTGCAAACCTGAAAAAAAAGAATAAGTATAGCAGTAATGAAAAGTCTAAATTATTCAGTACTTTGTAGAATGTAAAAAAAACTGTTTGGATAATCTATATAATGTAACAACGGTAAAAGTAATACAAAAATTTTTAGTACAAAGTGAGGTAATATTGGGGAGTAGCAGAAACGTTTCCTCACACACCAATTAAACATAAATCAGACAAAAAGTTAACAAAAGATAAATAGGTAAGTCACAATTGATATGAGTAATTCAGCAGTATTGATTTTTTTTTCTTTCTTTTTTTTTCTTAATCGCAGGCAAGTCTATTGTAAAAGGTATCAAAACGACGAAGATATGTTGCAAAACAAACGGATAGATATTTACAGTAATAACAAGTATGAAATAGTTCAACTTACACAAACCAGGAGCACAGGAAGAGTTTTTATAGAATCGGACCAGTTCAGCTACTGATTGCCTTGCAGTTGGAGCTGGTGGAGTATGGGGTGTCCATGGTTCCATCCCATTATCAACTTGAAACTTGGTAAGCCGGATGCCCTGGTGTAGCTTGGCAAAGATTCACAGTCTATTCGCGGGGGTGGAAGTTGTGGTACAACAGACAGGAACACAAGCCACACACGCAACTAAGAACAATTAAAGTTAGTATAATTCCGATCCAAACATCCGCCAAGAATTTTTCGTATTGCGGATCTGCTTCAGCAGAAAGAACTTCGTCAACTTCGGAAGCTAATTTCAGTTGGTACAGGCATTGTTTGAATACGGCGAAACATTTAAAAGCACGATCACTCTCACAAAACATAAATCATCTACCAATCGAAGAAGGGATCATTTGTGGCTGTGAAATTTATGTACGGTTACCATGCCAAAAAGGAAAAGGAAATGATTTTTTACGGTAGAGTGTTAGAAAAGAATGTGAAAACGGTCACAGTTAAGTTTTTCGGAGTATTAGATAAGGTCAATGGCATTTACGTCTATCCGGTAACTGACGATGTGCAAGAAGTCTGTAATGCGCAAGTGATCAAAACACTCAAAGTAATGTAACTCCCGCGGGCGCTTTAGATTTAATTAATTTTGTTTAAGAATTCTTTGTTTTGTACGTATTACCCATATCTATTAAATATTACATTTTTTAAAAAGCATATTTTGTGTCTTGTTTTCATACCTATCGCTTAACATGGATCAAACAGGTTAATAAACAAGTGTCTCAAGTTGCCCAAACTACGAGGGTAACATGAGACGCTAAGAAAAAGAAATAAAAATATTTTAAATTATATAAATATATAAGAAATTATCTTTGAAAATTGAAGAACGAATGGTATCCAATATTTATGGCGTAAAAATAGTTCGGAAAAATTAACATAATGAATTCGCAATGCTTTCAAATTAAAAAGTGTCTCATTTTTCGCACAATGACGGTAACTAGTCCATAGTCGAAAGCATATTACTCTAATAAATATTTATACGTAATATCTTCGTATCTTATTTATGGTCGTTCACGTTTATATAATCAAATTCCCATTTTGATATTTTTGCCCATATTTACTGCATACACAATATTTATTTAACAATATGCTATCAAGGGTAGTCGAAATTGCATTCTAGTCAAAGTTATTATTAATAACAATTGTACTAAAATTTTAAATGTACAATATGCTATATCTCATTATCAAGTTGATACTTGTAAAATTGATGGTCTATATTACAATATCTTGAAGAATTTTAGAATGAGGATAAGGATTGAAATAAAAAACTTGCTGTTTTGGGCAGTGTATGTTTATCTATACATTTCCCTTTGGCTAGAGAAGCATAATTTGAGCAAAGTACTGCACATTTGTAGAATTATGTTGGCGTGCAAACACTGAAATATATTTAGATGCGCTGTTCAAATGTTTTAAACGCACTAATAAAAGTTTTCCTTTTAATGCAGACAAACCAGATTTTTCATTACCAATTATTGCGGCATCGAAACTTCTAAAAAAGTTGGTAACGTTTTGTTTGCAATATATCTATAGATGATGATATACACAAGCACACTTGATACTTTTTTATGGTGAATCAGATAATATAACACGGACTATTCACTCGGATCAAATCAATTTGATTTTATTGGATGGCAGACATTGAGGTCGTATTTTCCCATTCAGTATTGGAAATCTAATTTAGCTATAAAATGGTAAGGAAATGAAATAATATTAAAGGGATACGCTTTCAATTTTTGTTTTAGATACAAATAAATGTTCGTATATGGTGCTCAAATTTTTATTGGTTTTGTGGGTTATTGCTATAAAATTAATTTACTTAGAACGATTGATGCCTGATTTCGGTTAAATATCTTTCCTGATGTCTGTCTCACGCTAGTTACGTTTCGGCCCTAGAAGCGGTGTTTTTAAAAACTTCTTCCAAAACTTTGTAACAATTTATTTGGTTTATACAGATATTAATATGGAATTTTGACAATATTGATTTAAAATACTCTAAGTCGAAAAATAATTACTAATTGAACTAATATGAGTGAGTAGCCTAAGCAAACTGCAATGTTAAAGCTGAAATACTTGAAACTGACTGACTGATCTGGGGCTCCCGGGGTATTTAAGTTGCCCCTCACATGTCTGTGGGAACTTGCAGAGCTCATGTCTGCTTATTTCTTAATTTTATTCGTTATACAATGCAAGTCTTACTTTCTAGCTAATTACGATTCTTAACCGTCTGTGACCCGTCACCTGCAGCATCATTATCGTCTGGAATACAATGTATTGCATCCGTTCTCACAACTGCTAATAACCTTTATTTAATTATCCTTGAATTACATTGTTGCACTTGACTCAATAATTTCTTTAACAATTTCTAGTAATTCCTAATAACTTCTATTTGTTATACATACATAGATTGGGGGATACATAACTCGCTGCTTGGAAGAAATAGTCCCCCCCAAAGGTTGTCAGACTTGCTTAAATCTATAACTAGTACCATAGTTTGTAGTCAATTTTTTGTAAAAACGACAGTACATGAATGGATCGTATCGAGTTCACACATTATATAACAAACAGATTACAATCGCGAATGTTTTTATTTTAGTTGATCATAACATTTTACTAACTTAATTTAAACATAAAAAATTTATAATAATCATCACCATTAGGTCTCGTCTTAGAACTGGTTAGACGCGTAATCTCCATTGTTTCCTATTCTCAGCTAACCTACACATTTCCCCGAAATATTATAGCTTACATCTTTCACTATCTGTGGGCAATAGTCTAATCTAGGTCTACCTCTACCTCTCTTTTTTCTTTTCTGTACTTCTAATATAACCCGCACTATTCCCTCATACCGTAGGGCGAGTCTTATAATCGAATCTCTTCAATTTTTTCTGTTTTCTACAGACGTCTTTCTTCCTCTACTATTTATAGAACCACTTTGTTCGTAACTTTGTCTGTCCATGATATCTTCATCATACGTCTGTAGCAACACATTTCAAAGACTTCTTTCTATCTTTGTCTTTTCCGCTTCTCCTACTGTCCACGTTTCAAAGCCGCACATTGTTGTGCTATAAATGGTACCTACCCTGACTGGTTCTATATGAACCTACGGAATTCTACTGAGTAAATAAGAAGGAGAAAGTGTACAATAATGAGTGTTTAATTAAAATTCCATTCATTAATCCTTGGAATGTTCCATTAAATATACAAAGTCAATGTAGAAAGAAAGTAAGTTCAATGCGGCTGTTAGATGAACATGTGATTTTCCAATGCTCCACCCGAAGGTATTATATTGGCCAGGAAGCGAGTTTTTTTACCTGGAAAATTTGGAATTTTGCCGAATCTTTGATATTCCAAGCATGGTACGGATCTTTAACGTGCGTGACAACACCTAGACACAAGACCTCCATTTTACCTCTCATCCGAACGAGGGTGTATTTTTGTGAAAAATGCTCGTCTAACATTTTTCAAGCGGACCGTGTCGGGATTCGAACCCGAGACCTTGGGCGTAGTAGTCACACACATACCACTACGCCACGGAGCCGCCTTGATGAACATTAACCAACAATTTTTCTTTGACTAAATACTAATTGCTTTATTTTGTAGAAATAATGTGTATACCAGCGTTTCTTAAACTTTTAAACACGGATCCAAATAATTTTCTAGAAATGAAAGTACGACCCATAGAACTGTAGTTGAGAGGGTTTATGTAAATTTTTGCATGAAGCGTTCAATGGAATGAGATGTGAGTAAGTGATTTCTATCTCCTCAAAAAAATATTTGAAAAATATTTTAGAAAAATAGCTTTACAACAAATTCAAAAGAAATTTTTTTTTATATAATTCAAAAATAATAATTTTGTTTATATAATTCCACATTTTAATAATGAAATTGTTATTTTTTCAAATACAAATAATAAATTGTACAAATAAATTTTATAGAATTTTGTTTATTTATTAAATTTACTATGAACAACTTGAAAATGCAATGCATTGTCGCAACGAACTTCCAAATGTAGACTTACTTTAAAACAATTTAAAGAAATTAAAACTATTATGTTGTAATAATTATAAGTATTCAGATAAAATACAAAAATTTATAAACAACAAAAGAGACATTTTAATATATTTTATTTTATTGAATAAATATTTTAAAAGCTATATATTAGTTCTCATCAATAAGATAAGAAATTTTTATTTTTTTTTATATGAATCTAATTATTTTCGGTAATCAAAATTTAAGTTTAAACAATGTCTATAATATTGGAATAATTGGCATGAAATGCCATAAATTGTTCAAATATGTGTCGCATATTGATTTTAAACTTATTTAAAATTTTAATTATCCTGTGGATTTTCCTGGGGCTCGGCGTCCCCGTGGCCCGATTTTAACTGACATCAAAACTTAAGCTCTGGACACCGAGCTGAATCGATTGATGTATCACACATTGATGTCCGACCATTAAAAAGGCCTCGGACACACAGACAGACAGACACACAGACAAATAGATTTCATAAACAAACGAAGTTCGTTGAAAAGTAGAGTTACAACAATATAAAAACAATTTAAGGTAAGGTTAATTTTTCAACATTTACTACATTCAAATTAATTTGAATTACGTATATTTAATTAAAACACAATATGCCCAAGTCCAAGATATATACAAAAAAACAAAATATGGTGCCTCCTGTATTCTTGCTTATTTTCTATTAATTTTCTATTAATTCAATGGAGTTTGTCAAAGATTGTTGCATGGTTGAATTTATGCTGAGTTAGTTTTTAAACTTAGTTTTTGTCACTATCATTGCTAAAAATCCGATTTCAGTTAAACAAATAGAAAATGGAAGCAACAATTTGATAGCTTTTTTCATGTAAGGTGGAGATATACATCATAAGTTTGGATCCAAAATTTTGTTAAATTATTTTGATTTTCATTAAATTTTATCTCCAAAGTGTTGTTTATTAACATTTTCTGTAGGTGGAAAATATTGATTAAACTTTTATTTTAATTTTAATAAATAATTTTGTATGATTCGGTTAATATTTAAAATTTCATTATCGGTTATCATCTTATCGTCCACTATTTGTGAAAATGTTGTAAACATAGAACAACTATTTCCAAGTCTGCTTAGCTAGAGGTCAAATTCCTTTTTATAGAAGTTTTTATTTTTATAAAAAACATAAGCTTCTTTGATGTCCTTGTATGGATAAATTTAATCCGACAATTAATAAAAATTAAACAGCTTTAGAAAGCCACACCATCATCATCAATAGGTCCTCAATCCTGAAACTGGTTAGACGTGTACCTCCATTGCCTCCTATTTTGAACTAACCTACACATTTCTCTGAAATTCCCACATCTTACATCTTTCAATATCTGTGTGCAATAGTCTAATCTAAGTCTACATCAACCCCTCTTTTTTTCCTAATGTTTCCTGCACTATTCCCTCATGCCTTAGAATGTGTCCTATCATCCTATCTATCCTATTTTTTATTGTTATCCACAGATCTTTCTTCTCCTACTATTTAAAGAACATCTTTGTTCTTAACTTTGTCTGTTTATGATATTTTCACAATACATCTGTAGTATCACATTTCAAAGACTTCTGTGTTTTTTCTGTCTGCTTCGCCTACTGTCTATGTTTCACAACCTGCTGTGCTCCACAATTATGCTTTCTATGTTTGTTGTTTTCTAACACATCAGCTGCTTTTTTTTTGTTAAATGCATCACGCCTTGTGCTAATCTTTTTTTTAAATATTTTTTGCACTTTTGCCCTTCTTTTGTTTTCTCAAAATATACCTTATTTCAAAGATACTCAGTAGTACATGAATGGGGTTTAGCAACCTGACGGCTCCCAAATACTCACCACTTAGACATTTGCCGAATCAATAGTTTTCCAATGACTCTTTTTGCACAATCAACATTTGTTGAGAATATTGCAAAACCAACACCTGTAGTTGTTCATGAAAATCATCAGGTTTAAATACAATTACTTTTCATCATTAGGTTTCCGTTCCGGAACTGCTTAGAAGCATACCTCACTTGATTTCAATGTTGAGCTAACCTACACATTTCCCTGAAATTCCCACAGCCTACATCTTTCACAATCTGTGTGCAATGGTCTAATCTAGGTCTACCTTTACCTCTCTTTTTTCTTTTCTGTATTTCTAGTATATCCCGCACTATTCCCTCACATCTTAGACCTATCTCTCCAATTTTTTTACTGATTTCCACATATGTTTTTCTTACCCTACTATTTATAGAGCCATTTTGTTCCTAACTTTGTCGGTTTATGATATCTTCATCATACGTTATAGCAACACATTTCAAAGACTTCTTTCTACCTTTTTCCTCTCCACTTCTCCTACTGTCCACATTTCACAGCCGCACATTGTTGTGCAACACACATATGCTTCAACAATTTCTCCCTGTTTTTATGTTTGTTGTTTTCGAGCAGAGTAGTTGCTTTTTCTTCTTAAATGCAACACGGCCGTGTGCTAATCTTTGTTTTATATCTTTTGTACCTTTCATATCTTGGGTTATTTGACTTCCTAGGTAGCAAAATCCTTAACCTTTTGTAAGTTCTCGTTTCCTATTTGTATTCTGGTTTTTGATCTATTTTCCGGTCCTTCACATACTAGTACTTTAGTTTTATTTTTGTTAATTTCCGTACTTTATATCTCTGTTAGTACTGTTTCCATTTTAATAAGATCTGCTTCTAACTCTTCCTTGCTAGATGCTAATACTTTTATATCATTTGCAAATCTAAGCATATCAATCGGTAGACCCTGCATAATAATTCCAAATGTCTTCCTGCATTTGACAATATTTAGTGCCTCTTTGAAATATTAGTTAAAAATTAATGGGAATAGAGTTTATCCTTTTCCTTTCCTAATATTTACTTCTCTACGTTCCTGTTCTAATTATATTACAGCTGTTTGCTGTTTGTATAAGTTATGTACTACGTACTATCCGTATAAGTTATTCCAACCATTTTGATTATTTCGAACATTATTTCCCATTTTACGTTGTCAACTGCTTTTTCAGATCTATTACTCTACATGCATGGTCTCTCCTTTTTCTATTGTTTCTCCATTATTACCCTAAACGCTAAAATGGTCTTCCGTGTCCCACTCTTTCGCCTAAACCCAAATTGATCTTCTTCTAATATATCTCCATCCCGTTTTTTCACCCGTCTGTGTACAATTCAAGGTAATATTTTTTACACGTGTGCTGGCAAACGTATTGTTCGAAAATTTTCACATCTATCCGCAGTTCTCTTTTTTGGTATAGTGACTATGATGATACGTTTGAAATCTTTGGGAATTTCCCAGTTTCATACATATAGCTTGCAAGTTGAAAGAGACGTTATATTACTGCTGGATCAGCAGATTCCGCTTGTACCTTATCTATACCCGATGCCTTATTATTTTTCAGGTTTTTTAATGCTAGTTCAAACACATCTCTGTTTATAGAATATCCCAAGTCATCCTTTTCAATGATTTGTTCCTTTTAGTTCCTGTCTTGCATATAAATTGCCTACAGATTCTTGCCATCTATCCACTTTCCTTATATTCTCTATAATGATGCCTCCTCCCGAGCCGCTTATATTTTCACTATACGGTTTGTATGCTTCGTCCGCCTTTCCTATTTTCATGTTAGTTTGTATCTGTTTGCACGTTGCCTCAATCCATTGTTCTTTAGCTTTCCTGCATTTGCGAATATTTTCTCATTTTATGGCTTTGCATCTCTGTTTTCCTGCTTCGTTTGGTCTGTTTTTGTATTTTCGCCATTCCTCTATTAAATTAAGAATGTCCTTTGTCACCCATGGTTTATTATTTTCTTTTGTGTATACCCCAGAATATCTCTGGTCTCAATATCTAAACTGGATTTAATGCTATTCCATTCTGCTTCTACTTTTTTAGTATCATAAATTTTCACGATGTTTTTCAACAATTCGTTTGACTGTTTCTCATATCTTTTGTGGTTATCTTTATCTTTTAGTTTCTCTAAGTCAAAGTGCCTTTTTCCATTCTTTTTTGGTTCAAATTCTTATATTTAAGCGCGGTTTTCTTAATTACTATGTTGTAGTCAGTGTCTATATCTGCTTCTAGTTAGCTTCTAGTCTTTTACTTGATTCCTAAACCGCTGTATAACAAAAGTGTAATCTATTTGATATTTTACTGTCTCCTGGCATCTTCCACGTGTCTTGTCTTGTACTATGGTGCAGAAATAATGTGTTTGTGATGGCTAAACTTTTTTGTTGTAAAATTCTTCCAGCCTATTTTCCCTGTTGTTTTTCGTGCCTAAACCAAACAAACCTACTACAGCTCCTTCCCCATCCTCGCCTCCAACTGCGTTATAGGCTACGGTAATTATTAAATTTTCATGTCTTTTTACAAATCATAGTGCTTTTGATATTTTTGTAAATCGCTTTTACCTTTTCCTCATTGTAGCTGAAGGTGGGCGTGTATATTTGTAAATGCCAATTTTCTGTTCCATTTTTTTCAATTTTTATATTTAAGCGCGATCTTCTTATTTACTATGTTATGGTCAGTGTCTATATCTACTTCTGGGTCTTTTACCTAATTCTGAAACTGTTGTATAACAAGAATGTAATCTATTTAATGTTTCACTGTTTCATGGCATCTTCCACGTGGAACATCTTCTGGTATGGTGCAAGAAATAATGTGTTTGTGGTGGTTACATTTTGTTGTTGCAAAATTCTACCAGTTTATATCCTTTGTCATTTCTCGTGTCTAAACCAAACAAACCTACTATTGCTTCCCTACCCTCGCCGGCAACTGCATTAAAAGCTTCGGTAACTATTAAATTTTCATATTCTTTTGCAAACCTTCCATTTCGAATGGACCTGCACCTTGAAGAAGTTCTAGATTACTAGAACAGGTGGAATGGCTTCCGCGTTCCAATGATCTAAAGAGCCAAACTACAGACTCAATTAAATTAGTAGGGTATCTAGTGAAGAACCAGACTGACAGGTCCCGAAAGAGGCCAGCGACTCTTTCGGTACTTAGTTTGGCCGAGACCATAGGGGTCGATATGACATTGCAAGACACACTACCGAGAGGTGGAAGGCAACGGGAAACCACCACATTACCTTCCAAGTACAAAATGAACTTAAACTGTATTTAAAATGATGGTATCCACTGAGGTAAAAGATTCCGGAGGTAAAATAGTCCCGCATTCGGATCTCAGAGAGAGGACTACTTCGGAGGATTTGATCGGAAAATTTAGAAATGGCGGATTTCAATGCAGCGGTAGGTGAGAGTAGGGAAGGAGCGGCTGTAGGTTTATTTGGTTTAAGCACGAGAAACGACAGGGAAAATAGGTTGGTACAATTTTGCGACAAATACAATTTAACCATCACAAACACAATATTTTTAAAATCATGCTAGAGAAGACGATACACGTGGAAGATGCCGGGGGACAGGAAGATCTCAAATAGAATACATTCTTATTAGACAACGGTTTAGGAATCAAGTAAAAGACTGTAGAAGCTACCCTGAAGCAGATATAGACACTGACCACAACATCGTAATTATGCAGGTCGCTCTTAAATTAAAAAATTTGAAAAAAAAAGAATGAAAGAGGGCACTTTAACTTTGAGAAACTAAAAGATAAAGACATCCACAAAAGATTTGAAAACAAGTAAAAATGGATTGTTGAAAGATATCGGGAAAATTTCTTATTCTAAGTAGAAACAGAATGGAACAATATAAAATTCAGTTTAGACATAGCGGCCAGAGATATTCTGGGGTATACAAAAAAAAAGAAACCATGAATAACAAGGATGTTCTGAATTTAATAGAAGAAAGTTAAAAATACAAAAATAGATCAGACGAAACAGGAAAACAGAGATTTAAAGCCATAAAATGGGAAATTATTCGCAAATGCAGGAAAGCTAGAAAACAATGGATTGATGAAAAGTGCAAAGAGGTACAAACTAAGATGGAAATGGGAAATACAAACGAAGCATACAAACTAATTAAAATGAATTCTAGAGATAAAAAACCGTAAACATAAGGGACGCGAGAAAAATCGTCATTATAGAAAATGTAGAGAAAGTGGTTAAATGGCAGGAATATTTATAGGGAATTTATATGCAAGAGTGGAACTAACAGCATTCGAACAGGAATCAGACATTGAGAATGATGACTTGGAATATCCTATACTGCTAGATGAGTTTGAATTAGCATTAAAGGGTCTGAAAAATGGTAAGGCGCCAGGTACAGATGCAAACAGAAACTCTAAAAACCGCTGGACAAGCAGTAACAGAACGTCTCTTCCTGCTTCTAAGCTATATGTATGAGACAGGCGAGATACCCAAAGATTTCAAACGTAACATCACAGTAACTATATCAAATAAGAGAGGCGCGGATAGATGTGAAAATCTTCAATCAATTAGTGTGATTGCACAGGTGTCAAAAATATTAACTAAAATTGTACCAGACGAATGGAAAAACGAGCTGAAGAGGTACTAGTAGAAGATCAATTTGGGTTTAGGCGAAACAGAGGAGGTTATTTGAGCTCTGAGGGTAATAATGTAGAAAACAATAGAAATGGGTGAAAGCGTGCATATAGGGAAAAAGCATTCGGCAATGTAAACTGGAAAAAAATTGTTCGAAATACTCAAAAACATTGGAATGAGTTTTAGGGATAGACGGATAGTACATAGCTTATACAAAAGCAAACAGCTGTAATAGAATTAGAGCAGGAACGTACAGAAGTAAATATTAGGAAAGGAGAGAGACAGGGATGTGCCCTATCTTCATTAACTTTTAACGTGTACATCGAAGAGGCAATGAATACTATCAAATGCAGAAAGACATTTGGAATTATTGTGCAGGGACAAAAGATTGATATGCTTAGATTTGCAGATGATATAGCGGTATTAGCATCTAGCAACGAAAAGTTAGGAGCTGCTCTTAATGAAATGGAAACAGTTCTAACAGAAATATACGGTATAAAAATTAACAAAAATAAAACTAAAGTACTAGTATGCAAAGGAAGGGAAAATAAATCAAAAACAAGAATACAAATAGGTAACGAGAACTTGTAAAGAGTTAAGGATTTCTGCTACCTAGGAAGCCAAATAACGCAAGAAGGAAAACGCACAAAAGATATAAAACAAAGATTATCACAAGGTCGTGCTACATGAAAAAGCAACTACTATGTTCAAAGATAACAAACATAGAAACATGGAAAGGATTGCTAAAACATATGTGTGGAGCACAGCACTGTACGGCTGTGAAACCTGGACAGTAGGAGAAGCGGACAGGAAAAAGTTAGGAGTCTTTGAAATGTGATGCTACAGACGTATGATAAAAATATCGTGGACAGACAAGGTAAAGAACAAAGAGGTACTAGAAATGATAGGAGAAGGGTTTAGAAATCCTGTTACGCTAACACTCACCTTGAAAGGCCTTGTCTCTGTCAAAATTGTAAAGCACCAAACAGGCTGTCGCCGCAATACCTTTGATGCCATAAATACGATATAAGAAATATATACAACTTACCTTGTAAAATTTTGAAAGACACGTAGAATGGGTTGCTTAACTTTCCGCAATGAAATCGTAGAAACATAACATAAACCAATTAATAATTTATATTAAATACGGTGGAGAGATAAGCAAACCAAAAATTTTAATGGATCGGAATTTGTGATTGAAAATAACCTTGATGAAACACGTACATAAACTCATTTTAATATTTAGGAAAGCAAACGTTGCTGATAACAGAACACTACATTTTTTACGCTTTATGAAAATAAGATTACAACTAAATGTTTTAATAGAATGATACGGGGTGATGGATAAGCAACCGTTTAAATTGAAAAGCCAATCGAATTTGTTATTAAATACTTAAATGACTGATTAATGTAAGGAATGTGAAATTTAATTAAGTAAGAACGGAAATATTCAAATGCAGGAACTGCAGGTAACAATAGATATAAGTGTAATTTAGGCAGAAAAAATTCAAATGCTGAGATATGTGGATGATGTAATAGATATTTACGTAATCAGTTATGAAAAGACTAATTTTATTTGACGTATGTAATATTTGCCAAAACGAACGAACGCAGTGAGCGAGTTTTGCAAATTACATGACTCAAATAAAATTACGGCTTCATGACGTGTTAAGTACAATATCTAATATAACCGCCCTTTAAAATATAACAAAAGATTGTACAGTTTCAAATGTAGAAAATTAAGCTTCGTCGTTTTACCTGAGCGTTGCTATGGATTGATTGATATTTATGTAGATGTGTATGGTTACCTAAATAGAGGCTTAAATGATCAGTTACGTAAAATTTCATTACATCACTAGTGATGTAATGGACTGCCAGCTATAAAAAATTTGACGTTACATAACGTCAAATATACATTTAAAGTTTGACTTTTGGTAACGGGGTTACATAAATTATATTAACAGATATGAAGCTAAGAAGTTTTAAAGAATGACACAATTAAATAAAAAATTGAAGATGGAGATTTTATTTTGCATGTAAATCTACAATACCGAAACAAAAATAACGAAATGAAGTAAATACGATAACGACATAAAAGTGTGTACAACTACGGTCAGAAAAATTAGAAGTAAATAGGGTTGTGCTACTTACAAAGTAAAAGTGTTGTAGCAGAGCCCAGAGAAAGCCGCTGAAGTGCAAATCGTGGTACTAAAGTAGTTATAGATGTTAAGAAAAAACTGACAGCTCCGTGGTGTAGTTGGTATGCGCGTCACTTTATGCCCAAGATCTCGAGTTCGAATCCTGACACGGTCCACTTGTAAAATGTTAGGTAAGCGTTTTTCACAAAAATACACCCTAGCTTGGATGAGAGGTAAAATAAAGGTTCTTGTGTGAGTATTGTCACACATCCCTACCTTGTTTGGAACAACAAGGGTTTGACAAAATTCAAAATTTACAGGTAAAAAACTCGCATCTTAGTGAATGTAGTATCTTTAGGTGGAGTATTGGAAAATTAAACGTAGTGGATGGAAAAGACTATTAAGAGCCTGATGCATACAAGGAATTATAAGGTTAGTAGCTTTTCTGGGACTGATTACGTTAACTGAATCGATAAAGTCAATAACGCTAGTCTTAGAAACGATTCAGGAATAGAGAAGTATTACATATGTAATTAAAGAAAGGCGTAACAGAACGATAAGTCAAAATTTGAAGCAGAAAGAATTGGTTAAGACATCAATAGAAATGAGCAGAAGCTATATGTTGAGGCATGCAAAGAATTTAGTATATAGGTCAGAAAGACGTAGGTAAAAATGGTTACGAAGCGCTATAAGGGTTAGCTTAGGGTTGAAATCAGTAGATGAATTTGTGACTAGCAGAGACAACTATTCCGCACCTGTTATAACAACGAATGACTGCATTTAGTCACATTTTTTAGTCCCAAGAAAATTACTCGAAATATAGATCTCAAATTTAATTAACAATAAATTACCCTAGTGCTCTTTCATTTCAAACATGGTTTTTCGTGTTTCCAATTTATGGCTAGACGATACCTTCCACTAGTTATTGTATTAATAATCTTTATATGTAAATACAGTCTTTCTATTTATAAGTTTTTAACGTCTCATTTGGCTTCACAATGATTTTATTTTAATAATTAATCATAGGAGAATTATAATCATTAATTTATAGTATTTTACACAACTGTGTGAGTAATATTCTTTAAATTCATTATCAAAATTAACTCGTTGTAAAACCAAATGAGGCGTAACAAAATTTTGTAAATGTCCACTTCTTGGACACATTGTGTTCAGAGAGGATCCGAATACTTGCTTCTCTAATAAATATAAGATGTATTTAAGGGTGCGTATCATACCTAATAATTTTCTTAAAACTTATATTTTTCATTACTTTAAAGAAATACTGTTGTCAAGCTTTTTAAAATGATTATACCTGATTTAATTAACTGGATTAGTTTTTAGAGACCGTTTGATTCAACATTTATAAATTCGTTACAGAGTTTATCGTTTTAGAATTTGTGCTAACTTTTTTAATTTCATTAAAAAAATTTTATTTTCCACTGAATCCTTGGGTTCTTCCCAAATGAATAGCTTTAATTAAACACTAGCCTCCAATTTACGTAATACAAACTAACAGGAAATGCAGTAATACCTATAATTTATTTACATTTGAACGGGGTGCACTGGTCTGCAAGTCCTGCTAAAAATGGCAATTTAGTTAAAGCGTGAAGCGAAGGATTCAACAAATGCAATTTTCTCTCTACCTACCAATCTCACTTATGTGTATATTTACTTGGTTTAATAAGCTAATGTGTATATTGTTGGATAAAGCAACTTTGTAAATTGGGAAAGCTAAGGTAATCTGGAATACGGAATTACCTCAAGCTCTTCATTTATACACTATTTCTAAGAGTCAATCAACTGGATTGCTCTAATTCAATTTAATTTAGTGTAATCGAATTTAAATGTATATTCCTGTGAAAATGCAAAGTTATACGTTACTGGGGGCTTTTTCTGGATATAAAGAGTGTTGTGGATTATAGTATTCAAATCTAGGGTGCACATATTTCTTTATTTACATTAATCTTAATTATAAAAATGATGCGCCTCTTTCCCTAGCACATAAATTTAATAAAATTTTGTTAAAATTGATTTAACTCCCTCTAATATATTTTTATAAAATTCCGCTAAGATAATATAGATTTCTAAATTACAGCATATTATATAAATTCCTTTATAATATCGCACCTTAGTTTTAAATTCTTGAGAAAGCCAAGAACAATCGCCAAATGGTTCAGCAAAGTTTCAGCTAAGTTTTCTGTTTTAATTTTTGATAAAATATGATGTTATATATATGTCACAAATAAAAAGCCCATTAAACTTGTTACGTAGTTTTGGTCCTAGCCTGTAATCCACAGAGAAACTCGTTGAAGTACCTTACTAAAGTTCTGTATTTCGATCAAGTTATGAAAACCGCAACTGTATCAACAACAATGGATGCAGACTAATTCAGTGGTACGGGTGGTGTAAGTGTTCGATAAGGGGTTTCGGAATACTATCGTGTGGAAAATACCAGTCTTAATCGGAAATTATCTTAAACGCCACCTGGTTTGAGGATTTCTAGGGAAAAACCCAGAAGGAATAACAAGAGGAAGCCAAAACCCCAGATCAGGAAAGTAATTCTGATCTAAAACTCACACGAGAAGTAATCGAGTACACTAAATTTAAAACAAATATAAAATAAACGTAATAAGGGTACCACGTTTTTAGGTAGTGACAATATCTATTTATTATATCAAGACCGGAAACTTACGTTTACATTAGTTGTAAAAAGCCAGTGTATAAAACTATTTACTATATTGCAAAATTACGCTTAATATATATAATATATATATATATATATATATATATATATATATATATATTACCTCACCATTATTCGGGAACTAAGGTTTTCGAATCGAGCCCCAACGTTGGGCCGTCAAGAATATGCTGTGAAACCTACAAAAAGCCTCACCAGAGTAAAAAAAAAAATATTCGAGACTCTCGAATTGGGCACCAAGATTTGCTGTGATTCTCGCCCTGTTGAATCTCTTCTAATGGTCGCCTTTTTACTCTTTCAGCCTCGGCTGCTCACCTAGTTAAAACTTTCATCCTCATTCATAAAAAAAAACAAACACATTCCTACGAGAAACATCAACTTTAACTCTATTTACATCAATATTTTATAATACATTAAAATTTCAAAATTAAATTTCAGCATAAATATCAGTATCATAAAATTTCAAGTTTAAATTTGTCATCATTTTAATTTGCATCCAGAATTAAAGTCCTGGTAGGATGCATACTAATTAAGTTACAATATGTGCAGACCTAAGTCTGAATAAAAGGGAGCATCTCCCACCCCTTTTCGTTAAATAAACAGGTTAGTCTAATTGAGCTCAAAGACAGACTCAAATTTTCATCATAATCAAAACATAAACTGCTAAATACTCCTTTCTACTTATACAAGAAAATTTCACCTTAAAATTAAAAATTTGTTGTTTATACAAATTCACTACTGTCCATTTTTATCAAACAAATTATAAAGGTATCCAACACCCACCAAAACATCAAAGATCGAACAAAATTGTATAATTTACTTGAAGGTTACTGCACTCGTGGCTTCAATGCACATCGGACTTGCTAACTCCATCATTCCAGCTGGTTTAGGTTTACGGCTTTAGATTCTGAACGCTTTTAAAATTTTTGTACACCACCATTCGTCTAAATTGGTTCAGGACTTCTCAGGAACTCATCTATGTATATCTAAATCTTGTTTTGTGGATCCAATCACGTTTACGAATAACACTTGATTACTCACTCCCGAAAATTAGCAAAGCAATTCATGATTCGTTCACGCTATACAAAGCTGCATACTTAAATGTATTTATTTATCGCTACTTATCTATCTTTTCTAAGTGCACTAATGCATAATAACTTGTATCGTAGCAGGTATTCTGCTTGCAGTATCGTATAACATCAAAAAAATAAAGAGCAAACTGTTTTAAACTATTTAATAAAATCAAAAATCTAAGAGCCAAACTGTTTAAAGTATTGAATCAAAATCGAAAATCTAAGAGAGCCAAACTGTTTAAAGTATTAAATAATCAAAAAATATAAGAGAGCGAAACACCTTTAAGTCCGGGTTTATATAACGATCCGCCCGCGCGTCAGATTTGTCCCGCAACGGACAATTTTTAGAATTTCGCATTCTCTGTTCTCTTTTCGACAGCTCGGCACGCGATTCTGCAAAATTTGCACTCACGCCAGGTTGAAAATCCAAGAAATTTTCACACGTCTTGCCACGCGTCTGCGAATAACCAATTAATTTTGTATAGAAATTGTTGTTTTCACCTCTCATATCTGCAACTTATTTCAACCAATCGCAAACCCAGTGACGTTGCTCAAATCACGCCTTTTATTATCCGTGTCTCTGCCTTGCGCATTCGTCTTTTTCTAACCTGGTCTTAGTGGTGCAAATCGATATTCTTTACTATCGGTTTTTTCAGTCCACGTGGATTCTTATTTTAATATAAGTTACGGTTTATCCAACCGTTTGCAATATACGCAGAATTTTCATGTTTATCCAAACAAATTAAACAGAAATTGACTTTTAAAAATACGCAGGTGTTCAATCGTAATACTTCTACGATTTGAATATTCCACGTATTTTACCTTCTAGATATATTTGTATGCTAGCAACGCGTCTCATATTTGGTATTATTGGTTTTTTAAAAGCTTTTATGCATGTTATATCTTAATAATCGTTCAATTAACTCCAATTAAAATAATAATGAATGGAATTGATTTCTACCCTTTAATTTTTAGCGAATACTAATTAAACATTAATTCTTATTTGTACACTTTGTTTAATACCCGTTACTTAAAACTTGAATTAATTAATATAAATTTTGCACGTAATTTCTATTTGTTTCTTTATACTTGGAGCAATTAAATTACATACAAGTTGAGCATTTTAATTCTGCTTCTTTTTATAGAAAGCGTCTAGCGAATAATTTAAATCCCTTAATTTTAATGAAACGAATAACTTTTTATGCTCCACGGTTTTAATAACGCGTATTATCTAATAAAGTTCTATACAAACCCTACATTCTAATTGAATGATTTAAATCTTCACAGTAGGCTTTTAATTACGCGTACTTTTTCCCACAGCTTCCTTATACACGGTGATTAAAATTATTTGATGTCGTTAATTAATTTTCTACCCTGGTCTAAATTTGAGTAATATATATATATATATATATATATATATATATATATATATATTGCTGCGATATGCGGTATGTGGGTGCCATAAATTTTATGAGTTTCCGTTTTTAAAAGCCCCTAAAATTGGGTGCCGTAAAATTCTCTGAAGTTTAACTGTTTGTACGAGCCCCACCTTTGGGCGCTATAAATGCTGCGAAGTCTTTTGATCTTAAAGCTCTTGTCTGAAAAATAACTACACCACCAAAAAGAAAAACGTTGCAACGGTAACTCTCTTCGATTTATTAAAAAAAAATTATATACCAAGAATTATCATCAGCATCTAGTTCACAGAATAATTATATTTTTCGAATAATACATTTTATCACATATTACCCAGATTAATAATTATTAAAAGTAACAGGGCTTTACCACCAACTTAACGTTACCCCTGGTTTAATACGAGCTAATAGTAAAATCTTTAATTACTCGTGCTAATTTTGAAACAATAAATTACAAGAGTCCCTTTTACCTTGCACATAATAAAATAGTACAAAATCATTTTAATAACCTAAATCCTCTCATAAGCAAAATATATAAAAATAATATCATAAAAGTATAATCATTAACTGTTTTCGATTCTCTTACTTTTAGTTCCACAGCACATACCCATAAAGTGCAAAAGTCATTGCACACAAGCTAAACACAAAAAGCAAATTTTAATGAAAATCCGTAACCTAGATTTCTACTGCCCATGGATCTGCTCCTATACCATCAACGTCTGCTGCCTTTATCATTAACTGCGCCTTCAGGAATGTCCCCCAATCAGGACTGCACCAACGGCAACTACCAGCTGCTACTCTGTTTTCTCGATTACCAGAGATTTCCAAATTCCTCTAATTCGGCTACGGATTCCATTTACGGTAGGTAAACAATCAAATTTTTCTACCATGAACCTCTACTCCATTTAATGTGCCTACTATGCACCCAACAAATATCACGCAGTGGGTACTTACTTATGTATGTCTGCTACTCATTTCCATTCTTTAATACTTTCTATAATACCTTTGCTGACAGCTGGTCGATATTGAACACCACCGGTGTCAGTTATATTTCAAACTGTACTCAAAGATTGTTATCACTTGTAGACAAGTCAGCTGTAATCTCGTTCACTATTACTAGCGTAGTAGTTAGCGCGTAAAAAGAAGCGAAGATAAGAGAGAGTCCTACCACCAACTCCTTGTCTCTATATAGGCTTTTGTGCCCCTCTAAAGCTTCTAAATTCTTAAAAATCCGTCGATACAAACAAACAAGGCTTCTCAGTAAATTTCCAACGGTTTCCAATTCTTAAAAACCCACAAGCTAACGTTCACTCATTTCTCCGAAATTTCTACACAAAACATCAACTGCCATCCAAATCCTAGAATCTTGCCCGACACAAACCCGCTCCCCAAGTTATTTTCTTTGTGTCTCTCGCAATGGACACTTATTTCTCCGAATTTTAGCCCCTACTAAACCCAAGTTGCCGCTAAAACACGCCTTCCACAATACACATTATAGCCATCTCCCTTCAACATACTCCCTCAATCTACTATTCATTACCTTGTCTAATCCCCAATCTGTTCTTATCCCACTGCCTAGTTTAAACCTCAAACTTAACGAACTTTGTATTATGTCTTTCTTTTTCTTATTACTTCTGCCAAATTAATACCTCTTTGTTTAGTTAACCACTTGCCTGCCAAACCAACAAAATAACCCCACTCTATATTAACACATTGTATTTCTTTCTCACTCTTATCCACATTTAACCAAATAACCCTTGCTTGTTGCGTTAGTTGTCCACCTGCAGATTAATCAAACATTACCCTCTCGAACCAATATTCAAAACTATACTTGTCTCCGTCCCATACCTAATTTCTCTGATAGTCTTTCTTTGTTTCTCTGTTAGCAAGTTTCATCTGTTCTTGATGAAATACCCACTCTAAATAACATTCAAATAAGCTCAACTCCCTCCTTTCCATATGCATCAATATCTACTATTGTTTACGATTGCAATAAGAATGAAAATTTCCTAGTAGTTTAACCATTTCCCTTCCTTAGAAAATGTGATTCAAATACTTTTGCGCGTGTGCGAGTAGTGTAGTATAATAACAATCATTGTCTATTGAAACGTGTTCGTGTAAGTGTGGAAGACCAGGATCCCGTGCCGATCCTAAACTGCACTATCTTCACTGTCTTCATTATAGTTACCCACATCAATGTGCCGGTGAGTACCACAGATTATATAAGTTCCTTTCATATTTCTTTTACCTATTTTACCCACAATTATTAAGTATACCAACCCTTACAGTCCGCTCTTAATATCTAACAAAAGTTCTGGTCGCAATCGAGGCCGAATTATTAAAAGACATTTTGTTTAATTGTGGGTGTATTAAAATATTTGCATTAAATATTAAAATTAAAAATTATTGATAATCTGTGCATGTTTTCAAGTGATATACAAATTATTAGAAACTTACATTTAAGTACAGAAACAGATGTGTGGGCATTAACGCTATTTATCTGCACAGCTGTTTTATCACTTCTAGAGAAACCTGAGTTTATCTTAGTAAACACAGTGTATTCCAATTTCTATTTGGTAACTAATTCTTGTTTATTTTGATTACAATGTCAGAAAGAGAATTAAAAGTTTTGTTAGCTAATAGAGAAAAATTATATGTCCGTGCACAAATTCTTTTTGATTTGTCAAAAAACGTTTTAAATGATCCAAGTAAAATTGATAATTTCGAATGTAGATATTCCAAACTAGACGATACTTACCGTGAATTTGAAAAAATTCAAAACGCAATTATGGATCTAACTTTGCGTATTTCACCTGATCAAGAAGTTGATATGAAACCTCTATTGTCTTTTGAAGATCTGTATTTTCAAATCAAAGCGGTAGCGAAGAGAATTTTTCCTACTGTAATATCAACTTCGGGACCGTCTCATATATCCAGTAGCAGTTTACCAAAAATTATCCTACCCCGGTTTGACGGTTCGTTACGAAACTGGAAAGTTTTTTATGATAGTTATCGATCTTTGATTCATAATAATCAGGGCCTAACTAAAATAGAAAAGTTTCATCACTTAATTAATGCTCTTTCAGGACCGGCATTGAGTATTGCCAAAAGTTTGCCATTGACAGAAGTAAACTATGATATTGTTTTTGACATCTTGCTTGCAAAATATGAAAACAAAAGAATATTAGCCAGTGATTTGCTAGATAGTATGCTTGCATCTAAGCAATTTTATACGGAAAATCTAAACAATTTTACGCAGTTTATCCAAACATTTTATGAAGCAGTAGTGTCATTAAGGGCCTTGCAAATACCCAAACTTGATGATTTTATTCTGTTTCACTTGGCATTCAGAATTCTGCCCAATGACACTAGAAAACAATTTGAAGCGTCTAATATAGGCGTGGAAATTCCTACATTTGACCAATTAGTTAAGTTTGTACAAAATCAAATACAGATTTTTGAGTTGTCAAAATTTCCAAATACTACTCAAAATGTTAAACCTTCACAAACAATAAAAGGTAACACAATTTTAACGCCAAATTCTAATTTACGGAGGTCGTTTGTTACTACTTCTTATTCGAAACCGTGCCCTTGCTGCAAAAATACGCATACGATTTACAGGTGCCCGAAGTTTTGTCTTTGTCTCTTACCGACAAAAGGCCAAAGTTCAGGCTCATAACCTGTGTTTCAATTGCTTGAAAGAGGACCACAGTGTCTATAATTGCAAATCAAAAACTAGTTGTTTTCATTGTGGTCGTAGGCATAATTCATTGCTTCATCCTACATTCGATTCGGATAGCGCAAATAATGCCAATTCTGAACCCAGTATTATGACCCATGCGTCATTCGCTTCTGATAGTGAAAATATTGTTAATTCCGAAACTACTGTTTTGACCCATGCGTCATCTTGTGCTTCAGTACCACTACAAAATCAAATTGTCCTTTTAGGAACAGCTATTGTTCACATAAAAGATTCATCCAACGTCTTTCAACCAGTCAGAGCGTTGATTGACTCGGTGCTCAAACTTCATTTTTAACCGCGTCTTGCGCTCAAAACTTGGTCTACATATTCAAAATTGCAACTTTACTGTTGCAAGCTTGGGTCAAAACCCATATTAAATGTCAAAAGTACATCTGATTGTTTAATTAAACCTTACAGTAGCGAGAAACCTCAGTTTAATTTAAAAACTGTATTAGTGCCAAGTATTACTGCCGAAATGCCCTCGGTAGAAATACCTACTAATATTGTAAATCAGTTCAGGTATTTACATTTGGCGGATCCAAAATTTTATTTGCCGTCTCGAATTGAATTGTTACTCGGCGCTGACGTATATCCAGACCTGTTTACCGGCGAGAGGTTGCGTCCCAGTGCTGATTCTCCATGGGCACTTAATAGTGTTTTTGGTTGGGTTATTACAGGCAAAACTAATCTACGCTATAGTGACCCTTCTACAAATATTCAAACTGTATTGTTTACATCACTAGCAGATTCATTAGAAAACTCTTTACAAAAATTTTGGGAAATTGAAAATATTCCTGATCGTAAAATTATAAATCCAGATGAAGAGAAATGCGAACAAGTGTTTAAAAAATTTTATACTCGTACGAAGGAAGGTGCATTTGTGGTACCCTTGCCTTTCAAGACAAACAATTATCAATTTGGAAATACTTATGATCTAGCACTCAACCGTTTATATAATTTAGAACGTCGCCTTGCTCGACAACCGCATCTTAAGAAAGATTATATAATTTTTCTTCGCGAATATGAAAGTTTAGGTCATATGGAATTTTCTAAAAATAGTGAGGACGCACGATACTTCATTCCACATCACTGTGTCGTAAAGCAGTCCAGCAGCACCACTAAGTTAAGGGTGGTGTTCGTTGCCTCTGCTCATTTACCTAAGTGTCAGTCGTTGAATGATGTGTTATATGTAGGTCCCAAGTTACAACGCGATATTTTTGAAATTATTATGCATTTTAGACTGCATCCGTTTGTGTTTAGCGCAGATATTAATAAAATGTACAGAATGATCCATTTAAGACAGGAGGATCAACGTTTTCAGTTTATCTTGTGGCGCGAAAACCCCACACAAGCAATTAAGGCTTACCGTTTAAAAACCGTAACCTACGGTGTCTCGTCAGCCCCATATTTGGCGCTGAGAACTTTGGAGCAACTCGCTCAAGATGGGGAGGAAAATTTTCCATTAGCTGCACAAGTATTACGTAGGGACACCTACGTCGACGATATTTTAACCGGAGCTTCATCAATCGATACCCTTTTAGAAATAAAAGAACAATTGTCAAACCTGTTAGCTTCAGGTTGTTTTAGTTTACAAAATGGACTTCTAATTGTCCTCAACTGTTGAAAACAGTTTCACCGGAACACAGAGAAACTTCCGTTTCACTTGAAGAAAGCGAAACACTTTATAGCCTCTTAGGTTTGCAATGGGATGCAAAATCTGATTCCTTTTGTTATAAGGTGCTTTCGTTGTCTCCAGTTTTTTCTAAACGAGCAATATTATCGAATATTGCTAAAATATTTGACCCTTTAGGATGGCTTACTCCAGTTATTTTAAGGCAAAACATTTTATGCAAAAATTATGGTTAGCCCAATTAGGATGGGATGATCCCATTCTTGGCAACTTAAAGGTAGAATGGTCAGAATTTCTACGAGAATATGACTTCCTAAAAAATATAAAAATTGAGAGATATTTTCTATACAATCGGTGGCACATAATGTTCTAGTAGGGTTTTCTGATGCGTCGGAATGCGGCTATTGCGCAGCTGTATATTTGGTCATTTTAATGAAAAGGGTATAGTTGTTAAAACTAATTTGCTTATGGCCAAAAGTCGTGTAGCACCCTTAAAATCTATGACGACACCCGCTTAGAACTCAGTGGAGCATTGTTGCTATCTCGATTATTTAAATATGTAATTAATTCATTGAATGGTGTACTATCACTTCAACCTAGCCTTGCCTTTACGGATAGTACAACTGTTTTAACAAGGATCCGAACAGCGCCTCATTTACTTAAACCTTTTGTAGCAAACAGAGTAATTGAAATTAATGAGAATATGCCTCATATAAAATGGCACCACGTCGACTCAAAAGAGAATCCCGCGAATTGTGGCTCCCGTGGCATCTCAGCATCACAATTATTAGATCATCCCTTGTGGTGGGGTGGGCCTTTCTGGCTTAAGTACCCTGTTTCTCAGTGGCGGACTTCAACCGCTTATACATTGAATGCGTCAGAAATAAATACGGAATTAAAATCCTACGCACTGAATAAAGATTGTTATATTGCAGAAATTAAACCACCTGATTGTAACATTATTCGACGCTTCTCTAATTTTTTACGTTTGCAGCGGGTTTTTGCCTGGTGTTTTCGTTTTATATTAAATTGCCGTGTCAATCGTGCGAATCGTAATTTCGGTTCCGTAACTTCTGAAGAAATACGTATTGCTACGTTTAAAATAGTAAAGCTAACTCAACAAGAACATTTTAGCAATGAAATCGTTTTGTTATCAAAAGGAAAACCTCCGCTTCGAAAACTAAGTGTTTGGATAGATCCCCTAGGTCTCCTCAGGGTGGGGGGTAGATTACAACATACCAGTATGACTCAGGATGCTAAGCATCCTTTGTTGTTACAAAAAAAAGGTTATTTATCTAAACTTATTATCGATTATTATCACATTTTTTACTTACACGTAGGCTCTCGCAGCTTACAAGCTATTATTTGCCAGAAATTCTGGATTCTAGGCATTAGAAATGCCATCAGGTCGAACTTATCAAAATGCACGGTCTGCATTAGATTGAGAGCTAAGCCTGTAAACCCGTATATGGCAAATTTACCGCCTCCACGTCTTAATCGATGGCAGTTACTACAAAAAATGCAGTCTCATTTTTGGCATCGTTGGAGTTTAGAGTACCTTCATACCCTTCAACAACGTGCAAAATGGGATATTCATACAGCCAATTTAAAAATTGGTGATTTGGTTGTAATTATCGATCTAAATCAAACGCCACTAAATTGGAAATTGGGCAGAATCAAAGAAATTATCCCAGGTTCAGACAACATCGTCCGTGTTGTTTCTGTCCAAACTGCAACCGGTGTATTCACCTGGCCTGTAGTTAAGTTATGTCCACTACTCTTAAAGTAAGTGCAAGTATCACATGTTAACATTATTATTATTTGATTGTTTCTTCGTTTCTTAAGGTGTGAATTTTCTAATTTTTTTTAATTTGTAAAACATGCGATATATGCACAGTATTAATTATAGTTAATAGAAAACTTTTCTTTATTTTATTAGAAATCCTTTGATTTCGGTGGGGGGAATGTTTACGATTGCAATAAGAATGAAAATTTCCTAGTAGTTTAACCATTTCCCTTCCTTAGAAAATGTGGTTCAAATACTTTTGCGCGTGTGCGAGTAGTGTAGTATAATAACAATCATTGTCTATTGAAACGTGTTCGTGTAAGTGTGGAAGACCAGGATCCCGTGCCGATCCTAAACTGCACTATCTTCACTGTCTTCATTATAGTTACCCACATCAATGTGCCGGTGAGTACCACAGATTATATAAGTTCCTTTCATATTTCTTTTACCTATTTTACCCACAATTATTAAGTATACCAACCCTTACAGTCCGCTCTTAATATCTAACAACTATCTTTATTTTAGTCCCCCCTCACGTTAAATGAATACTTGATACGTTACGTCTCTATCCAATTCATACTTATTGCATAGGTAACCTTCCTTGTTCTATTTCGGTCCCTACATTCTAATTGACATCATAATATTACCCATTCCACAAACAATAAGTCCCTCTTCCGTGGATATCACTTGCCACCCTTCCTCGAACTCGATGTTTGTTTGTCTTGCCTTTACCTACAACTTATTCTCGGACACCTTATTAAAAACATAATTGCCAGTTTGTTGTTATACACAATTCGTAGAATTTCAACGGTTAAAAATGCTCACCCTCTCTCCATATATATATATATATATATATATATATATATATATATATATATATATTATGCCGTGGTACTCCACTCTAATTTAGTACTTTCTCAAAAAACATTCGAGCCTCAACGTTGGGCCGTCATAAATTGCTATGGAACTCGCGTAAAAACCTCACCAACAAAAATATATTCGAAAATTTTTTAAATTTATAAAACTCAAAAATTGCAAATAATAGAAAATTTTTCAAAAATTAAATAATTCAAAAAAATATAATTTCTTACCTGTTTTCCTCTCTTTCTCGGTTGAATTGCTTTCTTTAACTGCTTCCGGCTAGCTCAGTTGGACCTCCTCTTGGATATCTAGATTCACTCTCATATTCTCTATCGTTCCCAATAAAACCACAAAATACAACAAACATACAATGTTTTATTTATCACTATTTACAAATAAAATTCAATATTATCCACATTTCAGTGATCAAATTACACCTTAATAAATCCTATTTTGTAATGTCCTGTATTTTTAATTTAAATTATCAAACACATAGACTGTACCCGGAGTAAATGGGCCCTGAATAATACCTTATTTCTCATTCCTTCTTTATAATTTATTTTAAATCTACATAAACTCTGGAGTATGGTGAGCTCATGATAACCCAGTTAATAATGAATAATGTATGCCCTTATATTTTGCATACTCTTACAACAAACAAAAAAAACACCCATGTACTCTTCACAAAATTTAACTTCCTGATGGAACGTTAATAAGCTTTATATACATTTTCAGATTTCTATTTAAATAACATAATAAAGTTAGTTATACGTATTATGTTTAATACGCACAAAATGCACAATACCTTCAAAATTCACTCTCATACGTCACCCAACATTCATAGTTTCATAGTTTATAACAACACAATTTCAAAGCGTTACCTGGAATTTCTAGAAGATCTCTGCTCCGTTGACGATGCCGTATATTTACTTCTTTCTGCTCTGCAGGCCGCTTCTAGCTATTAGTAGAAGAACCCCATTTAAGATTTCCAAATCCAAATTAATTATACTTCTTTCATAATTATTTAATTTAATCCACGTTACATAACGTCACGTTTGTTAAAAAAAATATAGGTGATACCTCAATAAAATCTAAACTCGGCACAACCCGCGTACAAATTATGAGGCTTACACCGTGCAATATAATTTAAAATAATTTTATTATACTTACAAACTCGTGGTAACTTTCATACGTAGTCTGAAGCGATCGAAAAATTAAGGGCTTTCATTATATTTTCGAAAAGTATTTATACAATTTACGCTGCCACTTCCTGGCCGCAATTCATCCGAAGTTCTTGATTTACAATAACACGTTCTTAAAATTTTGAGCTCAACCGATTTCTAAGTCCACGAAATTCAGCGCATTGCTACGATCTTTTCTGAAAATTAGTCTACACTATTCTCGTGTTTGTCTGGTGTCCAACTAACAATATCGACCAATCGTCTATCCATTGAGGTTTCACAAATCCCGCCTATACTAACGCTGTCCCTTGCTTATGCATTTTCTACGTCTCTTTCTAACCTTGTTTGAGTGGTAGAAAATCGATATTCGTGCTGCGTTCTACAACTCCGTGTGGACCCCAAAATACTTGCTTTAAATAACCCCTCATTAGTGGTTACTGCGAACACATTCGACCGTTTACCCGATATTCTTTGAAACTTGTTTGTTATCTATAAAAATAAGTGGAACTTGACATTTAGAAAACACGCAGGTGCTTAATTAACCGACGTTTTAACACAACATTTCATGGTATTTCAACCCAACCGATATATTTATTTGTTATAACGAACGCTATTCGCCTTGGATTTATTGATTTTTCATGCCTTTATGCATATTATACGTAAATAACAGTTTAATTAAACTCAATTAAATTAATAAATTAATTGCATTGGCTTCTACCATTTATTTTCTTTGCAAATCTACTAAATTTTAATCATTATTTGTTAACTTTTGTTAATACCTGTTACTTAAAAATGAACTAACTGGAATAAATTTCGCACGTAATTTCTGGTTGTTTCCTTTATACAGGGTGTTTTGAAATTGCTTCGTTTATATTTACCTTTAACCCTTTAAAACCAGTATAATATATATATATATATATATATATATATATATATATATATATATATATATATATATATACATATATATCCTGTCTAAGGCCTTATATTTTCCTTCTTTCAATTACTAGCTCGATTTGAAATGATCATTTGGGCTTTACTTAAAAAGTCTAAGTTATTATTTCATCTTATTAATTTCAATACGTAAGTATTTATCAACTTACCTTGTGTAAAAAACTACTTGTAATATATATATATATATATATATATATATATATATATATTTATATACAGGGTGAGTTTTTAGTGTGGCAACGGTTGATAACTCCGTTGTAATAAGACAAGGTTCTGGCGTAGTCCGGCCGCTTGCTTGTTTTCCTGATTGCGGACAAAGGGACAATCGCAGTACAAATGCGTTTTAGGGCAGAAGTGGCACTTTGACAAGTCTGTGGTTTTGTCTTTACCTTCTGGCGGCATAGGAGTTGTAGCTTTATCTTTAGCGGCTTCTAGCAAGTCTTGTTCAACTCAAATGCTTTTACGATGAGGCCCATCATGCTGTTGGGTACATAAGACAGCAAACTGATAATTAATCGAAGGTAATCCTCGATATTTAGTTTTAGTCCCGTGATCTGCTTGTATTTTCTTTTGTAGAAAATTAGTAATGGTTCTTCCTAGCGATTGTTTCTTGCCGAGGTACTGCGATAGCATTTATACGAGCGTTGCAAGATTCCCGTATCGTTCCAGGAGTTGGGTTTTGAAGATGGTTTTGTTCAGTTTTAAAACGGCGAAGAATTGCCACCAGGTTGCTGCTTTTCCGAGACATTGCTTTTCGATTTGCGGCAAGCTCACGTTGAACAGTGAGAAATTCGTTCAAATCCTCTATTACTGCCCCTGAGAACATGGGTAGCTCGGGTTTCTAGTAATGGACGACGTTCCGCGAACCCTCCGTGATTGAAGGTGATAGTTCTTGAGTGGTTGTTGGGCGCTATCTGGTTCTGATTTTAGTCCAGAAACTGCTATATTGTATATTGGTTGTTCGTCTAGCTCAATGGAAGTAGATTGTCTCCTTCTCCTCGTATTTAGTCCTGAAAATTTTTGTTTCTTTGTGTAAAATGTTTTCAAAGGCGCAACGGTGTCAACTATTACTAGAAGCTGTAATTTATGCTAGTAATGGTACTAGACAGAATAACAATCACTAACCATGTAATAATGGAGTAATCGTTTGTCTGTCAACATAAGAATCACTGACGTTACATGTGATTTTTCAATGCTACACCCGAAGGTACTACATTGACCAGGAAGCGAGTTTTTTTTACCTGGAAAATTTGTAATTTTGCCGAACCTTTGCTGTTCCAAGCAAGGTAGGGATCTTTAACGTGCGTGACAACACTCACACACGGAACCTCCATTTTACCTCTCATCCGAACAAGGGTGTATTTTTGTGAAAAATGCTCGCCTAACGTTTTTCAAGCGAACCGTGTCGGGATTCGAACCCGGGACCTTGGGCGAGAATCACTGACCGTGTAAGATTAGAGTAGTGGCGTGCTAGTCAGGATGACAATCACTAACTGTTTATTGATGGCTTAACTTAGCGTATCTTGTACAGAGCGCAAGACTAGACGACTCTTGGATAAGAATCACAAAAGTGTTAGTAGTTACTGATCCTTGAATAACGGTCGACAATGACTGACTTGTTGGTCGATTTGGAGGTGCTTGTATACGTTTTACCCTTTTTATTATAGCTGTAGCTATCGTGGTCGAGGCAAAGCAAACTAAGTTTCGAGTAACTTTTACACTTGCTGCTTACAAAGCTAAATGAATTTAGTTTGTTTGAGGGTTGTCGTCTGGTAGCACTCCACCGCTGAGAATTCATTTTGATCAAGCTAATAACGAGTGGTGTGTTTGGTTGTGTAGAGCAAGTCTCATGTCGTTGACATAGTTCTTCATTCGTTTAGTGTAGGAGCGTTGAACTCGATATGTATTTGGCTCTTCGACCCGCATGAATGGCCACGGTCCAATCCATTTCATCCGGAGTTGGGGTTTGGTTGCTTGTTTGCTGGTCAATACTAAGCCGCCAACGCGGAATTGAGGTGCGGTGGAGTCTTGGTTGGCTAAGTGATTGCAAAAATTCCTTTCGCGTTGGTAAACCTTTTGGATACGGTCGTGGTTAGGCACTGGCCCCTGGTTTACGTCTCCAAGCCTTAGCCGTTTTACCTTAGGAATGTTTCGCTAGGAGTGGTGCCGGTAGTTGCGTTTTTCAAGACAGTCGTGGTGGGCGAGCTGTAGCTCGAGTTGCAAGTTCAATTATGTCGCTTTGGGGCATTTTTTCTACCTTTGTGGCGATGATCTTCTTTTTCTAAAGCGAAATTCGGCATGGCGGTACTAGAAATGGCACATGTGATGTCGTCCTGATGACGTTTTTAGTGATGATTGCGGTTGTCGGGTCTGCAATCTTCTCTACTATCGCAATGAGCGAGCTATAGCTAGAGATGCTAGGTACAATTATATGTCGTATTGAGTTATTTTCTCGGCCTCCGTGACAATGTTTTCCTTTTCCTGAGAAGAAACTTGATAGGGTGACAGTCGGGACTGCGTATGTTATGTCGTCTTAATGACGTGCCCAGTGCCGGCCGTGGTTATCGGCTTTGGAGGTTCTTTTATGACTTTTGTGGATTCGGTTGCAGGGTTCTCGAGTCCAAAAATCAGTTTGCTTAGAAACTAGTGTTTCATTTAGTTCAGGCGGACATCAACCGTAGCTGCTGTTTGACGTGGCTGGTTCCAGTATAGCGTACGGAGTTAACCGATTTCAAAGTGGAGGAATTCTTTGCCGTAATCCATGATTGTCTTGTTGCGGTTCAGCCAATGTTATTCAAGAATAATATCTTTTGTTAGGCTGGGGTCGGCCAGGAAGGTTTCTCAATCTTTGACGTGCCCAATGTTAAAGTCAATGTCGGCTTTGTCCTCAATGTTGACAAAACTTTTGTCAGCCATATGAATCTGAGTGTCCTTCGCTCGAATTGTGAGCCTGACATGAAGCAATTTATTTTTCAGTAGACAGCAGGCCACTAGTGTCAAGCACAGCTGGGTGTGCTATTCTACCATCTAGGTTTACTGTGATGTGAGGTAAAGATAGTCTTCTGTATGTGGTGCTTAGTTGTGGTTTCGCCAGTTTTCTGTCGACCGGACTGGATTCTGATGTGCCCCGGCCGGTTGCTCGTTTCCCTAATTGTGGACAACGGTGAAATCGCAGTGGAATTGCCTTTCGGAGCAGAAGTAGTACATAGGCAGGTTTGTAGTTCTGCCTTTACCTTCTGGCGGCTTAAAAGTTGTAGTTTTTTTTATTAACGGCTTTTCGCAAGTCTTGTTCAACTTTAAATACTTTAACCATGAAGTCCATCATGTTGCTGGATGCATAAGTCTTCATGTACAGTCTTGCTGTAGGACATAGCAAACCGATAATTAATCAGAGGTTATTTCAATGTTTAGTATTAGCGTCAGGGTCTGTTGTATTTTCTTTTGTCGAAAATTTGTAATAGTTTCGCTGGTGATTGTTTCTTGCCTAGGTACTGCAATTGCATTTATGAGAGCGTCACAGAGTAATTTATCGCTCTAGAAGTTGAGCTTTGAAAACGGCCTTATCCTGTTTTAAGACCACGAAGAACTGCCGCTATGTTGCTGCTTCCGCGCGAAGTTGCTTCTCCATTTGCGGCAGGTTTAACGTGGAGACAGCAGTGAGGAATTCCTTAAGACCCTCCATTGGTTCCCCTGAAAATGTGTGTAGCTCAGGTTTCTTGTAAAGGATGAGGTTCCGTAAGTCCTCTGTAGTTATGATAAAAATTTTAGGTAGCTTTTGGGCGTCATCTGGTTCTAACTTTAGTTCAAAAACAACTATGTTAGATATTTGTTGTTTGTTCAGCTCAATGAAGGATGATTGTTCCTTTTCTCTTGGCATGGTGTATTTAGTTCTGAACAATCCTTGTTCATTTGTGTGAAATTCTGTCACTTGCGCAACCTAAGCAGATACGACAGAATGTTCCGTTAGATTGTAACTTTCATTCCGAATATTGTGAATTTTAAAAATGGTATGTAATTAATATTGTTAGAAAAATATTTTTTCTCATTGGTAAGTTATTACAATGATTGTACAAAGACAAATTTGTAAAATAACATTATTTCAGTATAATTGTAGTCACTTGAGTATGATATCTGATTGATATTTAAACTTGTTGTAACATTTATTATTTTTTTAAAAAAATTTTATTACACTATACATGGGGAAAGTTTCAAGTTTTATTTTGGTTTCAAGAGACCTTGTTTTGATACTACCAGACAAAATTTTTAAGCAGACATGATTCGTAAAATTCTTCATGCTGTATCGATGCCATTCTCTTTCTTGTTTTCGCTTATCTGTAGTATGTACCCTATCGTACATCGTCACCCTGCTTCTAGCGACATCGTAGCAGATCCAAAAGTGCGTATTTACAACTGTTAACAGATTGGACACTTCTATCCTACAATTTCACTCGGTCTGTGGTTACAGAACATTCACTCATTTTAATTTTACAAAACCGAAGCAAAGCAATACCTCTTAAAAGAAAGCAACTTAAGTAAAATTGCAACTTCTCAGGTCTCTTCAAGTGAAAGGGCGTTGCAAAGTAATAATCTCTTTCAACGTATAACTTGTATATATATATATATATATATATATATATATGTGTGTGTGTGTGTGGATATTATCCACTGAATTGTATCGTGTTTTCCCTTTAAAAATATTTCCCATCGACCAAACAACAGCTTGGAAAGTATTCTCAAAACACCGCCTGCAGATAAACGAAAATAAGCAAGCGAATGGCCTCGATACAACATGAAGAATTCTACGAATCATGTGTGCTTGAAAACCCTGCCTGGTAGTATCGAAACAGCGTCTGTTCAATTTGTTAGGCATATCTGCAACCCACAGTGCAGAATTATAAGCTTAAGTGTCTAACGAGTGACCTACATCCTGTATAAAACCATAGAAATTACTAATTCGATTAATAATACCTTGAAAAGATAAGCAGGTGGAAAATTTCCATTGTTTGCAATCTGTGTCCGTAAATACATGTTTGATAACTGATTACCATCGTATAACGTAGTAATGGTATTTTCAAAGTAATTGCTTTGGTAACCAACATTTTTCCACATTAAAGCAAATTAACCGTGGAAGCAATGCTGGGTATGCAATTTTAAATTAACTATGCGTCGAATCATTTAATTACCGGGACGGAATGTAACAAGGCATGATACGTCTATGTATAAGTCTGTTATCATAATCGTGGAGGAGTATTTAGAGTCTGTGGAGCTGGAATGTAGATATGTGTATGTGTGTACATATGCGCGCATATGGGTTGGTAGATTCGGGACTTTGTTACCGATTAGGAATAGTTCTTGGACCAGGATATATGGATACAATGTTGTTGTAGGCTGTAGAAAAAATCTAAGGTGGTGGCTTGGGGATGTTGCAGGACTGTGTTCAGCTTGCCGTGGGATGGGGCGATACACACGTAGGTGGTTTATTCTTCGACAATTTTGCGGTTAAAGTTACTCAAAATTATTCAACTTCTGTTAAAATTGGGTTGTGAATGCCGTCGGACGCGACTGTAGGGTTACCATTAAAATCTGAAAAAACAGCGCAAAGCGCGAGAAGGCACGACAAATCAATGGTTAAAAAAGGTTGTTTAGTTCTTGAAGCGCAAGGTCAGAGCGAGACTGGGAGAAAAGGGTCCGTGGTAAAATAGTTTTCGAAGCGAAAGGGATTCAAAAGTGAAATAGGATCAGATGCGAAATATGTTTCCGGATGAAAGATCTCACGGGGCGAAAGAGCTTTCCTAGGGAAAGGAAATCAGTCCCTTAGGAACTGAAATCCAATTATAGTCTGTGTTATAATTGATCTTCTTATAGAGGGCGTCTAATAAAAAATATGCACCCCTAATAAATTATTCTCTTCACCAATTTGGAAAAATTGCAAAAATACGTTTTTTTTATTAGCAGATGAGCATATTTTGATGTTTAGGCTTCATCAGTACAACTCACTTTTGGCACTCCGTCTACTCCTAAATTTTAAATAGAGAACTTAGGTGTCAAGTGATACCTCATTTGAAAAATCTTTCGAATTTTTTTACAAGTAACATACTTCGAGTGATGTAAATTGCATGACAACTGTACTGCAAATGGTTGTTGCGTTACGACAATAGTGATGGCTGTTAGTGCAAACATCTTTGAACTCATAATTGCGTACACACATACTCGAACCAGTTCAACATGATGTGCCTTAGAAGAGTCGGTCCCACAGCCTTCGTACAGTGTGGTCTCATAAACAAAACGTGCTTAACCGTGTGGACTTTACCACCGAGGTGAATCGAGATAAGACTTCATATATCACAGATATCAAGGCTTGTACTGTGCTTTTAAGTGTCTTTATCATTATTTCTTATATTCAATAACATTTCATAAGCAGACAGAAAAACGGTAGCAGCCTTTTGAAATGTTGTGCTTCAGATGTATGAGGATGATAGCATGGACAGACAAATTTAATGACAAATAGGTTATAGAAATAGTAGAGGAATAAAGATATCTGTGAAAAACAAAAACAAATTGGAGAAATAGAAAGGCAGAATACGTTCTAAGGCTTTTTTGGGGAATAGTATGGGATAATTACAAGCAGAGATAGGAAAAAGGAGGTAGATGTAGACCTAGATCAGATAGTGATAGATGGAGGCTGTGCAAATTTCAGGGAAATGTGTAGGTTAGCTCAGAACAGGAAACAACGAGGGTACACGTCTAACCAGTTTGAGGACTGAAGACCTAATGATGATGAACATTTCATATTCGTGTTCCGCCTGGGCACTTATTTCCAGTATTTAGCTGGTGGTCCTATCAATAAACTTTAACTTTGAACCTACAAACAATCCTTTACCTCCAACAATGACCATTTTTTCAAAATAAAAATAATTGTGGAAAAAATTTGATTTAAGCAAATACTCAAATTGGTCCATTCACTTTCATGCAGTGGAAAGGCCCTGATTAAGAACATTTTCTAACATTTTGCATAATTTTGTATGATTTATTAGAGAAATGTATCCTTTGCATTGGAACACTGTATAGCTAGCTACATTACAATAATTCTTTTGTGATCTAACGAAGATAGTACTACAATTAAATTATAATCTCTTACTCTAAACTAATTGCATTCCTAAATAGTATACTACATAAAATTTGCGTTCCAGATTTTAATTCATTAATGAAAACATCAACAACTAACTACCGAGTAGTAAACTGTAATTTAAATATCGTGCAGGAATTAATTTATTTGCAAATAATGTAGAGAGCGTAAGTAGTACAGTTATTTTATGAAGTTGTTTTACCTACCTCTATGTTTTAAACACCCAGTTGGGCGCCCTTAATGTGGGTCATTAGGTGCAGTCTAAGCTTATTACCCGCGCCCGTATTGTTACGAGTTTTTCCCCTAATTTTCAATTACACACCCGCGTGTTATCTCGCTTCCTTGCATATTAATGGCTTTTGTGGCCGTGTTGTTTGTATTAGAACTATTTTATTCAGGTGCCGTTGTATATCAGTGTTGGAAATAAATAATTTATCGTTTTTGGAATCTGAACTAAAAGACTTACTACATAGAAAATGAACTTAGCAAAACTTACTTACGACTGCACGCTAAAATGAAAAGTATTGCTAAAAGTATTATAAATAAGCGCTTTAAAAGTGAAATGATCATCGAACTTGTAAGCTGGCGTAGCAAAACTAAGCTTTTTAATTACAATAAACTACCAAAAACATTCTTTTGAGAAAACCAGATTGCTTGTGTCTAGTGAAAAACTTAACCTAACGTTAACGGTGTACCTTCTGTGAGCAATTCTTTGGGTGAAATTAACAAATAAACTTGTTCTGGTAAACCTACTGGATGATCACCATCAAAGTAAGTTTGATTTCGTTGCTTTGTAATTCATAAATTAATCGAAGTGGATTATGGTCGGTTCCAATTCAAAGTGGCTTAAAAACGTAAGTCCATAGTGCAAAATGCCAAACCGTTTTGAATTCGCACACTATTTATTTTTACGTTACAGCACTAGACGTAATTATTCGGCATCATTTTTATTAATCCAGCTACTGTGAGCGTTAAGAAAATCCTAACTATTTTACGTAGATTTTATTTGTAACTTCAAATCATAAAATAATCTTTTGGTTTCTTACTATTTTGATCTTCTAATACTTACGAGGTGTCGTTCTTATATACTCGGATTAGGGATGAAAATAAAAGGTTAGAACTACATAAATTATTTTTCAAATTATTCCCTAGCTTTTGGATATATATATATATATATATATATATATATATATATATATTTACTGTGTACGGGTAAGGGTAAACATATAGGACAAGCGTTTATTTATTTAATTACCCTGTACGTAAAAATCAATAATTTATTTGAAAAGCTTCAATTTGGGACAAAATTACATGTTATAATGTAATTTTAATTTGTATAAGTCAAGTTAAACAACGTACGTTTATTTAAAAATTATAAATTAAAGAATTTGTAGAAAACCTACAAGGTAGAAGAGTACAAACAAGCTTAAGCAGTCAAGGTTTTTAAGGAATAAAAGCTTGGGTAAATAAATAATTACTATTAAGACTAGAAACGTTGAAACAACGATTTGGAATATTATGCTAACGGACAGACTCAAGGTTTATAATAACAGACGATTATTTTAAAAACAAATCGATAAGACTAGAAGACAGAGAATCTTTATAACATAACAAGGTGAGGTAAAAATCACAGATGGGTAAATGACAAACATCTTTTAAGCGCGTGGTAAACAAGTATATTTGTAGAGGCTAATAGAAGGGCGCAGATGCAACATGTTTGTGTTACACGATATCGATTTTTCAAATAGGAAGGGAGCATTAAACATAGACAACATGATAATAGTAGGACAATGAGACAAAGACAGGAAAAGTTGTTATAAAAGCTGGACTGCAATAACGATATAGACGCGCACATAAGGGGCGTGCATTGGATTTGTTTGGGAGAATAAGAAAGGACAAAATTTACGGTAAATTTTAACGGTTAGAGAACGTACGTAGTTTTCCGTGGTAAAAGCGAGGTGGAGTGGACGAATTCTCGGTTTTTGAAAGTTCGTTAGATGTTTGTACGGTAAATTTTTAGAATTGAGTGGCAGTTTGAAAGTTTTCAAAGAATGGTTAACGAAAATACGTGCAAAATAAGCGGGACTTAGAATATAGAAGAAAGGCGAGAGTTAGATTCGCTCTTATTGTTCGCTTTTATATTTCACTCCTATCATCTGATTTCTCGATGATAATTTTAAGAACATCCTAGCTTTAATACCGCGTACAGTGCAGTCCGCCGAAAGTTATTACAAGTGTTTATAACGCACAATTAGGTGCAGAGTAATTACCGGGCTGAATTGAAATAAATTATAATAATTAAAAGCGGGATGCTACGTAAGTAGAAGCATTTATATTTTGAACGAGGGTGCTGGTAGCACATTAACTGGACGAAGAGGTGTGGTTTGGTTATGGTACAAGCAGTCTGGTGAAAAGTCATCTATGGAGGTCGTAATCTGAAAGAACAATCTAAGTAACAATTTATGTTATTGAAACTGTTGTGCTGGTACGTAGTTATTTTGCTTTATGAGTGATTTGGTTATTATTTTTGTGGTAAAAATTCTTATAAACTAAAATTTAATTTTATGGACACATGTAAAGGACAATTTTCTACTATTAACTAAGGGTGTAAATACCTGAAGAATATGTTATCGATCTAAGAAGTAAACGGGTCTTTGGTATAATTTGACAAAGCAAAATTTTATGTACAAGAAATAACAAGGTTTATACTGAGCTCAACATAGACAGGAGAAGTAAAGTGAGGGTAGAGGATAGGCCCATCTACTTTTAATACAGTATGAAATGTTGAGGTACATAAAAAATTATGGGGATTTTAGATTGATGTTTGGCATTTGAATAGAAGTACCAAAGTGTAAATATTTTATTAATAATGGAAACTTGTTGATATCTGTAAATGAAAAGGTTGTATGTTTGTTGTATTATTTGATTGTTAATTTCATTTGACTGTGTGTGTGTGTGTGTGTGTGTGTGTGTGTGTGTGTGTGAGAAAGGTATGTATTTAAAATGATAGGTATTCAAAAAGAAGCCGATTGCTGAGCTAGCCCGGGTGAGCAGAATAAGGAGGCGTTCAAAAAGCAAAAGTAATAACATTTTTTTAATTTTTTTTGTCAGAAACATTTATGACGGCCCAACGCTGAGGCTCGATGCTAAAGCTTGTTCCTGACCTTCCACGGCAATATATATATATATATATATATATATATTAATAGGGTATTATTTCTCAATTGGTAATTCATTTTGTGATTCAGTATATGCAAGAACAACAAACAATTTGAAACGCTTTTCAAAAGCGTTATTTGAGAAATCAATAATTTTCTAAAAAATTTCAGTAAGTTAAAAATAAGTTTTTATAACCCTGCAGATATAAATACTCATAGAGTATAGCGTGTGACATATTAGAAACATTCCGTGTGTAAGATAGTATTTAAAAGGTCATATCATAAACATATTTTAACCTTTGTATTTAATAAGTGTAAATTGTAAGAATAATTTCTGAAAAGCTTTAGCTTCATTTCTAAGATTTAAAGCCGTCTAGTTTTCAAGCAAAGTGGCAGTTATGTTTTTAAGTAAAAGCGTTTGAAAGTGTTTTGAAGAAACCTTTCAAGTATCATTAAACTATAAACAGATGTAACCGTTGTATTTTCCCTGTATTTAGTAGGATAAAATATTGCACAAACAACAGAAATTCTAGATAGTTGTTAGTTCCAACGTTGTTAGAAAAATTTATAGCAGCTTAAAGACGATAAGAAACAGAGAAGTTAGGGCAGTTGATGTGCGTTGCAAATTAAGCTTGCCAACAAAGAAACAAAGAGGGGTTATTTGATAGCATGTGTAGAAGTGAGATAGATATAATACGTGTTAAGCGTTTGTTGATTTGAGTGAATACAAGGTCAGTGGAATGAGTAGCAGTTGTTAGTTTTACCACAGACATGGAAACGAAAAGAGATAGTTGATTTTGATGCGTATATTGGAGTAGATAGATATAACACGTATTATATTAAGAGGCTTAGTTTAAAACCATAGCGTTCGATGATTGGGGTTCGTACAAGATTATTTTAAGAGAGGGTTGTCAAATTACGAGGAAATCATTTGGTAACGTGCGAGTGTTTATTAGCTTCAAGTGATTTTCAAAGAAATGAGTGTTGGTTAAATGAAATACGAGGAATTTTGAACGTACGTTAGAGTGGTTTTGGGAAACGGTGACCGTTGGAGTGTGTTTGTGTAGGACAGTTTCGTGAATTAGTATGTACGTTAGGGAGGTGTTTGTGGAAACGAGTGTCCGTTGAAAGTTTTGAGAAGAATTGTTGTATACGAATGTTTGTATTTTAAGAATTTGGCAGATTTGAGGGATGGAGAAAGAGAATATGAGCCCCCAAGAGCTTGAGGTGCGGCTCTCTTACGTTCTTAGTTTTCAACAAGCGTACGTCGCTAGCTTAGTTTTCAACTGGCTTACTGCTATTATATCTCGACAAGCTGACGGCTCTAATGCCAGAAATGCTGTTACGTTTTGCATAGAAGTTTAATTTGATGTAAGTAAAACAGTTTGCTTTTAATTTGCACTAAGTGTACAAGTTCGAAAGAAAAGGCAAATGGCATTATGTGATATCAAGGGGTGTTCGGCTAAGGCTGTTACAGCTATTGCAATCGCTTCAGATATCCTTAAAAATATAGAATCGATTAAAAAACTAATTCTGTATGGAAGCCATGCGGAGTTTCCCAAAGGACATTCCTAAGACCAAAACAGTTTATAAGAAATAAGAAAACAATCGAGTATAGAGTATAAAGGAAGGGAGGTTAGTCTCTCAGGACAAAACGACGTCATAGTCCGGAAACGGTCCCGAAGCTCCCGGAAATGTTGCAGTTTCCCGCTTGACTGTCACGTATTTTGCCGGACCAGTAATTGATTCCATCAAATCGACATTATAAAAGCACTGTATTCAAGTTGGATTCGTGCCTAAGTTCATAGCACCTCTTTGTAGTGCTGCGACATTACGTGTCGCAATTTCCCAATAGCTGAAAGTTTCTGAACCGTGTTAATAAATGAAACTGATTTATCTAAATGAGAGGTCCTCTAATTGTACAATTAAAACAATTCGGGTAGTTTACTAATTATTACCATTAGTGCAACCATGATCGACCTATAGCACGCCATATCCCAGTTAAGGGCTGTTTAACTTAATGAAAATTCCAATCGATTAAACAATAAAATCGGGCGTTGATGTCAAAATATTAAAAGGTGCCATGTAGGGATAATAGTAGCGAAGGGCGCGTAGTGTATTTATGATCGAAGTGCTATGTTGTTTTATGAGGCTAAATGGTAATAAATGTATATTTAATGCGTGCGCCATAAAATAATAGTGCTGGAAAAGATGTGGTTTAAAACGTGAAAAGTGTACGACATAAACGACACAATGAAAATGAAAATCGTGGTTTTATATCAATATTCTGTGAATGCTCGAAGATGCTATACGTGTAGATCGTCAATTTTATATTGCACGCGAAATTTTACTATATAAGGGTGTATTCTCAAGCAATAAATCTGTATTACAGCAAATTCCGGATAGGAAATATTAAGCTGAAGTTTGTTCAGGTCCTTGAGCGTTTTTGATATACCTTGTGAGGTGTATATATGGTTATATTATTTTTCAATAAAAATATTATGGGTAACCACGAAGTACATTATGCGAAAGAACAAAATGGATCTTTAATTATTCACAAACAGTAGTCAGCGTAGAAACGAAACCTTAATAAAATGACACAAAGTAGCAATGGAACATAATTACGTGAATGCACGTTGCTATTTTAAACAGCTTAACGATATAAGGAAGCTCCTGGTAAAATTTCGCGATGTGACAACAGTGTATTCATAAGTGTTGACATTTGTTTTGCCGAAGACAAGCGATGGAGTTAAAAAAATTTGAAGTTTGATTATTACAATTAATAAAATTTGAAGGAACATCGATTTAAATCGTGACAGTTTTTGAGCAGTGATTTTGATCTAATTTCAACTGCAAAACATGAAAAGGAGCGTGCTCATGATTTAAAACAGCTTTTAGGTGTAAGACAAAATCAATAACGACTAAGGTCTGATGGTACCTATAAATACCCATAAACCCATAAACACACATGGGAAATATAGAGGAAATTCAGGGGTTCCGCAAGGTTCAAACCTGGGCTATCTACTCTTCCCATTATACGTTATTAATCTCTCAAACGTGTTGAGTTTCTCAAAGTCGTTATTGTTTGCAGGCGACCAAAAAATCCTTTGAAAAAGTTTCAACAGTTAGGGACGGACAGCCTAACTTACAAAGTAATATAAATAGGGTGCATGGTTGGAACGTCCAAAATATATTCATCATCGTTAAGTCTTCAGTCCTAGAACTGGTTGGACGTGTACCGCCATTGTTTCCTATTCTGAGCTAACCTACACATTTCCCAGAAATTCCCACGGCTGACTACATCTTCGACTATCTGTGTGCAATAGCCAAATCTAAGTATACATCTACCTCTTTTTTTTCTTTCTCTGATTCTAATATATTTCGCACTATTCTCTCATGCGTTAGTATGTGTCCTATCTCTCCTATCTCTTCTATTTTTATGCTTTATTCTACATATTTTTTCTTCCCTTACCTTTTCTAAAACATCTTTGTTCGTCTGTCCATGATTATACGTCTGTAGCATCATATGTCAAAAGCTTTTATCTTTTTGTTGCCCACTTCTTCAACCGTCTACGTTTCACAGACATACAGTGCTGTGCTCTACGCATTTGCTTTCAGCAATCTTTTTCTTGTTTGTAGGTTTATTGTATTTGAACATAGTAGTTGATTTTTCTTGTTAAATGCACGACCTTGTGCCCGCATTACCCTGCTAACTTAGATGGAATGAAACAGCGAAATTTCTACATCACAATTATAATAACATTAAATATTTATAAACAATCCTTCAAAATTATAATAGTCCCTATATTCACAAACATCTTTCTTCAACACATAGGATCTAAGAAATTTATTTACCCACACAGGCATAAACACTTATAAATGCAATATACAGCTTAAACCTAAAAAAAAACATAACTACTAAATATTAATACAGCCTTCTCATAATCCTTGTTTATAATTAGTAACTCCAAACTTTTCTTATGTAAGTCACAAAATTCTTTTTATGCAGAATGCGCTGTAGCAGTCGCCATATTGAATTGATTTTTTTTCAAATTCTAAATACGTCTCTTGATTAGTGCCATGTACTAAACTTCGTTGTTCTAGTAAGTTTTGAAAAACTGCTCCCAAAATAACCATCCATATTATTTTCTCGTCACTGGAATGATTTCAATTAAAAGCTTATTTTGTTTTTAAAATTTTATAACACAAATTTCTGGGAAATGTGTAGGTTGGTTCAGACTTGGAAACAATGAGGATAGGCGTCCAACCAGTTCTAGGACTGAAGACCTAATAATGATGATGAAGGCAAGATTAGTAAACAATTTTGTTGCATTCCCTCGAACTAAACTGTATTAAAATCGTGGCAGCCGATTTTTCTCGGCAATGAAACAGACAGCGACATTTTCTAGAATCGGTATTTTCGGAATCCGGGATGCTCATAACGTCACAATCTCTAAATTAAAATTTTTTCTAAATACAAAACTTTCTTAGACAATACTGCGTATGGTGTAACAAAGTAAAAATTTTTACGGCTCATGAGTAGTTTCGAAAAGTTCAGTTCGACCACACGTTGAGCTCGACTAAAATGAAGCTCGGCTCGGCTATGACAAAGCTTGGCTTGATTTCCAGCCGAGCACAAACAAACAAACTAGCCCACATATTTAAGGATTTGCCCAATATAAGAAATAGTACTCACCATTAATAATATATTTTCTAAAATAAAAAATCGCACTTCACAATTATAAGAAGCAGGTTTGGTCTATGAGGTGCCCTGTCTCAATTGTCAAAGCTCTTATGTTGGACAAACACCCACATGGCTTTCAGCCAAACTTACTTCGCATAAGAGTGACTGCAAAAGAGGAATTAAGTCTTACGCTCTTTCTGCTCACTAATTGAGACCGGACACTCCATGGAATGCGCTAATACCAAAATTATTATTAGAAGAAAGCATTATTGTATATGGTTATTTTTAGAAATGGTTGCTATATCTATAAAAACAAATCCGTTAAACAAGAAAACGGATACTCAAAATTTAAGTAACATTTATTGCTATTTATTTATTTATTTATTGTCCCTTATATAGCAATCTATTTCGGTATTCCCAAATTTAGCAGTCTATTGTTTTTATAGTCTAATATCTGTAATTGAAAGTACTAACTTAGTTTAATTAAATTTAAGATATTTTATCTTGCTCGCCTTAAAATATAACACTCTAGTCTATTCATCTTTTATACCGTTGACGATAGTACAGTAATTTTAACAATAGAATAAGGTTTTATTATGTAAACTTCTTTCACTTTTGGCATGTTTCTTTTTCTATCTTCAATCTAGTAATGTCCAATTTCCATAGCCGTATGTTTTTATGAACTCATATAAACGTAAATAGTATTAATTATTTTATTTCATAGGCATTTATTAGATTCCTGAACAAGATAATAAATTTACACAAAGCTCGAATGATTAAAAGAGTGTTTTATTAGTTTGACAAAATTGATTAAAATAATTTTTTAATGAGTCGATATATATATATATATATATATATATATATATATATATTGCAGTGGTCTTTCTCTTAATTATGCCCCTACAAATTGGGCCGTCATAAATATGCAGTGTGCTCGCTCTGGAAAGAAGCCCTAAAATCGAGCTGCATGAATTTGCAGTGTACCGACTGTAAAATAAAGTTAACACCTACGAAAATTTAAAAAAATTTTCATTACAATATCTCCTGAAAAAGCTCCCCTCATGTCAGCATACCACGGCTAGCTCTGCTTTCAGCTTCTTCAGATATACTTACCCATCCGATGCTTACTCTCTTTCACTTAGACTACCAAATAAAATTACCAATGAAATAATTCAACAAAACATACAACCCTTTTATTTACACAAATTAAAAATTTAGATCACCAGCTCAATATTTACAAAATCGGATTTAAACATTTTCATAAGATTTTACAATATCAATATTAAATCCTTGTAAATTTAATGAATTTAATTTATTTCAACATTTTTTATATACAGTTCAGGTAGATGGGCCTATCTTGAAACCCTAAATTGAAATTTACTCTGGTCTATGATGAGCTCAGTATAAATCCTATCACTCTAAATGCATAAATAAATCGCATCTTTGTTTTCAACAACTTTAAAGACCCGTTTAATCTTTACATCAAAATTACACGTCATATATTTATATCTTTAAATAATAAATTCAAACTGTCTTTTTCATATAACCTACAAATTAGATTTTATGTTCATAAAATATACCCCCAATATGTCAAATCACTCTAGCACAAAATAACAGCACAAAATGTTCAAACAATAACAAAAGTAAACAAATTTCGTTACCTTGTGTAAGCCTTTTGCACCGTCACCTCTGAAAATGTCGTCCAACAAAACCTCGTCGTTGCATTCCATCCAACTTCTCTCTGCTATATGTACATCAAACTCATTTCCACACGTTATCCAATTCTCTGCAGACGCCTTCAATATATCTACCCATACAATTGTCCCAATAAGTTGATCGGCTTCTGGATTTACCATACACCCAGCACCCTCGTTCCGAAAAATTAACTACTCTCGCTTACTTCAGTAACACCTTTTATTCGTTATTCGTATGTACTTATAGCACCGTTTATAACTTAGCACCTACTCGTGCTTTCAAACACTTTTAATTTAAATTAAACGGACTGCACTATCACTGATTTACAAATTTTTAACTTAGATGTTACCATATAAGTCTGAAGCGGACCGAAGAAGTAAGAGAGCTCCACTACGTTTACTTGTGTATTTATAAACGTTGAAACCTACCTCTTGTAACCCGTTTCCATCAAAAAACACCACCACCGTAACCGATTCTGAAAATCTAAACTACAACGATATTCTAAAACTCAGAATTTCTCATTCCACTTAGCTTAAGCCTATCAAGCACAACGGTTGCAATGCTCTTAGAAATATCTTTCACCCCACTCGCAATCATCCAATCCAGACCATTTCCTTTGTTGTAGGTCTATCATCCAACTATGTTATCCTCGTCTAACTCATATTTGTTGTCTTTGTTAAAATCTCACTACATCAACTTAAAATCGATATTGTGGTTAGCCTCTACAAATTATCGCGCGCTTTACATGGCTGTTTTATCCAATGTCTATTATTTGTCATCCTCGTTTACCTTATGCTATTGACATCCCGTCTCTACTTTGTTTTCAAACCACTTGCTATTTCGCTGCCTTCGCTTCAACCGTTAACTCAAATTTCTAAAGAATCATGTTCCACCGTACATTCTGGTTTCTTGAATTTGTTTATTTGTCTGTCAGTCTATTCTATAAACTGTTTGCCAGTTTGAAATTGTACTTTCTCATGTGTTTAACCTGTAGATTTCTTAGGATTTGTTTTTAACGAACGCTTTTTTAGTTAAATGAACATATGCGTATACATTATCGATTTTATATAGACAAAAGCTCTCCCTTATTATTTGATATGCTTGATTTACAACCTTTGCATATTTAAGCTAATTATACTCGTATTATCTTTGAGTTTTTACGTACCCCAAAGCTTCCACACTATGCAACTTTAAAATTACGATTTATTAATACATTATAATTTGAATTAGGGCCACTATACTTGCGGCCACGTCCCCAATGCTCCACCCGGAGGTACTACATTGGGTTTAAACGCGAAAAATAGTCGTGCTCCTAATTTATTCTTACTTCATAGTTGATTCACCCTAAATAAAAACTAAATAAAAATCTAACAAACCTAAAAATCTAACAAACCTAACAAACTCTAACAATCTAACAAACCTAAAATCTGACAAAACTGGAACAAAAACAAAACAAAACTAAAAACAGGGTTGTAAATAATGGTATCCCTAGCGCTGACTTTCGAGTGTACCCGATCAACAAGCAAAATGAGAGGGGAGGGATCCGTAATACCGGATAGCAGACGCCGGTTCTGCTTACCAGTGCGACCTGAAGGGTCGTCTTAAAACTATCCAAATCTAGCTAACTAATTTAAATCCATCCCTAGCTTTCCTATCGTTCCCTAACTGATTTACATTATGATTACAATCTTCGCAATTCTGCTCGTCCTTCCCAAATATATACTGCAACCAAAATGGCGACAGAACGTCAAACAAAACAAATAAGCCACATAATACATGCTATATATAAATAAATATAAAGTGTAAATATAAAATATAAATAAATATAATTATGTAAATATATAAATAAATGTTTAATAAGCGTTAAGCATATAGCAATGCACAAAATAGCGAAAGCATCACCCTATTTATCAGGTGCACTCGCACAAGCATTATGTCGGCTAGCGCCTTTACACACCAAACGTGCTTCTTAAATTATTTCAAAACTACTAATTAATGTAAATCAATGCTTGTGCGATTACATCCGCCACAATTTAAGTCTTACCTCGATAATAAAATTCTCCATCATCCGAAGATCTGGTCGTCTGTAACTTACTTCTAAAGGTGGGACGGGGTGCACTGCTAAAGTCCTGGTGGGTATGCACTAAATGTTTTTGGGGATCACAATCACTATCACTATCACTTCACTTTCAAGTCCTGGGGGGATGCGCGGTTGCACTCTGTTTTATTATCCTTGTTTACTTTATTGATTTAATTTAATGAGGGTTTATGATTTATTTGTTATTGTTTATTTGGTATTATTTATTCCCGATTTTCCGCACATAATTATGAAGATAGGCAGTGATTGTATTAATGGAGTGGGGTTTCTCGTGCATATTGGACATTTTGGTATAATTATCTTTTTTTTTTTTTTTTTTTTTAATATCAGGTTTTGGTTATGCTCGTATCCTTACTCACGCCAAGTCAATCTAAAATTTTCAATCCTCCCACCAACCCCACCGAATTTTTACACGCGGTCGTCATTGATTGTCTAATCTCGCGACCCTTCCGCGAATTCTTTTAAGGCTGTCCAGAACGCCTTCTGGTTAACCACTTCCCGACTTCCTCTAGGCTCTTTGGCCATGCCAGACCTAGGATAGCTAGTTTGCTATCAGCCAACCCTCGATTTCCCGCCTCAAGCGGGCAGTCGAAGAGCACGTGCTCTGCGCTTTCCGCGCCCTCACCGCATTCGCAGCGGTCGCTATTGGTTAGACCGAACCTTTGTAAATACGCCTTCAGGGCGCCGTGCCCTGTTATCAACTGCACCATTTTGTGATCGAGCTTAACCTCGATCTTACCTCTGGCTTCTATGCTCGGTATGAATTTGTGGGTCAACCTGCCCGTGGCAGCGTTGTTCCACCCTCTTCCCATTGTCGAATTGATTTTTCGCGCAGCTTTCTTTTGATTAAAGACCTCGGTATCGACGAATGTGATATTCGAAAGTCGCCCGTCGCGGCCTCTTTAGCTAATTCGTCAGCCCTATCGTTTCCTACGTTACCATTGTGCGACCTGACCCAACAGAACTTTAAACGTCGAAACTCTAGCGCCGTACGCGCTATCCTCCAGACGTCCGCTTGGAGATCTGTCGAGGTGTTCATGTTTGTTAAAGCCGTTAGCGCCGATTTACTATCACTGATTATATAATACTCGTCTCTGCCCGTATGGTTTATTACGTAATCGATAGCCTCTCGTATGGCTACCAATTCGCACTGGAAGATAGTGCACCAGTTCGCGAGTTTGGTTTGAAACCGAAACACCTCCCTTTCCTGCTTATACACGACAAACGCCGCGCCTGCTTGCCCATCGTCCATACGTGAACCGTCCGTATAAATTCTGATACCCATCGCGTCCTCATCACCTTCGACAAACTCGATCCTCTAATATCAGCCGGGTGCCCTAACTCAGATACAACAATCTTTCTTGCAATTTCCCTATTACCAAGATTAAGATCTTCGATAATTTCGCGCCCTTTTCCTATATTTATTAATCGTCTATCTCTAATCTCCCTAACGACATATTCGATAGGAGAGACCTACTGATCACCAGGACAGCCTCCGTGGAGGTGGTCCTGTACGCCCTCGCCGCTTTTACCGCGGTTATGCGTTGTACGCTCGTCAATTGACGCATCTCCCGGACTTTACAACCTTCTGCCCATACAGAAGCTGCGTACAGTATTGCCGGCTCAATTGCTCCGGCATAAACCGTCCTCAGCGATTCGCCCTGAAACCCCACTTTATTTTAGCCGCCGCCATCATTTTATTTGATATTTCGCCGCCCTTACTTTTTACGTATTGTACGTGCGCTTTCCAATTTAATTTATTGTCGATCTTGACGCCGAGGTAGGTAATACAATCTTTAAACGGGATTTTCTCCCCTCCTAGCTCTAACCTAGGAGGTCTCTGTCCTGGTTTCGTGCCGAAATAAAGCGCCTCTGACTTCGCCGTGTTAAATTTTAATTTTACCGCCTGCGACCATTCGTGTAATTTATTAAGCGCCTCGTTCGGTTTTGTGCGCATATCCATTAACAATCTCGATCTTACAATTAAAAGTGTGTCATCTGCAAACCCAACGATTGAGCATCCTGCGGGCAACTTGACCCTAAAGATGCTCTCATACAACAACTTCCAAAATGTGGGACCAGAACATGACCCTTGCGGGCATCCCCTTTCCACCTCACGCGACAGAACTTCACCCGGAATTTCAACCTGTGCTAATCGCCCCGAGAAATAGCTCTTGACCAAAGACATCAAGTTTCGCGGACAACCCCTACGATCTAACTCGCAAACGATTAATGGCCACCAGGCAGCATCAAATGCTCCTGAAATGTCCAAAGCAACAACGACACAGTACTCTTTGGCATCTCTTGCCTGCTTAATTTCCCCGACAACGAACTCTAACGCGTCGATAGTCGACTTGCCCTCCACGAAACCAAACTGTCGGTTATTAAAACCGCCGCTGTCTCGCACTAGGTGTTCAACACGCGTAGTCATAACGCGATCTAAAACTTTCCCCAGCACCGGTAGCAAGCTAATTGGACGATAGCTGCCCGGATCTGACGCATCCGCCTTTTTAGGTTTGGGTATAAATTTCACATTCTGGATTTTCCAGCAACGCGGAAAAACGCCCTTTCTAAACAAAGATTAAACAACCCAACAAAGACACACGGGGCTAACAGGCACGCCTGCAGAGCTGCGTCTGAAGTGATTCCATCATGCCCCGGTGCCTTCTTAGGGTTCATCCTCCTAAGAGCCCTGACGACCTCGTGAACTAGGATTGCCTTATCGGCACCTGTTCCTTGCGCCTTTGCAGCTTCCCGACGTATTAAATCGTGCGACTCTTCATCCCCCTCGGGATTATCCGATGGGAAAAATTTCTCTAGTAAATATTCCGCTGTGGTTTTAAAACCTTCCGTGTATTCGCCATTTGTTTTCTTTATATTACTGAGCGCGATTTTTGTTGTTTTCCTCTAATTACGCGGTATGCGGTTCCCCAGGGTTCTTTCTCTGAGTTTTGCGTGCAGAATTCTTTAAATTTATTCGTTCGCGTTTCTTCTATTAATATTTTATATTCGCGGTAACTTTGATTATATTCTATTCTCCGTTGTTCTCTTATATCTCCCGAGGCGCGTTGATAGCGGCGCCTTAGGTTACGCGTTTCTGCCCGCTTGGTGGTTAGTTCCCGGGTCCACCAGGGTACGCTGTCTTTAAATGTTTTCTTTTCGGCATGGAATACGACGACGCGTCTACCACCGCGTCGTTTAATTTTTCGCGAGTGTTTCTACTTCGTCTGCCTCTCGGCAGTTAAATAGCTCATTTTCGAGCACAGGATACTTTCGCCAAATTTTTGTTTAAATCGCTCCCAATTTGCTTTTTATTACAGAACCGCGGAAATACAGTTAGCTGCTCGTTTGCACTTGTTTTGGTTTCAACGTCCCATGTTATTAATTTATGATCAGAGAGCGTTTCCTCGTCCGACCTTAATTTCCAATTACAAATCGTTTCTAACATTTCGTGCGAGACTGCAGTAATATCTATAAAACTGCTGCCTCTATGCGTCTCAAACGTAGGTAAATCATTAGTGTTTATCACACTAAGATCCCATTCCGTAAAAGATCAGCAACCTGCGAGCCTCTATCGTCTTCGATAGGGCTGCCCCATAGTGGCGACTTGGCATTAAAATCTCCCCCAATGACTAGATTTTTATTTCTGCCGATTTTACGAATAATATTATCTACTTCATTTATCAAGTCTTCGGTTTGGGGATTTTCCCGCCGGGAATCGACCGGCGGGAGGTACACGCTTATTACATAGAACGCATTTTCCCCTGATTTGATTTCGGCCGTCGTTACAAACTCGTTCGATAAATTATTTAATATAATTCCGGCGCACGTTCCATTATTTATTATTATCCGCTACGCGGTCGTTCACTATTCGCGTTTAAGACGGTAACCCCTCCCAAAACCTGTTATTTTGTGGCCATACAGGTGCGGTTCCTGTATAAACCCGATGTCGATATTATTTTCGATGAATAACTTTACGAAGTTATTTGTTGCCCTCTACCTTTCCCGAGATTTAGTTGCGCGAATTTAATCTTCTTGCTTCTTATGGACTTTGTTTTATCTTCACAGTCCATAATCGATGTTTCGTGTGATTGCGTGCTTCAGACGTTGCATCGTGGGGCATCTACTCGACTTGGCGTCGTGGCGCGTATCGACCTTCGCGCCACCGCCAGTTCTGTCGTTTGCCCTAGCGCAAACCACACAGCAGGGACTGCCTTCCGGCAATTCTTGAATTCATGCCCGACCTCGGCACAGTTACCGCACCACTGTACCTTCTCCTGCACTCCATCGATCGATGGCCGTACTCGTAGCACCGGTAACACTGGGTCATCGAGAAGTGGTCCCGGGCCCATACTCTTCGCCACCTGAGGTTAATAGCATCAGCTAATATACGTCTTCGAAGTGTGGGGTCACTTCGAAGACTACGTTGGCGAAGGGATCTCTAGGGCCCTTTCCGCCAAACCTGAACTTCTCTCAGGTGGTCTTCTAGCTTCAAATCGCCGAAACGGGGATTCTGGCTCGCAATCAACCGCACGAGCTCTTCAGCCTTCATCCCCGCTTCGACCCCGGAAGAACGACCCGTGGACGTTTCTTCTCGATGGTCTTCGCCACGAGTTCCTTGCAGTTCCCGCCGACCTTCAACTGCAGTTTCTTGGCGTCGTCGCGACCTGCGCACTCCACAACGACACCGCCCTGGCGCGTCCTACGAGCTCCGACAACAACAAACCCATCTCGAGCGGGATCGACCTTCTGCTTCAGGGTCGTCATCACGTCGTCCTTCTGGCCTGGCCTGGCGTCGACCCTTACAGCAAACGTAGGGGCAGATCCTGAAGCTGCAGCGGCGTAGGAGACCTTGCGCTGCACCGACGCACCCTGACTCTGGCCTCCTGAAACGACAGAATTCACCGCCGGACTTCCCCCAACAACACTTGCTCTCCCTGAACCATCTAAACAAAGACGCAGCGCCCTAACCATACCTATCAGTTGGTTCGTCACGTCACGGATATCATCCACGGCGTGCCGAACCATCTTCTATCCTCCACGACGATAGTGGCGGAGGTCGTCGGCACCTTCCCATAGACGGCAGCGTGCGCCTTCCTCACCCTAAACTTTAAGAGTTCCAGCTCATCGAGGTCGCTAGCATTAACGCTACCGTTGCTGCTAGTCGACATCGTGCGCTGGGCTCTCGAAGTAGAGGGCAATTCTGGCGCCGCAACCACCACGGGAGGCCCCGACTCCCCAGACACGACCGCCGCAGACGCAGGCTCCTTCCCTACCTCCTGTACCTCCTCCTGAGTTTCTAACAAGAAGTCCTTTAGCACTACCTTGCTGTTTCCCCAACAGCGCCCTCCGCCACCGACCTAGCAGACTCCGACCGATCGCCCCTCTTCCTCCTGGGCAGCGGCTCCTCATCGCGGTGGACCACCATGCTGACAAAACTAGCAATAAAAATGACACCTAAAACGCAGCTCAAAAAACGTCCTAACCGTTACGACGCTAAAAGAACGACGCTAGAAGAACGCAAAACGTTGGTCCAATAAAAATGTTTTGTTTAAAGGTGAACCGTAAACAACCTTGTATTTATTAAAACTTCAACCGCCCAATTAAATATCAAATTTTAACAAAAATACAACAAGCACTAAGCGTCAAAATAACAACTAGAATCAAATAAATTTCCTAACGCAATAAAATATCTCGATTTAAAATGTACCGTAAAAACGCTATTTATTTATTTTAAATTTTTAAACCGCCAAATCAAATTTAAATAAACTAATTACTTCAAAATATCTAATTTATAAATAAGAACACTTTATTTTTAAATGTGTAATTAACAAAATAAGGTCGAGCGCAATCGGAATGTGGTAACCGGAAATGACCTTTCACTTAATCGCTTGGTAACTAGCACAACCCGTAACTGTTACACCGCTTAATTACACCAAAATCGATTTTAAAGGAACTTTTAAATACGCGTGAACTTAAATTACGGAAAATTTATATTAAAATTGTTTTAAAATTTACAGTTTTTGAGTTATTTATTTGATTTAAAAGGCTTAGATTTTTGTTTTTGGTTATTATTTTATTATACGCGCACTATAAAAATTCACACACTTTTGGTTGTTTTACCCGGTTTTTACTTGATTTAGGCGGATTTTATTTTAAATTTATTATTAAAAATGCCTTTTTAAGTTATTTCGAAATTGTTTTGAGTATTAGTTGAGTAGACCTTTGTTTTATTAACCCGAAATTTATTTAGTTTATTTTAAAACGCGAATTTGATTTAAATTACAAAGAAGACGCGATTTATTTAGTTTTTATTTAGTTTAAATTGTTTTAAAATTTTTATTTTACTGCCCTGTATTTAAAATTTGATGGCACACAATTATAAAATAAAACACAATAAAAAGCAAAGCTTCAAATAAAATAATACAACAATAAATAATATAAACCCTAGATAAAACTTACTGTTATTGCTGAAGCGGGAGCTCGGCAAAAACACGTCCGCTCGCTTCAAGCGGCAACTAGAAACTGGATTTATTAATACAAATGTATGCTATTATCCGTTTGTTTTAAGGTCAAAACTAATTAATTTAGAGCGTAAATAATTTATTCCCGTTTTCTATATACACGGTCCTCTCAAAATTACTCTCTTGACTTATCTATTCCTCTTTACATATCATTTACACGATAATATATATATATATAATTGTGATATTTGGTACGCTTAAAGTGTTATTTTGCAGTTTGTATGTGATTTTTGGATTCAGCATATTATACATCTAAAACAACTTTAAAAACTTTTAAAAGTCAATGTTGAAAATTTAATTTTGTTTCAGAAATTTTCAGGAATTTCAGATTTATTTTTATAATCTTTCAGGTATAAGTACACATGAAACATGACTCATGGCATATAAAAACTTCCCGTGAATAATAATGTATTTCAAATTTAGTATTTTGAAACACAACATTATAACTCTCATATTTAATAATAGTCAAGTTGGTATTTATATTTTCAATAAACTTTTAGAACGATTTTCAAACAGTTTATTTTTTCTTGTATAAAAGTCAAGGGTCTATAACAAATAAAACAAACAACAACGATTCCAGGTAGTTTTAGTTGCCGACGTCAATTAGTGGGGTAAAAAATATATACGACCTGAGAAACGAATGTAAACTTGATAAGAAGCAGAGAGGCATGAGTGCAGCTGTCGGTCGAGCAACCAATATTGAAAACAAGGTGAGAGAGCATTGATTCGAGCGCGTGTGTATGAACGAGATAGGGATAACACGTGTTGGAAAGAGGCGTAACCTAAACGTTAGTTTTCTTCGACCTGGGGTTTATACCAAAGTTATCGGAGCATTGATTTTTCGAATACTAGGAAGAACGTGGCGCACGTGTTCAGGTTGTTGTCTTCGAAGAGGATTTTACGAAGAAATATTTTTCAAAATATAACCATTCGAAGTTGGTTTTACTAATGAATTTGTTTTGAGAGCTAGAACACGAAAAATTTGACTACGTGCGGATTTGTGTATGTGAAGGGTTTGAAACTAAAGAGCTGAAACTTGTTAATGTCTGTATTTTTGGGAAATAAAAAGAAAATCTTCAGAGAATTTGATCATGGTTTAGAGGCCATAATTTCAGGTCAGATGTATCTAGAAGAATTTGGATACACAGCAAAAGTTTGGGCATACTGCCGAATGTTGGAATTACTAGCTCGATTTGGAATGATCATTTGGGCTTTGCATGGAAGTCTAAGTTGTTATTTCATCTTATTAATTACAATACGTTAGTATTTATCAACTTATCTTAAGTAAAAAACAACCTAATAAATATTACTATGATATCGTCGCACGCCGATGTAATTAACGTTCAGTTTCTTGCTGTCCGCTACCGCTCAGTATCTCTAAATAACCTCAAATTTAAATTTTAAACGCAAATTGTTTTATATGTCTCGACTAGCTCAGTTCAATTCACACAGAGTGCACGGCGGTATGGTAACAAAGAACTTTTTACCCCCCTTTTTCTCTAACACTTTCCTATTTGAATGAGATATACTTACCAAAATTTGTATAATTACCAAAAAAAAAATATATACACTTCACAACTTTACAACTTTTATAATGTGATTCGCTATTCAAAAATAAACCCCTTAATCAAAGTAACAATATAAATCTGTTTGCCCCCAATTTATAACTCTTCTTATATCAGTTACGCTTTTCTTTCTCTATACGTAATTTTTAAAAAATTGTTGATAACCCTTTACATAAATATTTCAATACATCCAAAAATGTAAATATTCAAAATGAAATTAATGCCTTATGCTATTAAAGAATGTTCTTATTTCTGATCTGTGTTTTGCTTGCGTGTTTCCAATTCTTGGAACTGCTGCTGCATGCGATTGACTAGTACCCCTGGATTGCTTTCAGTTAAACTCTCTTGTTTATTACGTAGTACAGCTCGGCCAAACGCCTAGTTTAACCCTTAGTTGATTTTCTTAATTAATTTCTCCGTTCAATGCTCAGATGCTTATGTAGACCAATATTTAGATGGTTATTTACACGAATACTCAAATGATTATTTAGTCGCTTATGTATTGGATATTTAAATTACTTAGTTGGTTCTCTGTTCGAGTATTTAGAGCCTTCAGTTATTAAATACTAAAATTATGTTTAATTAAAAATTTTAACTTGTTTCAAAGTCAACGGCAAACTTCTATCGTATACTTGCACTAGTATTGTTATTTCAAAATTTTTCAATCACGACTTTCACTAAAATTATAATTATTTAATTTAATATTTTCACTTCGCGTGATATTCTAATTTGAACTTGTATAAAGCGTGCCTTGGTTGAAGGAAGACTGATTGTTTATCAAATTCGTGCCCAATATAAAGAATCCGCCTCTTCGCCTGTATCATTGATTTCCCGAGTTTACGTTGTTAATTGAGGCGTTGCATTTTGCTTTATCATGCAGGCCTACAGACTTTCTATAGAGCTACCATTCAAACTCTCGTCGACATGCTTAGTACATCACGTAGACATCTAGTTTTGTATAGTGTATTCCTCTGAATATAATACCTTTGTACCTTTCTCAAGTCATGTGCGCTTGTTTGTATAGCAATTTATTTAAACTTTTTGTTTAATTTATCACGTAGCCAAACGACTTTCTCTTGTTTTGTTTTCTAATCTGTTAGATTTTATTCGAATTTTCTGATGTTTGCAATTAAAAGATTAGGTAGTCAAATTTTTATGATTGCTACGATTAAGTTACCTTTATCAGATTTTAAATTATGTTATGGGTATCTATTAAACAAAAATTTAACAAGACAAAGCAATTATTGTGTTCAAAGACAACAAACATAGAAACAAGGAAAAGATTGCTTAAAACATATGTGTGGAGCACAGCACTGTACCGCTGTGAAGCCTGGACAGTAGGAGAAGCGGGCAGGAAAAAGATAAAAATCTTTGAAATGTGGTGCTATAGACGTATGATGAAGCTATCACGGAGAAACGAATTTAAGAACAAAGAGATACTAGAAATTTTAGGAGAAGAAAGAAGTATGTGGAAAACGGTAAAAACTAGGAGAGATCGGATGATAGGTCACATACTATGGCATGAGGGAATAGTGCGGAATATATTAGAAGCAGAGATAGGAAAAAGGAAAGGTAGAGGTAGAACTAGGTTAGACTATTTCAAACAGATAATGAAACATGTAGGATGTGGGAATTTCAGGGAAATGTGCAGGCTAGCTCAGAATAGAAATCAATGTAGGTACGCGTCCAACCAATTGGAAGATAGAAAACCCAATAACGAAAAAAATAACTGTACTTAAACCTGATGATTATTATAAGCAACTACAGGTATTGGTTCCGCAATACTCTTAACTAATGTTAATTGTGCGAAAGGATTTACTGCAAAACTATTAATTCAGCAAATGTGTAAATGTTAAGGGATCCTTGATAGCCACAGGCTGCTTAACCCGCTTCACATACCACTGAATCCTGGTAAAATAGGGCATATAATTAGGAACCAACAGAAGGGGAACCGAGCTGTATTTAGGCTGTGGGAATTTCAGGGAACGGTGTAGGCTAGTTCAGAATAGAAATAAGTGAAGATACGAGTCCAACCAGTTTCAAGACGGAAAACCTAATGATGAAAAAAATAATTGCACTTAAATCTAATAATTATTATAAACAACTACAGGTGTTGGTTTTGAAATATTTTCAACTAATGTTGATTGTGCGAAAGGATATAGTGGAAAACTATTAATTCGACAAATGTTCAAGTGTTGGGGGAGCTTGGTAGCCGCAGGTTGCTTAATCCCATTCACATACTATTGAATATCGGGGAAATACGGTGTATATTTATTAACAATAGAAGGGAAACCGAACTGTATCTAATAAGAAAGAGCAGCGGTTCTTCATAGAAGCAGTAAGTAATTATTTTATTTACTGTAGTAGTTTGTTAATAGTTTGAACGTTTTAGTTATTGCCTGTGATCAAGCATAAAAATATATGCGAAAATTCAGGCCATACAAAATAGTTTTCTTTATTACCAGTTGACCTAGAACCTGCTACTTTCAACATAATCGTTTAAAAAATATATTGCTGTGACAACGCCTCGCTTTGATGCGCCGCTAAAAAAGAGCCGTGACAACGCCCCGCTCTTTGAGGCGTCACTAAAAGAGTGGTGTCATAACGCCGCTCTTAGGGCGTCACTAGAAGAGTGCTGTGACAACGTCTCGCTTTGATGCGCGGCTAAAAGAGTGCTGTGATACAGATAGAGTAAATTGTAAAATTTGAAATTGTTGACTTACCTTCCTTTCTCACTTTGCCTGGCTAACACAACAAAAATGTTAGAGTTTTCAAAAGGAAATCAAACACAGCAATATCACAAAGCATTTATACAGTAAAATATTTTTTCTCATACAAAAGCATATAAAACATTTACAACATTGTTTCTTTCAAACATCAAATTATTTCTATCAAGTACTTATTTACTTAACTATAAAAATGTTTGTTAGATTTAAATTTACAGAACTAAATCTCTTCTTTGATGGATAGTTTACATGGTTATGATTCTCAAGCTTGTAAGGTTTGTTTGGCCAAAAATGTCCTTGACAGATAATCTATTAAAAAGTTAGAATGCTTCGAATTCTGGACACAAACTTTCCTGGTAAAGACCCTTTACAAAAATAAAATGATTAGGATGTACTCTATCTTAAACTAAATACAAGTACTCAAATATCAGTTACAATGTTTAAAAAAAAAATTATACTTGCAAAATCCACAAAGCCCTTTTTAATCCAATCCGTAATTAAATATCTTATTTTAAATTGACGTCCAAATCAGCTTACAAGATTTTCATATTATTTACATCTCTAGTTAGAAACAGCAGTTACCAATTTTCATATTTGCTAAAAACATTCCTTTCAATTATTTTAAAAAAATTTTAAAGTAGCGTTATATTGAAGAATTTTTCCTCTTCATTGTATGCAATTACATTTAATAATTTCTATTTTTTTATGCAGTTTACGTTTAAAACATCACTTCTTTATTCATTGTAACATCGTATTTATTAAATTATGATATGCGTACTGCATACTTCAAATATCATCTTCGTAAAGAAACAGCTCGCGATTTAATCAAAATAATATTCCGCAATCGAGTTCATGCATAAATTTTTTTAATAAACGCTTCTATTTATATACAAAATTATCTATTTTCTAGAATAGACTAGTGTTTATGTGATTCCATTCTAAATAATACACGCTTATCTGATGCAATTTTCCTGGAATTTCTCATTAGCTTTCAAAATCGTCACGTTTTATTACCTCGTTAGTGTTGATTTATGTGCACTGTCCGTCTTTATCTAATACCTAAAGTTAATGCTGGCAGTTTCCTTTTATCCTACAGTGATTGCAAAAGATCATAAATAATTCTTATCAATTTTTTTTGGAATTTTTAATGTTCCAGCAACTTCGTAGAATAAACGTTTAATGAGTTCATACGAAACGGACGCATTCCTTCTCAATTCCTCTCAAACTTTCAAGAACATGTTTTATTTAAATTGAATTTATGTAATACACAGGGTAATTAATTTAAACTTTAATTGATTTTTAATGCAAATTGGGTTGCATTTTTATAGAAAATATTTGCTTTTACGGCAAAACGTGTTTTAATACCCAAAATTAAGGTTAAAGCGTTTCATCTTTAGCAAGATGGATATACCTATTACGCTAAATAGAACAAATGTGTTATATGTAACGGAAAATGTATTTTTTTAATGATAATTAATAACTATGTATTTACGCTTGAAATTGATTGATTGTCATTCGCATTTAATGTGTTTTAAGGTATCTTAAAAATAATTATTTCTACTATTGTTACGTTCAATTACCGCTGATGAAAAAAAAACCACATCGATTTCGGTACTACTCTTCCATACGTCAATAACATCCTTTATATTTTACCGGTTTATAATAAATACGCTTGCGAATAATTTTCAATTTCAAATTATCCACTTTAAACGACGCTTTAAATTCTATAGTTGGTACCTTGTTTTGAGTATCCGTTAACTGACTACACATTACTATAGCGTAAAATTAATACTATACTGCTCCGACCGAAAGACTCGTTGAAATAGTGTATTTTATTATTTGATAAAGCTTGAGTCGAGTTTTCTAATCTCCTTTTTGGTATGTTGATAACGCGGGAATTGAAGCTCAAATTCTTGTTATTTGAACAATTTCAATTTGATTCTGCAGTTCGTCCTTAGATGTACTTTCTAAATTACTTAGTTCAAGAGCGATGAACGTTTTTTTATAAGAAGTGTAGATGTTGTCTGCATTGGTGAGTTCTCCTGCGTTATTAATATTATTAAGACTCTCTTTTTAGATTTTAGCTGGAGGCCAATATGCTTGTTATGTAGGCTCGATTATTCTTTGACGTAGATCAACTGCTCTTGCGTGCAGACCGCTGTTGCAATTACGGTAGCAACATGGTTGTTGCTGACTACCCCGGCGATGCTGTGCTGATCCTCTTCCGACGACTGGCAAAATAAGTATCCAACACATGTATGTGACTTGTTTTCTTTTTCTAACATACCAAGGGATAAACCCAATTTGCATCGTGCTGATGAACAAAACACTTTTCTTTTTAAATTCACTTTGAAATTAGATACGCTAATGTTTCTTATGGTAAAATCCTTACTAGAAAGTTTCTAAATGTAATGCTTTTTTTACTTAATCCATCTGCTTAAACGAAAGTATCAGCATTATTCTTTTGGTTAGATTTATGGCATGTTAGCTACGAAATGCGCACTTCGTGGAACAATTATTGATTTTGTCCATAGAGTAATATTGTTTTTTTTAAATAGTAACTTTATTTAAATTTTTTTGCTGTTTAGATAGAAAATTTTTATTTTTTGTAAATAGAAAATCGTTGGCAATGTATTTTTTTGTGTTGCTAGGAATCCCCTCCTCGGCGCATTGGTAGTTAGCCCGGTATTTCTATCTGACCCGTACGCTGCATAACGTAGCACGATGCTGCTTACATTATTTGCTATGTATCTACAATACGCTTATATCATACAGAGTGAATATTTATACACGCGCAATTGCATTTTTCACTTGTACATCAATGAATAAAAGTACGCTTGTATTATACAGAGCGTAACCACGAATTTACGGAAATTTCTATTTTTCCTGATTCTTTTATATATAGGTAGGATTTATTTGTAGAATTTGGGTTTCAATTACCTCTCGTGACCCTTTTATCAAGTCATTATATATATATATATATATATATATATATTATCGTGTAAATTATAGGTTAAGAGGGATAGATAAGTTAAGAGAATAATTTTGTAAGGACCGTGTATATAGAAAATAGGAATAATTTATTTACGCTCCAAATTAATTAGTTTTGACTTTAAAACAAACGGATAATAGCATACATTTGTATTAATCAATTGTAGTGTTAAATTTGCTTAAGTGTAAAAGCTTTGTAGTACCTGAAAGCTCAAGGATGATACGAATATAATTAGCTTTAATATTTTAAAAGTTGTAAATCAAGCACATCAAATAATAATAGGAGAGCTTTTGTATATAAAATCAATATTGTAAACACATATTTTCCATTTAACTAAACAAGCGTTCGTTAAAAATAAATCCTAAGGAATTCTACGGGTTGAACAACATAGAAAGTACAATTTCAAACTGGCAAAACAATTCATAGAAAGACGGACAGATAAATAAAACAAGTTCAAGAAACCAAAATGTACGTTGGAATATAATTCAATAGAAATTTGAGTTAACAATCGCAGCGAAGGCTGCAAAATAACAGGTGCTTTCAAAACAAATAGAGACGGGATATCTATAGCATTGGATAGACGAGGAGGACAAGCAACAGACGTTGGATAAAACACTCGTTTAAAGTGCGCAACAAATTTTAGAGGTCAGCCATAATATCGATTATATGTTGCTGTGGTGGGATTGTAATAAAGACGGTAAATATAAGTTAGACGAAGATAACATAGTTGGATGGTAGACCTACGAATGGGAGAAATGTTTTGGATTGGCTGATCGTAGAGTGAAATGAAAGAAATTTTTAAAAGATTGCGACCGTTGTGTTTGTTAATCAGTGTTTCGGACTAAAGCTACGATGGAATGAGGAATTCTGAGTTTTAGAAAGTTCGTTGCATATTAAATTTTCAGAATCGGTTACGGTGGGAGTGCTTTGCGATAGAAACGGGGTGCAGGAGGTGTGTTTCTACTATTATAAATACACTAGAAGACGTAGTAGGGCTCTCTCTTACTTCACTTACTTCTTCGGTCCGCTTTAGACTTAAATGGTAACATCTAAGTTTAAAATTTTATAAATCGGTGATAGTGCAGTCTGTCTTAATTTAATTAAAAGTGTGAAAGCACGAGTGGGTGCTAAATGGTAAACGGTGCTGTAGCTACATACAAAGAACGAACGAAGGGTGTTCCTGAGGTAAGCGTGCCTAGATAAATTTTTCGAACGAGGATGCTGGGTGCTTGGTAGATACGGAAGGTGATTAATTTGTTTTGGACAATTATATGGGTAGAAATATTAAAGGCGTCTGCAGAGAATTGGATAGCGATTGGAAATGAGTTTGATGTACATATAGTAGAGAGAAGGTGGATGGAATATTACGATGAGGTTTTTGGGTGGACAACATCTTCAGAGGTGACGGTGCAAAAAGCTTACTCCAAGTAATGAAATTAGTTTCTATTGTTATTGCTTGAACATTTTGTGTTGTTATTTTGTGCTAGAGTGATTTGACACATTGGGTGTGTATTTTATGAACACAAAAGTTAATTTGAGGGGTATATGAAAAGGAAAATTTGTATTTATTATTTGAAGGTGTAAATAAATAAATGACGTAAAAATTTGATGTGTAAACGGGTGTTTAGGGTTGTTGAAAACAAATATGCGATTTATTTATGCATTTAGAGTAACAGGCTTTATACTGAGCTCACCATAGACCAGGGTAAATGTCAATGTATGGTTTCAAGATAGGCCCATCTACTTATATATATATATATATATATATATATATATATATATAATTTATGAAATAAATTAAAGTCATGAAATTTAAAAAGATTTAATGGTTGAGATTGTAATATTTTATGAAGCTGTATATCCGAATTTGTAAATATTGAGCTGGTGATGTAAAATTTTGATTTGTATGAATAAAAGGTTGTATGTTTCGTTGAATTATTTGAGTGGTAATTTTATTTGGTAGTATAAGTGAGAAAGAGTAAACTTAGGTTGGTAAGTATCTCTGAAGAAGCAGATTTTAGAGCTAGCCGTGGTATACTGAAATAAAGGGGAGTTCCAGAGATATTGAAATATTTTTTTTTATTTTTCAGGAAAAATATTTATGTAACTTTTGCAGGAGCATAATCCCGAGTCCACGGCAATTTATGACATCCCAAGCGTGGGAGTCAATTAATCCCAGAACCAACTTTTATGACGGCCCAACGCTGGGGCTCGATTTAAGAGCTTAAGCACTGCAATATATATATATATATATATATATATATATATATATATAAAATACTCAAATTTAGACCAGGGTAGAAAAATTAATAAACGACATCAAATAATTTTAATCACCGTGTATAAGAAAGCTTTGGGTAATAATACGCTTCATTTATTAATTTATTAATACGCTTCATTAAACATAAGGTTTATATTGTTTAGATAATGTTAAACACCGTGTATATTAAAGCAGTGGAAAATAGTACGCTTAATTAAAGGCCTACTGTGTAGATTTAAATCATTCAATTAGAATGTAGGGTTTGTATAGAATTTCATTAGATAATAAGCATTATTAAAACCGTGGAGCATAAAAATTTATTCGTTTCGTTAAAAATAAGGGATTTAAATTATTCACTGGACGCTTTCTATAAAAAGAAGCAGAGTTGAAAATGTTCAATTTGTATTTAATTTTAATCGTTCCAAGTACTCAAACTATCGAGAAATTATAAAAAAGTGGGAAAATTATATAAAAGCCTTCAGCGTATTAGAACGCAGAACACCTGCAAGAATAACGATGTATATGTTAGTCGATAAGCTTCAAGCTATATGAGTGCAAGTAAGAAAGCGAGTTTGTGGTATAAATACAAGCGAGATGGAATGCATTAGCAGTTAACTGAGGGGAAAAATGTGAAACAAGCGCACAGGTTTTAGATAGAACGAACAGACTAGATTGGCGATTAAGGTTGAAATAAGATGCAAACAAGAGAGGGGAAGCATATCAGTTGGTGTGTAAAATTAATTAGTTGTTCTCGGACGTGTTGCGAGGCGTGTGGGAAATTCTTAGATTTCAACTTGGACGTGTGCAAATTTTTAGTAGAATCGCTGTGCCGAGCCGTCGGAAGGGAAAAGAGAATGCGAATTTCTAAAAATTGTCCGTCGCGGGACAAATTCGACTTGCAAGCGGGCCATTATATAAACCCGTGCTTATAGGAGTTTCGCTCTATTTTATTTTTGATTTTATTTAATACTTCAAGCAGTTTTACCTTTTAAATTTTTGATTATACGATACTTTAAGTAGAATACGTGGTGATTACGTGCTACAATAAAAGTTATTAGTACACTTAGAGAAGATAAATGAAGGTAACAAAGTCTAGTTATATTTGCGGGTATTACTGTACCAATTATCCAAATTAAGAACGATAAATAAATAAATAGAAGTAGGCAGTTTTTGCTATAGCGTGAAAGAATTATGAATTTCATTGCTATTTATCGGGAGTGTTAGTAATCAAATGTTATTCGTAAACGTGATTGGATCCACAAAACAAGATTTCGATATACTTAGATGAGTTCCTGAGAAACCCTGAAACCTTTCAGACGAATGGTGGTGAAGAAAAATTTTAAAGGCGGCCAGAAATCCGAAGAAGTAAACATAAACCAGCTGGAATGGTGGAATTAGCAAGTCCGATGTACATTGAAGCCACGAGTGCATTAACCTTCAGGTATATTATGCATTTTGTTCGATATTAGATGTTTTGGTGTGTGTTGAATATCTTTATAATTTGTTTGATAAAAATGGACAGTAGTAAATTTGTATAAACAACAAATTTTGAATTTTAAGGTAAAATTTTCTTGTATAAGTAGAAAGGAGTATTTATCAGGTTTATGTTTTTGATTATGATGAAAATTTGGGTCTGACTTTGAGCTCAATTAGACTAACCTGTTAAATTAACGTAAAGGGGTGGGAGATGCTCCCTTTTATTCAGACTCAGGTCTGCAAATATTGTTTATTTAATTAGTATGCATCCTACAACGACTGTAATTCTGGATGCAAATTAAAATGACGACAAATTTGAACTTGAAATTTTATGATGCTGCAATTTATGCTGAAATTTAATTTTGAAATTTTAATGTATTGTGAATATTGGTGTAAATAGAGTAACGTTGATGTTTGTGGTAGGAATGTGTTTTTTTTTTATGAATGAGGATGAAAGTTTTAACTAGGTGAGCAGCCGAGACGGAAGGATTCAAGAGGCGATATTCAGGTAAGAAATCGAATATCAGAGGAGATTTCACCGTAGTAACGAGGATCACAGCAAATCTTGGCGCCCAATTCGTGAGGCTCGATTCTTATAGGGAATCACAGCAGATTTTGACGGCCCAATCTGTGGGGCTCGAATGATCAGTAGAAAGTACCAGTTCCCGTGACTGGTACTTTCTGCTGATCATTCGAGCCCCACATATTGGGCGTCAAAATTAGTATGCATCCTACCAGGACTTTAATTCTGGATGCAAATTAAAAATGATGACAAAACTTGAAATGGAAATTTTATAATACTGAAATTTATGCTGAAATTTAATTTTGAAATTTTAATGTATTATGTATATTGATGTAAATAGATTTAACGTTGATGTTTGTGGTAGGAATGTGTTGGTTTTTTTATGAATGAGGGTGAAAGTTATCTAGGGGGAGCAGCCGAGGCGGAAAGAATAAAGAGGCGATTATCAGAAGAGATTCAACAGGGGGAGAATCACAGCAAATCTTGACGGCCCAACTTTGGTGCTCGAATTTTTTTTTTTTACTCTGGTGAGGCTTTTTGTAGGTTTCACAGCATAAATATGGCGACCCAAAAGTGAGGCTTGAATTCCAAATAAAATTTTTGTGATTTTATTCCAGGAAACTAGCGATCTGAGAGAGAGAGTTTCTGTGTGTGTATAAATTTAAGAGTATTTTAGAGTGTGTGAGAGTGATTAGAACGTATGCAGAGAAAGGAGTGGTTAAGGAGTCAAGGAGTGGAAATTGGAAGTGATGATAGTGCATTGTATGAAAAAAATCGAAAATGGAAGAAGCTGGAGGCAGTAGAGATCAGTCGAGGACGGAATCAGGGGATCAAGGAAACGAGATGATAATGAGAATGCTAGAGAGGATGAACGAAGAATCCAACCGAAAATTAGAGCAGATAAGCGGAAAAATTGAGCAATCGACTAAAGAATTTACAGAGTTTAAAAATAGTCTTACTGTGAAAATGGGGAAAGTAGAGAGTAGGGTTGATAGAAATGAGAAAAACATTACAGGTCTTCGACAGGAAATGGGAAATTAAAGGTCCGAAGTACGCATTTTTTGTGAAGAAGAAATAAATATAAAAATGACTGAAGTAACGGACTCATGTAGGGATCAGTTAGGCAGGGTAGAACGCGAAGTTAGTAGTATCAAATACAACATGTCAAGTTTAACGGGGGATGGTCCCAGATTTTATACAGGTGGCGTATCATTGGACCAACATATGAAATTTTATGGCGATAACAGGGTAAATCCACAAATTTTTATTAATAGTGTAAGAAATCTAGTGGGAAATTCATTTGACGAACAGACTAAACTCAATACGATAAAGGCTTTATTGAAAGACAATGCGGAAGCATGGTACAATTTAGTAGGACAGGACATAGACACATATCAGGACTTTGAAAACAAATTTTTACAACATTACTGGAGTGATCACAAACAGGATCAGATTAGGGACGACTTGATTACAGGGAAATTTAAGGGAGAGGTTGCAGGTTCTAGGGAACAATATGCCATCCGCAAATGCTGTGTGGCCAAACAACTTAATCCACCATTGACGGACAGACAAATAATCAAGTACCTATCACGACATTTTGAACTGAAAATCAGACAACACGTGGCCTTAAAAAACATCACAGTACGAGAGACATTTTTAGAATACTTACAGAGATATGACGATGTATGTGTAGGACGGACAAGAGAGATACGAGAACGAAACGTTAACACAGTTAGGTTTGACAACAGGACACCGAATTATCCGAGACGGACTGACTATAATAGGAATTTTCGACCGAATTGGGAACGACGAGGACAGGAATGCAGAAGTAATAGTGCGACTAGGGGACCGACGCCAAGACCTAGTTACACGAGACAGAACAGTTTACCGGAAGTAAACAGAACAGTGACGAGCACGCCGAATAGAGGCAGGGACACGGATATTAATACAAGAAGGACGTACGCACAGGTTGTAGAAGGACAGCCAGGACCAAGCACGGAAAACCCGGACTTTAAACAGTTTCGCTCTCTTAGATTTTCGATTTTGATTCAATACTTTAAACAGTTTGGCTCTTAGATTTTTGATTTTATTGAATAGTTTAAAACAGTTTGTTCTTTATTTTTTTTTTGATGTTATACGATACTGCAAGCAGAATACGTGCTACGATACAAGTTATTATGCATTAGTGCACTTAGAAAAGATAGATAAGTAGCGATAAATAAATACATTTGAGTATGAAGCTTTGTATAGCGTGAACGATTATGAATTGCTTTGCTAATTTTCGGGGATATACATAGATGAGTTCCTGAGAAGTCCTGAACCAATTTAGACGAATGGTGGTGTACAAAAATTTTTAAAAGCGTTCTGAATCTAAAGCCGTAAACATAAACCAGCTGGAATGGTGGAATTAGCAAGTCCGATGTGCATTGAAGCCACGAGTGCAGTAACCTTCAGGTAAATTATACTATTTTGTTCGAACTTTGATGTTGTCGTGTGTGTTGGATATTTTATGATTTGTTTGATAAAATAGACAGTAGTGAATTTGTATAAACAACAAATTTTTAATTTTAAGGTGAAATTTTCTTGTATAAGTAGAAAGGAGTATTTAGCAGTTTATGTTTTGATTATGATGAAAATTTGGGTCTGTCTTTGAGCTCAATTAGACTACCCTGTTTAATTAACGTAAAGGAGTGGTAGATGCTCCCTTTTATTCAGACTTAGGTTTGCACATATTGTAACTTAATTAGTATGCATCCTACCAGGATCTTAATTCTGGATGCAAATTAAAAATGATGACAAAACTTGAAATGGAAATTTTATAATACTGAAATTTATGCTAAAATTTAATTTTGAAATTTTAATGTATTATAAATATTGATGTAAATAGATTTAACGTTGATGTTTGTGGTAGGAATGTGTTTGTTTTTTTATGAATGAGGATGAAAGTTATCTAGGGGAGCAGCCGAGGCGGAAAGAGTAAAGAGACGATTATCAGAAGAGATTCAACAGGGGGGAAGCAAATCTTGACGGCCCAACGTTGGTGCTCGAATGTTTTTTTTTTACTCTGGTGAGGCTTTTTGTAGGTTTCACAGCATAATAATATATATATATATATATATATATATATATATATATATATAATTTTATTGTAAAGCATTTAAGGTACTATAGGAGGACAAATAATAGTAGTAACTTAGATATCATACTCTAGAAATTTCTACATACAAGTGTAAGCGCGATCGTAATTCAATGGTTGCAAACAGAAATTCCGTAAACAAAAGGCACTTTGAAGTTCAAGGCGCGCTAAGAGATGAGTAAAAATAAAAAATTAATTTCTCTAGTTCGAATAGTCCAAGTTAATTAACAGGAAGTTTGGAAAAATAATAACAAATATAAAGAATAAATATAAAGAATTTTCTACATAACTAATTAATTTATTCGTGCATGTCCGCTACAATGAGCTTTTTAATGCAGCATACACATTATGTGTATCTTGTTTCTATGGTTGAACTTTTATGTAACACTCAGAACGTCTGCATATTATATAATACCTCCAGCCAGCTCCATATAACGAGCCCAACCGTCGTTATGTTGAAGTAGGTTATGTGCTGTAAGCGAGTGCAGCTCTGTATTTAACGCCTATATAACTTAATGCATTTTGGTGTTTAAAATGCAAGTTAAATACAGTAGCTTTGTATGTTATTTCACCTGCAGAAGTCATACAAAATATTTTATGTAATCATATGTGGGGAATATGCGGAACAAATGGAGGAGTGAAAATGCTCTTTTGAGTACCCTTATAACCGTATAACGCAACAAAGCTTTGTAATTGCTTTCGAGTTTATTGCATTTATGTGAAAAAGGAGTAGTTGTTAGTTAGCTTGGCGGGTAATGTTAGCACGATACACCTCATTTTATCAAAGTCAGGTGTCTCGTTAACCCAATTTATTATAGGTATGGTTGCCATTAAGTATAAGCATTCCGACATTTTTATTTATAACAATGTAACAACTATAATATAAATTCAATATCAACATAAACTAGTGTGAAACCCGAGAAAAGGAACGACCAATTTGAACAACGATAAAATTCGTTGGAAATATCCACGCTTCATGTTTAATGCAACAGGCGCCGTCATTTCTGGTAATGACTGCATTCTTCCGACCCGTATGCCCCAAATTACTCCCCCAACGCTTCATTACTTATATTCCATCGCGATAATTAGCTTTCAGGCGCTTCACACCAGATAACAGATACGAAATGTTTTAATAAAAAATTCCATTGCGATCAATAATGCCCTTTGAACTGAACACAGCACGCGGCGGGCACACCTGGCCCCGGGGAATCACTACTAAAACCACCCTAACCATACCCATATTTAGACCGCCAACATAATTACACCTCCTACACAATATTATACTTGTCGGTTGTCCGGCAGAGCACCATTTCATTATGGTCAGAAACGGTGTGTCGCATTCATGCCCTTTAAAGTACAATTAAATCCTGTTCTATAGAATCAATTTTAACGAGCATTATGTCAATTTTGAGGTGACAATGCACCTTTAATTCAAAATAACGTCGTTCCATTTTCATGATAAAACACGACCTACCTTTCTCTAAAGTGCCTCTTTGAGCTGATTTGATTAATGCAGAATGCAGTTTATATTTGCATGAGAAAGGTCGCTTAATATCCACTAGAATTAATCGAGAAAATGTTAGTGAAAAATAGGTTTCTTGAAAATATATGCGGTTAAAAGCCTTACTGGGTTAAAACACAATCTTGCTTCCACTTACTAAAATAATTTATTCAATCAACGTGAAAAGTATTTTGTTTGAAAGGAAAGCTGTTGAAAATGCAAAGTAGTACTTAGGGCATTATTTCTGGAGGATAATAAGTAATTCGTTTAAGGGAACAGTTACCTGAGTCCTAAAATGTAAGATTGAACCCCATTTTTTCAAGCTACGAAATGGTTGTTTACTAATAGTGTCCTGTACGGTTAAAATCAATGGCTTTAATTAATCAAAAGTGACAACTTGTAATGTACGAGAAGTGGTACCTAACGTCAGCCCTAAAGGGACTGTTAGCTTGGGGAGTTACGTCAATTGGTTCTACACTTTGACTTCGCTTCAATCCAAATTACAAAATTGTTAAAAGAACACTTAGTTTTTAGTCATTCTCTGGTTTATTGCCACAGAAATTACATTAGTTAAAAGCGTATTCATAATTGAGAATTCAGAAGCTACCTGGTGCTTCGGTTAAGAGATTTCAGACTTGACACAACTATCCGCTGATCACCTCAGAGCCATAGAGTTGAGTTGCTCTGAACTGACTGTAAACCACGCTTAAATTCGAACCTGTACTAATTCCGCTACATCGTTATTCCTAAATAGCAATCGGGAAGACGTTTGGAACGTTACTGTAAATTCATAGAAGCTCGGTCTCGTAAATTTCTGACGATGAGGTGAATCGCGTGAAATTCCATATCAGGTATTCCCTAACTAACGGATATTTTAACAGCTAAGAATAAAATAGGGTTTCGAGGTCTCCTCTCTAACAAAATCATCAGCATTAGGTCGTCAGTCCTGGAACTGGTTGGACACGTAGCTTCATTGTTTCCTAGTCCAAGCTGATCTACACATTTCCCTAAAATTCCCACAGCCTACATCTTTGGCTATCTGTGTGCAATAGTCAAATCTAGGTCTATCCTCTTCTTTTTTCCTATTCTGCTTTAAATATATTCGCACTATTTTCGCATGAATTAGTATATGCCCTATCATCCTGTTTTTTCTATTTTTTTACTGTTTTTCATAGATATCTTTCTTCCCCTACTATTTCCAAAACCCCTTTGTTCTGACAAAATTAAGTAAGATAATTGTAATGTAATAACTAGACTAGATTAAGTGTTGATCATCACACTTTACCGTCATGGAGGTGACTAATAAGAGAAAAAAACGGAAGTTCAGCCTAATAAATATAATTTAAAGTAAAACGTCACAGAGCAAACTCAAAAATCAAAAATAATAAGAAAAAAGAATACATGTCTGCCTAACAAATGCAACATGAAGTAATGTCAAAGAGGAAATGGCAAAAAACATAAAAATAAGTCACCATAAGGACAGCATATGATGCTAGATGACAACTATAAGAAACACGAAGTCCTTAAATTAGCAATAAATACAAATATAAACATACGTTAGTAATGGAAGTAAAATATATAAAAGTAATAAAAAAAATGTATGAACACCTGAATCAACAACTGAATTACACATTAAGTAAAGCAGAGCAATTGAATCAGTGAAATAAACTATTGGTATAAACAAGTTAATCATACAAATAAATCTTAAAAATGAAGAAATGTGCACAAAGTTAAATAAAAGGAAAAAGTTTAGTCTGTATTTAGGGAGGGGGGGGGCACGTAAGTGGTTGTGATAGCTATATCGATCGAAGCAATGAACAGCTCCGGTCGTTGACAGATGATGAACGTTTGTTGACCAAATTTGATACTTACGAGAAAGTGGAGTTCTTCATGTGGCACCATTTTATAGGTTTTATGCTCAACTTCCTCAGTAAAATGGCTGCTCCATTAATGTGGGTGGAAGTAGTTAAGGAAATCTAAAGTGTAGCTGTTTACGTCTGTCATTCAATTCCATCTATTTCCCCACTTATGGGTCTGTAGACACAATCTAGAATCACTGCTTAAAGTAGTATCTCGCGAGTATTCATTCAAGTACGTTACCATACGCGTCAGTCTGGTGAAGTGTTTAAAGTTTCCTGGCAATTCTTGAATTCGTTTCTTCCTTAAACCTATTACCTTAATTGCAGTGTGTGCCAGTACTGGAACGTAGGTAAGTACGACCTTCATTTGTCATTTCTGTGAATTGTAACTTATGCATATCTACCGTTTTTGCGTAAATTTAATTACAATGGCCAGCCCCTTGCTCTAGCTATCGAAGTTCTATACAACAGAAGCCAAATAAAAGCCTTTTAACAGGAAAAATTAACTGTCGACAATTGAGATGTGGTCGACATAATGTGTAATTGGTGGAATTGAAAGATAAGTATGCCAAAATTTACTGAGATCAGGATAAAGTGAAAGTAAGCAAATAATAAGGTAATGGGTTATGGTTTGCAGTTTCTTGTTCCGATAACCAGTTACAATTTAGACAATTCTACGAGTTATCGAATTTTAGTGGTGGATCTTCATACTTCCGCAATAATAGGCTTGCAAACTTGGACTATTGAATAGGCAACGACATTGTGACGATTGGGTCCGATATGGTAAGACCAAAAATTTTGTATGCGACAATGTGTACTTTATGGCCATTGTTGGTACAGCCATAAGCTAATTGGATCCACACCACTCTAATATGTGTTTAAGGTGGCAGAAAAAAAGTGTAGTATTACATCGAACTGTAGTATAATATGGCAGTGCGAAACTGCTATTATAGAATGATTAATATTCACCTGTGTTACACTTTAAAGCACGGCTTTGTTAATCGCTTGCTTGAACAGAAGGCATAATATATTACACAGAAGTTACAAAAAAAATATTATTTACGTTTCAAATTAATAATGCCTACCGTTTAATTTAATGCATATTTGTAGTCTGTATATCAGGTACGATACTTATATATAACTCAGAGTTAACCATAGGCGCGAATAGCCGCTCTAGCTCAAATTCTGTAATTGAGCTTGTTGCTATTTCCTACAACATAGACGACAACAAGACACGGTACAACATTGAAATTTGAGTAGGAAACTAACAGGTAAAACTCCACCACATTCTATAATGCACCCTCGCACAAGCTGTTCAAGATAACTTTTCACGTCGAAAATGCCAACATGGTAGCATTTCCAACAATTTGAAAACCCACCATCGTTTGTACGTTACGCGTCCTAATTGTTGGGAAAACGTCATGTTCGTTTCACAGACGTAAGAATTATATTAACCACAAAATAACACTATAAACACTATTGCCAAAAAATCCCAAAAGTAATTCCCACGAGCCTATTTTCGTAACTATATATTACACAAATATGTATTGTAATAATAAATTAATTATACAAAGTCCCCTAATATTAATTAATGAGTAAAATGCGCTCTTTCGCGCGTAAAAACTGTTGAAAAACTATTTTTCGTTTCTGTTTTTGTATTCTAATTGTCGCTGATATTCGAAACTTTCTTATGGCAGAAGTCGTTTTATACAAAATATAGTGAGGAATTATTATCTTGGTTCAAGAAACATAATTATTCTTTGAATGGATCAACAAGGTGCATTGGTCTGACGCTTGTTGTGTATAAGCAAACTTCCCAGTTGATATTGCAACTGTGCAAAGTGTAATATGCTGTTATAGAATTTAAAAACAAAATAAATCTATTAAACGATGTATCAGATCTATGTAGGTTGTTACACGCTTACTATGACGAGCGCGTCCCAAGAGAATCTACTAAACCTAAGACACAAGATAAATATTTACAATAGTGACTTTCAGCGCAATCAATCAACACACCAACACCAACACAAATACTTTAGCTGAGGGATAATCATCAAGTTTATATATAATTTCAAAACCAGTTCACTCAGTCATCCATCGATATAAAAACAATATCACATAAAACTACAGTAAATCTTTATTCTAATAATACAACATTAAATATTTAACCAAGATTTGCTCATTAATTTCTTAATATTTTTATGATACAGGTAAAACCCCACGTATCATAAGTAAGTAAAGCTATTTCTACCTGCTGACTATGATGATAGTTCATTAGGTAAGCTTTTAAGGGTTATTGGTAACTGCAATGTACTTATCTCATCATAACTTATTCTGCATACAAACGGCAGCCAGACAGAATGTGTTGTAACTACAAACTACAGTTTCTGTGTTGCCAAGTAAGCCTTGGTTTAACGAATCCAAGAATGTGAGTTAAAATCTAGGCTGAAAACAGTAAAATTTCTAATAAGGAAACATCGCTTTTGTAATACCTACCAGTCACAAAAAAGAAAGCAAGTTTTTACCATAAAGATTTTGTAATTGCCCGGTTGGATTTATAATATTTATCACAAAAAACACACGAAAAGCAATTTATTAAACTTGTTTAACGAACATGTTCTAAAATTGTTTCCTAACAGAAATCACGGAAAATCCACACAGAATAGAAATAACTGAGCATATATCTATCGCTCAAATGTAATCCAGTGGCTTTATCTAGTTACAATTAAAATGAGTCAGTTAACTACAATAAATATTGAATACTATCCCCAAACGTGAAAATATACATTTGTTAAAATACGCAGAAAATATTCAAACTACAAAATGGAACGTAAAAGATTCTTTTTGTTTCAACGTTTAAGGCTAATTCGAAGATTTGCATAGGAATTATATCCAATTGTAAGGTAATATATGTAACGCTCTTGCTTTGTTTAACGCAAACATTACAAGATTTCTTAGATGTAGATTATCTAAAACCTTCAGGATTTCTAAGAAACATTTTTACCTAGCATTTTCGAGATTACTTAGCAGCATTTTCCTTTATCCAACATTTTCAAGATTTCTTAGATCTTTCATATCTAAAATCTTTAAGATTTCTTAGATTTCTTCTATCTAACATCTACAAGATTTCCTAGTAACATTTTAATCTAGAATCATCAAGATTCCTTAAAAGCATCTTTTATCTAACAGCTTCAAAATTTCATACATCCCTAATATTACCACAAACTCGTAGATTTCTTTTATCTAACATCTTTAAGATTACTTAAATTTCGTTCATTCAACATCCTCCAAATTTCTTACAAACAGTTTTAACTAGCACCTTTATTTATCTAACATCTCCAAGAATTCTTAAAACTCTTTTATCTTAAATTTTTAAGAATTCTTAGATTTCTTCTATCTAGCATCTTTAAGATTACACATTTGTTTTATCTTGTGTTATCTTAGAAGCATTTTTACCTAGTACCTTCCAGAATTCTTAAAAGCATCTTCATTTAGCTAACATCTTCAAGATTTCTTAGCTCTCTTTATCTAAAATTTGAGGATTTCTTTGATCTCTATTATCTAAAATTTTCAAAATCTATAGATTTCTTTCGTCTAACGTCTATAAGATTGCTTAGATTTCTTTCTTTAACATCTTCACGATTTCTTAAAAACATTTTTACCTAACACCTACAAGAGTTCTTAGAAGTATCTTTTTTATCTAACATCTTCAAGATTTCAGAAATGTCGCCCACGTAAAATTTTTGAGATTTCTTAGAGACATTTTTACCTAGGATCTTCGAGTTTTCTTACAAGCATCTTCTTTCATCTAACATTTTCAAGATTTCTTAGATCTCTCTCATCGAAAATCTTCAAGATTTCTTAGATTTGTTTTATCCAGCATCTACAAAATTTCTTAAAAGCATTTTAATCCAGAATCTTCAACATTTCTTAGAAGCATCTCTTATCTAACACCTGCAAGATTTCTTACACACATTTTTATCTAGCATCTTAAAGATATCTTAGAAACATCCTCTTTTATCCAACAACTTTATGATTTTTTAGATCTGTCATCTAAAAATTTCAAGATTTTTACCTAACATTTTTAAGATTTTGTAGAAGCATCTTTTTTCATCATACATCTGCAGTATTTCTTAGATATCTCTTATATAAAACTTTCAAAATTTTTTAGAAACATGTTTACCTAGCATCTTTAAGATTTTTTAGAAGCATCGTCCTGTATCTAACATTGTAAAGAGTTCTTAGATATCTTTTATCTAAAACCTTCAAGATTTCTTTTATCTAACATATACAAAATGTCTTTGAAACATTTTAATCTATAATATTAGGATTTCTTACAAACATCTCTTATCTATTGTCTTTAAATTCTTTTTACATCTCTCTTATTTAACATTTTCAAATCTCGTAGATTTCTTTTATCTAATATCCTTAGCATTTATTGCATCTAACACCTTCAGGATTTCTTAGGAGTACTTTTTCCTAGCATCTTCAAGATTTGCAAGAAACATATTGTTTTATCTAACATTTTCAAGTTTTCATAGATTTCCCTTATCAAAAATTTTCAAGATTTCTTAGAATTGTTTTATCTTACATCTATAAGATTGCTGAAATTTCTTTTATGTAACATTTGCAAAATATTTTAGAAATGTTTTTACGTAGCACCTTGCAGATTTCCTAAAAGCATCTTCTGTTATATAACATTATTAAGATCTCTTAGATCTTTTGTATAGCTTTAAGATATCTTAAATTTCTTTTATGTAACATCTATAAAATTTCTTATAATGCTTCTATCTAACATTTTCATGATTTTTTAAAAACATTCTCGCCTAGCACCTTCGAAGTTCTCTCTTATCTATGGTGTTCAAGATTTCTTAGACTATTTTGCGTAACATCTTTAAGAAAGCGTACATTTTTTTTTATTTAACATCTTCAAGGTTTCTTAGAAAAACTTTAATCTAACATCGTCAAGATTTCTCACATTTATCTCTCTTATCTAACATTTTTAAGATGCCTTAGATTTCTCTTATTTACTATCGATAAGGTTGCTTAAATTTCTTTCATCTAACATCTTCAAGATTTCTTTGAAACACTTTTACATAGTATCTTCAAGAATTCTTAGAAGCATGTTCGTTTATCTCAAATTTAAAGATTTTTACATCTTTCTTATCTAACACTTTCAAGAGCTCTTAGATTTCTTTAACCTAACATCTTTAAGGTTGCTTACATTTTTGCCATTTAACATCTTTAAGATTTCTTAGAAACATTTTTACATAACTTCTTCAAGATTCTTTAGAAGCATCTTCTTTTATTCCACAACTTAGATCTTTCTTATCTAAAATTTCCAAGGTTTCTTAAATGCCTTTAATCTAGTAACTTTGAGATTTCTTAGATTTAACATCTAACATTTTCCCGATTTCTTAAAAACATTTTTTTCTTCGAAGCATCTACTTTTATCTAACATCTCTAAGATACCTTAGATCTCTCTAATCTAAGTTGTTCACGATTTCTTAGACTCCTTTTATGTAGCATCTTTAAGATAGCTTAAATATCTTTTACCTAACATCTTCAAGATTTCTTAAAAACATTTTAATCTAACATTTTCAAAATTTCTTACATCTTTCTTATCTAACGTTTTCAAGATCTCTTAGGTTTCTTTTATCTAACATCTTTTATCTAATATCTTCAAGGTTTCAAGATTCCTTAAATGCATCTTCTTTTATTCAACATCCTCATGAAATCTTAGATCTCTTTTATCTAAAATTTTGTACGTATTTTAGATTTCTTTTATCTAACATTTTCAAGATCTTGGAAAAATTTTTACCTAGCACTTTACAAATTACTTAAGAGCAGCTTCTGTTATCGAATATCTTCAAGATCTTATAGATCTCTCTTATCTAAAAGTTTTAAGATATCTTAGATGACTCTTATCTAGCATTTTATTATTTCTTAGATTTATTTTATTTAACATTTTCACAATATCTTAAAAACAGTTTTACCCAGCATCTTCAAGATTTCCTATAAGCATCTTCTTTTAATCCAACATTTTCAATATTTCGTAGTTCTCTCGTATCTAAAATCTTCAAGATTTCTTAGATTCCTTTTATTTGGCACAGACGCTTTCTTTCAAAAAAATAACTATTCCGTTTCATCCTTCTAAATGAACAAATTAAGACTAATTTGGTCACAATTTATTCGTATAAATGTACGGAAACGCGGTCTTCCCTCAAATTGCAACTATTCCACAACCTGAATTTTGGAGTGTTGTAGCTTCTTCTCCATACATCACTATTCAAAAGTCACAAAATGTTCATTCTCATACGCGTGAGTCTGATTTTTGTTCCTCACATGCCCCATACAGCGGTGACAGTAGTAAGGCGGCTCCGTGGATCAGACACGTTAGCGTATGCTTGCTGATACCAATGTTCCGCGTTCGATTACCTACACGGACCGCTCGAAAAATGTTAGGCCAGCATTTTTCATAAAAATACACTCACATTCGGATGAGAGGTAACATGGAGGTCCCGTGTGTGAGTGTTGTCACATACCTTAAAGGTCCCCATTTTGCTTGGAACAGCAAAGGTTCGGCAAAATTCAAAATTTTCAGGTAAAAACAAACTCTCTTCCTGGCCAATGCAGTACCTTTGGAGCGGGGCATTGAAAAATGTAGGGAGCGGCTGTAACAAACCTCAATTTATCCATAGTACAGGAGTAGATAAGCAAGACTATTCTTGTAGCAAAATTAACCATTTCTACACGCAATACTTTAAAAAATAATGTAAAGTACATTTGAAATTTTTTGTAGCTTTCAAGGTCATCGATTTTACAATCATGTGATGTCATCGGTGCGATTTTTTATTCTACGCACATGGTGCGGGAAAGGGCTTAACACGCTACTACTTAGATCCCCACCACTTCTTACTACATCGCACACCTACGCCGTTTTCGTCACCTGATACACTACTGGATGACCTCCAAAGGAAGCAAAAACTGCCAAACTAGAATGTAAATTCTCTTATAATGATTTACATGTAACAAAATTCCCTTTTGGCGACGAAACAACCTTGAATATCCATTTACGCGAATACTTTACAGCAAACGAGACGCAGACAGAAGTCAAAGCAAATTTTTTATTAATTTCCTCCGAGCTTTTGAACAAAGTAATTCTAGCAATAGTTGTACAAAGACCAACATTTGGCTTTCGTAAAAGGACAATATTTCTAAATTTTGGACGACTGTTGAATAGGCAAGCTATAATATAATTTGGTAAATAAATTTGAAAGCTAGAAACGGCAATGTCTAGAAAATATATCTACAGAAATATTCATTGCAACATCACTTAGCAACGTTGTATGTAACCCATAAGAAGAGTTTCAAAGTTATTTTCCTCCTATTCGTCAGAGTTAACTTTATATACCACCTAATCGACTTACGGGTGGTTAAAATAAAATAACTTTTAATATGGTTTTGCACAATAACTTTAAGTTGGAAGTTTTCAAAGTTGCCAGATGTTTCTATCGCCGCTTATAAGATTCTTTTAAAGTTTTTGTATTGTGTTCGTATTAACATCTACGACCTTTTCTTTTCCGTTTATAGGAAGGTAACGCTAGCAAAATAACACCAATCGCCATTCATAAACAAGAACGATAAATTTTCAGAACAAATTAAGTTTCATAGAAGACAATCATACAAAAGTGAATGATTTAAAGATATGCTCTACTTTGTTATACGTCACCTAAGAATTGTAATATATGATACCGGAAATGTATGTTTATTAAAAAAAATAATCTAAAATTTAAATGTTTTCATCCACAAATGTATGGTTGTCAGTAGAGTGAATTTGCCAGTTTCCAACCTTTGCTGGTTCTCGGCCACTAAAGCACATACAATTAAATAATACTGAAACCATCACAAGAATCATATAAAAATTGAACGCTTCCGTTCTCGGTGAACATTCTTTTATTAAATCTTAAATATACTCCACCTGGGGACGATTTATGAACTAAGGAAATTTGTTTGAAACTGACAGTGCAACGTTTGATGCGCCATTGTATAGATTGCAAGTAAACAGTGTTCGGAAAGTGACATTATTTACAAGGTAAGGAACGTTATCCTAATAATAATAATAATCTTTAAGCTGCGTTCTAAAACAAAAATTAAATGTAGTTGTTGAGTTTAGTGTATAATAATTGATTGCCGGCAATATGGAACATAAATATCATCAAAATCTAGTTCTCGTCCGAAGTGGCCGAGAACCGGATATAAGTGTAAGAAATGTTTTGTTCTTTTTCTGTAGTTACAAGCTGCAAACGAATTATCTCTATACTGTTAACCTCTATTGAGAAACAAAGCTAATATGTTATCCGTTCTCGGCCATCAAATACCAAATACTTATCACTAATTTTTCACTTGCTTTCAGTGTCCGAGAAAATGTTTTTAATAAGCGAGTTTTAAGTCACTTCATGTTACTGCATATATTTGCGGTCGACAATGGGATTAGTTATTGACCTGGTTTAATTTCTCTATTCTAGACTTCAGATGACTTTCCACCCGAAACAAAATGTGTCCCAGTTAAACGAAAATTGTACCAATATTCTGAAGAAACCCCAGCAAAGGCGTTGTTAGAAATCCTGGAGGGGTTTAGAAAAGACACGCGAGGCTAGTCAAAAGTTCCAAGAACAACAATACAAAACTGCCTTGAGAAAAGGGCTCCGGAAAAACTAGAGAAAGTAGAAGTTGCAAAATGTAGACTTCTCATTAAATTTAATAGAGACCGTGCAAAGAATTATTAAGCACAGCATTAAAAATGATATATTGCACAACAAAAAAAATGATAAAAAATGAACTAGGGCAAAGATGGCACGAGAACTTTTAAGACGTCACCCGTAAATAGCAATACCAGAAGCTGAGAACGTTAATAAGTCGCGAACAGCGATTAAAGAAGGTCATGGATCGAAACGTAAATAAAGATCATTTTAATAAATATAAGTGGTTTTATTCCCAAGAAAGATTAAAAAAAATCTGTAACGTTTTCTTTCTGTAGCCTACACCAATTGTTAAAAGATAATAATATTATGAACATAATCGATGATCCAGATACAATCATGAACGGCGATGAATCAGGGGTTTTCTATGTGCCCAAAAACGGGTAAAGTTTTAGACCCAAAAAGGTTGGCCAAATCTATATACCATTAAGTCGAGCAATGAGAAAGATAATATCATAGTATTGAAGGTTTTACTACTAGCGGCAAAGTATGCCCACCTTTGGTGATTTTTCCCTACGTAAGACCACCGAAAGCAGTGGTGGAAGGTATGCCAGAATCTTGAGTGTTAGGTAGGTCCAACTGTGGTGGATGAAAGAGGACGTTCTTTGAATACATTGCGAATGACTTCAACAACTGGTTGACTGAAAACTCCATAAAGAGACCAGTTCTCCTGTTTGTTGACGGACACAGGTCGCATATGACAATGATGGTAAGCGAATTTAATGAAAAGAACAAAATAATTTTATACGCACTTACTGCTACGTTACGCCCATGCTGCAACCTGCTGATGTCAGCGTTTTCCTACCTCTAAAACAGAAAAGGAAAAACACAATTCGTAATTGGCAAAGTAAACCGGAAAATACAGCAACGTCGGATATGGAAAATACGATAAAAATTTCGCAATGGTCTTTTTCTTTAGACCCAAATAATGTCTACTATTGGAAATGTGTACAAAATGCACTGGAAAAGAGAGCCGATAACCATCTATTGCAACTTGCTGATATAATATTGCTGAGAAGTACAGATCGGCCAAAAAGGTTTTGAAGAGAAATGCGCCTAAATTAAATGTTTACTGAATGCATGTGAATGTATTTATGAAGGAAATCAAGAAAACAGCGAATTAATCAATGTTGGTATACTAAATGAATTAGATATCGCAATGGAAATTTTGGAAATTAAAAATTTTCCCCTTCGACGACGCAAGTTGGTTTATTTGTTTGGATGAACGATGTTTCCATAATACCAGTGGTTGTTGTTAACACTATGTCAAACATAGAAGTGGAACCTCAAAGCTTTTCCCTTCGACAAAATAGTTTTAAACTAAATTCCAAACCAATTGAGGTTATTAATTATTTATTATTGCTCCAACTCCCAATTTAATTTCTCCGTAACTCCGCTTAATGTTTTGTTCATCTGCTCCATTTTTCTTCTTGATTCTTCACCCATTTCCCTAATTTCCTCAAACTTCCGGTTTGATTCTGCATTCATCCTCTGTAGCATTCTTATTATTATCTTATTTTCTTGGTCTCCAGACCCTGTCTTTGATTGATCCCTACTACCTCCTGCTTTCTCCGTTTTTCCTGATTTTTCAAACAACGTACTGGCGTCACTTCCAATTTCCACTCCTTCACTCCTAAGCCACTCCTTCTTTAACATCCGTTTACCACATACCCAAAATAAATCTAAAATTATTACTAAAATTATCTACAAAACAATCCACTCTTTTCCCTCAGGTCGCCAGTTTCCTGAAATAAATTTATTTATCTGGAATCGTGCCCCTCACGTTCGGGTCGCCATAATACTGTGAGGTTTAGGCTCTAACTACTCGAGCCCCTCTGTTGGGAAGCCATAATTCTGTGAAGCTTCCTTTAAAAAGCGTGCTACCCCCCCTATTGGGCGTCATAATTACTGCAAGACTTGCTCCTGGGCTGCTCCTCTTTATCTTGCTAATTCCACTAAACCTTTTAAAACCAACACAGACGCTTACATGTTAATGCTTAATCTAAAAACTTCCGCTCATTGCCTCTATGCCAAAACCTAATAGAAAAGCACACCCTACAATCACACACTCAAAATAACGCATTGTACAAAATACATCACACTCTATTTACATGAAATACATATTACAATTTCAAAACACCTTTCCTTATGTACATTCGTATTATTGGTAGTGTCCATAATTTCATTTTCAAAAGGATTTTAATTCAATAACCTTATTCAAACAAATATTTTATTAAAGTAAGAGGGCGTTTCTCATACCATACGTTAACCCCTTTGTTTTATCATGAGCTTATAGTAAAACTTGTTAAATGTGAGTGCAAATTTGCCGCACTACAAAAATAAAATCACCCCCCCTATACTTCTTTACAACATAACCTGGTTCTCTATAAATTAATTTATTCTTGACTACCTTGTAACGTGCATTTTTAATCGTTTAGCATTTTACGCTTTTTCTCAATTAGTAAATACCTTTCTGCAATTACTATTTCTATATTTTATATTTATTAACTCCTTGGGCAAATGCGTCGTATTATAATGTGTGGATCGCTGTTTGTATAAAGTAAATACTTTCGAATAGTTTTCAGATTTGTATGCAATTTAACTCGTGTGTAGTAATTTAAAAGTAGATAATTTAAAGATGGATTTTCATTAATAAATAAATTGCGAGGAACAAATGTTAAATGGATTATTCGTAAATTACTTTCCAACTTATCAAATATGATAAGCTGCATTCATTTATTGGATATTTTTTTATGTTATTAACAAGTTTAGATAATAGTCGATAAGAGGTTATGGTAACAACGAGTTTATATAAACAAAAAGGAGTCGTAGTTTGAGTTTGCTCTTCGATCCTACAGATTAATTACGTTAAAAATAGTGTGTGTGCTGTTTGCTTTGAAAAGAGTCGGATTGTTTTAGTGATACGCGTAGCTTTACTAATTGTTCTTTTTGTTGCTTTTCTGTTGGAAAAAAGTGATAGAACTTGTTGACTCGACCGCACGTGCTTGTTTTACGGAACATTATTTTAGTGATACGCGTTGCCTTACTAATTGTTTTTAGTTGTTTTTCTTGTGAGATAAATGTTTTAAGGAACGTTTGACGGACTTGCTTTAGTGATACACGTGCTTTACCCATTATGGTTCTTTTTAGTTGTTTTGTCTTTTGATATCTAAACGGTGTGTGCGATCTAGTTTCGCGGTCCTTTTTCTTCGCAGAGTAGCGCATACTTTGGATTATTTAAATACAGTGATACTGTAGTTTCTGAATTTTCTAACAACCAAGAATCTAAAATAGACCAGTGCTTGCGCAAATTTCGTTATTTGCGAAATATAACAGATTACCGGCTTACAAAGGTATTGTTTGAAGTTTCTCACTGCTTATTGGGATGTTTATAAAAATAATATACATCTGGTCCCAGTTGAAATTAAACTAGTGCTACAGAATGTTTCGAAATGATTGTCTTAGGAAATAGAATTTATCAAGGCTACACAGTTCCGACGCGTGATAATGTCTGCTGCTAACACCAGTGAAATACGTAGGTGTGATTAGTGTAACGTGTGATAAATCCCATCAACACCCTCACAGTCAAGGGTGAAGTGCTTCGTTAGTGCAGGACATCGTTGAATCCCACGCTTCCGTTGCAAGGAAGCGTTGCTGAAGGACTTTTGTAAGTTGAACTATTTCCTACTGGTTATTACTTTAAATATCTATCCGTTGCTTTACCATATCTTTGTGTTTCTGATACCTTTTACAATAGACTTGCATGCTATTTTAAAACAGAAAAAAAAAGAAAGAAAGAAAAATCAATACTACTGAATTACTCATACCAATTGTGTCTTATCTATTTATCTTTTGTAAACATTTTGTCTGATTTATGTTTAATTGGTGTGTGAGGAAACGTTTCTGCTACTCCCCAATATTACCTCACTTTGTACTAAACATTTGTCTGTATTGCTTTTACCGTTGTTATATTATATAGATTATCCAAACAGTTTCTTTTTTTACATTCTACAAAGTACTGAATAATTTAGACTTTTCATTACTGCTATATTTATTCTTTTTTTTCAGGTTTGCTTAACTATTTTTCTTGCAGGTATTGTCACTAACTCCTTACCGCCGCATACATTATAGGTCAGTCTGCTTTCTACAACCCCCCCTACTCTCCGATTGAGCCCGATCATTTCTTTGACTTTCTTTATGTTACGTAGCATAAATTTGGCGCCCAACGTGGCTGCCACGAAAAAAAACGTAACAACCTAAATAAATTTCATTTTTATCTAAAGTCTTATAAATTTTCAGTTCATTAAATATATCAAATAAAAAAACATTTCAAAGCACAAAAAAAAACAAGAAATCCATGAAAATATTCACCACACAATGTTTTTATACAATGGAATACCCGGTAGATGTCTTCCAACCATTATCCACCAACCAGCCCTTGAAGATGATGCCGTCCCGTACGGCACTAGTCCACGAAACAGCTCCCCGGTTGAATCACCTTCATTCTATGCCTGCTGCTACCCCAAAATCTCTTCATTTATAATAAAACTATGAGCATATAGTTTCCAAAATCTACTCTTTGTATTACCAAATAAATTAACCAAAAATCGCCGCCTTCATCATTAAATACTTCTAAATTTTGCTAACTTTCGTGCATTCCAAAGCCACGATAATTAATTGTTTGTACTTACATACAAAATTTACTCTTCATATAAAATGCTTTATTCTCCTTTTAATTGACTACACTTGTCATCATACTAACTTCTGAGCAATTTTACACAAATTTACTAACTTTTACTAAAAGTAAGTCGATGAAGCGCGAAGGACTGAAGAAAAATTAAGAGAGCGACACCCCCTTTGAAAGTGGTTTATATAGCCATGCTGAACCTCCCCTGTTTTCAAATTCGCACATAGAAATGTGAACGTACAACAATATTCTGTGTAAATGCCCCAACCGTTTTCTCATTTCTTAAAACTGCTCGCTTAACCGACTCGATATACTTGTGAAAAGCTTTAACGACTCTTTGTCTCCTTTGAATTACGCTAACAAACATCTTAAAATACTTGGTAAAACGTACACAACAATCAACTGTCCCTCTGATTTCGCAAAACTAGCCTCAACTGTCACTCGATTCCGAATACATTCACGCCTTCAAATTCAAACAAACATCTATTTATCTCTCTTATTCGTATAGCTTCTTTTCACATATACGCTTCCACCAACTGAATGTTTGCCCTACCTAATACAAACTTGTGGCACGTATACCTGTTTCGTCCAATCATCTCGCGCAATTCCTTTCCCATGCTTTCAATCGATGCGCGTCTGTTTCTAATATTTCTAAAAATTATTGATTTCGTTTTCCTTTCTAAAATAAGTTTGTTCGTCGTTTCCCTCCTATACTATATCCATAGTTAAATCTCTGTTTCTCACTCGTATTGATACGTTTCTACTCCGTCCTTGTTCCTCCATGACAGTTGTTTCTAGCTTCTCTCCTATAATACTTTTATAATTAAAAATCGATATCTTAAACAAACATACTGCATCTTTGTCCTACTTATGTGTTCCTGTTCTGTTCTCGTTATATATTGACTACGCTAACTCCCAACGGTCTTTTCCTTCTTGTAACATATTAAAGCTTGTTTATGATACGTGTTATCTTGAAATATCTCCCTCTTTTACTATGCTTTGGAACGTTTTCTAGTTTTACCATTGAACATTACAACTTTGCTACTCTTGTCCTGATGAGCCCTAATTAGGACGAAACGCGTCGACAGCATGCCCTCGTGGCTAAATTTGAGTCACTTACCATTAATTCTTTTTACTTTGTATTAATTTAAGACTCACTGAAGCTACTTTTGTTCTGTATATACTAGTTGATGCAGTAACAATATAAAAATTATAAAACACTCCAGAATGGTTTTTGAGTTTTGGTAGCCTTTACGGACTTTAGTACTAAATTGTGTGAGCATTTCTTCGTAGTGGGTGGTGGCATTTTATTCCACAATTTTACTTTATTCTTTCCTGTAGAAATCAATTTTCCTTCGAAAATGTCTTCCTAGCCGTCAGGATCTTCTGTCTCTTGTTCAGTATTTGAATCAAGATCACTATTGTTGACAATATCTTCTTCGTCTCCATCAGATTCTGCTAACATTACATTGTCTTAAGCACTCAAGTTACTTCTGCCATATCATTCACTGTTCAGAATAACGGTTAGCCATTCCTAACACTAAACAAACCCCATGAATTCAAAACACACTTTTACTATGGGAAACACCAAAGCAAAAATAAGGAGATTAGATTAATTAGATAACGTAAATATCCGCATGGGATATTTGAAAACCCCACAAGCTTGCAGCTGGATTCGCGCTTACAATAATTATCAATCCGAACTTACTTTGACGACTGTCGTTGTAGATCACTGGAAGCGATCAGAATCTAAATATCTCCACTACCGAAGTTTCAAAACATCAACTAGCGACGGGGTGCTTTAATACCCCACGGAAGTAACGCAATGTTAAAGAAAACACAATAGATCGTAAATCGGCTTTGGTTGCCTTTCTTTAAATAGATCTGAAAAATCTGGATTTCGTAGATGCTGTAGATTCCTTGGGTTCTTTGACTCCAATTCCAAAGTCTATTGATGGCACAGGTTTGATTTCAATCAAGCTTCCGACAGAAAGTATATCAGATAACATTGACGAAAAAAGTCGATCACCTAATACCCACCGTCTTAAAACATAGAACAAAACTGTATGTTTGAGTACGCATTTCAATCGAGAACCTACAAAATATATTATTGTAAAGTCTATCGATATTATGCCAAGACAAACAACAGAACTCAGACCAATTCAGCCATTTAATGCTTTTGATCGACGCCTACATTTTCCAGAACCTATACCCAAATCAGTAACAAATCGACTACAAAGAGTGAAAGTTCCAATTGACATATCGTCTAAAGCTTGGCAGCATTTTATTAACAAAAAGAAGGAAGCAAAGAATGCAAAGTTAGTTAAAAGTTAAAAAAGAAAAGAACATGCGGACTTTAAAAGTAAAAAAAATCATTCTGGATTAATCAAACGAAATCAAAAACCAGAACTAACACCAAGATTCGAATTAACAGCAAAAAAGAGGAAGCTAACACCAAAATAATAACCAACAAACAAAAAATTGCAAATAAAAATATCGAAGGGGAATGTCATACAAAAACAGAAATTAGCTGTGCTGTATGTTTCATATACTTAGAGAGTGAAACTGAAAATGACGGGGACAAAAACATAGGATGTGCTACCTGTCCAAGGTGGTTCCATCTTAAATGCTTTGAACGTAGACAGCTCCTACGAAGAAGCTGCTACCAAAGATTATACATGTGAATATTACGTTTAATAATCGTAAGGTTCCTAAGTTTTAAGTATTTTATACCTAAGTAGAATTTTACTAATTGTTTTTGGAAGTAAGTACTACAGTAAAGGTTTCATATTAATATAGTTTGCTACATAAAATGACGTAGCCGAAAGAAAACGTAAAAATACCAGGCTAACTACCATTGCGATGAGGGGAGGGGTTCCTAGCAATACAAAAATAATACATCGCCGACGATTTTCTATTTACAATAAAAAACACAAATATAAAAATTTTGAAAAAGTTTGAAACTTTTCTAGTAAGGATTTTACCAGAACAAACATTACTGTATCTAATTTCAAATTGGGTTTATCCCTGGGTATGTTAGAAAAGGAAAACAAGTCACATACATGTGTCGGGATACTTATCTTGTCAACCCTCGGAAGCGAATTGTGACACAGCATCGTCGCGGTAGTCAGCAACAACTATGCTACTACCGTAATTGCAAAGGCGGTCTACATGCAAGAGCAGTTGATCGACATCAAGGAATAATCGCGCTACACAACAAACAATTTAGCCTCCAGCTAAAAGCTAAAAAAGGAAAATCTTACTAATATTAACAACTCAGAAGCGCTTACCGATACACACCAAATCTACACATTTAAAGGAAAAACGTGCATCGCTCTTGGAGTAACAGAACGATTAGTTTTTACAAGTGCATCAACGCACATGCTACAAAATCAAAGTTTAAAAGGAGTTGAAAATAACACAAACTCGAAAAGCAAACATCCGCGTTATCAAAACGCGATTGAAAACTGAGAAACACGGTTTTAACGGAGAATAGTAGGATATATTATTTCGACAAATCTTTAGATGGGAAACCCACTAGAACGCAATTATACGTTATCGGAAGATATAACGCCCTCACAGATACTTATACAGGATCTTGACTAATTAATTGTAGCATAAACTTGTCGTTTCAAAACAACTAGATTTACCTTGAGAAACTCTTAGAAAGAGTATTTATTATTAATTATGCGGAACGATTTAACAATAGACACGGAATTTATACGAACGGATAATGAATTAACAAGGGATTTGAGTTGAAAATTATGGTAAAGCGAGCTTATCTGAACAGGGGTATTGTTGGAGAATTTAATACTAGAAAAGGAATTTATGTAAATAAAATAACCAATTATTGCCAAAATAAACGTAACAAGTTTTCTTTTGTCCTCTAAATGTGAAGTAACTTAAGTTTACATCTGTTCATATAAATTAGTAGCGTTTTAAAACTAAATAAAGTAGGTAGCGTCCTACTCCGCAATACTTTATTTTTTATCCGTATTTTATTTACATTTTCTTTCGAACCTGTTTAACTAGAAAGTTTGGTAGGCACCTCCGCTGTACTCGCTTCGAAGCTATTTTAGAGCTTGGAGCATGGTAGTTAGTTGATTAGGCTTAAATACAAAACTGAAGTGTATAGAATTCAAGAAATGAAAGCATTAATAATCACTTACCCCCTTTTTTCTACGTGTTGACGTTGAAAACAAAGCAATATTAAGGAAGGGAAAGGAGGGAGTATTGCTTGTACTGACCACTTTATACAGACCTAATCTGAGCAGGTTTTCTACTGATTGTAAGCGATAGACTCTAACAAATTTATTAAAAGAGTTGAATTAGTACCGTCACGAAAGACAGTCGTTGTCATATTAGCAGGCAGTTAACGACGTGAAACGGATAATCGCGAATTAATACGAAAGGATTAAGAGGCGCGAACGTACCGTCCATCCATAATTAACAAAATTTTAAGCTAAATAGCTAAAGAATGCAGGAACTAAACCTTCCAGTCGGAAATAGGGATACCCGGTTCGAGAACGGACAAAGAAGTTGGAACACGAAAGGTACCACAAATGAAATACGAGACAGGACGCGAAACGCGGAAACCTGAAATTAATTAAATATTAATTAATTTTAGGATTATTAAGAAGAATGAATACATAAAAATTGAAAAAAGATTATTCTTTTTGGAAAAACATAAGTTTATTTATGGAGCGGTGAGTAGACCACCCGTTATTTTACGCTGACCACTCTGGTAACACCATCGGGCCAGGGAATAACTCCACTACGCGACCAATAGGCCAAGTCAAGGGTGAGGTTTCCAAACCCTTAACACATACTAAGTTCCCCACTTTGGGATCCCAACACAACGGTGCCATTTACTTCGATGTACCAAAGTGTTAAGATATTCTTTAGACCATAATCGCCAAAACAACTGAGTCACTTAAAAAAGACGCTTTCGGTGATAGTTAAGATTCTGGTCTTCAGAATAGGGATTTTCTGAGAGGATACAAATAGAACCATCTATGAGAAAGTGCTTGGCAGTGAGATAGTCAGTGCCGTCGTTAGGATAGGAAGATGGCAGGCAAAGGGTACGGCTATTTAAAACCGCCTCGATGCGCACGATAACAGTTAAAAGTTTCTCAAAATTCTGAGGTTGCTTACCCAAGGTACGCAATATTAAAGCCTTGACGGACTTTACGCCAGCTCCCAAAATTTCGACAAAAATTTTGGGCGTAAGGAGAATTGAATAACCGCCTAATCTCACGAGAAGCCATAGCAGAAAATATTTCTTGTTGATTTTGCTTTAGAAAGCCGTTAACTTCCTTCAGAGCGCAAGAAGCACCTATAAAATTTTTCGGGCAGTCCGAATATACAGACTTCGGTAAACCGCGCCTGAAAGTAAATCGAGTAAAGGAAGCTAAAGAAGTTTCAGTCGATAATTCAGAAACTAGTACTAAATGTACGGCCTTGGCGTGTAGACGGGCAAATATACATAAATAGACCTTCTGAATTGAGGCAAAAGTTTTCGTATGAAACCAGAAAGAAGTTTATCCTTTTCCATTTGATTAATTTCAAAATCATGATGCAGCTTTTGTGTTAGCTTTACCAGACTTAACAAAGAATTTTAAGTTCGTTCGTAGTAATAGCACCAGCAAATTTTTTTATCGAGTGAGGACAATTGCATATCAACCTATTAATGTACACCACCTTATATTGTAACGAAATTAAAGAGAACGATCTCTCCATAAATTCGCAGAAATTTTCAGGTGTAGTGGAAATTAGACTTTTGGGTTGAGTTTTGAGTTCAGGAACTGAGTTTAAAGGCGCGAAAGGTTTGCAAAATTGTTCCAATGTAAGATTGGAGATAGCAGTATTCCCATGCTACCATAAATGATTAGTTATTATTTTACACGATACTAGATCATGAGAGCCCAGAGCGGATGGATTCATTTTGCCCCAAATATGGTTCCATTGCGAAATTTGGGTATAATTAAGAATACTATCTACGCAGTTACCTACAAAAGACTTAAGTAGATAAGAAGGAGTCCTTAGTCATGTATGAAGTGTATGAGAACAATTTGACTTTATGAATAGAATATACGCGATAGTTAGCCGCGATAGATAATATTAGGCGAGCTAATAGAAGAGCACCTAAAAGCTCCATCTGCGAATGGTAACTCTTGGCTTGTAAGCGATTACAAGAGAGAGAATCGCCCGCTACTGCATAAAGATAGATACAGGTCAAATAACCCTTCTCACTGGCATCGCAAAATTGTAAAAGATAATAACGACCATTTGAAAGCGACAACTTCCAAGAAATTTTTATTTAGTATAAATAGGGAAGTTGAGAGCAGAATTGTTCCCATTCGGCGCACAAGTGGGATCAAGAGTGTCATCTCATTGAAGTTTCTGTATCCACAATTGTTGCAAAAAAATATTTGATTAAAAAAATGACAGAAGTCAAATACCCCAAGGGATCAAAAATACGGGCCATATAGCAAAGTATAGATTTGTTCGCAAAAGACCCCAAACCTAAAATATTAATTCCGTTAACCTCATTGGGAAAGGTCAACTCAGATTCGAGATCAGTTTTCGGGAAATCCTGCAGCGTATCGATGCAGTTGCTGGAACATTTCCGAAGTTGAAACACTCCCAAAGCAAAGAGTTTATTCAATTCGGCTTGAAGTTGCTTTGCTGCTGCTGGAATGTTAGCACCAGAAATTACATCATCCATATAGATATGATTAAGTAGAAGTACTGAAGCTATAGCGCAAGCGCTGCCCTTATCAATCACTAATTGACGAACAACGCGAGTTAGGTTTTGGCCTTTAGGAGTTGCCGTTTTAAAAGTCCTCTTCCAAAAACCCTTCTAAGAAATTGTATTTACACAGAAATTACAAATTGAATTTTAATTTACAAGTACTGTATCAAAATTATTCCAGCAGCTTGTGCAAATTTCGTTGTTTGTTCTTCCAGATTAAGAATTGTTATTCCAGACCACCAGTTCCTCGAATTTGGATTTCCTAGTGCCCTTTCTGGATCCGATCCGTTGCGCCAGTTAGGTTTTGGCCTTTGGGAGTTGCCTTTTTAAAAAGTTTTCTTCCAAAAACTCTTCTAACAAATTTTATATATACAGAAATTACAGATTAAATTTTAATTTACAAGTACTGTATCAAAATTATATTTAAATTAACTAATTTATGGCGAGTAGCCTGAACAACCAACAATGCTAAAGTTGTGAAGCTCAAGACTGACTGACCTCCTTGGGCTCTCCAGAGTATTTATGTTGTCCATGCTCCTCACATTTCTTGTGCAATCTGCAGAGCTCATGTCTGCTTATTTTTTTATTCATTAATACAAAGTAACAATCTTAATTTTAGTAATTGCGGTTTTATAACCTATTGTGACCTGCACCTGCAGTCCCACGTTGCGTCTGGAACACAATGTATTCACATCCGTTCTCATGTCTTCTGTCTGACTTCTATTAACCTTTTATTATCTATCCTTGAATTATACAATGTTGCAAGTTAACTTAAGATTTAATAATTCCATTTAATTACACATATATTTGATTTGCGGGATATGTAGCTCGCGTTGCCTTAAGAAAACAGCAGGAGCTAGACTGTAGGTAAGAGTCTTTAGCTCGTATTTGAGGATACTTTCCACAGGAGGTCGTCAAAACGTGTTGGTATTGACAATCTATAGAATGAACCAAAATTTGCCAGTACATCATACGTATGTCTGCACATACCACAATGTCATAAAACAGAAAAGAAGAAATGATTTCTGTCAAACTTATTTGAAGTTTGGGAACGGGGTATAACCGATCATTAAGCGATAATTGTGAGGAATCGGTAGCAGAACCGTTGATCACAGGAAACTTGGTCGTGTTACTGCTTGCCTTTACAACAGTTCGAAGGTTCCGGGAAGCGAAACGAACGTCTTTGCAAATTAATGTACTCTTTTATTAAGACTATTATGTCTAAGAAAAAGGACGCTGCTATTAAATGGTAAATATACTACGAAAGAATAAAGACATGAGAAAGATCGTTTTAATTTGCCCTTAGCAACAGTCGAAGTATTTTTAACAAATAAAGATTTGTTGGGACTAAATTTAAATTTAGATGGAACTATTGTATAAGATTTGAAACTCTTTTTTTTGGTTTGAAGTCTTCCTGCAGCTCAGAAATGTTGCTTTGTAAATTCAAAAATTCAACAACTATTCTGAATAGGAAGAACTGAACCTACCTTCATGTCGAACGCATTTTGAGTTTTTAAGTCCAGATTTCGGTAGCATGGACAGCAAAAGATAATCAGCAAGATCTTCTATATTTGCGACTGCCTTCATAGTACTCACCGTGTTGAATGAACGTTAACAAAATCAGAAAAAGGGCCACTATATTTGTAAAATTTTATTTAGAAAGAAATTAATTATCCGATGTGGACCGTCGTAACAATCTACCAATCTTTTTCGAGCCTTATCGTATAACTCCGGAAGTAATTCAAGATCACAAATACTAGCCAAAGCTTCACCCTTACGCAGGAATCGAAGATAGATAAATTTAGTAGCCCCAGGCAAGGTCGAGTTGGAATCCAGAAGATTCACAAAAAGAGTTTTGAACGTGGACCATAGTGCCACTTGACCGGAAAAAGCTGGTCTCTCGAGGGGTTTCAAATGAGTAAACGAAGTATTATCAGCAGTACCTGATTTCTTTGACTCAGAGCCAGTGATAGACCGCTGCTTGAGGTCCTAATATCTTGTCCTAACGACAGATCATTAAATTTGCCTTTAGCTGCAGCTTACCCTCAACCGTTACATTGTAATTTATTATTTTGCTATTCAATGCATCATAGCTAATTTATAATTTACCCAAACGTACTACCTTATCTTGCAACGTATACAACTCAGACAAATTAGAAGTCTTGGCATAGTCTACCTACCATTTTCCGTCATCCTACTAAAGACTCTCTAACCTAGTTTCTAATTCAGTTTTTGAAACCATAATAATTTCAAGGAATCGTAAGAAATGGTTTGGTGCAATGTAATTAAATTATGACAACGTCCATTAACAATAGTGCGAATGAATTTAAATTAATTAATCAAATTAAAGTGCAATCATAAATTTTAGTTATACCGAAATAAATCGCCACGAATAGAAATTATGTTTGTATTTGTAAACACCGATTAATTATTTAGAAAATAAACAAACTCGTTGCTATGGTATCGTCACAGGTTAATGGAATGAACAACACCTGCTGTGTTGCTGTGTTGCTGTGTTGACCGTTGACCTTTAGACAGATAATGCTTGAATGTCAGAATAATTTTATTGAAACAAGAATAAACTTTTTGCACAAAATTACCGTTAAAACTAACATGCGGCTCGAAGACCAAAATGTACTCGCTTTGATGCTATTTTAGAGCTTGGCGCATGGTTTGTTAGTTGATTCGGTTTAAAACAATACTAAAGTGTATAGAATACAAGAAATGAAAACAGAAATAATCACTTACCCTCAGTTAGTCCGTGTTGATGCTGCAAATAAAGTAATATAAAGGAAGGGAAAGGAGGAAGTATTGCCACTTTACACAGGCGTAACCTGAAGAAGTTTATTACTGATTGTAAGCGATATACTCTAGCAACTTTATTATTAGAGTTGAAGTAGTACCATCACAAAAGACAGTCGTTGTCATATTGCCAGGCGGTTAACGACGCGAAGCGGATAATTGCGAAAGGATTAAAAAGCGCGAACACACCCAATAGGCAGATATATTGTTTTTTAAAGAATCTATGTGTTATTCATATACGTACAGTGTATGCGACCGAGAACTAAAACCGTCGAGATCGACAGCCCACATATTCTACCCGAAAAGCAATGTCTCATTGGCCGGCTACTGAAGCAATTCGACCGAGAATTAGCCAATAGTGCATTTTTGAATAATTCTTGGAAATCATTTATGTGGTACAATATTACTTTAAAAATAACGTTAAAATATAGTGGTACACATTTTCATGAATAACAGGTACATAAATTTAAAAAAGAAGCTACAAAAGATCTTTTCCACATTACATGTAGTATGAAAATTAAGCAAACTGGTCGAAAACATGCGAATACACCCTGTATCGACCTTACACTACATACCGTAGCGATTTATATCGAGTTAATACCTGCTAAGGAAAACTTCCGTTTGCCGAAAAGTGTTTTCGGTAAAAAAATATTGTACACTTAAGTTTACAGTAAGTGAGCAAACTAATTGCCAATTACAATACTTTACAATATCCAATATAATATTTTACACTTCATAACCCTGTCATTTTCAGCATTTCATTTACTCCACTGTGAAACTGATGAATATGCCAACAAGATGTTTTTATTACGGGAGTCTCTGTTATATAAATTTAACTGGAAATGCTCATTGCAAAACAGTGGTCATTATGATTGACGTTTTTCGCAATTAAAAGTAATGTAGCATTTAATACAAACGTCATTTTGAATTGAAGGAAATTATTCGCGTCAGGGTGAAGGGTTGTATAACTTACCTTACATAACAGTAGAATACAAGAACTTTTTCACACGAATCCGCAAATAGTGGCCGTAATGAACAACAAAAACAAAATTCTCGAGATCTTGCACCCATCGGAACTACTAAAATCATAAGTAATATTGTTCTTTGGACTGATTTTGACATGAATCATTCAGCCAAATAAGTGTGTTAATGTACGCAAAGGATGGTTTATTTTTTAATGTTCACGAACGAACACCGGAGAACTTGTTACCCACAGTATTTGCACGTGAATATTATTGTTCTTACTTAATTAAATCTTACATTTCTTACTTTCTTTTCACAGTTATTTAAGTATTTATTAACAATTTCGATCTATAAAAATTTCCGCTTTGCTTATCTTTCACTGCATTATCAATTGAGATGTTACACTTTATACAATTTTATGAGAAAAGTTAGGCAATGCCTTTGCGCGTCGTTTATAAGTAATTGAATTTGAAGTATATTCGTGTTGTTTTAAAAAGGTTACAACCGGATATCTTGATGAGGCGCTAACCGAATTTTTTGTGTTGACAACAGTTCCGTTTGTAAGAATGAAACCATAAATTAGTTGTACGAGTTATCGCGGAACAGTTAGCTAGCTTGTGAGAAATAAGAAGTATCATATTTCCTTTAATAAGGAACATTATAATTTGTGTAATGATTAGCGAAACATTAAAGTAAAAAAGTAAAAACCATGTGACAATTGGATCCGTTTTTCCTCCTAAACTCTTGACAAATGTCATTGGTATTCTAAATTTAAACAGCTCATGTTTCTTTACAATTCAGATTGATGATACTTTTAACTAGACAATTCTACCTAGAAGTGGGCGCTTGACACTTTTTGATTGGAGATAAATAAATTCATTTGTTGATATTTTTCTATTCAGTCAAGTGGAAAATCCTATATATTTGAATAAACGGTATGACGTACCTTGTGTTCGAACAGATGCCGACTACAAAAAGTCGCTGTGGTTCCAACTGTGCCATCAGAACTGTGATAAGCTTGAGATAGGAACGTCATGATAAGATAAGGTTTGCGGTTTCTTCTCTGCATCGTTTTGCTGACTTCTCTCATGAAAAACTAGATGTGGCTTCTTTTTCTGTAAGTTTATAAGGTTATTCATCGCTCAGTTCGTGATGTTGCGGTGTGAAATTGAGCTCTGCCTCAATCGTCGGAAGCGTTACGGTGACAGATGTTATAGGTTAGCACTTATTAGAAAATAGTTCAGCGTTGACTGTCCGATAAATTTTGTTTATATAAATTTAAAGTTACACCATTGTTTAGATGTGACGTTCTTTACCTTTAATAATATTTTTTTCAGATACGGGGAGAAATGCATTTTAATCCATATACGGCTCTGATTGACTGCTGTAACTATGTAAGTAACCGTTTTTTTCTCTATCAGTTTTTAGAGAAAATAAAAATGTTAGCAATCAAGCGACTGAGAACAGCTCAATTCATTTGCTAATTTTTATTTTAGGTTAAAAAAATTAAATTGAGGTAGTGTAGATTTTATGTACAATGTAAATTCGTCGGAATGTTCTAGATAAACGTTTTCTTGCGAGTTATTATTCTTTTTATAAGATGCTGTTTTCTTAAGGTTATGTAAATATATTTTCTCTCTTGGGTTTCCATTTCTTGTCGAGTGACTCACTCCACTCCATGACTTTTAGCTAGCACGGCATTACTTTGTATTTCCCCTGTTTCTCTACGATAATCAGTACGGCTTATTTGTTTTACTTACTTTACTTTTTCTTTTTTGTCCGCACGGATTACCATAACATACAATTTGGCATACTCAACGTAAAGCCTCGATTTTTTGAAACCGTCTTCTTTCTTAATGTTTGGCTGCGATTTTTGAAACCGTTTCTTTTCTTAACGTGGGCTCAATTTTTTTGAACACATCCCTTTTTACTTCAGGTTTAGCCCCGATTTCAGAAACTTTTCTTTCCAATCTTTTTCGTTACATGTAGATTTTCTTAAAGTTTTGCTTTATGCCGAATTACCAGAATTGTGATTTCGTTGGCAATTCAAGTTTTTGAAAACACTGGCGCCCAATTTCTATTAGTATTAATAGATTCTATTTTTCTCCCCAACCAATTTTGTTTGGATTAAAATTTTTCCTTTGGGTATATTTTAATTTGTTCTGTGGTTTGCAGTAATTTTTTTGTTGGACTGGTTCTTGTTGGTTTGTGGTTAGCATTGACTTACTTTTCTTTCATTTTATAGTTATTCTTATTTATAATGGTCCATTAGCGCATTTATGTGAATCGCTTGCGAAGAAGCGACCTCCAGTATAAATTAAACTTTTGTGGCTTTGATTCTGAGGCCAATGGGGATAATCAACGCGGGTTCGTACAGAATATTTATCGCATGGGACGCGATAAAGTACTCCTTCCTATTTCCGTCGAATTTGATTTCGCTTCCGAACATACAGCAGTCTCAACTCATACAGGAGTTGCAACAATCTCTTGCTGAATTTGGTGGTGACAAATCTTCACTTGCGTTTAAACGCATTAGTTCTGTGTGGCTCCACACGGAACGTCGCTAGATTAAGATGTCTTCCACAGAAGTGGAACGTCAAATCCGTTGGCAATTACTTTTTACTTTGGACGATCGCCGCAGTTCTTTTGAAACGAAAATAAAGAAATTCCGTCACCTTACTACCTTATCAGTGACTCCGGCAGCTACTTCTAGTCCTACTCACACTTTTACTGCTAAGCCGTATGAACCTTTGTTACTTACTACCAGTTCGGACGGGGAACCTGATCCGGTCCCTGTTCATAAACCTAGGTCAATATTTACTTTCTTTCCTACCTCCAATTATGGCCAACCAATGTCGAAGTGGAATTTGAAATTTTGTGGAGATCTCAACTTGCTTACTGAACATGACTTTCTTGAAAGAGCTGAAGAGCTCAGGCTAGCCTGTAATGTGCCTGAATCTCTATTATTTAAACAAGCGGCCGTTGAGTCAAAAGTCTTGCTATGGTACTGGAGTAACCGTATGCGGTTTTCTAATTGCTCGAACTTAGATAATTTACTAGTACGTTATTTCGAACCGCTTGATTATAAACTAAGGCTAATTAATGATATCTTTGATAGAAAGCAAGGTCCATCGGAAAGTGTCATTGATTATTTCACGTGTATGACTTCCATGTATCGTCGGTATGGTTCTTTACTTGAGGATACTCAATTGGCCATCGTGTGTCGTAACGTTGCTTCATTTTGCATAAACCACTTGCCTACTGTTCGCTCTATGCCAGAATTTGAGGTTGAATGTTCAAAGTTGGAGCTAGAAAAGTTTATGGTTGATAGTGATGTACCTCCTAGCCAAGACCAATACTCATTTGCAGAACCGGATTTCGCTTTTAAGTCCACTGAGATTGGAAAAAACAATATTACTTCACATGACCAATCAGTCAAGATTCGTTCTACGTCTATTGTTAGATCAAATATTTGTTCTGTAGCTTCTTCTGTTCCTATTCCCGTGTTTAATTCTACTTATCAGGTCACATGCTACAACTGCAACCAACCTGGGCACGTATCGACACATTGTAGGCGTCCTAAAGTACTCCATTGCTATGGTTGCGGGCAAAGGGAGTGACTCGACGAAACTGTCCGAACTTTCATCCTACTACTGCCAAACCATATCCTTCTTCGGTAAATATGTCTTCGAACAATACTCCGAATTCTGCTATTCGCTGTAGAAACCAAATATCTTCTGTCCTTGGTAATTTGAATTGTGATTAAATGGCTCGTATGTCTTCACTCTTACCATAGACTGTGCCTCCTCAACGACCTGCATCAATAATTTAAACTAGATAATTACAGGTAGCAACTAAAGAGCTGGCGGTGCAAACGTCTTAAACTCCATTCCTAGTCCTAGCGCCCCAGACTCTTATGCAATTTTTATAATATATATATATATATATATATATATATATATATATATATATATATATATATATATATATATATATATATATATATATATATATATATATATATATATATATATATATATATATATATATATATATATATATATATATATATATATATATATATATATATATATATATATATATATATATATATATATATATATATATATATATATATATATATATATATATATATATATATATATATATATATATATATATATATATATATATATATATATATATATATATATATATATATATATATATATATATATATATATATATATATATATATATATATATATATATATATATATATATATATATATATATATATATATATATATATATATATATATATATATATATATATATATATATATATATATATATATATATATATATATATATATATATATATATATATATATATATATATATATATATATATATATATATATATATATATATATATATATATATATATATATATATATATATATATATATATATATATATATATATATATATATATATATATATATATATATATATATATATATATATATATATATATATATATATATATATATATATATATATATATATATATATATATATATATATATATATATATATATATATATATATATATATATATATATATATATATATATATATATATATATATATATATATATATATATATATATATATATATATATATATATATATATATATATATATATATATATATATATATATATATATATATATATATATATATATATATATATATATATATATATATATATATATATATATATATATATATATATATATATATATATATATATATATATATATATATATATATATATATATATATATATATATATATATATATATATATATATATATATATATATATATATATATATATATATATATATATATATATATATATATATATATATATATATATATATATATATATATATATATATATATATATATATATATATATATATATATATATATATATATATATATATATATATATATATATATATATATATATATATATATATATATATATATATATATATATATATATATATATATATATATATATATATATATATATATATATATATATATATATATATATATATATATATATATATATATATATATATATATATATATATATATATATATATATATATATATATATATATATATATATATATATATATATATATATATATATATATATATATATATATATATATATATATATATATATATATATATATATATATATATATATATATATATATATATATATATATATATATATATATATATATATATATATATATATATATATATATATATATATATATATATATATATATATATATATATATATATATATATATATATATATATATATATATATATATATATATATATATATATATATATATATATATATATATATATATATATATATATATATATATATATATATATATATATATATATATATATATATATATATATATATATATATATATATATATATATATATATATATATATATATATATATATATATATATATATATATATATATATATATATATATATATATATATATATATATATATATATATATATATATATATATATATATATATATATATATATATATATATATATATATATATATATATATATATATATATATATATATATATATATATATATATATATATATATATATATATATATATATATATATATATATATATATATATATATATATATATATATATATATATATATATATATATATATATATATATATATATATATATATATATATATATATATATATATATATATATATATATATATATATATATATATATATATATATATATATATATATATATATATATATATATATATATATATATATATATATATATATATATATATATATATATATATATATATATATATATATATATATATATATATATATATATATATATATATATATATATATATATATATATATATATATATATATATATATATATATATATATATATATATATATATATATATATATATATATATATATATATATATATATATATATATATATATATATATATATATATATATATATATATATATATATATATATATATATATATATATATATATATATATATATATATATATATATATATATATATATATATATATATATATATATATATATATATATATATATATATATATATATATATATATATATATATATATATATATATATATATATATATATATATATATATATATATATATATATATATATATATATATATATATATATATATATATATATATATATATATATATATATATATATATATATATATATATATATATATATATATATATATATATATATATATATATATATATATATATATATATATATATATATATATATATATATATATATATATATATATATATATATATATACTATATACACACACACACACACACACACACACACACACACACACACACACACACACAACACACACACACACATAAATAAAAAACACACACACACACACACACAACACACACACATGCATAACCATAACTACACTCAGCTTCGTTTTGCCTACTTCTTTCAGATCTTGTGTTTTTCTTAGTGTTTTTGGTTTTAGCTTTGCTTCTTCATTCCCTTTGCCCCACATTCTTACTGTCAGTCCTCATACTGACTTAAATAAATTTTTCGATCTATTTCCTGTCGTATGTGCTTTCTAGACCTTTCTTCATTTTCGGAAACCATAACTTAGTCGACTTTTCGCCCTAGTTGGCCATTGTTTCCTTCGGTTGTTGGTTTGATACGATTTTTTATTACTCCAGGTTGAAGTACTTTAATTTTTCCTATAAAGCATCCTTCAAGTTCTAGCATATTTTGAGTATTGACTTTTATTGTCTCATGTTAACTTTTGCTGTTAACGTTCTTCCTAGTTTTTTTCTTACTTGTTGATTTTTTGCAAGAGACCATTTATTTGTTGAGATTCAAAAACTTTACTATTTCTTTATTAGAAATATCCGTCCTCCGACGACTTTTGCAGTGTTAGGTCATTCCATCTTAGTCCTCGTCGATTGCTACCACATCCGTTCTCTCTTTCTATAACCCTCTACCTGTACCACTTGCTCTGGTATATTGGATTCTCGACCCGGATGAAAAATTTTTCTTTTCCTTTTTGTTTTCTGCAATTAACTTTTATGTGGTGTTCCGTTAATGTGCTGCTTGGTCTGTTGCTACTGCTTTCTACTTTGACCTTTTTGGTGGGGGGGTTCCTGCACGTGAATATTTTTGCTCTTAATTAAATCTTACATTTCTTACTTTCTCTTCGCGGTTATTTAACTATTTCTTAACAATTTCTCGCCATTAAAATGTCCACTTTGCTTATCTTACACGGTATTAGTATTTGAAATGTTACACTTTATATAATTTTATGCAAAAAGTTAGTCAATGCTCCTTACGCGTCGTTCATAAGTGATTAGTTTTGAAATATATTTGTGTTGTTTTAGAAACGCTACGACCGTTTCTCCTGAGGAGACATTGATCGGATTTTTCGAGTGTTGACAGTAGCCTCACTTGTCAGATTAAACCATAAGTATAACTGTATTAACATTTATTTAAATTTAAAAAAAATATATTATTTTATACTATTTACTTAATTTATTTTAAGCCCAATAATGTTATCAAAATGCCTAATTTAGGGGACCTACTTGAGTTAGATTCATTAGTATGTTTTGGTTCGGTGATATTAAGATAGTTATAAAAAACATTAAAAACAATAATATTAACAAACGTTTTTTAAAAATTGGTCACTATCTATACGTTTAAAACTCTTATTTGCTGAAAATAACAAAATATTCCAAACCTTAGGCAAAAAACTTCAATTTCTTGTTGAAAGTTAGTGGCAAATTCATCAATGTGTCTGAATTTGGGTCATTTACCTTAATTAGCACTTGATATGTTTACCTATTCAGAACATACGTGTTCAATTTTTCTTTACCGAGAACAATTTTCACAAACAAAAGTTTTATTCAGTAAGGATTAACTTAATTTGAAGCGCAACGGTCTCTAGTGCAACCTTAGTATATTGACAAGCGCAAACTTGCAAATGGATACATTTACATTTTAAGTGTTTTCTGCATATATCGACTTTAGATTATCCTTAAATCTTGTGGATAGTATATCGATAGTCTAAGGTAGCTTGTGAAATGTAAATCAAGGAGAAGCATATTTTGAAGCGTTCCGTTTTCGTACGTAATATGTCCTCTGAAGAAGTTACTGATTTTATATCGCTTTCAAATAAACGAAAATGAAAAAGTTGCGACCGCTTAATATGAACACGATACAACTTTAAAAGAATCTCATACGTAGCCTTAAAAACATCCGGCAACTTTGGAAAGTTATAGCTACTAACTGAAAATTATTGTATGAACCATATTAAAAGTTGTTTTATTTTAACCCCCCGTAAGATGATTACGTGGTATAAAGTTAACTATGACGAATAGATTGAAATAGCTTTGAAACCTTCTTTATGCCATACAGGGTGTTTGTTAATAACATACTAATATTTAAGCGGGTTATTCTTGAGTCCATTTTGAGAAACAACTTCATACCAAAGTGTCATAAACGTCTTAAATATTGAGATACCAGGTGGTAAAGTTGTAAGAAAAAAAAATTTTTTTATGATAACTTTGCTATGACTCAATATATTTTTGTGAAACGTAGTACGCATCTTCTATGGATCAAAAGGCATTTACTGCTCTACAGCATAATTTTTTATTCTTGCCAGTGGCGTTCATGCGGGTTTACACTGAATCATTCTAAAGAGAAAAGTAATACACCACTGCTTTTTCTTAAAGTAAAAATTATTTTTGAAATCCTCATTTCTTTCTGGGTAAATGTGATCCCTTGATTTTGGAGCGTACCCAATATTTTATAGCATAGTTTGAACCTAATGCAGAGGATCAGGTAGAATATAGAAAGTAGGCTGGTGGTGATTGTTTAGAATAGCGGTACGGAGAAGGGAGGATAGTAATCGCTGGTCTTTGAGACTGTTAAGGTGTTGCTTAAAGCGACGCGTGGATTTGTTTGCGACTATTTAGTCTAGTTAAGTAAAATCGCAATATTGTAATTATAGTTAGCGGTTTTAAATAAGAGTGAAAAAGTGCACGTAGCAAAGCCGCTTGTGATTGTCTTTGTTAACAGAACAATATTAAAAGCGGTAGTGAATCCAGTAGTGTGAAAACAAGAATAGAATTTCTGCTTGAAGTTGAGGTTCCACTGCTACTACAAGTTGCAGGAAGTTGTTGCGCGAGACGATTTACCGTTAACGTCAATCCACCTGTTCGGGACTTGGAATGCAGATAAGTTTTTATGTTGTTTAAGATTATGTTGCTTGAATTCTGAGAAATTGTATTAATGTTAGTAGTTGGACGTCAATCCTGTATTAGCTTAATATATAAGTAACGATGTATCCGGGGTTGACTGCCGGTTGCTAGTATTTAAGCCTTTCTGTAGTAATTAGATTAGGTAGCAACAAACTTTGGTTTAAATCGTTGACAGTTAAATAGTGATTATTCTTAATAATTAACGAGGGTTCATTAGTTTTATAGGAATATTTATTCTTTTTCATTAAAACGATATCGACACTTATGGATTTATTTTAGTTCAGAAGCATATATTTTCTTAATAGTAAACTTCAAGAACCCTCGCCCAGCTGTGGTTAGGCAGGTCTTTTATAATTGGCGCTCAACCGTATGGCAGATAAATTTAAGAAAATAGTTCAATATGCTATAAGAACAGTTATTTCGTAGAAAAGAAAGACAGTAAAAGTGACGGTCGAAGGTATCCGCTAAAATTTATAGTAAAACGGGTTAATAATAGGGAAGGAAACTGTAAAGAAGGATGATAATAATGACGGGAAAAAGGAAGCCAGGATTTCTGGACTAGAGAAAAAGTAAAATGAATTAACGTTAGGGATGGCAGCTATTCAAGAATCGATAAGAAAACTTCTAGATTGTATAAAGGGGGGTGCAGAATCTGTGCATGGAGGAGACGACTTCCGGGTCGTAAGTAGTCAGCAAAACATATCAACAAATACGAGAGAGCGTGAACGTAATTGGTTCGTAAAATGGAAAACATAGGTGGAAATTCCCTTTTTTTTAATCCGGAGGGTCCAGTACACCCCATGGCTTTCCTCAATAAATTAAAAACTTTATTAGACAACGCCGAAATACCTCACAAAAGACGAGTACGAGTAGCGGTGCATTGCCTTCGTGGTATGACCGCTGATTGGGCAATTTTAAGGGAGATTTTTAAAAAAGCCGTTTGTCAGAGGTATTGGAACGCGGATCATGAAAGAAAGTCCTTCTTGAGACTTAAATATAACAAATTTGAACGCGGAAACCGCGCAGAATATTTTTGAATTTCGAAAAGAGACAACTTATCTTAGGATTAGGATGCCAGAAAAAGACAATTTGAAATGATTAGTTCACATTTTCCAGCAGAAATAAGGAAGGGTATCCTAAATTCCGGATATTCTAAAATTGAAGATACCGAGATGTTCTTGCAAAAAATCGATAAAACATACGAGGCGGAACCCAGAAATAGAACACAACCACCAAGGTTTATACCTCGCAATAACGAGCCCAACAATCAAAGAAGTGATTTGGGACGTGAGTCTAGAGATCGTAGGGAAAATTCGCAAATGGGAGGCATCTCGTCACCAAACGAAGGCGCGGTGTCCACGATTTTCAATCGCGACCCTATAAATGACTTACTATCGAACAACGAAGGAGCGGAAGACAGTAGTGCGCGAATACCAATGTTTCCAGGACTACCCATAATTAAAATAAAAATCAATGATGTTGAGATACCGGTCCTACTAGATTCTGGCGCCCAGTATAACTGTGTGTCGCCTTTGTTGTATGAGGAACTGGTGAAAGTAGGAGTGGATATGCCGTGTTTTCCGGTAACAAACCTTGAAGTTTCAGGGGCGATAGGAAATAGCACTAGCAAGGTGCACAAACAAGTTTTAATAACAGGCAAATGAGGGATGGGTGTGTGGCGGTGTGGGTGAGCTGGAAATTCCGTGCATAGTCGTAACTGTCAAGAAAAATGATAATGGGTTGTGGGTTTTTAAGCGAATCAAAGGCCGAAGTGTTCTTTGAAAAAAAATCAGTTTACAAATAGATGGCGGAAAGTATACGGTAAAATTAGACGAATGTGTTACCGAGGCTTCCCCGCAATTGAACGAAATCGCAGAGGAAGCGTGGTTAGCTGAACACGAATCTAAAAAAGTTGATACTGTTTTCAGGTTTTATCCGGAAAAAGATAGAGGAAGACGGCATTTTCTGCTGAAATGTTCGATCTGCCACAACTGTTGGAAATATTAAACGATAACAAACTGGGGGGTGATCATACCGGCTCGAACTGAATATATTAATCCTGTCCTGTTTTTAATATTTAATTTATTACATTGCAAGTAAAAATGAGCAACCAAATACGATAATATCAGACCATCTTGATGACAAAGTTGGTATAGATTATTTTAAAACACAATATAAGAACTTAAACGATTTTTTTGAGTTTCATCCTGTTGAACCGGTTAAAAATGTAAATTTTAATTACAACAATGCGTTCTATAGAATTGAACAAAAAAATCAAACTTCTAATGAACTTATACATAAACAATGATTAAGCTATTCTACACAGTCGAAAGTTTTTATTATTCATTCTATCTCGCTTTTAGCAAAGATACTAATCGTTTCACTATTGTATGCAGTTCCAAAAATAGCAATAATCCATACTAAAGAATAAAAGAACCTGAAGCGTCGTTGGTTCATTACAAATCTGCCGAAAGGTACTTGTTGTGTTTTAAAAACCTTGATATAGCAGGAAAGTTACTAAATAAACGAGATGAAGATGTAAAGCAAGGTCGCGCCGACCATAAGGACAACAAGGGCAAAAACCCACGGCGCCAAGAGTCCAAAGGCGTCGTGAGGCGCCTCACGGTAATATTTAAAACTTACCAAAATTCTTATTTTTGTTTGAGACACGAGAGTTCCCAAAGGTCCCATGTACGTTTACGCGCGCATTCGCTATGAATAACTAATTAAATTCCATTAATTATCGGAACATGGATGTTTTGTATCAGATGTTGTCAACCGATGATGATCTACAATATTAGGGCAACACTCCAATATCGCGACGTTGCGCTAGTTGCACAATTTTATTTTTATTATGTTTATGTATTCGATAATTATCGGTTACCGATGTTTTGCCGTAACAGCGCTCGCGTTCATCCCTATATGTTGACTAAAACGCAGAAAGCGAGTTTATTCTTGTTTCTGCAAGTTTTCCCGTTCATTCCTTCCTGTTGAATCTTGAGTCTTGAATCTTTATAAATACCGCCGCGCTTTTTAAAACAATGCATTTAACATTGGGTATCGAAGTGTCGTAAACACTGTAAATTGTGCACCTGAATTAAAAAAGTTAAGTGTTCTTCGATATTTTACATTATTAGAGGATTCAAGGTAAAAGGTAAGTTTCTAACTTTACTCTTTACTTTACAATTAAATAGAGAGGGCACGTTTTAAATGTAAAATAAATACCTTTCGGTCAGAATTTGACGAAATTTTGATATGGTGCGGAATTTGACCTATTAATGAATTAATGTGTCCATTGCGACAAAGCTGTAAGTTTAACAGTTAGTTTTTGAGATACAGGGTGTCCAAAATCGCTACTTCATAATTTCAAAATTTCGTAAATTGTATGTTGTTGCCGATATGAATACAAAAATAATAAATAAATTTTAAGATTGGCGTATCTAGCGGAATTCAGTTTTGTAATAGTCTATTTTAATTTATTATATATGTTTAATAAAGAAAAAAAAGCCTTCAGGATATCAAAATTTGATGAAAAAAAGAAAGCGGGAAAAAGAACCGGAGAAGACGAATTCCAAAATTACGGTATTTTTTCCTTCACCTTCAAGCACAAATATACAAACAGATGCAGATCTTCTATCGACTTCGAGAGAGCACCGGGAAGAGTCTAAACTACAAGAGATTCCATTAACATCTACAGACGAAGTTGAGGAAAACGAAGACGTAGTTTCTGCGGAAGTGGACGATACGCAACTTCCTCAAGATCCAGGTTTGTGGCCAAAAATATTGTCTCCCAGAGATGTACAAATATTAATTGAAAACGGGCCTACTCATTATCGAAGTAAAAATTGTATAAATTATCCCAACGATAAAATATTAGGCCGAAGGTTTTCGGATAAATATTATTCACGAATTTTGTCTAATAATGAAAAAGTCGAACGGGAGTGGCTTTTATATTCAACAGAAAAAAATTCAGTGTTTTGTTTTTGTTGTAGAATATTTTCAAATACTTTAAAAACAATTAAATTAAGTGATGAAAATGGGTATAATGACTGGCACCAACCACATTGGTGAACATTTAAGTATCCATGAAAAAAGTAAATTTCATTTTGAGAACTTAAAAAATTGTCAGAATGTTTCACTCGCTTAAAAAAAATGGCAACTATTAATTCTGCGGCTCAAAATTTAATTAATATAGAAACAAAATATTGGCAAGGAGTTATCGAGCGCATTTTTTATATTATTAAATTTTTTGCTGAGCAAAACTTGGCTTTACGTAGTACCAATAGCAAACTGTTTGAAAAAAATAATGGCAGTTTTCTAAAATGCATTGAAATGTTAGCAAAATTTGATCCTATAATATCTGAGCACACGAGAAGGATCCAAATGCAGGATGCTACGTACATTGACGTAACAAAAAAAAACCCAAGAAAAAGAAAGAACAGATGATCGGGCTCAATCGGTGAGCGGGCGGGGTTTTATACCGATAGATACATAAAGGAGAGCCTGAAAAAAATAGAAAAAAAATACATACACTCACTCATTCACACTCCGAACAAAACATACAATGGAAAAGAAAGAACTTATAATTAAAAACAATATATATATATATATATATATATATATATATATATATATACAAAACAGTACTCCCAAACCCAACCCCAAAAAAGTCAATGTACCCAACTTACATATTACATTATTAGAAACACTTAAACATTAAAAAAAAATTATCCATGAAAATGGCGAGCTGTAGTTTTTAGGCAACAACCCCCTGACAGTACCTAGAGAAAAAAGAGAAACAAACGCAACCCTAAAAACCACAGCTCTAAAATATCGTAAGTATAAACTTAAACTAAATTTACAAACATATAGTAGATTTTTAGAAATTTAGAAACAAATGGTAAGATAGTAACCAAAGAGCAGTAAATGCCAAAATAGTTCAATAATTTTTATATGTTCAAAATCAAATTTGGAAATGCCATCTTAGAACGTTCTGGTTCCGAAGTCACAAGCACATATAAAGAAGAACAAAAAAAAGGAACTCGCCCTCGAGTTACTGGCATCGGGGTGGAACCAGTCGCTGGTCTTACGTCCAGGCGGAACGCATTTGACCTCGCATTCCCAGAAGAAGCTCAAGGGATTAACGTGTCCCCCGCAGGAAGCTAGAATATTTACGGACAATAAATTAATTTAAGGAAGCCGAAACGTATTGTTTTATATAAACTCCATATACTCATCACGCTAAAAAATGCGTGCCGGAAATTCACATAAAGATAACGAACGAAGCCAAATAGAACGTGCTTTCTTGTGGCTATTCGAACAGCAAATGAATTGATACATTTGTTAAAGCACCAAAGCAAGGAAATAAACCAGGAGAACCCTAATTTTATTAAAATAAATTCGCCGAATTCTTTAAAAATGGAAAACACAGCATTTAATTATTAAAATACTTGGAAAGTCGCCTATCTAATTAAGGCGTAAATTCCACCGGACGAAATTCTTAGAAAGGATATTTATTTTTCTAATGAAGCACAAAGATATATCAACTGACATAAATAAGATATTTATTATTAATTACTATACAAATTTTAATACACGAAAGGGTTATTTTTTAATTAACGGAATTAATTTTTGTGTTGAACGCCAAAGGAATTTAAGATAAAAATTATTGTATATACACTAATCAATTAGTTACGAAAATGAACGTAACAAGGAAAAGATAAAAATGCCTCATTATCTTGGGGACAAAATTCAAAACGAAATAATTAATTTAATAGGAGAAAATCTTAAATTGAAAATTTTAGGCATGATTAAAACAACTAAATATTTTTCAATTGTACTTGATTGTACCCCGGATGCTAGTCATCAAGAACAAATATCAGTATGTGTTAGATTCGTTAATTCAGAAAAAAATAAAATTGTCGTCGAAGAACATTTCTTAACTTTTTGCCCTAGAAATGATTGTACAGGTAAGGGTTTGAAAAATTTCTTAATAGAAATATTGGAAAAAAATGGCTTAGATATTTATAATTTACGTGGCCAAGAATATGACAATGGTGCAAACATGCGCGGTAAACATAATGGATTACAAAAAAAATTCTTAATATAAATCCAAGAGCATTCTTTGTGCCTTGTTGCAACCATAGTTTAAACCTTGTCGTGAACGATGCCGCAAAATCAAATATTTTAAGTGTAAATTTTTTTTCTATAGTACAAATATTTCAAGTGTAAATTTTTTTTCTATAGTACAGAATTTTATAATTTTTTTTCCGCTTCAACTAACCGTTGGTCAGTCTTAAAAACAAATATATCAAATTTAACCTTAAAACCTTTATCTGATACAAGATGATCTAGTAGAGTTAATGCTTTAACTCCTTTAAGATATCAGCTTGGAGAAATATACGATGCTCTAATTGAAATTTCTAGTGAAGGAAATAAAGCTTTTGACAATAATTCAAAAAATACGGCATCATCGCTTGCCAAAAAAATTAAAAATGTATGTTGATTTTATAGTATAATATTTTAAATAAAGTCAATATTGTAAGTAAACTTTTACAAATTGAGAATTTTATTATAGCAGAGGCCTGTGCTAATTTAAAAACTTTAGTTAATTGGTTAACAGAATACAGATCAGATAAAGGATTCAACGACTTGTTAGTCGATGCTCGTGAAATAGCTGATTCATTAGACGTTGATTTTGAATTTAAAAAAAAAAGATGGCTTGAGGGTGAGAAAAGTTAAGAAACAATTCAGTTATGAACGCGATGATGAACCCACTGAAGATGAAAAATTAAAGTTTAAAGTAAATTCTTTTTTTAATATGTTAGATATAACTATAGAATCTGTAAATGAAAGATTTCAATTATTATTAGCTTATTCAAATCATTTTAACTTTTTGTGGGACATTTCCAATTTTTCCAAATATTCTAAACAGGAGCAGTTAAAGTTATGTACAGACCTTGGAATAGTATTAACTGATCTAAATCTCAATGAACGTGACATAAGTGGTGTAGAACTCCTAAACGAATTACAGTATATTAATTTAGGTGAAGTGAACACTTCCACTCCTACAGAAACTTTAAATTACATTATTAATAATAATTTGAAACAATCCTTTCCAAACACTCATGTGGCTTTACGAATTTTGTTAACTATGCCAGTATCTGTCGCCACAGCAGAACGTTCGTTTTCAAAATTAAAAATGATAAAAAACTATCTAAGATCCAGTATGGCTCAGGAAAGACTGGCAAATCTTGCTATTATTTCAATTGAATCTGAACTACTAAAAGATTTAGAAACTGAAGAATTGATAAATAAATTTGCAAAAATAAAGCACGCAAAGTCAAGTTCGTTTAGTTTAGTGCAATGCTACTACTACTATGCTATTATATGTACACTCTAGCTATGTATAATTTAAAAAATATTGTAAAAATGTAAGATATACTTTTCGATTAAAATGTTTATAAGTTTATATTTTGGTTTTTTTTTAATATATCGTATCGTTACTTTTTTGGTGGTACTACTTAAAAAATATTTTTTGTGATAATACACTTTTAGCGTTTATCTTATTATAAAGTTTATGTATAGTAAAAAACGATATACGACTTTTATTTCAAATTATGAAAAAATTTTTAGTTCTAGGTACTTATTTATATTTGTCCCTAGCCAGGCAATTTTATAAATTTTTGAAAATAATGTACAGAGTAAAGAACAAAGCCTTTGTTACAAAGGCACAATTTTTTGAAAAAATTAAATAATGTAAGAGAAGCTAAGATGCAAGCAACACGCTTCTACTCTACTCCATTAAAAAATTCTCCTACAATAAAAAGGCGCCTTAATGTTTTTGCCCCAGGGCGCTATATAGCCTTGGCGCGGCCCTGATGTAAAGAAACGAAGACGAATATTGGAAAGGATTATAGAAGTCATCAAATTAATAGACAAAAGAGGTTTGAGTTATAGGGGTGCTAACTATGCTAAAGCTGCATATGCATTAAATGATCCTACGTTAGATCGCCGCAATTTTTTAGAAATTGTATTGCTTTTAAGTAAATTTGGTCCATTAATGCAGGCTCATATTGATGATGCGGTACAAAAAAGTTTAAAATATCACAAAAATAAAGCCAACCCTGGTCCTGGAAGACATGGCAGTTTTGTTACGTTTCTTTCCACAACTACCTGCAATTATATTATACAATGAATTGGTTTATTAATAAAGCAAAATATAGCAGAAGAAATAAATAATTTAGAAATATACTCAATTCAGATAGATACTACCCAGGATATTAATGTTCATGATCATCATCATCATTTTGTTTTCGACCTTACTTAAGGTCGGTTTGACGCAGCTCTAACTTCTTTTCTAATCTGTGCTAATCTAAAAAAGCTCTACATACCCTTCACAACCTAAATTTCTAATAATTTGACTAATATAGTTTGGTCTAGATCTTCCTAAATCCTTCTATCTTTTTCCTATCCAGCTGACTCTACATAGATATTAGCAACCTGATGGTTGTTAAAGAACTCTAACATGTTTACATGATTACCATTTATAAGGAAATGAAATATAACCTGGTTATCCGCTTCAAAAAGTGTTAAATAATATGTTATGGTAAGACTTAAGCAACGAATCGCTGCCAACATGCCAGACCGCTACCTAATTGTGAGTTATGTCATGGTGACGTTTATTAAATTATATGTTATGGTAAGGCTTAAGCAACGAAACGCTACCAACATGCCAGACCGCTAACTAATTGTGAGTTATGTCCTGGTGACATTTAGTTAACTGATTTTTATTTTTTTTGTTTTGTTTTCGAACTTACTTAAAGTCGGTTTGACGCAGCTCTAAATTCTTTTCTATTCTGAGCTAGTCTAAAAAGGTCTACATACCCTTCACAACTTAAATCTCTAATAATTTGACTAATATAGCTTTGTCTAGGCCTTCCTACTCTATTTTTATTTGGTAGTCTATAATCTAAGACTTTACTAAATAGTCCCTCATGTCTTAACTGGTGCCCTATCATTCTATCTCTCCTGACCTTCAATTGTTTCCACATACAGGATCCTCACCTATCCTTCTATAAACTTCCTCGTTTGTTACTCTATCTGTCCAACTAATCTTTAACATTCTCCTATAACACCAAGTTTCAAAAGCTTCTATCTTTTTCTTATCTACTTCTTTAATTGTCCAAGTCTCACTACCGTATAGTAGAACGCTCCATACGTATGACTTTAAGAAACTTTTTCTATTATCTAAACTAATACTATTAGCTATTAGTAAGTTTTTCTTTTTTAAAAACATTTTTCTAGCTTGAGCTATTCTAGCTACTATATCCCTTCTGCTACGTCCATCCTTTGTAATTATACTACCTAAATAGCAAAATTCATCTACCTCCTCTAACTCGGTATTACCTATTTTTAATTTTGGTTTAGAACTAGGCTGTAACTCACTTGTCATTATCTTTGTCTTTACCGAGTTAATTCTCATACTATAGTTCCGTAGTATCTCATCTAAAATATTTAAAAACTCTCCTAACTCTTTTCTAGACTCTGCTATAATGGCTATATCATCTGCAAAACGTAACATGTCTATTTTCTGTCCCTGTACACTAATACCTATCTCTTTTCTCTCTCTGGCTAAGTTTAAAGCTTCCTCAATATAAACATTAAAAATCAAGGGAGACAGTATACAACCCTGTCTAACACCATTTCTAATCTTAGCTTCCTTTTCTATTTCATCAAATCTAATTACTACGCTTTGGTTTTATATAGACTGTAAATAATTTTTCTATCTTTATGAGAGATTCCTATTTTTGCAAAACCCTGAACATAACAATCCAATTAACCCTATCAAATGCTTTTTCTAAATCTACAAACGCGAAATGAGTCTTTTAATTTTTGTAACCTTTTTCGATAATTACCCTAATCATTAGTATCGGTTCTCTAGTCCCTCTGTCTTTACGAAAACCATATTGGTCTTCGCCTAAATAATTCTCAGTCAAAGCTACTACTCTATTTTTAATTATTATTGTTAGTATTTTGGAAGCATGAGAAGTTAAACTAACCTGTTCTAAAATTCTCACACCTATCAGCTCCTGACTTTTTGGGATTGGGATAATAATATTTTTTTCGAAATCTATTGGAACCTCACCTGTGTCATATATTACATTTATTAGTTCATATAATCTGTCCAAAGTTTTCTGACTTGCATATTTTATTAATTCTGCGGGAATATCGTCTATCCCTGGCGCTTTATTTAATTTAAGATTCCGAATAGCTCTATCAAATTCCTCTCTTAATATTGAGAACCCTATTTCTACATCCTCTTCTTGGTCGTTCTCTAACTCATCCATATCGTCTCCTTATATAAATCTTCTAAATATCTTTTCCATCTATCAGCTACCTCAACTTTATTTATTAGAAGCTCATTATTCTCGTCTCTAATACCATTATATTTTTCCTATCTTCCCAAAAACTTTTAACTGCCCTGTAAGCCCTGTCTGTCTTACCTACTTTCAAATCATCTTGTATTCCTTACAATTCTCCTCCATCCATTTATTTCTAGCTTTTCTACACTCATGTACTATCTTATTTCTAACTGTATTATATTTTGCTTATTTTCACTATCCACTTCTCTGAAAGGTTTAAGCTTTCTTCTATTCTCTATTAAATCTAATATCTCCTTTGTTACCCACGGTTTTCTAGCTTCTATTTTTTCTTACCTATAGTCTGTGTTGCTGTATCATGTACCGTCAGTTTTATTTCTTTCCATCTATTTTCTACGTTCCTCCTACAGCTATCTCTTTGCTCTTATTATCTAATACTTGTTTATATTCCTCTTTACCCTACTATCATTAAGCTTACCTAGATCCCATCCTCTCTTTTCACCTTTCTCAATTTTTGAATTTTAGTTTACACTTCATTTTAACTAAGTTATGATCGCTATCTATGTCAGCCCCTGGATAACTACGACAGTTTTAACTTGGTTTCTAAATCTTTGTTTAACTAAAATATAATCTATTTGGTATCTAGCTCTATCACCTGGGGCTTTCCAGGTATATCTTCTCCTAACATGTTGTTCGAATAGGGTGTTAACAGTTACTAATCTATGTTCCTGGCAAAACTCAACTAATCTTTCTCCTCTATCATTTCGTCTGCCATACCCAAATTTTCCTACCATTTTTCCCTCACTACCTTCTCCCACTGATGCATTAAAATCGCCCATAACTATTAAATTCTCATCTCCTTTACTTTTCTCACTATACTATTTATATCCTCGTATACCTTTTCTACTTCCTCATCCTCGTACTGAGTTGTTGGCATGTAAACCTGTACTAAAACAGTGTCTGTGGGTTTTGTACTCAATCTAACCATAATTATTCTATCACTAAATTGTAAGTACTCTTTAACTTTATGCCCTAATCTTTTATCTAACACTATTCCTACGCCTGCCTGTGCATTAGTTGAAGAAGTTGTAAGTATTCTATAATTCTCCTTCCAAAAGTCATTACTATCTGGCCATCTCACCTCACTAATACCTAAAATGTCCAGCTTTTGCTTTCTCATTTCGACTAATAAATTCGTTAACTTATCTACTCTGAGTAATGACCTTACATGCCAAGTCCCTATCACTAAATCAAACTGTTGTTTTATATTCTTACGATGACGAGCCCCAAGTACCCCCTCCCGGAGATCCGAATGAGGGAGTATTTTACCTCCGGACAAGAATTTTACTTGTGAGCTCTCCATCATATCTATTTCGTGTTTTAGGCCACGCACACCTGGGAAATATTGTGGTAGGCTCCCATATCTTTCCACAACGCAGTTTTTAAAGATTTTAGCAAAAGCTGTATCCGTCACGGCCAACCCCAACAAGCTTTAGAATTATTGAGGATCGCCTGAGACCAACCGACCCTCCTCCAATATCTTTTAGCCAGCAAGGCTGCTGCCCCTTGCTGCGCCTTTTAATCGCCTTTTACGATAAGCAGGCTTACTATAGTAGTATTCTTTATCCCCTACTATAGGGATGTTCATGATCAGCTAACCATAATTGTTAGATACGATACGAATTTGGGAATACGTGAACGTTTACTTGCAGTTAAAAATTGTAATTCTAGAACTGGTAAAAGTTAATCTGAAAATGTAACTTCAGAATTATTAAAAAACTCAATTCCTATAGAAAATTGCGTCGGTAGCTCTACAGATGGTGCGTCCAATATGCAGGGTTAATATAATGGATTTTCAGCTTGGATGGAAAAAGAATAATCGACTCGTATGCATTTACATGTTTGGTGTTATGCCCATGTAGTGAATCTTGTAATGAGCGACACCACTCAAGTCTCCGTAGAGTCTGTGACATTCTTTGGAACTTTAAACACGTTGGCAGTATTTGTAAGAGAGTCGTACATGCGAATATTCACATGGGAAGAAAATAGTAAGCATAAATTTCTTTCCGTAATTGGTGAAACACGATGGTGGGCCAAAGATAGATGCTTGCGTAAAGTTTTTGGAAGTCTGATGTTTCCCCATAAATTTTTGTTTCTTGATATAAATCAAACATTAATCGAAATATAAAAATCAAACAAATTTAATGGCGATGTTAGATTCCGCGCAAAATGTCTATTGGAAAAAATAATATCCTACGAATTTATGGTAACCGCTCATATATATTTACGAATATTTTTTTCTACCGCACCATTGTCTCTTTATTTGCAAACAAATGGTTTAAATGCTATTACAACATATAAAATGGTCGGAAAGACGTTAAATACTTTATAAAAGAATCACGAGATTTTGATTTTATCATTGATGCAACCAATAAATTTATTAAATGGGCAAATGAAGAACTGGAAAGCAGAGATGAAGAACTATTTATACAAAATAAATTCACTCTAGTAAGAGTTAAAAAATGAAAAAAGTACCGAGCGAAAAAAGTAGCAGTCGCGTAATAAGTAACCGAAGGACAAATTTCTTGTCACTGTATATGTATAATGTAACTCACGACAAGCGGTATCAAGTATCGAAAATAGATTTGTGAAACATAAATCTTTGTATATAGAGATGTCTTGACTTTATCCAAATAAATTTAGCGTTATTAATGAGCTTCCAGGCTAGACCTTTGAATTTATAACATGTTTAAATAATTTTTCTTCTTAATCTTCTTTGGGGATTAAACCACTCATAGTTTTTAAAATTATCTTTATTAACGTTTCGATCCATAACCTAGGATCGTTTTCAAAATAATAAAGATAATAAAGATAATTTTAAAAACTATGAGTGGTTTAATCCCCAAAGAAGATTAAGAAGAATACTAAACAAACCACAACAAACATACAGGGAGTATTTACAAATGTTTAAATAAATTTTACCCAGATATATCGAGCGCAATTATACAAGCGGAGTTAAAAGATTTTGCAGCGAAATGGAACCCCATAAAACATATTCATTACATTGATATCCAACAAGAAACTTTAAAGAAGGAAAAGGTGATGACGAAGAAGAGAACGATAAAATAAAATGTAAAATCACTAAAAGCTGCCAAAACTGTGTTTTATGTGTTTTTATAGCTTTAATTAAATATAGGCTTCATACGTTAGCATACAAAAATTTATATATTGTTTATAAATTTGTATTGACTTTATCACATAGTCAAGTTTTGTATGAAAGAGCTTTTTCACAATTTATTACCAACAAGGAGATCTCATGGTGTACTCAAGTGAACTTGAGGTTATGGTCTCCTTAAGATGATGGAATCACTACTATCTTCCGATTAAGGTAGGGGTCTATACCTCGGATAGAGTTTATTAGGAGTGGTCGTGGGCTTTTCTACAAAACATTGTTTACTTACTGACTCTAGTAATGCTAAAATGGGGGTGCAAGAGGGGCGCCACCAAGTCTTTAAATTTTCTAAGCATGGGTTTGCCCTAAGGGGGGACTTGGAAGTCCTTATACAGAAATATCGTATTTACTACCTAAGCAGGAGCTGTAAAGAAAATATAATTAATATAGCAAAGAAGGGCACATGAGGTGTACTTTTGTTACCTTATACTACAAAGAAAAAGAATAGCTACCAATATTAATTATTTGAACACTATTATAAACACAATTTTAGGCATTAAGATTCTATTAGTGCTCCTTAGTCAAGTGAGAGCTAAAAACATTAATTTTGTAAAGGGTATTTATGCTTTATTACCTCTTGATTTAATTACCCTATTCTTGAACTCACTTGTTCAAAATAAAACAATTACTCAAATGAATTAACTGGTTGTTCTTTAATTAAATATTGCCTTTTAAGTAATAAAATTTTATGTACAAAATATACGTCTCAAAGGTGGTTTAATTTCTTCAACATAATTATTGAATGAGAAAATTATGACTGTCTCTACTAAAAATTAAAAATATCAATAATGTATCAAACATTTTTACAAGGTTTTCCAAATTAAATACCCAAAATTCTAGATCTGTTACCTTGATTTACAAGTGTGTATTAAAATTTCATAGTCTAATAATTTTAGTTCTCATAATTACTTAAGGTATGATTGAACTTAAATGAAATATTTTGTTAGGATTAAATTAAGGTAATCATATTCATTTGTAATAATATCATGCATAACCCTTAATTCAAACTGTGATAAATTCTAAACAGAAAAAGTTTTCATAATTACACAGTAAAACAAGAATCGTCGATTGTTACAATGTTGTTTTCAACAATCTGCCTCGTTGTCAAGATAGGCGAACAGCTGCCGTCATCTCAAAGTGATAAAGAAAGCTTACCTTGCAAAGTGTTGTTCTAAGCTACATTGAAACAATTACATTGTTAGAACCAGATGTGCTGGCATGCAATCCTTTGACAAACAATTGACGTCAACGTACTGTCTACATTTTATTGCGTAATATACTGGAACTTTACTGGAACCATTTACACGAACTTGAAGTGCATCTCATCTTTGCAAATCGAAACAAAACCAAACCATAAAACAGGCTATCCAAAATATATCATTTTCAACATGCTTCAACTTGTTTTAAAGACAGTTAATTTAACAATGATTCGGAAAATTAAATTTGGGATTTCAACTTGTAAACTCGCAGCCTTATCTTTACTGAATGACCAGAATAAACATTATTACAATTACGTTACGGATAATGAACTTGATAATTACAAAGAGCAAACTTTGTCAACCATTTAGGTTAATTTTAATGGGTTAATTGAAATTAATGCTAGCAAATTTTAAGAACATTATTATTGGAAATTTTATAAGACCATAAACTAGAAAATCCTCTAAGTACGTTTTATAAATTTAGTGAAATCAAAATTAACCAATTTGGACAATTCATTATTATAAATCCATAGAGCGTTTGAACGCTATCTTACAAAAAATTCATAGAGCTTTTGAATGGTATCTTACAAAAAAATTATAGAACGTTTGAGCGCATTATTAAAATACACCGCTAATCAAGTACATCTTGCACCTGGCTAAGCGGCAACGCCTATCGCTATACGAAGGTTGCTGGCGAGGACCCAGTTCAACTGCATTGTGCTTCTTTATCAAATATTCGTGCCAGACCAAATTGTCAGCTCAATGCGCCCAAGTAACATCAAAATCGCCTGACATTGATGATTATATTCAAACGACCAACGTTTACTAATAGTAGCTAAACCAGTATTATTGAAAAGTTTTTGGCTCGTGATTGGGCTACTCTGCCGCGATCTAAATATTTATTTACATCGTCTGATTTTATTGTTTAATTAAATAGACAACGTAGCGTACTTAATGAATAATTTTAAAGGATATGCAGTCATAAAAAAAATTGTTACAAATTAAAATACATTTTCAATCGTTTAAGAAGTTGCTTAACACAAGAACATTTGGAATTTTTTTTACTAATGTCAATAGAAAAAGACGTATTAGTATATATTAAAAATGACAGTATTATTCGAGAGATTTGTAAAGATAAGTCTAGTTTAAGGGATATTTTATTTTGATTTTGATTTTTCCGAGTTTTCCTAAAATTAAAATAATCAATATTGCATATAGTTTGGTTATTTCTTAGTAGGTTTTTATATATTTTTATATGCGATATGCGACCGAAATTTATAAACTTATATTATTTCATGTTTCAAGTGGATTCACGGGTTTCCTATCACCCTTCATCTAGTGGGCCCGTGCGAACAGAAACTCGGTAAGAAAAATTTCCCCAATCCGGCGCTGCTTGAAATCAAAGTTCTCACGGCGGGCGGAATGTTAGGTCTGTATTTGCCTAAATACGACCCTGCCCTATAAATGTTGTGTATTTTTAGGTACTGTAATTTACCCTTACGAAATGTGTTGCACTTTTTTTATAATGCAACTACTCTAAAGGGTAAAGTGTATGGAAAACGGCTTTGAGTATAATAGGACCCTCTAAAGAGATCTTCCAGCCAGCTAAGCTTCTTTAACTTAGGGCAGAGCTATGAGCTAGGGTCGTAGGATGGTATACGATAATAAAAGAATTTTTAATAGACGCCACCGTATCTTAATAATAGCTATAATGAGAAACAATCCGAAGAAAAGATACGAAAATCTTCGAATAGGAAAAATATCCTTAACGAGCAAAACATAGAAATATAATACTTGTGACTCTGCGAACTGGAATTGGAACGACGATCTCGTACTATCTGAAAATTTAATCACTTTATAGCATTTTAGAGCTAGGGCTACATTAGAGCCTAGTCACTTTATCACAAAAAACTTAATTCCAAAAAGATTAACTAGTTAAGACTATACCTCAAAAAAAAATCTTACCAATTCAATATCAATAACTTTTCCTTCTACACTACAAAAATTTTATAAATTTGGTTGCTTGCTTTTATAGAAAAATAATGGTTGACTTCAATGAAAGAAAACTTTAGAACAACTTAGGGCACCTTCTATTCATTTAAAGAAATATATATATATATATATATATATATATACATATATATTTATGCTATGTACTACAGGAATTATCGAGTCCCTACGTTGGGCTGTTATATTAATATTGCTATAAATAAACAAGAATTGTAATTATTTCCTCCGACGTTGGGCTGTCTTATTAATATTCCTATAAATTCCCTCCAGAAACTTAACTGGATTTTATCTTGAACCAACCTTGTCAACCAATAACAAAATTTGATACGTTACCGCCTTACTTGTTATCAATTTTGTATTCAACTTATAGCTCCTCCTTGAACTGTTTAAATTATCAAATCACTCCCATTAACTTTATCTCATGACCTCTACTAGCATTTATTTGGAATTATAAAATTCAGTTAATTCGATTCTATATAATGAAACAAATATTATGTACAGTTTTTGTAAGTTATTTAAAATACACTTTTCAATTAATTAATGTTGTAAATCTCATTTATCAGAAATCATATACTTTTTATTCAAAACCTAAAGTCACCAAAAAAACCTATTATCTTTATAAAAGAGGTGTGGAACGTTCTAAACCTCTTATCGTATCACGCACTTTATACGTATTCAAATCCTTTGTTTTGGTGAACTTCGTCACATTAATTTATATTAAGCAAATTCAATATTCAAATAAAAATTATAGAAAAATAATGTCTTACAACTAAAAATCTAACCTGGTCTATTTTCTTCTTGAAATTGACGCATCCACTAATATTTCCCATGCATTAAGCCATCCATTTGAATAACATTTATTTTCCCCCAATTCAGGATTATTACATGCCCATTCGAAATATTGTCTATCCACACGCTTGAACCATTGCATTTAAATTATTGCCATCACCCTTTGGACTACCATTATTAACTTATACTTATACACCCGAATTTATTGTCATCTCATTCAGACTTATCACTTCTTATCAATTTCCCCAAACTTAGAATTAGTTTATCATCCTCCGGACTCAGAATTGGAATTCTTATCATTTATTTTCCCTGACTCAGAACTTGTATTTTTCTCCCCGGCTTTAGAATAGAATTCTTATTATCATTGTCCCCTGACTCGAAGTTACATTTATTCTCCACGGACTCGGAAGCCCTATTATTATTATGTTTTAGTTTAAAATAGAATTCCCAAAATCTACTTACGTTTAATCGGCAATCATAATTTTCATCTTGGCACTTATACTATTTTTCACTTTGAATTATTATTACGTATCACTTTATTTCATAGTGGCGCACTTCGGCCTTTGTTGAGTTGAAAACTGACTTCGTTATCACTGTACCTGCTAATATATCATTGAGTTCCCACTCCGTCAGTAGGTATGGTCTACAAACTCCTCGCTCATTTTAACCAATCAAATATTTGCATTCAAAGTAGTTTCTGATGTAATTTTCTATGCTTTCCAATAATTGTGACCTGGTCGCAGCTGTCTTCGTTATCAAACATGCGGTGTTTTGATGAATCTAATGCTTTTTCATAAACAACTGATGCAATTCGACTTTTAATTTTCATATCTGCATGTTATTTACGCAATTTCTAATCACCTCTCTTTATCAAAGTTCTTTACTACTCGGACACATTTACATTATGCTTCCTGAAGCTCTATTTCTTATCTCCGTGTTACCCTAATTGTTTGGAACTCTTTTGAATGCGTCTCTAATTACACTTTATTATGTTTAGTTATAAATACGCGTGCTTCCACTGAAAAATATCATTATTTGCATTGCCTAAATTACCTAAAACTCTATCTACAGGGTATTAAATATTTACTATTTACCTAATGCATGTGTTTCTGGTTTCTACGCTAACTATGCATCTTCCTATGTTTATTTGCGTTGCTTAAAACTACTTATACTTTATATACAGGGTGTTGACTGCTTACTATTTACTATCTCCATTTCTCATTTCCTTACTAAATAAATGCAGTTTTCTGCTGCCTATGGTAATTTCTCATTTCTAAACGACCTTTATTATAAAGTACACCCTTAAACAACCCCTTATCACAGCATAATATATACATTATTTGTACAATTTTACACGTATTGAAGCTTTTTATATCTCAACTTTTAATAATGTCTAAGAGTAGTCTCTTATTATTTGTATGAAGTTTGCAAGTGCTAATTTATTATAGTTCTTTAGGAAAATTAATGTGTTTTTAATAATGTTCTACAACTTGTGTTTGATACCGAAAAAGGATCCTGTTTTGGTTTACATATAATTAATTAAATATATTGACTTTTCATAAACTGCAGAACTTACATTTTTAATTCATTAATTTCTAGAATCAAAGGTCTAAATTATTTATGGTCTGAACTAATCTGTATTTCAATTGTGCTGTAAAAAACTAGATTTTATAATGTGTCAAACAAATACGAACGGGTCACCTGCTTAGTTACAAGCGCATCTTAGTGAAACCTTTTAAATTCAAATAAAGTTATCTTATAGAAATTTCTTTGCGTTCTTACGAACATTTATACAATATCTAACTATTATATTCTGAACAAAAAATTACGTGTGCCAATTTAAATCACTAATAGTATTGGAAAGCACTCACCCCAAATACTCTTCTAGACATCAACGTTCGTTAACCATCGTGTGCAGTTACAACAACAGGTGCGCGAGGTTCACAGGTGTTTGGCATTACTTCTTGATTTCTATACAAAACAAAATTGACGGAAAATTGCTCAATACTTTATAGGATTGCAACACTCTAGAATTTGAACTTTCAATACTGCATAACAAAAAACTTGTGCTTCAGTGTTCCATAACAATTAGACTGTGTTACATTCCATAATTAAAAATACTTTATATATTACGTATATACATAAAATTTGCGTGTGATGATGTTTACTCTACAGCAACAATAGGTCGATTAGACTATGTATTGGTTCAACGGTATTCTTTTTGACCATGCCACCTGCCTTTGGGACTGCATGTTTTCCCAAGAAACCTGCTGGCCCACCTTGCCACAAACGTGTTTATGCGATCACATCCGTCCTTTTAATGACGAACTTTAACATCAAAGCAATTTATTACTCAAGCACGCGCAGAACTGTGTTGTTGCATCAACACATACACAGATAAAAGAAAACCTAGATTCTACTTCGAGACCATAAACATAGATGGAGTTCTAAGTAACAAATAGATATTATATTGTTGAAATAGGAATTTGGTGTTTTCTGTATAGTAAAGGATTTTTGTTAAATAAATATTTATAACAAAAACGTACATTAATGAAACATGTAATCGTATTCGTTACAAATGTATAACCTACCCTTATACACAGACAGGTTTTTGGAATGCGTTTTTTCCGCGGCATGCGTCTAGTCGACATGTCACATATCTCAATTATTTGTATTAATATTCATTCATTTAACGCAATAAAAATATACAACTACAGTCCATTAAGCTTTTATTATTATAAGTGTTATCACTTCAAACAGCAGTAAGAGTTCTAACAGCAGGTAATTTTTAGACTAGTCTACTAGTGGGGACTCGTACCTTAATCTTAAATGGAGACTTTTTTTAAATTCGTTGAATGAACACTACTTTACAGCCTCTAAATGTATTTCCATTGAACTATACTCGTACATTTTTGAAAAACGCCAAAAATTTCTCTTCAACGATGTCATGGTCACAGATGAGCACCATAAAAAAATCGAAATAGATCGTTTAATTCATTAACACCCATTGTACTTTTTAAAGTACAAGCCTTTAAACAACCTGGTGGAGACATCTGGTAGGTAATTTTGAAACTAGTTATGGGATAAGTTGCCATGTATACAATTTTCTGATGAACCATTATGTTTCTGTAAAATTGTATTGTCCTCTAGTACTTGTGAAAAGGGTAAGTGTTAAGGTGTGCACAGCAGGGCTTCACAGGTAAATATAAAATATTGTCAACCACAAAATATATTACATACTATAAAGATATATTGTTATTTACGTCATTGTTTGTATTTTCAAGTATACTATGTGATTTATTTTGCCAAATTATGAACAAAACATCAACAATGGGGAAAAAATTAGGTGTACTCTGTTTAGTACATTGGCCAAGTCCAACAACTTTACTTTATTTTCAGATTAGTGTAATGGATGAAATACCTGCGAATCAGTTTTATGGTAAACGCTATCATAATTTGCAAACCGCTTTAGACGATGTTAGATCTTATAAAAGGCAAAATGATATTAATATAGTAATCATTCCACCAAATGTTGACCCCCCAAACGGACGAAAAGGATATAAACTATGAACTAATAGAAGATGTAAATATGTCATTTCCTAATGATGTTGCTGGACACATTGAATTACATTATACAAGTGATGATGAATCTAGTGATGAAGACTCCAATATGCCTTTATCTGATAGGTTAAAAAAGTTTAAAAGCCAACAGAAAACTAAGTTACCAAAGAAAATGGATCCCAAATGGACATCTAAGTTTATTGATATAAACATGCCTGCAACACTTGCTTCTAGTGACCGTTTAGATGTTGCAAAACATGAATTACATAATCTTAGGATCGTTGAAATTTTTGAAAAAATTTTGGATGAAAAAATAATTAGTTTAATTGTTCGGCAAACAAACCTCTACTCATTGCAGAAAAATGACCATACCTTCTTTGACTCCAAGGTAGACATACAACTTTTCATTGGGATATTGTTTTTCACGGGTTACCATACACTGCCAAGTGAACGAAACTAGAGTCTTGACGAAGATTCATCAGTACCTTTTATTGTCAATGATATGTCTCGAAACCGATATCTGGATATAAAAAAGTATATTCATGTGGCAGATAATACAAATTTAGATATAAACGATCGAATGGGAAAATTACGTCAAATGATGTCGCTATTGAATCAAAATTTTCAACAATTTGATGAATCGATGGTAACATTTTTTGGCAGGCACTCAACTAAACAGTTTATAAAAACAAAACCGATTAGATTTTGTTATAAAAATTGGATGTTGTGTAGTTCTACTGGACACTGCTACGCTTTTGATACATATTGTGTAGCTGACAGTAGGTTGACAACGGAGAAACTTCCATTAGGTTCAAAAGTAGTTATGAGTCTGCTGCAGACAGTTGCTATTCCATCCGATCACACAATTTTGTTTGATAATTATTTTAATAACTATGGTTTGCTACAGTCATTAAAAGAGCAAAGTTTTCGTGCAACGGGTACAATAAGATCAGATCGATTCAAGAAGTGCCCATTGACTGATATGAAATCATTTGACAAGAAAAAGAGAGGATATTATGAATTCAGGTTTGCTAAGGACAGTAAAATTCTATTTGCTAGGTGGAAAGATAATAAAACTGTTAATATTGCATCCAATTATGATGCAGTCGAACCCCTAAATATGGGTGAAACGATGGTCAGCAGTAGAAAAAAGGAAAATTGATATTCCGCAACCTGCTCTATTCCGCAACTATAATAGTTCCATGGGTGGAGTGGATCTGCATGACCAAGCTGTCAACAACTATAGAATATCTATCCGTGGTGGATTTTATTCACCAATATGTTAAATATGGCAATGGTTAATTCATGGAAACTTTTTCAACTAGCATCTGATAATAAAATTTCTCTTCTGGACTTTCAACTAGAAATTACTAGACATTATGTGACTTGCTACAAGAAACCTATACCTTTCAAAAATAGACCATCTGGAGCGATAGCTGTGGCCAACACGGTAGCGGCCATTTTCCGGACAAACTGGAAAAGCAACTGAGGTGTGTACAGTGTCATCAAAGGGTGAAATGGAGGTGTCAGAAATTCCAGGTTACCCTATGTTTGGATCGTGAATGTTTTAAAATCTACCACTCGTAATTTTACTTTTATAATAAACTTGTTTTAGTTAAGGTTGCCTTAATTATAGGATAAATTAAATTTTGTATACATAATGCTGTGGATGTCGGGAACACTCGATTTCTCCCTAAAAACCCATCATACCCCATGCTTGTGCCAACATAAAATTTTCTGAAATAAAATTAATAAAAAAATTCTTACAAAACCTTTGGAACGCCTCCTGATTTCTGCACACCCTGGCTAGCTCAGCAATCTGCTTCTTCTTGGATACCAGCCATCCTAAATTCCCTCTTTCTCTCATATACAGTTAAATGAAATTACCACTCAAATAATGCAACAAGACATACAACCTTTTTATTTACACATATTAACAAATTTACATTAGCACGAAAATATTTAGACATTTGTATATACAGTTTGATAAAAAATGTTACCATCTCAATCTTTAAATCTTTTAAAATTTTATGATTTTAATATATTCCAATAATTTTATTTTAGACGAGTAGATGGGCCCGTCGTGCAACCCTAAATGATTTTTATCTTGGTCTATTTTTAGCTCAGTATAACCCAGTTACTCTAAATGCTTTTACACATCGCATTTTTAATTTAAAATAAAGCTAAAGACCCGTTTACTCCTTACAACAACATTTTTCTGTCATTAATAAACATTTTTAAATAATCAATATGGATTGTTTTCTACATATACCCCTTTAAATGGGTTTTTATGGTAATAATATACACCCCCAATAAGTCAAAACACTCAAGCACAAAATATCAGCACAAATGTTCAAGCAAAAGCAAGAAATTAATGTTCTTTACCTGGAGTAAGCTTAGTCCATCGTTACCTTTAAAGATTTGTACCAAAACCCTCGTCGTTGTGTTATTATACACTTCGTGATTATGCCTGGATCTAACTGATCTCCACTCGCTATCCAAATCTTTGCAACCTTTAGTATTTTTACCCCGATACTTGTCTTGATCAAACTTAACCTTCCATAACCACTACGCTTCACGCATACTTGTTTCTAACTTTTCAATTCGCTTACCTCAAGTACCACCCTATCACTAGATTGTATCGTGTAGTAACAGCACCTTTGATAAGCTAGCGCCTACTTGTGTAAATCACACTTTTAATACATTTCCGGTATGTTACTAACAGCTTTTTCTCACTTTTCAATAGGATGTTGTATAATAATTCAACTACTAAGCGACAATCAGCACGTAATAGCAAGTAAGTAAGAGATCTCAGCGATATACGATCTAAGTGATGTCAGAGAGCTTTAATAATTCTCTCAGTGTATTTATACGCTTTTCAATACCCCTCACGGAACCTTTTTTTTTTATCGAAAAGCTTATTTTCTAAAACCGATTCTCAAAATTTTGTTCGTAGCGAACTTCAACGTCTGAAAAATTCTAAGTTTACCGTGCTGTTACATAGAAATTCGCTCAACCACATCTAACGGACGCAAGCTTCTCAAAACTGCTCGCCTTCGACCAATTGTATTGCTTTCCCCCGTTTTAACGTTCAACCCTCTAGCTACCTTTCTTTGTTTTACCCATATTTATTGTCTCTTTTAGAACCCTTTTCAAGCTACAGAAAATCGATATTGTTGTTGGCCTTCAAATCTACCGTGTATTTTAGACGTGTGTTAACCAACGTTTTATTACACGTGTTCTCTGTCTGTTTTACATTATAGATATTTCATTTCACTTTGTCTTTAAAGCATTTGTTATTTTAGCAGCTTGTCGCACCGACCGTTGCAAACACTATGGAATTTTGTTCCAACGTATATTTCAGTTCTTTGAACTTGACATTTAACTAACAGGTGTTTCTTTGAAGTAAACTGTCCGTTTAAAATAATAATTCCAGGTTTTTGAGTTTCTTAGGATTTGTAGAACGAACGTTTCGTTTATTTAAATGGAAATATGCGTTTAAATTATTGATTTTCTATACTTGAAAGCTCCATTTCTTATCCGATGCACTTGATTAAAAATATTACAACTAATTATGCGTATCCTTGAGTTTTCATGTACTCTAAAGCTTCCCCCTTTTATGCAATTTTAACCTTCTGATTTAGAAATACAAAAATATCTTAATAACCGTCCGTTTTCACTATGTAAACTGATTAATTTGACGCGTAAATAAATTGTTCCTATTTCCTATATACACAGTTGTTATTAAAAAAAAACTTCTTTCGAAAGTTGTTATTAAAAAAAAACTTCTTTTAAAAAAAATGCGATTATTAATCTAAAGCAAACAAAAAGTCAAATGCAACCCGTATTGTGAATTCAATGGTTTGCGTTATACAGCTACGTGCTTATACAAGTACAATGGGCGGATATGATATATATATATATATATATATATATATTCTGTATATATATATATATATATATATATCATATCATCGTATCATATATATATATATATTCTTTATATATATATATATATATATATATATTGCTATGATATTGGAATTCTCGTGCCCCTACGTTGGGCTGTTATATTTATTTTGCTATGTTCTCTCTAAATTATCGAACCCCTATGTTGTGCGCCTTATTAATTTTGCTATGTACTCTAAATTATTCGCGTTCCATCATTTGGACGACCATTTTAATATTTACTATGAATAAACAAGATTGTAATTATCTCCTCCTCCGGCTGTCTTATTAATATTGCTATCAACTTAACTGGATTTTATCTTGAAGCAACCTTGTCTGCCAATAGCAAAATACAATACGTTACCGCCTTGCGTGTTATCAATTTCCTATTCAACTTGTGGCTCCTCCTTGAACTATTTAAATATGACCTCGGCTAGCATTTATTTGGAATTATAAAATTCAGTTAATTTCGATTTTATATAATGAAACCAATATATTATGTACAGCTTTTGTAAATTATTTGAAATACACTTTTCAATTAGTTAATGTTGTAAATTTCATTTATTAAACGTCATATCCTATTTACTCAAACCCCAAAGTCACCAAAAAAAAACCTATTATCCTTATCAACAAAGTATAGAATATTCTAAACCTGTTATCATATTACTCATTTTATACGTATGCAACTTCTTTTGTTGACTTTTCACAAGCATATTATATTAAGCAAATTCAATATTCAAAATAAAAAAATATATAGAAAAACAAAATGTTTTATAACTAAAAATCTGACCTGGTTTATTTTCTTCACATCGACGCTTCCATTTGAAATAAAAATTATCTTCCCCAATTCTGGATTACATTTAAATTATTGCCATTACACTATGGACTACCATTATTAATTTATGCACCCCCAATTTATTGTCGTTTCATATCAAACTTATTATTTCTTATCAATCAATTTCCTCAAACTTAAAATTGTATTATTCTTCCTCCAGACTTAGAAATTGTGGTTTGTTTATCCCCGTACTTCAAAATTGTATTACTCTTCTTTTCCCCCGGACATCAAAATTGTATTACTGTATTTTCCCCCTGGACTTCAGAATTGTATTACTGTTCCCCCAGACTTCAGAGCCCTATTATTTTTATGTTTTAGTTTAAAATGAATTCACCAAAAATGTACTTACGTTTAATCGGCAATTATAGTTTTCATCTTGGCACTTATTTTTTCTTTCACTTTTAAAATTTACGTATTGCTTTATTTCATAACGACGCACTTCGGCCTTTGTTGAGTTCAAAACTGTCTTCGTTATCATGGTGCCTGCTAATATATCATTGAATTCCCACTCCATCAGTGGGTATGGTCTAGAACTCGTCGCTTATTTGTGACCAATCAAATAATTACATTTAAAGTAGTTTCTGATGTAATGCTCCACGATTCCCAATAATCGTAACCTGCTTGCAGCTGTCTTTTGTTATCAACATGCTGTGTTTTGATAGATCTAATTGCCTTTCCATAAACAACTGATGCAATTCAACTTTAAATTTTCATATTTACATGCAATTCACGCAATTTTAATCTCCTTTCTTATCAAAAATGGTTAGATATTTGTACGCATTTATATTAGCTACCTGAAGCTCTATTTCTATCTCCGTATTAATCTAATTGTTTGGAACTCTTTTGAATGCGTGTCTAATTACACTTTATCGTTTACTTATTTACAAATATACGCGTGCTTCCACTGAAAAATATCATTACTTGCTTTACCTAAATTAACTAAAACTTTATCTACAGGGTATTTAATATTTACTATCTACTTAATGAATGTCTTCCTGGTTTCTACGCTGACTATGCGTCTTCCTATGTTTATCTGCGTCGCTTAAAACTATTTATACTTTATATACAGGGTGTTGACTGCTTACTATTTACAAACTATCTCCATTTCTCAATTCTTTCCTAAATAAATGCAGTTTTCTGCTGCCTATGGTACTTACTCATTTCTAAATTATCTTTCCTATAAAGTACACCCTTAAACAACCCCTTATCACAGCAATATATATATATATATATATATATATATATATATATATATATATATATATATATCATATCCGCCCATTGTACTTGTATAAGCACGTAGCTGTATAACGCAAACCATTGAATTCAACATACGGGTTGCATTTGACTTTTTGTTTGCTTTAGATTAATAATCGCATTTTTTTAAAGAAGTTTTTTTTTAATAAAAAATTCCCTGGACCTTAATGAGTTAACTGGGCCATGATGATATTATAAAAAAAGTGTAAATGCGGCATTAAATTCCTATTAAAACGTTATCCTAAAAAGTGCAAACTAAATTTGACAGTCTAGTAAAGTAAACCAGCTAACGACGATCGCCTAAAATAAATTTATTATCGAAGCTTTCTTTATTCACCTGATTTAATTTAAGTTTACCGAATGAACATTTCATCTCATTTAACCAAATTTCTGTCTCTCATAATAGAGCAGATCCTCATGCTGAAAGTAAATTTATTTACACGGTACCTACGCTGTGCACTAAGAGATATTTCTGATACATTAATTCAAAAGCTAACGATGAAAATCTATGAAAAATTGATCCATCTTGAATAGCATTGAAATATTTCTTGGCATCCCTTTATGTAAAACATAAAGATGGCTCAAAGTTTTTTTCCAATTCGCTAGAGTTAACTTTATACAACCTAATCATCTTACCGGCGGTTATAATAAAACAACTTTTAATATGGTTCAGACAATAACTTTCAGTTAGTTGTTAGAAGTTACGAAAGTTGCCAGATGTTTCTAATGCCACTTATAAGATTCTTTTAAAGTTTTTGTTTGGCGTTCGTATTAAGCGCCCAAGATTTTTTCATTTCCTAATATATGAAAGTTGGGTCAACAAATTAAATCAATCAGTACTCATCCATTATGAAGAATTAGCTAAGAAAAATTAGCTTTCAAAAAAACATTAGGACAAGAAGAAAACGTTTGAAAATGTGTTTTTTTGAGGTGGAAATTTCGTTAGCTACACGAAACTATTAATGTATGATAGCGTGGTTAAAGGTTGATCCAAAACAGTGACGTCTGACGTGCATGTAGTAAAAGCAAAAAGCCATTGCCTACTCTAGAGAAATTGCAAATTTATACTTATAGTTTTTAATATTATCTGTGATTTTTTTCGCTGATACTTGATTTGCTGAAATAATCCTAAATCTGCAGGTCGAAAGTTAATTCATTTATTCACAATTAATAAAATTAAACTCAACACCTAGCTTGTATTTAAAATTAGAAAATATTAACTTAGGTCTTAGGTCTTATTATCCGCAAAACGAGCGGACCAGAAAGTAAAGAACGAAATCAGTAACGGAATGCTCGTCTGCACTACGGGGCAACAAAGAAAGGGAAGAGAAAATGATTGCCACGCTAAATACAATCGGAGCTTCTAAAGCACGAAACGATAGTTCACACAAACCAATGCACCTTTTCTTCGAAATTCTGTACCTGAAAGAATAATTAATCACAAAACACACATAAAATTGTATGCTACTATGCTAGAGAGGGAGTTGTATGACTGCAAACAGGAATGGAAGAGTGCTCTAATGTCTGAAGATGTGGAGAGAGCATGAGATTGTTTGAAGAACAGTATCATGAAATGTGCTTTAGAAGTATGTGAAACGGCAATGATTGGTACATGTAATAAAAATGCTTGGTGGGGCGATAAGGTCAAAAAGGTGTCGAGGAAAAGAAAGTGGTGTATAAGAGAATGATTGCAGAAATAGATGTTGAGTTAAGAAAGCAACTTTAAGAAGTATAGAAGAAGAAAAGGCGATATGCGAAAGAAGTGGTGAAGGCAAGCAAAGAGTAACTGGGGGAGAAGGAGAGTGAAAAAATGCAGAGCGATTTTGAAGTAAATAAAAACTTGTTTTGGAAATGGGTAAGAAAAGCAAGGATGTAAATTATAACCTTTCTAATTATTTATCTTTCTAAAAAATTATTGAGGTTAAAATTTTCTTGCTAAAATAGACATGAACTGCACTCTTATCTCAAGGCCTGCAGTGGGTTATTTGAATTGCTATTCCTACTAGTAAAAGCATACACTTGATTTAATCCAAGTTCAATAAACAATAACACATTGCCATTATTTTTGTGAGTAAAAAAAATATATTATTAATAATTCTGTAACCAATGATATCTACAACCAAATTTATACAAAAATAAACGTTTGGTTTTTATAATATTTACAGAGGGAAATGTTGCCAATTGAACAATAAAATTAAAAAAAGAATAGCTGCAATGCAAACGGCATAAACAAATTTCTACATATTTTAGTTTGGAATTGAAGTCATCATGTATTTAAATCGAGCTCGTTTTAATTGTTTGACGTGTACAAACTTGAAGTCCCTAGGTTAGTAATAATTCAGCAAAAAATTAGGTTAATAAAATTTAATGCGCTGTTTTAAAAATTTTACATGCAGTTTTAACTACGCATAAAATTAAACTTTTGCTATTATAAAAAGAATAAAATTAGTAATACCTGTTTGCGTGTGTGGTAGGTAGATAATTGTTGTCACCTGATAAATAAGCTGAATAACGATGTTACCTAGTGGGCCTCAACCAGAACTTCCGATTTTTGATCGACCAAAGACAACACCTGTGCAGATAAAAGCTTCAAAAACACCATTGAACAGCGTACTCGATTAACAGCTTTCCATAATTTACGATTCCATCACCCAAACACATTTTTGTGGATTCCAGGCGAAATAACTTATTAAATGGTAGATTGTTTGTACTGACAGCTGCTACCAATAAACTTCAGAAATGATGGCGGCATTGCAGGGTATGTTCAGAATGGCAACGTAGTGGTTAGAATTCACCATGTGCATATTCTATTAAAAAATACGCATTTTTGGATACCATAGTAAATATGACAGGATCAAAATTATCTCCCCGTGCTCCCGGCAATAATTTAGTATTGCGCGATTCTTGCCATAATTTAGTATTGGGTGCTTCTCTCAATAATTTAATGTCACGCGAATCCGTAACTAAATACCACTTTCGGGAATCCATAACTAAATTGCTGAAGTGCAAACCCCCATCAGATTTAACAATTTCAAATTAATAAAAGGGAATTAAACTTACCCACTTTCGGCTTTGCACATTATAACAACGTGAACAAACTACTTGTGAGCACCAAAGTACTTGATGCTTTTTCAGGCCAAGTTCAACTTCACGAGCTAAAGACCCATTTTCGTGCAGTGCTTAGATCAAAAAGGAAGACAAAATTCGCGTATCTAACCAAGTAGATAATATCCCTCCTACGTGAAAATGGTTTCTAAAATGTTGTTTTCGACCAAACACGTTCCTAAGAGGTCTGTATGTATGTATGGTTGTCTATCTATTAGAATAAGTAGAATACATTGCTTAACCAACAGTATTGGTAACAGAAAAATTTAAACTGTTGCAAAATAAGCATATGAATGCCGGTGCTAACAGTATAAACAAAATTATTTGGAACGAAACGAGTGTGAGAAACTCTTGAAAGGAGTATTTAACGACGCTGTATGATAGTAGCAAGAAGTATGAAGATGACTGTGTAGATGATGAAGAGAGCAGTAAAGTACTGGTCAAAAACGTAGATAATAATAGTATAAAGTTCGAATGCAGTGTAGATGAGGTCTGGAAGGCGGTGGGAACTCTGAAAAATAGCAAGGCGACAGATGTAGATGAAATAACAAGTGAAATGCTTAAGTATGGATCCAGGGTGCTGATCGAATGTTTGTGCAAACTGATAGAGTTGTGTATAGAACAAGTGTAAGTGCCCGAATAATAGAAATTTGCACAAAGATAAAGGCAAAAATTATCGTGGGATAAGTCTTTTAAGTGTACCCAGCAAAGTGTATGAAAAATTGTGATTGAGAGATCGCAGAGTAAGATATAGGACCTTCAATGTGGTTTTGTGCTTGTAAGAGGATGTGTAGATCAGATGCTTGCAATGCAACAAATTGTTGAAAAGTGTATGCGTGCCAGAAAGAAAATGTATGCAGCACATGTGGATCTGGAAAAGGCGTATGACTCTGTGAACAGATGTGAATTATGGAAGGCGTTGCGTGAATACGGTGTAAGCAAGTGCTTGATAAAATCTACCAGAGCGATGTACGAAGGCAGTAGAGCATGTGTACGTGTGAATGGTTACATGGGGCTATACTTTGACATTGTGGAAGGAGAAAGACAGAGCTGTGTGATGTCTCCATGACTGTTTAATGTATTTATTGATAAATGTATCAGACAGTCTTGCGAAGGAATTGAAGAAGTGAAAATTGTTGAAACAAATGTCAGTGTGCTGTTGTATGCGGATAACGCAGTATTGTTGGCTGCATCGTCACAAGTTTTGCAACGAATGCTTGACAGGTTGTCGGAAGCGTGTGAAAATATGCAATTGGAAGTGAATGTAAATAAGACAAAAGTAATGTTTTTTGACAGAGATGGCAGAATTGATGACTTTGTATTTAGAATGGACAACGACATAATAAAGAAAGAGAATAACTTTGTGTACTTTGGTAGAAGGTTTTTGAGTAATGAAAAGCTGGATGGTGAAATAAAAAGAAGGGCAAATGCTGAAAGAAAAGTGTTTGGAAGTATGTGGGCAGTGAATAGGAATGACGGATTGAGTATAAATGCAAAACTGGCCATGTACAACAGTGTGTTTGTGACAACCGATCTGTATGGGAGCGAAACTTGAATCTGGCAGAAGAAGCATGCGAGTTGTATAAATGCTGCAAGAATGAGGTTCCTAAAAAGTGTGTGTGTGGAAAAACATTGAAAGAAAGGTGTCAAGTGAATGGGCGAGAGCAGAGTGTGGGGTGCAAGTGACCCTTAAGGGGTTGAGCGAGCAAAGCACACTTATATGGTGTGGACATATGGAAATAATTAATGAAGATAGACTTAGTAAACGCAGATATGCAAGTAAGATGACTGGTAAAGTTGCAAATGGCAGACCGCGCAAAAGATGGTTAGATGTAGTAGAGAAGGTTCTGAAAGAACGACAGGTGAAGTCTGAGAAATAAAAGAGCTTGCCAAAAGCAATATATGAATGTCGCAGAGACAAAGGAAATGTGTAGAGATCGAGGGATGTGGAGAAAAGTTGTGCATGGTGTTGGGAGTAGAATTAATGTAGTAGTCTAGAGCTATATTCTGCATATCATTTCAGAAAGAGGTGCTAGGTTTCGTTATCCCGAAAGGGAATACCATGATTGGTATATGATAATATGATATATGATGATATGATTATCGCTCCCTATTATAATTTGTAGCCTATTAGAAAGTCTTATTGCTTTCTACTAATTGGGCCGTTCATTCATATTGCCTCTTACCCTGAATATAATGCATTCTTGAGCGATCTGGAGAAGTAGTTTGCTTAGCGAATATGCAATGAAAACAAATAACAGTGTATTTAGCTTTATGGCGAATTTGAGTGTTAGTTTTAATTGTTTAAGAATCATAGCCTCTGACTAATTTTGTGCGATCGGTGTGAAGCAAACAGGACCGTTGCGCACTCAGACGATGTAATCTGAAGATATGGTGGTTAATTATTTCCGTTTTTAGGTATTGCAAAGCTTGCTACGGTTTAAAAACCAGGTGGCACCTACAGATATTATTTAATTTAAGTTTTCCGTTAATGTGAGCTTCCATACAAAGGGGCGGTTAACTTTTTAAAGCTTTGATGCGATTGTTACGCCTCTATGGCGCACAAAGTTTTGTTTTGCTGTTAGGTGTAGGGGTGTTCTATAATTCGAAAAGGGAAATCTTTTTCCCACCATTAATTTCGTTGGATTACTAAGCGTAAATGTTTGTGGTTTCTGGGTTTACATGAACTGAGACCAAAAACCCTTAATTTATCTATGTATTCTTCTATGCATATGTTTTTCCATGCATTCGAAGAATGTGTGGTTATCGTTTAACTAGTGGAAAGCGTTTTATGGTGAGTGAGGAATGACAAGTTCCGCGTGAACGCGTAATTTCAGCGAGGATTTTATGTTTGACTATCGTACCACGCGGACGTATAAAACACGAGTGTGTGTTTATTGCAGGAAGTGTACCCTGATTCCCTCATACCTTTCCAATTACCTTAATAATGTCTTGTGTCCCCTAAAGAGTAGGTTCGGTAGACCACTGTAAATAATTTGAAGAAACACATCCTACAAAACCCTGCTACGGATTTAGATGTCAGCGTTGGTTTTCGGCCGGAAGCTGCGAGCGCGGATGTACACCTTAACTTCAACAATTAATCAAAGTATGCCTTTTGCTTATATTTTAACTTTTTATGCAAATCTGTAACCGTTTGACGGCAACAATTTGCGACCAAATTTGAAGCGTAATGAAATACGTCTTGAGGTTAAACGTAATAATTTATATAATAAATATTGTGCAACGTCGCGAAATTTATACCTATTTAGATAACAGTCGAATATAAGTTTAAAACTAGTCTTCTTAAACTATGGGTCGCGATCCCAAAAGGGGTCGCGTTGCAAAATTCTGGGGTCGCGAGAGATTTTAATGTCAAATATTTAAATACACGATTTTATAACATCTAGATGTGTATTTGTGCAGAGTCCCACTCACATACCTGCACACAAACAAAGGTTGGAATGCGGGCGCACACGTGCAGCGAGACAATGATTCAATAACACTGACTGTAATGTAAAGTAGTGTAGTGTCCCACCGTAACGAGATTTTAGTTTTTTTTAATTTTTCGGTAATTAATTAATCAATTATTATATGCAATATGTTATTTTTCTATATTTATTGGACTTTAGAATTAAAATAATTTTTGTCCATGGATAAATGGCTGAACTTAAATAAGAATGGTAATGACGCAGATGATATTGCTACAAACTCGTCTCAGGCAGGACAAAGTATTGAAAAACAGGCATCTAATGTGCGAAAAAGAAAATATGATGAGTCTTTTCTTCAATTTGGCTTTACATTTTAAAATTGTAGGGGTAATGAACAACCTCTTTGTTTGATCTGCAATAAATTATTGACTCCGGAGAGTATGAAACCATCAAAATTAAAAAGACATCTTGAATCAAAGCATGTTTCGTATGTCAATAAACCAAAAGAATATTTTGAAAACTGTGTAAATCTTTAGATAAAGAAAAAAACCTTTGAAAATTTTATGACCGTTAACGAAAAATATTTACAACTGATATTATTAAATTGGCTCAGTTGTTAGTATATGTCAGGTACGTTTATAAAGAAAGCGTGGAGGAAGAATTGTTATTTTGTCGTCCTATGAAAGACCATACTACAGGGAAAGACATATATTGTAAAGTTGACGAATTTTTAAAACTGAAGGTTTAGAATGGAAAAATTGCTGTGGAATATGCACAGATAGTGCAAGAGCGATGACGGGCAAAAATATTGGTTTTAAATAATTTTTTCAAGCTGCGTATTATGATCATATAACTTTTACTCACTGCCTTATTCACCGAAAGGCCCTTGCAGTAAAAAAGTTAGCACCAGAATTGAACGATGTGCTTCGGTATGCTGTTAAGATTATAAATTTTATTTAGAGCCATGCCCTTAACAGCCGCTTATTTTCAAATCTCTGTAAGGATGCGGATTCCAACTACACAACTTTATTATTACTTGCAGAAGTAAGATGGTTGTCAAGAGGTCAAAGTTTAAGAAGATTATTGTTATTAAAGGACGAAATCGAAATATTTTTAACCGAACGGAAATGTGAACTTGCTGCTTTTTTTCAAAGTGACTTATGGCTATCCAAGCTGTGTTATTTGTCAGATATCTTTGCGAAATTAAACGATCTCAACTTATCTTTTTCAAGGACAAAATTGCGATATATTTACTTCGAATGATAAAATTGAAAGTTTTATTAAAAAGATCAACATTTGGAAAAGTAAGGTAAAAAAAAATTTGTTCGAAATGTTTTCCAGTGTCCATTGTAAAACTTTTATTGCAAAAATTATTGTAGATCACTTAAAAGCGTTAGAGACACAGTTCCGTTTTATATTACATATTGATTTCAAAAAAGTAGCTTGGATTCAAAAACCGTTTTGGATTGGCTTAAGTGAAATTGATCACCTGCCACTTAAAGTTCAAGAGGAATTTGCTGAGCTTTCGAGTGACTCAAACTTAAAACTACAATTTCCAAAAAAGCCTTGACTGAATTCTGGATCGGAACTAGAACTGAATTTCCCACAATCGCTGATATGGCGTTAAATGTTCTTCTGCCATTCAACACCACATATTTATGTGAAGTTACTTTCTCAGCTTTAACACATATTAATCCCAATATCGTTCATCGCTAAAAAATGTTGAAGAGGTCTTACGTCCAGCAGTGTCAAATATTCCACCAAGATTTAATTTGTTATGCAATAAGAAGCAGGCACATCCATCTCAGTAAATTTTTTTCTTTAATTTTAATTTAATATTTACCACTCAACGACTGCGTTCGAATATATTCGAGCGAACTAAGACGGTAAGAACTTTCTTTTACTTATGTTATTGCAAAAAAATGTAATTTTGATGAAAAATAGGGTATATAATTTTTGTCATCATCATTAGGTCTTCAGTCCTGGAACTGGTTAGACGCGTACTCTCATTGTTTCCTATTCTGACCTAATCTAAAGATTTCCCTGAAATTTGCACAGTCTGCATCTATCACTATCTGATCTAGGTCAACATCTACCTCTTTTTTCCTATCTCTGCTTGTAATATATCCCATATTATTCCCCAAAAATCCCTTAGAACATATTCTGCCCTTCTATTTCTCTTATTTTTCCCCAGATATCCTTGTTCCCCTACTATTTCTATAACCTATTTGTTATTATCTTTGTCTGTCCATGCTATCGTCCTCATACATCTGAAGCACAGCATTTCAAAAGGCTGCTACCGTTTTCAACAAACTTCGTTCGTTTATGAAATCGATTTGTCGTCCGTCTGTCTGTCCGTCTGTCCGTCCGAGGCCTTTCTAATGGTCGGACATCAATGTGTGATACATCAATCGATTCAGCTCGGTGTCCTGAGCTTAAGTTTTGATGTCAGTTGAAATCGGGCCACGGGGACGCCGTGCCCCCGCGATATTCCGTCGGGAAAATTAAAATTTCAAATAGGTCCAAAATTAATGTGCGATACATATTTGGACTCCCCTAACATAGCTGAGTCGAAATATGGTACCCCCCACAAAATCTGACCACGGATACCCGACCCCCCCGGGGAATTAATTTTTATTTTATCTGAATACTTATAATTATTACAACATAATAATTTTAATTTCTTTAAATTGTTTTAAAGTAAGTCTACATTTGGAAGTTCGTTGCGACAATGCCTTGCATTTTCAACTTGTTCTGTATGCGTTTCAGACTGCTCGTATTTCATAGGCATACTGTGCTGTGCTCCACACCTATGCTTCCAACAATTTTCTTCTTGTTCTATGTTTGTTGTCTTTTCTCATAGGCGCTGTTCTTTCTTGTTAGATGCCGTTCGGTCACCTTCTATTGTTTTACAATTATATACCCTATTTCTCCGACCTTCAGTGGTTGTGAAGGGAGGTAAGCAGCCTGCGGCTGCCAAGTTCCCCCAACACTTAACCATTTACCGATTTAATATATTTTCCAATATATCTTTTCGCACAGTCAACATTAGTTGCAGGTATTTCGCAACCAACAACTAGTTGTTTATACTAATCATCAGATTTATCTGCGCTTATTTTTTCGTCATTAGATTTTCCGTCTCAAAACTGGTTGGACACGTACCTGCACTTTCTTATATTCTGAGCTGGCTTACATAGTTCCCTGAAATTCTCACACAGCATGTGTATACAGCTCATTCCCCTTCTATTGTTTTCTAATTTTATGCCCTATTTCACCGAGATTTAGCAAAGGGGGTTAAGCAACCTGTGGTTACCAAGATCCCCCAACACTTAGACATTTGCCGAAATATTGGTTTTCCAGTAAATCCTTTCACACACTTAACAATATTCGAGAATATTGCCCAGCCAATTCTTGTAGTTACTTATAATAATCATCGTGTTTAAGCACAGTTATTTTCTCGTCATTAGTTTATCCATCTTGGGATTGGTTGGATGCGTACCTCCATTGATTTCTATTCTGGGCTAGCCTACACATCTCCCTGAAATTCCAGCAGCCTACATCTTTTACTATCTGTGTGCAGTAGTCTAACCTAGGTCTGCCTCTTCTTCTCTTTTTTCCTATCTCTGCCTCTAATATATTCCGCACTATTCCCCCATGCCGTAGTATGTGGCCTATCATCCTATCTCTCCTATTTTTTACCGTTTTCCACATATTCCTTTCTTCCCCTACCATTTTTAGTACCTCTTCGTTCTTAACTTTGTCTGTCCATCATATCTTCATCATACGTGTGTAGCACCACATTTCAAAGGCTTCTACCTTTTTCTTGTCCGCTTCTCCTACTGTCCAGGCTTCACAGCCGTACGGTGCTGTGCTCCACACATATGTTTTAAGCAATCTTTTCCTTGTTTCTATGTTTGTGGTCTTTGAGCACAGTAGTTGCTTTTTCTTGTTAAATGTAGCACGACCTTGTGCTAATCTTTGTTTTATATCTTTTGTGCTTTTCCTATCTTGCGTTATTTGGCTTCCTAGGTAGCAGAAATTCTTAACCTCTTGTAAGTTCGTGTTACATACTTGTATTCTTGTTTTTGATTTATTTTCCCACCCTTTGCATACTAGAACTTTAGTTTTAGTTTTGTTAATTTTCATACCGTATCTCTCTGTTAGTACTGTTTCCATTTCATTAAGAGCAGCTTGTAATTCTTCCTTGCTAGACGCTAATACCGCTATATCATCTGCAAATCTAAGCATATCAATTTTTTGTCCCTGCATAGTAATTCCAAATGTCTTCCTACATTTGACAGTATTCATTGCTTCTTCAATGTACAAGTTAAAAATTAATGGGGATAGGGCACATCCCTTTCCTAATGTTTACTTCTTTACGTTCCTGCTCTAATTCTATTACTGCTGTTTGCTCTTTGTATAAGCTATGTGCTATTCGTCTATCCCTATAGCTCATTCCAATCTTTTTGAGTATTTCAAACATTTTTTTCCACTTTACATTGTCGAATGCTTTTTCCAGATCTACAAACCCTATATACACGCTTTCCCCCTTTTCTATTGTTTTCTCCATTATCACTCTCAGAGCTAAAATAGCCTCCCGTGTTCCCCTGTTTCGCCTAAACCCAAATTGGTCTTCTCCTAGTATTTCTTTCGCCCGTTTTTCCATTCGTCTTTGCACAATTCTAGTTAATATTTTTGACACGTGTGCTGTCAAACTTATTGTTCGAAAATTTTCACATCTATCCGCGCCTTTCTTTTTTGGTATAGTTACTATGATGCTACGTTTGAAATCTTTGGGTATCTCGCCTGTCTCATACATATAGCTTACAAGTTGGAAGAGACGTTCTGTTACTGCTACACCTTATCTGTACCCGGCGCCTTACCATTTTTCAGACCCTTTAATGCTAATTCAAACTCATCTCTAATTTTTGTAACTATAATAAATACAATTTTATAACTTTTGAGCAATTCTTAATTTTAGATTTTATATGTTTCTAAGCGAATTCTAAAACTATATATTTTCATATGTATATGTATATTGGTTACCTAATAAATAAATCATCAAAAAATATTTATTTATCTTTCTTTTATATTTATAAGGAGTCGCCAGGAAACTCGCAATCATAAATGGGTTCGTGAATGAAAAAAGTTTAAGAAGTCCTGGTTTAAAATATTATTAACTGTGAAATATCTCAATATAACAATTAACTTTAAATGTAACAAACTTCGCCTTACTTATATTTTTCCTCCTCCACAGTCTTTTCTAACTACGATCATTATCTGTATAATATGAAAATAACCTACCCCTATGAATCCCACCCTGTATCATCTCAATAGTGAAGGTTTTTTAACACCTCTCGTTTCAGCCGTACTATTCCCTGATGAATAACACCAATAACCCGATATAACGGTAACACGAGCGAAATCAAATAAAACACTCTTGATCAATATTCCCAAAACCAATTTGTCCTCAAAAAGAACAATGAGAAACAAAAAGAAACGCTTGGAAATATATTCATTCTCGGTTTAAATTTTGCTAATTACCTAAGACTATTAATATGTGATACAGGGAGTGTATGGCTCATACAAATCCAATATGCAGAATACACTTAAAATGCAAATGTGTTCATACACACCATTGCGCTTGCATTGCAGGCTGTTGGGATTTATATCGAGTTTATTATCTGCTGAACAAAACCTCTGTTAGCTGAAAACTGTTTTCGTCGAAGGAAAAATCTATATTTGGGTTCAGAATAACCAAATTAATTGCCAATTATAGTAAAAAGCAATATCAAATATAACATTTGGAGTTTTATAATGCTGTGATTTTCAAAATTTAATTAACTATTTAAAGTGTTTTAAATAGTACAGCGCCCTTTTATTGAGGTAGCTGTTACATTAATTTAACATTGTATGCTCATTACAGAGCATCAATCATTATGATTAGCACCATTGGCAATAAGTGACGGTATAAAATTTATAGTGTACGTCACACTTAATTGAATGAGTTGTCAGTCTTGGATTATACTGTTTTTCAAATAGGAGGATTGAATTGAAAACAATACACATTCAAATTAGTATAGGTTATTTGTTTTCATCATCATTCGGTTTTCAGTTCTGAAACTAATTAGACGCGTAGCACCATTACTTCCTATTCTGAGATAACCTACATATGTCCCTGAAATTCACATAGCCTACAAATTTCACGAATTGCGTGCAATAACCTGATCCAGGTATACCTCTGCCTCTCTTTTTTCTTATTTCTGCTTGTAATATATCCCGCACTATTCCCCAAATGCCTTAGAACGGGTCTTGTACTTCTATTTCTCCTACTTTTTTGTTTTCCACAGATATCTCTTTTCCCCTACTCTTTCGAGAACATCTTTGTAATTAAATTTGAGTGTCCATGCTATGATCACCACACATCTGAAGCACCACATTTAAAAAAGGTTTCTGCCTTTTTCCTGTCTGCTTCTTCTACTGTTCCTATTTCATAGCCGTACAATGCTGAGCTCCACACATATGCTTTCCAGAATTATTTCTTTGTTTCTATGTTTGTTTTCTTCGAACATAGCAGCTACAATTGTTAGATACAGCTCGGTTCCTGTTCTACTGTTTTTTAAATATATACTCTATTTCACCGATATTCAGTGGTATGTGAAAGGGAGGCGGCTCCGTGGCGTAGTGGTACGTGTGTGACTACTACGCCCAAGGTCCCGGCTTCGAATCCCGACACGGTCCGCTTGAAATATGTTAGGCGAGCATTTTTCACAAAAATACTCCCTCGTTCGGATGAGAGGTAAAATGGAGGTCCCGTGTGTGAGTGTTGTCACACACGTGGAACAGCAAGGCTTCGACAAAATTCCAAATTTTCCAGGTAAACAAATCTCGCTTCCTGGCCAATGTAGTACCTTCGGGTGGAGCATTGTAAAATCACATGTAAAGTATGCGAAAATGGTTAAGCAACCTGCGGCTATCAAGATCTCCTAACACTTAGTCATTTGCCGAATTAATAGTAGTTTTCCAATAAATACTTTCGCACAAGCGACATTAGTTGAGAATATTGCAAAACCAACATCTGTTGTTGTTTAGAATAGCCATAAGATATAAGTACAATTATTTTCTTTGTCCTTAGGTTTTCTGCCTTGGAACTGGTTGGACGCGCACCTCCATTGATTTCTATTCTCAACGAGCTTACACACTTCCCCGTAATTCTCAGTCTACAAATTTGACTCTCTGTGTGCAATAGTCTAACCTATTTTTACCTCTACTTCCCTTCGTTTCTATTTCTGCTATAGACTCTTCAATATTTCCTCATTTCTTAGTATATGACCTATCATGCTATCTCTCTCCTATTTTTTACTGTTTTCTTTCTCTACTATTTCTTGAACCTTTTTTGTTCTAAACTTTTTCTGTTCATAACATCTTCATCACAGCCGCACAGCACTGTGCTCCACACATATGCTTTCAGCAACTTTTCCCTTCTTTCTATCTTTGTTGTCTCTAAACATGGTAGTTGCCTTGTTTTGTTAAATGAAGCACGTTCTTGCGTTAATCTTTGTTTTATATCTTTTGCACTTTTCCCAATTTGCGTTACTTGGGTTCATAGGTAGCAGAAGTCCTTAACCTCTCGTAAGTTTTTGTTTCGTATTTGTATACTAGTTTTGATTTATTTTCCTCTTTTTTACATACTAGTACCTTAGTTTTATTTTTGCTAATTTTCATACCGTATCTCTCTGTTAGTACTGTTTCCATTTCATTAGGAGCTTCTTCTAACTCTTCCTTGCTAGATGCTAATACCGCTATGTCATCTGCAAATCTATACATACCAAGGCTTTGTCCCCGCATAATAATTCCAAATGCCTTCTTGTATTTGACTGTGTACATTGCCACTTTGATGTACAAGTTAAAAATTAAAGGGGATGGGGCACATCCCAGCCTCCCCTCTTTCGTAATATTTGCTTCTCTATGTTCCTACTCTAATTTTATTACCTCCGTTTGCTCTTTGTATAAGCTATGTACTATCCGTCTATTCCTAAAGCTCATTCCAATCTCTTTTAGTATTTCGTACATTTTTTCCATTTTACATTGTCGAATTCTTTTTTCCAGATTTACAAACCATATATACACGCTCTCTCGTTTTTCTATTGTCTTTTCCATTATCACCCTCAGGGCTAAAATAGCCTTCCGTGTTCTCTTGTTACGTCTGTACCCAAATTGATCTTTTCCTAGTATTTTTTCAGCCTGTTTTTCCATTCGTCTGTGTACAATTCCAGTTAAAATTTCTGACACGTTTGTTGTTACACTTATTCTTCGAAAATTTTCACATCTATCTGTGCCTCTCTTTTTTGGTATACTGACTATGATTGTATGAAATTTTTGGATATCTCGCCTGTCTCATACATACAATTTACAAGTTGATACTGCCTGTCTAGCGGCTTTTAGAGGTTCTGCTTGCATATTATCTATACCCTGTACCCTACCATTTTTAAGACCCTTCATTGCTACTTCAAACTCTTCTCTAAGTATAGGATATCCCAAGTCATCCTTTTCAATTCCTGATTACTCTTCTAGTGCTGCTAGTTCCGGTCCTGCATGTAAATTCCCAATATATTGTTGCCATTTAGCCATTGTCACTACATTTTCGCGTCCCTTATATTTTTGCCATTCGGTTTTAAATCAACAAAAAATTAATTTTAATTTGTTTGTATGCTTCGTCTGTCTTTCCTATTTCTATCTTAGTTTGTACCTCTTTGCATTTTTCATCAATCCATTGTTCTTTAGCTTTTCTGCATTTGCAAATAATTTCCCATTTTATTGCATTGTATCTGTTTTCCCGTTTTGTCTGATCTATTTTTGTATTTTCGTCTTAATTCTATTAAATTCAGGATACCTTTTGTTATCCATGGTTTCTTTTTTTTTTGTGTATACCCCCGAATATCTCTGACCGCCATGTCTAAGCTGGATTTAATGCTATTTCATTCTGTTTCTATTTCCTTAGTATCAGAAATTTTCCCGATATCTTTCAGCAGGTCGTTTGAGATTATTTTCAAATCTTTCATGGTTATCTTTATCTATTAGTTTCTCAAAGTCAAAGTGCCTTTTTCCATTCCTTTTTTTCAAATTTTTAAATTTAAGAGCGGCCTTCATAGTTACGATGTTGTAGTCAGTGTCTATATCTGCTTCTGGATAGCCTCTACAGTCTTTTACTTGATTACTAAACCGTTGTCTAACAAAAGTGTAATCTATTTTATATCTTCCTATATCTCCTGGCATCTTCCACATGTGTCCTCTTCTAACATGATCTTGAAATAATGTGTTTGTGATGGTTAAATTGTTTTTGTCGCAAAATCTACCAACCTATTTCCCCTGTCGTTTCTCGTGCCTAAACCAAATAAACCTACTACCGCGCCTTCCCTACCCTCACCTACCACTGCATTAAAATCTTTCGTAATTATTAAATTTTTATGTCCTTTTACGTATTTTAGTATGTCTTCGCTATTTTGGTAGATCACTTCACCTCTTCCTCACTGTGGTTGGAGGTGGGCATCTATGCTTGTATTATTACTGTATTTACCGGTTTAGACTTTAATCTAACCATGAGATCTCTATCGTTCTTTTGTAAGTAGTTTTTTACATAGTGCCCTATTTTTTTTCGCATAACTATCCCAACACCAGAATTTCCTTCCTCTGATTCTGTATGAATTACCCTAAAGTATTCACTTCAAAAATCCCCCGCTTCTGACCACCGAACTTTGCTGATCCCTACTATGTCTAGTGCTAACCTATCTATTTCAATTTTTAAGTTCTCTAGCTTACATACTTGCTTCATACTTCCGACATTCCACACTCCGACTCGCAGAATGTTTCCGATTTTTTTTCTAAGTTTTCTGATTACATCCTCGGAGTAGTCCCCTCCCGGAGGTCCAAATGGAGGATCTTTTTACGTCCGGAATCTTTTACCTCAATGGATGTCATCATTTTAAATACAATTTAAGTACACTTTGTACTAGGGGGGTAATGTGGTGGTTTCCCATTGCTTTCCACATAGCAGTAGTGTGTCTTAGAATGCCATACAGACTCCTATGGTGTCTGCCAATCTAAGTACCGAAAGAGCCGCTGCCCTCTTTCCGGAACCTGTCTTAGTCTGGTTCCTCACTAAAGACCCTACTAATTTGGTTGAACCTGTAGCTTGGCTTTTTGGATCATTGGAACGCGGAAGCCATTCCACCTGTTCTAGTAATCTAGAACTTCGTCAAAGTGCAGGTCCATTCCTTAGTATCCGAAAATTTCCCGATGTCTTTCAGCAATTCATTGGACTTTTTTCAAATCTTTCGTGAATATCTTTATATTTTAGTTTCTCAAAGTCAAAATATTTTCTTCCGTTCTTTTTTCAAATTTTTAAATTTAGGCGCGGCTTTTAAAATTATTATGTTGTGATCAGTGTCTGTATCTGCTTCTTGGTAGCTTCTACAGTTTTTTACTTTATTCCTAAACTGCTGTCTAACAAATATGTAATCTATTTGATATCTTCCACGTGAATCGTCTTTTAGCATGATGTTGAAATAATGTGTTATGATTGTTAAATTGCTTTTGTCGCAAAATTCTACCAACTTATTTTCCCTATCGTTTCTCGTGCATAAACCAAATAAAGCTACTACCACTCATTCACTACCCTCACCTACCACCAGAATTGAACCTGGTCACACGGTTGCCGGCTTATTTCAAGTCACTTATTTTGCCGGGTCACAGGGTCAGGCATGTGATCCGGTATTTGCACGGTAATCTGGTATTGACCCTGTGACCTGGTGTTGACCGCGTATTGACCCTTTTGTTGCAGTTTCTTAGTTACGTACAGCATACGTTTCGGTCCACTTCGCAAAATAGTCCTTGACCACTAAAGTGTACTTATTCTCGGAATTGGTCTCAAGGATTGGCAAACAATATCGATTGCCACTCTCTCAAAGAAACTTTCTACGTTGTATTGCCTCATTGCAGCTTTCCAGTTTTCCAATGCACACAGCTGGCATTTTCACATTGCGTTTGCAATTTACCCAATAAAATTTTGCTGGAGCTTTCTCCAGAGTCTTCTTAAAACCAGAATCCTCTCGATATCCTGTTCATTCATTACCCTCACCTACCACCAGAGTTGAACCGGGTCACAGGGTTGCCGGCTTATTTCAGGTCACTTATTTTGATGGGTCACCGGGTCAGGCAGGTGATCCGGTATTTCTCCGGTGATCCCGTATTGACCCGGTGACCAGGTGTTGACCCGGTAGCCGCGCATTGACCCCGTTGCAGCTTCATAGTTTGGTATTGCATACGTTTTGGTCCACTTCACAAAATAGTTCTTGGCCACTAAGGTGTACTTTTTCTCGGAATTGGTCTCAAGGAATGGACAAACAATATCGATTGCCACTCTCAAAAAAGCTTCCCACGTAGTATTGCCTCATTGCAGCTTTCCGGATTTCCAATGGTGCACACAGCCGATATTTTCACAATGCCTTTGCAACCTACCCAATAAAACTTTGCTGGAGTTTTCTCCAGAGTCTTCTTAATACCAATATCTTTCCGATATCGCATTATGTATATGTCCTAAAGACTCAGACACCTGGCTTTTAGGAATCACCACCTGAAGCGTATTCACGGATTTAACTCCATTCTTCAAGGATGGCACCAAGATCACATTCTCTTGCTTCAAGTAACGCATTGTGCCCAGAGGGTGCTACTCAACGAACTAATATCCTGTCAGGATGGACGTTCTCCTCTGGCTTTCAAACTCAAAATGATACGTAATCTTTGCTATTCTTCTGTTCAATTTTCACCTGTGGAGGCTGCCAATCGCCGTTGAATCACTGTAGTCCGACTAAGAAGATCACACATTTCCCGCGCGACGCTGACGACCACTTTCGGGTCCAGATCTATGCAGGTCGACTTTAACCCCGTTCTGTCGACCTCCTCTATTAATTTTGACTTCTCATGTTCTATCTTGAGTCGTTTACAGCGGTTCTACCTCTTCCCAAATCTACGGTTCTGGCGTTGTGGCCCTTCTTTTTCCGAATGTTGGTCACGACGTACCCGTTGAAACACCTCTTCCATGCTTTCGTGGTTCCGCTACTCTCTGCATCGTCCTACCTGTCCACAGATAAGATGCGTCGCATGTTTTACTGCTTTGAGTTCTAAGGCATAGTCAACGCATCATGTAAAGTATTTAGTCCGGTAAGCCGTAGCAATTGTTCGATCTTCTTGTCGCATATTCCATCAACGAAGGTCTGCACTGCTACTAGTTCTAGAAAACTATCAGATAGGCTAATCTCACCAAGTAAGCAATATCTGCTTCAAACACTTGCTAATTTTCGTTAGCCTTTTGGTAATGGTTCTTCACTTGAGCGTAGTACAACTGCTGCATATGAAAGTCGCCGTTTCGAGCCTTGATGTTAAGGCCCCGTAGCTTCTTTGATAGTAGTCTGGTATGGTTTGCAGAATATTTAAGGCTAACCTTGTAACACGACAATCACTGCGATCGCCTTTTCCTATTGTTCTAACCATTAGCTTTCGCGGCAGCCTTGAATTGTTTGAAATATGTTCACCAAGGCAATTTTCCATCAAATATGGCTGGTTTTAGCCTGAACCTTCACGTCGGTTCACTTTCACCGACATTCTTAAGCTCTGAGATGCGTCGTTGTTTCCCGGAGCTGGGAATACTGATGCTTGTACTGTTAAGGAATTAATCCGTTCTTCCATTCTTGGTATCTCTTGTTTCATTTTACGTGGAGTGTTTAACAACTTTGCTACCAGTTCTTATAAGTTGTCTACCAAATGCGCTTCCAATTTCTGTAAACCGCCAGAAAATTTCGTATCCAGCTTTTTGGGGATTTTTGTAGTTTTCTTTTTAAAATCCTCTCTCAATTGGGCGTAGTTTTCAATTAGTTTTTGTTCAACCGTTTTTATGATCTAGTTTTTCCGTAATACTTGCGGCTGTTCAATCTTGTTCCTTAGTATTTTTTTCAAAGTTTATTGTTAGGCTCGCAGAGTTTTGACCGTGTTTCTCTGCATGCTCTTGTAATTTTTCTCTAAAACTTGCCTGTAATTTTGCCGAGTTTTCCTGCATGCTGGACTTGAAGTCCTTCATAAAAAATATTTCTCTCTCCATTTTCTGTGTTGACTACGAATGATGGGCATCCGAAAGAAAACCGTTTAAACGTCTTTTTCAGTACAACCGTACATACCTGAGACCAGTAAAACGAAAACTCGTTTACAATAGCGATAGTTCTTAATTATCAAATGATTACACACGCCTTTTTAACTGCTCGTAGTTGCAGTGAAGCTCTAAAGAACTTACGACATTTTTTTCCTAGCTGATCGCTAACAGTACAAATACTAACTTCTTAAAAGCTACAATGCTATTCTTTCTAATTACTGTCGAAGCACTATATTTAACAATCAAAGCATTAAGTGTTAATTTATACCGATCAAAACAATAATTTATATCACATCAGTTTATTTATTTTAAGAGTATGTAACCACTAATTTATTTCAAATTACGTTTTTATAGATCAGGACTCGAATAAAAAACTAGTACTGTAATCAAAGCTTGAACTAGAACTAAGTTTCAAACCCCTTAACGGGCAATTTATATATTTAATTATATAATTCTGGAACGTACTAGAATTAAGAAAATAATATCTAGAAGGTTCCTATTGTAAGCTTAATATAGTTCTTAAATGCAACCTCTTGTAAACTGTCATTCAAGTCTGTCTGTAGATGTCACGCCACATGTTGGCTATCAATTATCTTTGGCGTTCCGTGGTGGCGAATGCATTGATCTGGTAGAGTATGTGACGGTCCGTTACACTACTTACACGGAACCAAATGGCTTGTTTTAGTTTACCTAAGCGTGTACTTACAATAGAAATAGTTGGGTTTGGTTTTAAACTTTATAGATATCGGAGTCCAATTCTTACAAGAATCTCACCTCACTGTTACCGGGTTAAAGATTCTGATGTTTTTGAAAGACATTAATGCCACTTTTAAACCACCAAAATCAGTAACTTTACAATTTTAATAAGGGTCTTTAGAAATGGTTGATTGCTGATTAATATACGTAAAGTTTGGTTGACCTAAAATTCAAAGTAACATCCAAAATCAAGTCAATGCTTTTGCTTATTGCCAAAAGCACTTTTGGTAATGATCGATGCCTTGTAATAAGCATTTTGCATTAATTAATGTTACAGCTACATCAGCAAAATCACATTGATGAACATTAAAGCGTTATGAAAAGCAAAACACTATATTTGATGTTATGCAGTGCCATAATTGGCAATTAATTTGCTAATTGAGAGCATTAATTTACATTTCTTTTACCCAAAATCAATTTTCTCCAAACAGAAGTTTTATGCAGTTGGTAATAAACTTGATATATATCGCAACGGTAATGCAACGTCTTATATTGCAAAGCACAAACTTGTGGATGGAGACATTTACATTTTAAGTGTTTTCTGCACGTAGTGGCTTTAGATGAACCTTACGCTCGTAGTATCGTATATCGATGGTCTTAGACAGCCGACAAAATGTAAACTAGGAAACATATTTTTAAGAGTTTTACTTTTGTTCTTATTTACAGTAATTAAAGCGCGTTGGTGCTGTAAATATTTTTAATTAAAATGTTTATAGGTAATGCATTATAGCACTTTCTATGCTAGCGGTCATCTTCAGTGGTCTGGATAATTAAATTAAAAATTCAAAAGTATACAATACATACGTGAAACGCTTACCCACAGATATAGGAAAATTTGTTAAAATAGTTTTGTATAAATGATAAAATATTTCTCTATAACTAACAAGTTAAACGACGTCACAGATAAATTAATAAAACACATCAGTGATTCCAGAAAGAAGACTAAAACTCGATTCGTTTAAAATGTTACTAGACCACAGTCAAACGATAAATAGAACTACAAAACCAGTAATATTATGTAACACTAGCGCAATACATAAATCAACAGTAAGTAGTAGAAAAGAATTTATTAATTTCAGGACGAAAAATTTATAGAAGCTTTGATAGTTTATATTAATAACGTGGCTATCTCAATGTTAATATTAAATTATTATACAGAAGTAAACAGTAAAACACTTAATATATTTAGTATAAATGGTAATGAAGAATGGGACTTTACACTCTTTGTATTAAATTTAGAAAAATACAAATAGATCTCCATAAATCACCGGGTATAGCAAAGTTTATTTTTACACACGCACACATGAGTTAAAAACAAACCTTTAAAAAATGGAATTGGACCGACACATCCTACAACCACAATAAATCACAATAAAAATCTATTGCGAACGCAAACAAATAATGTCGCATTTGGTATTTAATATAAAAGTTTGAGAACAATATGGCCGGTCACATAAATAGAACTACATTGACCTCGAAAATCGAGCAGCTAGACGTAATATCCCGTGAGAACCAAAAATAGCATGGGACAAAAACTTATAAAACCAATAGATTGTAAAGGAGGAAAGTTTATTTTCAGTTATTTGAGACCCAACAGCACAGAGCTTCAAAGTCGATTAACAAGCAGCCATCGATGTGCGGATGAAGTTCTAAATCGGGTAGTAAAAGATACGGAACTGTCCGTGAACAGATGTCTGAACGCGCGTAAAAGCGCGAAGATAATTGTGAAAGTGACCTGGAGTTGGAATGCTTGCGCCGTAGAGGTCGACAGAGCCTTGTTGAAGTCAAACAATTGTAAGTCTTTTTAATTGCTGGTTTCCATTTTATTAACATTATATTCCACTTTGTATTACATAATTGGTGAATATTGATAATAATAAGGGGCGCACCGTGGTTTAGTTGGTTCGCGTGTGACTAAGCTCAATATTGCGGATTTGATTCTCGACACGGGTCGCTTAAAAAATGTTAGGCGTTGTGTGAAGGTAAAATGTAGGTCTCGTGCGTAAGAGTTGTCACGCACGTTAAAGATTTCTACCTTGATTAACCCTGTGAGTATAATTTACGAACGAACAATCATGCATAAAGTTGATTCGCAAATCAACCTCCTTTTTCCAGTTTCATGTACCCCCCCCCCCCACTAAGGAAGTATCACACCAATTAAAAAACCTGTCAGGGAAGGTCTAACATTAAGACCTCCCCTGTAATCTAATAGAAGGAACTCTTGCGATGGCAATGGGCCGAACCACTATCGTGACCCTAGTATCAAACCCAAAGTCAGTGAAACGAAAAATTGCGAAGTAGCAGATGTTGAAAGATAGAGCAGAAGATAGAGACAAGTATTGTCAACGTAGAAAAAGAGGTCCTGTCTAGTCGAACAAATAAAACTAACAGACGTAGTTGGAAACCTTCTTTTTTAGGAAAGGACCGAGGGTGAACAGCCAAGGAAGGGTAGGTTGGTGTTGTCAAGTGACTTTGCAAAAAATTAAGCGGTAGGCCCATTATAGACAGGTTAATAACGCGATAGAAAGAAAGTGCCTTCAAGAATAATTGTCAAGACACGTGAAAAAGAAAACACGTGGCGTCCACGTTAATGTTCCTAAAGTAAGTAAACTGTCCTATGTGTTTGTCCAATCCGAGAAGTTTAGCTATTGTAAAAAAATTAACTAACCTTACTAACGCATATTTCTTAAATCAAATTTATTTAAAGAAACTAAAGTAAACAAATATTGTAAGTATATATGTTAGTCGACTAAAGTCGTAGTCAATTCCTCGGGATTGACTCGTATCCTCTAATTCATACGTAATTGCCGAAACTTTATTCACAATTGTCAATGGCCCCACAAAATTAGGTGCAATTTATTATTGATGTATTCAGCTGCATCTGAAATAGCAAACTTTTTTTTCCAAACTTTATTTTCAACTGAATAACTAACTTCCCTCGGTCGCAAATCATAATCATGTTTTGATTTCTGATATGCAATTTCAAAATTTTTCGATGTCTTGATATATCATTTCTAGTTGTGGATCCTGTTTGGATAAATGGTTTCCTATCTGTCAACTGAATGTCCGTTAAATTTTCTGACACTACTCTGTCTCCATAAGGTGTATCTTCTAAAATAATTTCTCAACCAAAGTTTACAGAATAAGTCTATGTAAACAGGGTTCAACATGTAAAGTCTGAAATAATAATCCTTTAGTCGTAGATAATTCACCATCTAATTAAAGCTGTTACTTTTTTTCGTGGCAGTCACGTTGGGCGCCAAATTTATGCTACGTAACACCAAGAAAGCCAAAGAAATGACCCGGCTCAATCGGAGAGTAGGGGGGGTTGCAGAAAGCCGACTGACCTATGATGTATGTGGCGGTAAGGAGTTAGTAACAGTACCTGCAATAAAAGAAATTAGAATGGTAAACCTGCAATAAAAAAGATTAGTCCTGCAAACCTGAAATAAAGAAAAAGCATAACAGCAATGAAAATTCTAAGTTATTCAGTACTTTGTAGAATGTAAAAAAAAACTGTTTAGATAATCTATATAATATAACAACTGTAAAAACAATACAAAAATTTTTAGTACAGAGTGAGGTAATATTGGGGAGTAGCAGAAACGTTTCCTCACACACCAATTAAACATAAATCAGACAAAATATTAACAAAAGATAAATAGATAAGACATAATTGATATGAGTAATTCAGCAGTATTGATTTTTTTTCTTTCTTTTTTTTTTCTTAATCGCAGGCAAGTCTATTGGGAAAGGTATCAGAACGACGAAGATATGGCAAAACAAACGGATAGATATTTAAAGTAATAACAAGTAAGAAATAGTTCAACTTACAAAAAGTCCTTCCGCAACGCCTCCTTGCAACTGAAGTGTGGGATTCACGAGGTCCTGCACTAGCGAAGCACTTCACCCTTGATTGTGAGGGTGTTGATGGAATTCTTTACACTTTACACTAATTACACCTACGTATTTCACTGGTGTTAGCAGCAGACATTATCAGGCTGATGGAACTGTATAACTAAAAAGAGACATAATACCCAAACATGCGGTTTCCATACACCAAGAAACAATAAAACATATAGTAAGAATAATGGATATTGCTATTTTCTTTTTATTACCACGCCTTGAGGGAATACTTGCAGGAAATTGTAACTCAGTTCGAGTTTCTTTTACAAATATGGATTTCATGATAACGAGATTCACTAATAAAGCTCAAAACGGTTTAATCCAAATATAGATTGATGCGATTTTATTTAAATACGCGAATTTTAATCTTATCATTTTAATAGTTTATGCAAGTGGTATCAGGATATCTATAATGGGTTCAATCATTTCCGCGAATTCCTGCTACCCATTCTAGCTAATAAAATAGCAACATGCTGATTTCAATTTTTTTTAATTATTTAAAGATTTATTAATAGAACTAGAAACATCGACGAACTCAGACATATCTTTAGTACAATGTTGCAATTGCAAATGTCGTATAGAAATTATTGTAAACAAACCACAGCATAATAAACATTATAGTAAAGACAGCGAATACCATTAAGTCACAGTTTTTCAAAGCAACAAGTAAACAGTATTTTTAACGTAATATCTCGGAACCAAACACGAAACTCCAAACACAATTAATAAAGCCACAAGGAAACAGTATTTTGAACGTAATATCTACATAGAAACCAAGCACGAAAACTAACAACGTAACGTAATTAACATCTAGGAACTCAACACGAAACTAACAACGTAACGTAATTAACATATAGTAACAAAGGACAAACTACAACTCCCAGTCTGTAGATATAAAATTGTTGTTATTCCAACCGCTTATCGCCTATCAACTCGACTCGTATATCCACATAAGGAACAAAATTTATATCTACTAATTAATTGCGAGCTGTTCATGATTTTCCATAAGTTGGACAGTAATTTATTAATGAAAATCAATCTTCAAATTATCTACTTTTAAAGTAATACCGACGAGTTAATAAATATAAAACAAAAGATAGTAGTTGCAGAAATGTATTTACAAATTTGGTAAAGCGGAAAAGGTTAAACTATTAAAAATTGCCGGTTACAAAGCTCAAAGACAAAAGTATCAGGTGAGTTGGCACTCAAAATTGTTTTGAACAGAGCTCAAAGATTTTTTTCCGGATAATTTTCGCGTGTTAAAAGTAATACGCCCCTGAAAGAACTCCTTTTGCTTCCATTGAAACCACCCTATTGCCACTAGAGCTAGTTGGCAAAATCGTTTCTGTTACGTTTTAGACCGTTAGTGTTAAATTTACACGTAACAGATATTTGGCGCCCAACTATTTTCTCCCATACACCTCAGGGAATATTTTGTATTAGTAATAAAACATTTCTAACGATAACCTAGCCACAATACTATTTTCGCACGTGTACCCGTTCGAGTATAGTTTCTTAGCAGTAGAACATTCCTAAGAGTAACCTTATCTCAAAACTATTTTCGCACCTGTGCCGGCTTGGGTACTTTTTCTTAGTAGTAAAACACTCCTAACAGTATCCCTACCTCAACACTATTTTCACATATGCGACTGCTGGGTATTTTTTCTTAGCAGTAAAACTTTGCTAACAGTAACCTTACCAAAACACTATTTTCGCAAATGTGCCCGTTTGAAAATTTTTCTTAGTATTACAACATATCGAACACTAACCTAACCTAAACACCCATTCAGACGTTTCGATATTTTGTCTCAGAAGTGAAACATTTCTGACGGTAGCCTAACCTCAACACTATTTTTGGCCATGTACCTTAGGGGATATTTTGTCTTAGTAATAAAACATTCCTAACGGTAACTCAATCTCAAAACTATTTTTGCACAAGCACTATGTAGAGTATAGCTTTTTAGTAGTAACACATTCCTAACAGCAACCTTACCTGAACACTATTTTTGCACATGTGCCCGTTTGAGTATTTCTTCTTAGTAGTAGAACATTCCTAATAGTAACCTTATTTTAACATTATTTTCGCCCAACATTTCTAACGGTAGCCAAACCTCAACACCATTTTCGTGTTTGGGTACTTTTTCTTAGTAGGTATACATTAAAAAAGATACCCTAACATCAACATTTTATTAGCATATTTGCCCGTTTGAGTATACTTTCTTATTAATAAAACATTCTTAACAGAAACCTCACCTCGACACGGTTTCCGCCCATGAACCGGTTTGAAAATTTTTTTAGTATTTTTTACTCTTACAACACTCCTACCAGTAACGCAACCTCAACGCTATTCTCGCACATATACCCGTTCGTGTGTAGTTTCTTAGTATTAAAACATCCTTACCAGTAACATACCCTAAACACATTTTTCGCCCATTCATCCGTTTCGCTACTTTGTCTCAATAGTAAAACATTTCTAACGGTAGTCGAACCTTAACACTATTTTCTCCCATACACCTTAGGGGATATTTTGTCTTAGTAATAAAACATTTCTAACGGTAACCTAGCCACAATACTGCTTTCGCACGTGTACCCATTAGAGTATAGCTTCTTAGCAGTAAAACATTTTTAGGAGTAACCTTATCTCAAAACTATTTTCGCACCTGTGCCAACTTGGGTATTTTTTCTTAGTAGTATAACATTCCTATCAGTAACCTTACCCCAACACTATTTTCGCTCATGTGCCCGTTTGGAAATTTTTCTTAGTATTAAAACATTCCTAACAGTAACCTAACCTAAACACAATTTTCGCCCATGCAGACGTTTAGATATTTTGTCTCAGTTGCGAAACATTTCTTATGGTAGTTATATATTTAATACTTGGCTTATAGCCGTAATTGTGAGCGTTGCTTCCTGTCTATATCTGACATAAGTAAAAATTTGACAATGTCAGATATGATTGACAAAAATGCTAAACGTAATTGAAAGTTAGGTTTATATATAGTTCTGTACACGATCTGAATTTGTAAATTTCCCAATTATAATCATCGGTCTCGGTGGCGTAATTGGTAAACGCACAGTTCCGGCAAAACTGAGATGCAGGTTCAAGTCCTGACCAAGAACTTATATTTTCCTTTTTTCAATTACTAGCTCGATTTGAAATGATTATTTGGGCTTTGCATAAAGGTCTAAGTTATTATTTTATCTTATTAATTGTTATATATATATATATATATATATATATATATTGCAATGATATTGTCCCTCGCCAGATGTATAACGACCAATTGTTTGCTGATCGCTACCTCTCTGTCTAAAATAATTTAAGTTTAACACAATTAATTTTTATGCCCCAACTAGCTCAGTGATACCCCGCACAGAGTGAACGACGATATGAAAACAGAGAATTTTTACCCACTCCCGTCTAACACTCCATATACTTGCATAATAATGCAAGCGAAATTCACCAAAATTCATATAATAGGCAAAGAAAATTTACAATTTACTCTTTACAGAAGTTTTAAATCAAAATAAATATTTCTATCAAATTTGTTCATTACAAAGATTATAACCCTCTTTACACCTTTTTAATGTCAACTAAACCAGCAAAAAAATTGTAATTTACCATGAATATTTCTTTGAACGTTCAAACAACTATTTCCCTTTTTAAAAAGTACCTTTTCGTACCAACTAAAATTTTGTTGACCTTTTACGCAAATATTCAAATTACATGCAATTTTTAGGCTAGTCTAATATTTAAAATAATAAAAGTATCATACTATAAATTTAAAAGATGATTCTGACCTTTTGTTCCTGCTGTAACTTCGTATTAGAACTTCCTGATGCAAATCGGTTGATCGTTCTGTAGTTAACCTTCAGTTTGGCGTGCTCCCAATACTTCAAAAATATTTATCAGCAACTTGGAGTTGTTTTTGAAGTACTAACTCTGTCTTTGGAGTAAATTTAGTTTCAATTTTAGTTTCCCATAGTTGATTTAATCTCGATTTAGTTAAACGTTATTATATAGTTTCCCGTACTTAGAGTCGATTTTAATTTCCCATACTTAGAGTCGATTTATAGTTGTTTCCTTACTTACAGTCGATTTATAGTTGTTTCCTTACTTAGAGTCAATTTATAGTTTTGTTCTTACTTAGTGTCGACTTTAATTTCCCATACTTAGAGCCCTAAATAAATTGTAAAAATTTTGTTTATATTAATTAAATCTAGATTTACGTTTTATATTAACGGCATAGTTTTATACTCGTATTTCAACGCGCACTTTTATTATTTATTTCGCTTGTAATTCTTAATTTCTATTACTTGTCACTTTGACTAAATTGAAATTCACGTAATAATTTGGTTTCAACTATTACAGTTTATGAAATGCTCTCGCTTATCGGCTCTAACCGGTTTTATAAACACTTTGTTCCACGTGCTCGTATTGGTTGACCGTTCGCTATCTTGTTATTAGACCATGGCCAAGGCGTTGCCATTATGTGCTATTTTCAACCTATTGGGTTTTATTAAGTGTTGCTTGTTATAGACGCTTGATTTTGCACGTACATCAAAGCTTTGTATTGGAATTTATTACCAAATGTTATATCCTATATGCTTGAACCTGCACGTAGCCGTAATTTTTAGTGTTCATACTTTGTTTATCTATTATGAGTTTTAATCAATGTGGCAATTCCTACATTTCAAACGACACCTACGGTTTTGCCTCAATTCTTTATACTTTATGAAATATGCAGGCTTTTAAATGTTTACTATACAAACTGGTATAAATTATATGTGTGTTATTGACTTATATTTCTTACGCAAATGCATCTAGATTGAACGAAGTTTTATTTTACCTTTATTTTGCTATAAATATGCCGAATTTGTATTTATCTTGAGCTTAGGATGTTTTCAATGTTTTAAAATGATTGAATCTCGATGAATGTGGTTACTACTGAATGTGCTTCCTTTAGTTGACTGTAGCTTATTATTGATTTTATACAGTGTGATATGTATTTGCTTTTTGCATAATGAACAAATTATTTACATTTTATGATTTATACGTTTGGTTTTCGTGGTTTTTATGATATCTACATGAAGTTTTCCTCTCTTGTGACCTTATATACCCTTAAATAACCCTATTAACATAGCAATATATATATACATATATATATATATATATATATATATATATATACTATGGATTTTTAAGCTTAGATAGGTGTACTGAAGTCGATCATTTATTTATTTGTAGGTATCTTGTATGTAGAAATTAATTTAGAATTTAAAACATGTCAATATAATTAAATAGGTATAAAATTAGGTAAGATAATGTAGGTTTAATGTCTATGCTTCAATTTAGAACTAGGATAATAATTAATTAATAATAAGATCGATGGCAAGGTTACAAATCGTGTACAAATATTATTATAATAGCTTTTCATATAAGAGTGGTGTAAAAATCAATAATTTCTTAAAGGTAGCATACGATAAAACATTGTGTAACTGTACAAGGTTGAACATTCGAAAACAAGGCTAGAAGATGATATGATGAGAGTAGAAGCGAGATAATAGTATGTACGCGTATAGGAATATTTTCCAAAAGCGTTTAGAACGTGTAGTGGATGAAACAAGCATCTAAATTTCATATTATAAACATATTTAACCATTGTAGGTAGCAAGAGTAAATAATAGGGATGGATATTGATTCAAAAGCTTTTCTAAGATTTAAAACCGTTTAGTTTACAAAAAAGGCAGTTATATTATATTAACAAGAAGTTTTTAAACATGTTTTGAAGAAATTTTCCTAGTATAATTAATTTATAAACAAACGTAAATCGTCGAAATTTTCTTGGATTTTGTCAAGAAGGGTAGATTAAAACGTTGAACAAATAACAAAAATTCTAGGTAGTGTTGGTTAGTGCTGTCAATTAAATAGATTTATAAGTGGAATTTGCAAACAGCTGTTGTCAGTTACAAATGCGGCTTGCAAACGAAGAAACAAAGAGAGATTATTAGTTAGAATAGATACAAATAACATAGGTGTAGGTAAACAATAGCGTTCGTTGGCTTAGGTGATGAATACAAAGTTTAGTGGAGTGAGAACAAAGTAAAAGATAGGCGATGGTAGAGCGTATATATAGAAGTGGAATAAGTATAGCACCTGTTAACATAGGCATAGCTTGAACGTTGTTTAGAAGGGGATAAGCGGTTGGTCGTTCTACGATACAGTTTGAAGACAAGGTAGAAGGATAGTTGATTTGGCATGTAGGTTAGAGTGAAATAGGTATAACATGGGTTGCATTAGAGGCGTATTTAAATATTAACTTTTGTCAGTTGGGTTGAATATACAAGAACGGGATTGTTAAAATTCGACAAAAATCGTTTAGTTAGGCGTGAGTGTCGGATGGAGTTGCTTGTGTACGTTAGTAGGAAAGTTTTAAGAATTGGGTAACCGTTGGAAGTGTACGTAGAAATTGAATGTTTGTATTATAGAAAGTTTGACGAATTTTAACATGCTTTGAAGGGGGAAGAAGGATATATAAACACCATGAGATGGTTGTAGGGTCGTCTTTACTCCATTTAGTCTCTTAGTCTCCGAGTTCGGATAGCGTAAAGATTTCTATAACTGGACGATGGCTCCGAGAGCAAAATACTTTAAGGAGTTGAATAAAAGAATACTCTACGTAAGAAAAGATTATTGTAATTTTAATTTATACTAAGTGTGCAAAACTATACAAATGGAAATCGAGTAGATGTCAGTGGTTGGTCAGTTTGGTTGTGTACCAAGAATGGTATTAGCAGCAGAGCTTTGAGAATTTGGATGCACCTTCAATGTGGTAGAGGAGTTGATTTCGTGATCAAATGGTTGCAGCTGGCAGTTATGGTTATTGCAAGTTAGGTTGGAGTGTTCCTGTGTTCCGCAGTCTCTGAGGGAATGATAGCAGGCCGTATGCAGGGATAGTATCCAGGTAACTGTTGCTTTTATTGCCTATGTGTATAAACTGGTGTAATGACTTTTATCCATTGTGAGTATAATTTATAAACTAAAAGCACAAACTTAGTGACAAATTGAACTTTTTCTGTTGTATTATTTTACTGTATTTTTATGCGGAAATTTATGTTAAAAAAGGTTTATTATGTTAGTAATATTTGTTTCTTTTGTACAAAGTAAAAGAGACTTTTTTGCTGTTTAATATGCGAAAAGTAGCACGAGAGGTTAAGGTTTTACTGGGAGCTCTTATTAAACCAAGGTTAAAGTAAAACATGTGGTAAAGCCCTGCTACTTTCTCGGATAATCAATTGGAAATAATTAATCTGGAGAATTATTGATCTCAAAATGTATTATTTTAAAAGTAGATGTATATAGTGTATAAATAATATGTGAACAAAGAGTTTACTTGTGATTTGGCGTGTATTTTTCTTTGAGTATATAATAAATGTTAGTGATTTAGCATAGCAGCTATTTTCTTTTTCATAGTTAGTTGAATGGTAGAAAGCAGCTGAGCAGCCGTGGCAAATTTCATTGCGGAGCAAAAATTTTTGAAGCTTTCTAGATTGGTAGCATTTTGGCACCCATGAACGAGGGATATCATCAGAACCAGAGTTCGAATCAGAGCAGCTTTTGCAGTATTATTGACACCTAAAGGTGGGGCTCGAATTAGCATTAGAGTATACGGACTTCATAGCATATATGACGCCTAAGTTGTGGGGCTTTTTGAGTTTATTAGCAGTCGTTGCAGCCCAGCAACTCAGACGAAGCAATTTTTGCCATCCAATCGTGGGGTTTGAAGTTTGCAGTATATGGCACCCAGAAAGTGGGGCTTTTTAGTATTAGTGAGTCACGACCAGCAACGGAGACGCAGCAAAATATACACATATACATAGAAAGGGTTGAATAACTAGACTCGACATGGACGACAAACACTGACAAAATGGGCTGCGTTCCAACATAGTTAAATAATTTCGATTGTGTGATTCACTGATTAGGTAATTAAATGTGCGAGATTGACTCCAAGTGTATTAGGCGGAGGAGGTGCGTCCAAGTCGACCAAAAGTACCTACTAGTATCTATAGTTTACTACAGAGAGTTTGTGCTTGAAAGTACTGGGTTCATAAATTACAATAGATGTAGTAAAAACAGAGCATAAAAATAACTGTTCAAGTTCATTTCATTCTTTTATTATACCACAATAAATAGTCAAAAAATCAAAATTAGGTACAATAATCATGTTTTTGCATAAAAATCTATAAAAATTCGCAATGTTTCTGTTGATTTGATATTTTGGGCATACTACAAAGCGTTTGACACAAAGTAGGAGTCTTGTGGTCTGTCCAAACTGTCTATTTTAAAGACCGACCTACTCAAATTAAGTTTGTGACGATTACTTCGTTTCTTTTTAAGCAAAGTAGTATGTGCAATAACTGATCCGTGCGCTAATGCAAAATCATTTTCATTTGTGAGGTTATGTGACTAATTTAGAAAATTAAAAATAATTACCAAAAAACTTAAAAATCTGTATTTTCTTCAATTAATTATTTTCTTGTCTATCGTTACCGAATCGTTTAAAATATATATGAAGTTTCTACTTGCAAACCTTTCCTTACCGTAGTAGCCCAAAGTTTTCTTGTGAAGGCGAAAAGATTGCAGAAATCCGATTAATAAACAGTTTCAGTTGTAATTTGGAACAAATGGTCCGCGAAAGAGTCCTACAGAGTTCCTGGATTGGCAAAGGAAGATATGTGATAATGTTCCTTTAAAGGAAAGTTAGTAATTGAGTTAAGCACGAGTAACAATTCGGGGAAAACACGATGAGATGATTTTCCAACATCAATAGAGCAATGATTCGTTGGATTTATCCTTTGTAGTCCTCATATTCACACTGTGCACAGTTTTAATTACTGGATTTAACATGGCGCACAGAGACTGACTTATTGTTCTATATGACCATCGCATTCTCTGTAACAATGGTATCATCGCATACAAATATTATATTACGAGCACGTTTTAACTTATAATTTTCGAATACGAAATCTCTGGAAATAAGAAAAGGTTGCTCGTGTTTCATACTGATCATGATTTTCGATATGTTTCCTTTTCTGGAAACATTTCGACTCGCTGTAAAAGCAGTAACAAAAGCAATAACGATTTCAATACCATTTTGAAATTCATCTGCAGAGTGAAACAAATCTCTAGATAGTGAGTTACCTTTACGCTAATTAATTTGGTACGTTCTCAATACTCCAGGGTTTAGTCTGTTTACTGTAAAGAATAAGTTTTAACATGGAATAATAAAAACAATTTACTTTCTACAGCGCTTCAGTATGATTTAACGTGCCACTGAGGCTGGGTCCCAATACTCATATAATGGTAAGTAAGCATGTAGTATTTCTGTTTGGTTTCACAACTGCGGTTGAAATAATTATGAGTATATGATAAAAATCTGATATAATAATTACTTTGCTGTAAACACTTCTTACTTCTCCAACAGATTGGCAACTCATTTTCATTGTATAACTCTGAAAGTTTTCTGATACGTAAAATATAAATTGTTCTGACTTTATAACGTTCAAGTATTGTATTACATTTGACACTAAAAAAGAACCAGATATGTTGGCATAGGTTAAAAATTAATTGTTATCTAATGACGTATTTATCATGCCCCGAATGCCTAAAGACATCAATGTAAATTGTATTCCTAAAGTTATTCTTTTTTATTTCTTCTAATCAGTTTTTTGGCATGATGTCTAACAATTTAAACATGCCTACCCTGGTTAATCCCTATAGTAAGGGGCAAAGAATACTACTATAGTAAGCCTGCTTATCGTAAAAGGCATTAAAAGGCGCAGCAAGGGGCAGCAGCCTTGCTGGCTAAAAGATATAGGAAGAGAATCGGTTGGTCTCGGGTGATCCTCATTAATTTACAAGGTTATTGGGGGTTGGCCATCACGGATGCGGCTTTTTGCTAAATTCTTTAAAAACTGCGTTGTGGAAAGATATGGGAACCTACCACAATATTTTCCAGGTATGTATCGTCTAAAACACGAACTATGTATGATGAAGAACTCACAAGTAAAATTCTTGTCCGAAGGTAAAATACCTCCTCATTCGGATTTCCTGGAGGGGGTACTTGGGACTCGTCATCATAAGAATTTAAAATAACGGTTCAATTTAGTGATAGAAACTTAGAATGTAAGGTCATTACTTAGAGTAGATAAGTTAACGAATTTATTAGTCGAATTGAGAAAAGAAAACCTGGACATTTTAGGTATTAGTGAGGTGGGATGACTAGATAGTAATAGCTTTTGGAAAGCTAATTATAGAATAATTACAACTTCTTCCACTAATGGACAGACAGGGGTAGAAATAGTGTTAGGTAAAAGATTAGGACGTAAAGTTAAAGAGTACTTACAATTTAGTAATAGAATAATTATGGTTAGATTGAGTACGAAATCCACAGACACTGTTTTAGTACAGGTTTATATGCCAACAATTCAGTATGAGGATGAGGAAGTAGAAAAGATATACTAGGATATAAAGTAAAAGGAGATGAGAATTTAATAGTTATGAGCGATTTAAATGCGTCAGTGGGAGAAAGTAATGAGGAAAAAATGGTAGGAAAATTTGGGTATGGTAGACGAAATGATAGAGAAGAAAGGTTAGTTGAGTTTTGCCAGGAACTGTAAACACCCTATACGAACAACATGTTTGAAGAAGATATACCTGGAAAACGCCAGGTGTTAGTGCTAGATACCAAATAGATTATATTTTAGTTAAACAAAGATTTAGAAACCAAGTTAAAAACTGTCGTAGTTATCCAGGGGCTAATATAGATAGCGATCATAACTTAGTTAAAATAAAGTGTAATTTAAAATTTAAAAAATTGAGAAAGACTAAAAGAGAGGGATGGGATCTAGGGAAGCTTAATGATAGTGAGGTAAAAGAGGAATATAAACAAGTATTAGATAATAAGATCAAAAAGGTAGCTATAGAAGCGAACATAGAAAATAGATGGAAAGAAATAAAAAGGGATGTACATGATACAGCAACACTGACTATAGGTAAGAAAAAAGTAAAAACGAGAAAACCATGGGTAACAAAGGAGATATTAGATATAATAGAGAATAGAAGAAAGCTTTAACCTTTCAGAGAATTGGATAGAGAAAGTAAGCAAAAATATAATAGAGTCAAAAATAAGATAGTACATGAGTGTAAAAAGGCTAGAAATAAATGGATGGAAAAGAATTGTAATGGAATACAAAATGATTTGAGAGTAGGTTAGACAGACAGGGCTTACAGGGCAGTTAAAACGTTTTTCGGGGAATATAGGAATAAATATAATGGTATTAAAGAGCAGAATAATAGGCTTCTAATAAATAAAGTTGAGGTCGCAGATAGATAGCAAAGATATTTAGAAAATTCATATAAAGGAGACGATATGGATGAGTTAGAGAACGACCGACAAGAGGATGTAGAAATAGGGTTCTCAATATTAAGAGAGGAATTTGATAGAGTTGTTAGGGATCTTAAACTAAATAAAGCGCCGGGGATAGACGATATACCCGCAGAATTAATAAAATATGCAAGGAAGAAAACTTTAGACAGATTATATGAAATGTAAAAGTAATATATGACACAGGTGAGGTCCCGATGATTTCGAGAAAAATATTATTATCCCAATCCCAAAAAATCAGGAGCTGATAGGTGTGACAATTTTAGAACGGTTCCAAAATACTAACAATAGTAATTAAAAATAGAGTAGAGGCTTTGACTGAGAATTATTTAGGCGAAGACCAATATGGTTTTCGTAAAGACAGAGGAACTAGAGAACCGATGCTAATGATTAAGGTAATTATCGAAAAAAGGTTACAAGAAAATAAAAAGACTCATTTCGCCTTTGTAGATTTAAAAAAGCATTTGATAGGGTTAATAGGATTGTTATGTTCAGGGTTTTGCAAAAAATAGGAATCTCTCATAGGGATAGAAAAATTATTTACAGTCTATATAAAAACCAAAGCGTAGTAATTAGATTTGATGAAATAGGAAAGGAAGCTAAGATTAGAAATGGTGTTAGATAGGGCTGTATATTATCTCTTTTGATTTTTAATGTTTATATTGGGGAAGCTTTAAACTTAGCTAGAGGGAGAAAAAAGATAGGTATTAATGTACAGGGACAGAAAATTAACGTTACGTTGCGGAAGTTATAGCCATTATAGCAGAGTCTAGAAAAAGTAGTATTATTGATAAAATAAATACAACACAAAGAAGTTACTCCGTGGGCGCGAGCTATGTATCCCACAATCCATGTATGTATAACAAAATAGGAATTATTAGAAATCATTAAGAAATTATTAAGTCAAGTGCAACAATGTAATTCAAAGATAATTAAATAAAGGTTGTTAACAATTGTGAGAACGAATGCAATACATTGTATTCCAGACGATAATGATACTGCAGGTGGCAGGTCACAGACGGTTAAGAACCATGATAACTTAAAAAGTAAGATTGTTACATTGTATTATAAATAGTATTAAGAAATAGGCAGCCATGAGCTCTGCAAGTTCCCACAGACATGTGAGGGGCAGGGACAACATAAATACCCCGGGAGCCCCAAGACAGTCAGTTAGTCTACAGTATTTCAGCTTTAACATTGCAGTTTGCTTAGGCTACTTACTCATATTAGTTCAATTATTAATTAGTTTCGATTTAGAATATTTTTAATCAAGTTTGTCAAAATTCTATACTATATTAATATCTGTTTAAACCAAATAAATTGTTAAGTTTTTGGAAGTAGTTTTTAAAAACACCGCCCCCAAGGCTTGAAACGTAACTGGCGTAATCAGTAGGATCCATGAGGGCACTACAAATCCAAAAATCAGAAGACTGGTGACCAAGAATTCAATTCCCAATTCTGGAAGAACTCAAGCAAAGTTGGAAGAGGTACAAGCATCGACTGAAACAAACCAAACAAATTTGGAAGAAGTACAAGAATCAACCGAATCCAAAGAAACACAACGTGGACGAAGTACAAAATAGACCGAACCCTCAAACAGAAAGCAAAAGAAACAGACGATAAAAATTTTGTAAGTTCAATTTTCTAAACCAATTGATTCTTTTAATAAATTTATTGATATTAGCTAGTAAAATAAATTTTTTTATTATTTTATGTATGTACATATTTTTTTGCAATTTATGCCATTTTATAAAAATAATTTACTAAGAAAAATTATTTTCAACAACGAAAAATTATTTTTAAAGCAAGAGACTTTTTACGCAATTATTAGTACAATTATTACGAATTATTAATAAACCAAAACATAACAGACGCACGTTATTAATACAAAACAAAAACGATTTTAAAATTTAAAAATAGAACGCAATTAATTTTTACCAATTTATCAACGAAAGCTTAATGCACAAAACACAATAACGATTAATTATAGAAACGATTTATTCAAACCTAACCTTTATCGCATTTCTATAAGTTAAACACCTTAGTGTCTAAATTATAGAAGCACTTTGCAACTATTATTAAATTAACACATCACAAATTAACAAAGCCTGCAAATCCCCAACGCAAATTCTCATCATTGAATAAAAACCATTCAGTACGAATATACTAATTATAGCAAAACGATTACTGAAAGATTCATTCAAGAACGCGCATGGCAACTTTATAAAAAGTAACGTTCAAACGTGACATTGTATGATTAAATACTTTAGCACGAAGTAATTGATTGTAAAATACGCGATTTAATTTATCACCGACTAAAACAAAATCTTTCTAGAGACTTAAAACTTATAATTTAAAACAATTTATTGTATAATTATAAAAGGAGACTTTGATGCAACTACTGTAACGAAACAGTAGACTGAAAACTTGCAACTTTATATTTAACATTCAAGGTGACGAGACAATACAATTACTGAGAAACTATACACTTACCAATTACAACACCTGCGGAGACGAGATAAGTAAAGCAGACTCAATTAATCAGCAGGACTGAAATAAAGACGTAATTAAACCTAACTAGCCCAACAAAACATACAAAGTATAACGCAAATTATTGCAACAATATTAATCTACGTAGAAACGTTTTTGAAAATTAAGACCCGCGACAATTATCACATTCGTGAAGTATAAAAATAAACGAATTTAAGGCTACAGCAACTAACCAGACCTTACCAAGCACGGATCCCTCAATTCAATTAAAGTACCGTATAACTACGTACAAAATACAAGTAACTCGATTCTTGAAATAACCCGACATAATCCAAACTAAAAATTAACAAACCCAGCTAAAAAGTAACGGTACAAACCGCAAAATAAATCTCATATTTTTACAAAAATTTAAAATTAATTAAAACCAAAAGTAACTATTAATTATTAGAACAACCCGTAATAATCATGAGTTCAGATATAACAATTTATCTCGAGAGCACCCCCAATTCAATGGGGATCAAGCTTTGCTAGGAAATTTCATTACAGCGGGCGAAATATTTTTGAAAATGTATTACTTTCACGCCTGATAATAAGTAAACTGACCGGACAGGCACTAACGCTAATAGCCAGCCGATATGACTTAAAACAGTGGGAAAACTTTAAACGCATATTAATTGCATATTTTGAAAACCAAAGAAATATAAAATGTCTTATCCGCAACCTGATTAATCTAAGAATAGAAAGTAACCAATCCCCGTATCAATTCGGAATGAAATGCCAAGACGTAAGAAGTTTAATATTAACAAAATTAAAAATCGAAGAACCCGACCAAATTATCCGACTTTTAAAAACAAACATGTACGACGAAATGGCACTGGACACCTATATAAACGCATTGTCAGAACGACTATCAGATAAAATCAGATTCTAACATCCCCAAAAATTTAGAAGAAGCCATGAATATGATCATAGAAGAAGAAAACGTAATGTACTACCGAAACAAACTATATAACCCCAACGCGAATAAAAGTTATTCACCAATAAAAACCATACAAGCCGCGAAACAAACAATCACCCAACCAAAATTCACTCCATTTAACGCACAAACGAACCAACCGCGAAGTAATAACTCAAATTTTAATAACACGAATTGTAATAATCAATTCAAACAATTTCCAAGACCAACGTTCAACTCAGATCTTACGAAGCCCACATTCACACCAAGATTCAACCAAAATATGAACCAACAAAGACCAGCATTCAGCGCGAACCCTATTGGAAATACACCGATGAGAAATAATAATAAGAAGTAGAAGAATTTGACAATGACTAGAATAATTACATTCACCCTAGTACAAACGATGAATCAAACCATTAAAAAAATTACGAACGTGACGAACCATATGAAAACTACGAGGAGGACGACGAAGAAAACGCGAGCTCAAATTTTCAGATAGACCGATTTATATACGACCAAACCTAATAAATTTAAATAATATTAATCACCTAGTACTACCATATATAGAAATACCCCACGCAGAATTTAAATTACTAATTGATACCGGATCCTCAAAAACACTAATTAGCCCCCGAACCGTAAAAAAATACTATTTAGATTTTGTAAAAAGAGAACCATTTAAAATTAAAACAGCCCATCGAACGATCATACACCAATTCGTAGCTAATATACCCTTACCAAAAATCTTCAAAGTAAAAATGAAACACAAATTTTGTATTTTTGAATTCAACGATAAATACGACGGACTAATACGGATGGACCTTCTAAGGAAATTAGGAGCCAACATTGATATAAAAACCGTTTACTAAGAACAAAACACAGACGAATCCCCATTAAATTTCAATATACCCAAACCGAGCAAAAATACACGATAGAACCCCGAACAGAGAAAAAAATTAAAATCCCAGTAAACTCAAAAAATAACGTAGAAATCATAAACCACATAACACTTCAACAAGGAGAAGAAACCCCCACCGCATTAGTACAAATATAAGATAATTATGCCACTACGACGATTCTAAACTAAAATAACTACCCTGTAGAACTATCTTACAAATCCTATTAACGTAGAGGAATTAAATTTTAACGAAACGGAAATAGATGAAAATATAGAAACGATTACAACCCCGTAGAATACGACAATATGTTAAGAAAAAATTTAAATAACATTTGCTTCGCTACCGACATTAACAAAGAAGAGCAGAGAACATAAAAACTTATGTTTTGAATACCGCGATATATTCTATTGTGAAGGAATACCCTTAACCTTTACCAATACAGTTAAACATAATATAGAACTAAGGGATAACAAACCAATCCTTACGAAAGCATACAGACTACCTCAGGCAAGCCAGGAAGAAGCCGACAGACAAGTAGCAGACTTATTAGAACAGGATATCATACAACACTCCAACTCACCATGGAGCAGCCCCGTATTAATAGTACCTAAGAAATTAGACGCCTCAGGCAAGAGGAAATATCGAATGGTGATAGATTACAGAAATCTAACTGAAAAAACGGTAGATAACAAATATCCACTAACCAATATCACCGAAATTTTAGACAAGTTAGGAAAGTGTCAATATTTTTCAACATTAGACTTCGCATCAGTATACCGCCAAGTAGAAATGGACGAGAAAGACACATCAAAAACCGCATTTAGCACACCTAGAAGACATTATGAATATAAACGAATTCCATTTGGAATAAAAACGCACCCGCTACTTTTCAGCGAGTCATGGACAATTTATTATGAGGAATACACAAGGAGAAATGTCTTGTGTACCTAGACGACATCATAGTTTATTCAACATCACTGACAGAACACATTGAAAACTGAGAGAAGTATTCGAAAGATTAAGAAAGGCGCATTTTAAAGTACAACTAGATAAGAGCGAATTTTTACAGAAAGAAGTATCATTTTTAGGACATGTAATAACACCCCAAGGAGTTATGCCAAACCCCGATAAAACGAACGCAGTACTAAATTACCCCCTACCAAAAACGAACAAAGAAATTAAAGAATTTTTAGGACTTAGCGGTTATTACCGCAAATTCATTAAAGGTTACGCCTAGATAACCAAGCCCCTGACAAATTGTTTAAAAAACGGAAATAAAATTGAACACACCTTCGACTTCATTAAAGCTGTAGACAAAATTAAATGTATACGACAGACGCATCAAATGTAGCCCTAGGCGCAGTATTGAGCCAAGGAAAAGTAGGTAGCGCTAAACCAATCGGCTACGCATCCAGAACCCTAAATGAGACCGAACAGAAATATAGTGCAATCAGAGAAAGAATTATTAGCTATGATTTGGGCAATAAAATATTTTAGACCATACCTTTACGGACGAAAATTTTATATATACACAGACCACAGCCCATTAGTATGGCTATGCAAACTTAAAGAACCAAGCTCAAAATTATAACGATGGACAATCAGACTTGAGGAATACGATTAGGAAAGTATATACAAAAAAGGAATTTATAACAGTAACGTAGACGCCCTGAGTAGAATACAGCTCAACGCACTAGAAACGGAATCAATTATAGGAAACGTAGACGAGACGGAAATAAGAGAAGATCCCAAAAACATAGACACAATACATTCGACACAAAATGAAGAACCAAAATCCGCGATTAAAATTTTAAACGAAGTAATCGGTATAAATCCAAATCAATTTATAATTACCGAAGTTTTAACTAACCCCAATCCTGTAGAATATACAAAAGTAGATAATAAGAAAATATACCAAATTCAAATAACCAAGGCGGACAACGAGGAACAAATAATTAAAATTCTAAAAGAATATACCCCCGAGAAAAAGCGATTTTACTTTTATTTCCACACTAAACATTTATATAAACGATTTTTAGAACTATACGTTAAATTATTTAATAATTCCGGCCCTGAACTTATCCGATACACAAGAAAATTAATAACCTAGACGACTCTGAATAAATAAACTTCATAATAAGAAATCAACACGAAGGCAAAACCAACCATCGTGAAATTAATGAAACGTTAAAGCAACTTATAAGACGATACTATTTTATAGATATAAAAAAATTAACCACAGACTTTATTAACCAATGTGAATTATGCAACAAAGCAAAATACGACATGACACCTCTAAAGATACCCTTGATGTTAACCAAAACACCCCACAAGCCGTTCAAAAAATTACATGCAGACACTCTAGTAGTAGAAGCACAAAACTTTTTAACCATTGTAGATGCATTCATCAAAATAGGCCAAGCAATAACCATCACTTTTAAAAATAGCATTGACGTAACACAACGATTTTTACAATACTTTATATTTTATGGCACACCTGTAACCATAACTTTAATTTAAAAATGAGACGAAATAAAACACTTTAGAACTCCACAAAATAAAAATTCAATTTATAACTGAAAACCACCCTGAATCGAACGGATTAATTGAAAGATTACATTCAACCCTGTTAGAACAAATCAGATTACTAAGACTAACTTACAAGAAAGAACACATCACCAACTTAATGTCACACGCACTAATTACCTACAATAATACAATTCTCTCATCCACAAATTTCGCAGCTCTAGAATTAACTTTAGGACATTCAGAATCCCGCAACCCTTACGACATACATTATGACAAGGTAGTATATCAGCAATATACTAAAGATCACAAAGAGAAACTAAAAATAACTTATGATAAGGTAAAGGATAAATTAGATAACGACAGAGAACGTATCATCACAACCCGCAATAAGAATGCCGGCGCAAATAAATTTTCAATAGGACAAACCGTGTACGAGAAAAACTTCCAAAGTAAACGACACAAAACGGCACCCAAGAATGTAGGCCCGTTTAAAATTAAGAGAATTTCAGATAAAAATATAGCCGTAGTAGACACCGGCAAGACAGTAAAATACATTCATTTAAAAAACCTAAAACACTCTGTAATTTCAGTTGGACAATCATCACCCCTACCGTCAATCTCGGCCCAGGTAGAACAGACAACGAAATACCAATTGAAGACATAAAAAACAACGCCGGTATACCACCAATAAAATGGGAAGTATGCAAAATACAATAGACTATTGGACATTCGCACAAAAATTCGATTTAACGGAAGTATAACGAGAATCTCAAACAAATCAAAGACAATTATTTTAGACTAAAACAATCAATGGACACCGCCAAATTCGGAAAGGAATACGCCATAGAAATGATAAATTATAACAGCGTAATAGAAAACATTTTAAGAAATATAGAAGATAAATTTAACAGATTAATACCCACAGAACAAATTGCAAGACGAAAAAGAGGACTAATTAACGGACTAAGTAACATAATAAAAGCTATCACAGGCAATTTAGATAATCAAGACGCAGAACGTTATGACAACGCAATACAACAGCTAATTGAAAATCAAAACGATATAAAAAACCATTATTAGCAACCAAATATCTCTAACCCAATCAACTATAATAAAATTCAACAAAACATTTAGAAAGCTAGTAATAAATCAAGATAGTATAGCCAATAGAATACAAACCCTTAAAACGAACATGCAAACTACCATGTTAGGAATACGAGACTTAATTAGATTCAATCCAATATTCACTCAAATAATATCAACCCTTACTTTAATCCAACCAATTTTAGACACTTTAGAAAACGCTGTAACATTTGCAAAATTAAACACCCTACACTCTAGTATCATAGAACCAACTGATTTATTAAAGGAAGTATTAAGAATTAGATCATTTATAACTAACAGTAAATTACCCTTTGATGTAACAGAATCAAACATTCTTATATTTGAAAAAACAGCTATAGTAAAAACCATGTAAAGAACAATGAAATTACTTTTTTAATAGAAATACCAATAGTAGAAAGTAACAATTATAATTATTATCATTTATTTGCTTTTCCAATAAAAATTACTAGCATGTATCAAGTTATCATACCCAAAACCAAGTTCCTATCCTTAAATGAACTAAGATATGGTTATACAAACGAAAAATGTACCGAAGTAACACCAAATGAATATTTATGCCAATTGTTAACAACAACCACTATTCAAGAAGACAGCCCTTACGAAGTACAATTACTAAAATTTTCAAATCATTACGAAAACTGTGAAGCAAAACCCGTACAGATCACCAACATGAAAATTCAGAAAATCACAGAAAAGAAATGGATTGCCATATTTCCAACAGAGATAATAGCAACCGTCTACTGCAATCAAGACGAGAATAATCTAGCATTAACCGGAAGCGAATTAATCACCCTTAAAGAAGACTGTTATAAAATTGAAGAATGAATCCTCATAGTATATCAAGAACCCACAGCAACCAAGAAACTCGCAAATCTACCATAGCTACAATTCAAGACAACACAAACTGAAGATGAAAAATAATCAAGAAACCCATGCAACTGAAACATCTAGACTTAGACGGGCTCAACCACGCCATGAAAATAATGGACAATTATAAAGAACACTTAAGTGAGTTAAAAGTGCCGAAATTACACTACAATAACATAAGCGTCTGTACAATTTTATTAATCATTTTACTAATTTTTCTAATTATATATGTATTTTACAAAATATATCTTAGGTATAAGAACAAAGAAGATCATTTTAGACTTAAGGAAACAAAGATAAATAAAGAAACAATAGATGCACCCTTAGGGACAATGAATTTTAAACAATGAATTTTATGAATTTTTAAAAATTAAGCAAAGGAAACCTTAATTTTTCATTTACGTCGGAAGGTGTTATGTATCCCCCAATCTATGTATGTATAACAAAATAGGAATTATTAGAAATCATTAAGAAATTATTAAGTCAAGTGCAACAATGTAATTCAAGGATAATTAAACAAAGTTATTAACAGTTGTGAGAATGGATGAAATACATTGTATTCTAGACGATAATGATACTACAGGTGGCAGGTCACAGACGGTTAAGAACCGTGATTACTTAGAAAGTAAGATTGTTACATTGTATCATGAATAGTATTAAGAAATAAGTAGACATGAGCTCTGCACGTTCCCACAAACATGTGAGGGGCAGGAGCAACATAAGTACCTCGGGAGCCCCAAGACAGTCAGTCAGTCTACAGTATTTCTGCTTTAACATTGCAGTTTGCTAGGCTACTCACTCATATTAGTTTGATTATTAATTAGTTTCAACTCGAAATATTTTTACTCAAGTTTGTCAAAATTCTATACTATATTAATATCTGTTTAAACTAAATAAATTGTTACAAAGTTTTTGGAAGTAGTTTTTAAAAACATCAAGGCCCGAAACGTAACTCGCGATCAATGGTAAACGATAATGCGCGACCAAGATTTACGCTTCCGCTTCCTACTAAAAGCACTGCCTATGAATGCCTGCAAGAATGCATAGGGTCATCTGTTTGTGCCTTTGCGAATTTTTTATGGTACAGCTACACGCTGTATCATTCATAATATCTTGTGCATGCAGTTATTCGATTTTTGAGCGCGCCTGCCTTTTCATTTTTGGCGGAATATTGACAATAATATTTGTAATAAATTAATTTGTTAATAGAAGTATTCAAATTAGTATAAACTACTCGTTATTAAAAATGTAAATATATTTAAATTAAATTTGATAAAGTATTATTAAAATAAAAGAATATAAAATATACATATAAATTCTTACTTTTTCTAGGGTAGGCATTGCCTTTTTGCTTATATTAGATGCATGCCACTGTTGTTGCATTTACTTATTAAAATGCTAACTCTAACACTATGACAAAGCGTAAACGATGCTTCAAATCTTATTGAAGACCTGTAAAAGGTAAATTGTTTATATCCTTCTACCTTTTTACGGTTAACATGCTGAATCCTGGAGCATTCAGAACGTACAAAGTTAATTATGGCAAATATAATCCTCTCTATATTCAGCGATATGAATTTGGGTGTTAAAAATCTGAAAGCTTTGGCTCCATTATACATTTATACTAACACCATACTCGGTAATTGAACTCCGACAGGTATTGAAATAGTTACAGTTTTTACATGGAGACAAAATGTTTTCAGAAAACGAAACATTCCCAATGTTATAACCTATAGCATGAACACGAACAACCCTTTTTCCTTCTGGAGGTTTTGTATTCCGAAATAATAAGCTAAAACCTGCCCGCTATGTATTATTCATTGGAATTGATACCATTGTTACAGGAAAACATGACGCTATATTATTAGAATAATAGGTCAGCCAAAATAAATTCAGTCATTGGACAATGTTGAAAAATGGTTATTAGTATTAAGCGGATTTCGAAAACGAGGAAAACAAAATATGAATGTTAATAAAACGCAGCGTTACTAATGGTGCACCCTCACCACCTCTTTGTTCCCAGAGATGTGCCTTTAACCTGATTTATTTACTTACATTCCATTTTCTAGTCTCATTACTAGTCTTGGAACTGACACCTGCTCCAACTGTCCGACTTATAGTTTCAATTTACAAGTGATTAATTTGCATTTAACTGGATTCTGCGGTCTTTATTGCAGTTTAGCTGCACACCTTCTTACCAAAAGAACGTTTCCGTGATTTAAAATTTTCTAAGAAACCATGTTTAGGGCTTATGAAACTAGGAAATAGCGTAGTAGAAAGGAGGACATTTAGTGTGTTACCTGTCCACTGCAAGACGATAAGTAATCGAAATCTGTCAACTCCAATCAGAACATCGTGCGGTGCTACTTGTGAAGTGTTGGGGGCTAATGTTTTAGAACTATTCAAGAACATTTGCTTATGTTTCATCCAGTCAACTTAAGGAAACCTGTGCTTAGTTTGTATAAAGCTTTGTTAAGGTGCTATTAAGCTAAGACTGTAAAACAAAGTTCTGAGGCACATTCTCACTCTGGCTTAACTGTTTGTCGTCATTGATTGCCCGAGATTCAAAGTAATAATCAATTGTTTTTATTATTTACAAATTGCACACTAGGAGGACATATTTACAAGTATTTGCAAGGCTTACAAGCTACAATATGAATAAAAAATATATATACATACATATGTGATAAAGAGGTTACGAGAGGTCATTGAACACCCAAATTCTATGCAAAACCCACTCAAAAAGTCAGAAAATGGGAAAGTTGATATCTTCCAATTCTTAATGCCGCCACTCAGTATAAGTATCAAGCGTAATTATTTCATGAAGTATAAAGAAACCCTTATTAATCAGGTAAGCAAATTCCATGTATTGTAGTCATTGCAATGATCGTAAAACAAATATAAACGATTGTCTTACGCCAGTAATGCCGTGGCTGGAATGACAGGTTAGGTTACTGTTAGAAATAGATATTATTATTAAAAACACAAATTAGAGATTACTATTAAAAAACACAAAACACAAATCACTTAACCCGCATATCAGAACAGTCTGCAATAGTTTTAGCAACATCTGCTCTGATATGCGTGTTAAGTGATTTCTGTTTTGTGTTTTTTAATAATAATATCTATTTCTAGCGGTAACCTAACCTATCATTGCAGTCACGACATTACTGGCGTGAGACGGTCGTCGAATATAAACTTAAAAGTCCCATTTTTTCAGCCGAGTTAGATACCTTGTGCAAAGCAATCCTTGAAAGAACCTTAAAAAAGCGCTTAAAAATACTGAAATTGGTACTTTATTAGAATGCAAATCAATTGTTAAGAAAGCAAATGCGATTAATTTTTCCGTGTATAAATGATTACCGAAAGCGAGTTTTTTTTCTAAGCTATAAATAGAAAACCAATTATTTTATATGCGTTAAAACAAAACACACTTTCCCTGTAAAAAACTATTCGCTTCATTTATCGTAAAAGCACAATATCAATTGCATTTATAAACAAAGCCTTTATTAGAAATACGAGAAATAACTTAGATTTAAGCTATCTTTTAAAATATGCCTTCGTACACTGTTAGAATACAAATCAATACAAATCTTATCGCATTTGCAAAGTATTAAGAAGCCCTTACTAATTATGTAAATAATTTTCCGTGTGTAGATATTTAAACTCATTTTAAGAGTTTGAAATAGAATTTTAATTCTAGAATTTTCGAATACGTCAGTTACTAAGAAATGCTTTAAAAACCAATTAATTATTACTATCAATGAATAAACGCTGATACAAAAAGTCTGCGACTATTAAAAAGTCATAAAGCGAAACCGAGATAAGATAACGCGAGCTTAACTGCTCTATGTTATAACGTTTTGCCTTACTAAGGGGGTTATTTTCTTTACTCCTATATGACCAGCTGAAAGGCATAAGGATAGATGACAAGGATTTCCTGAAGATGTAAAGAGCCCACGGTTAGTTTCGGTGTAAAATGGCTCAAAGATGAGGAAACCTCCAAAGGATAAGCGGCTAGTCGAGCGATTTGCTCTGGGTAGAACATGAGCTTTGGGTCGGGGTTGGACTGCGACCAAAAATGTAAAGAATATGGCGCCACCGAATTTTTGTATACTAAGAAGACCCAACTTGAGTCTTTTGTATAAGGCGAATGCGGAAACCTATACTCAAATACCGTTATACCAAAAAATATTACGAGAACCCAATCCCTAAAGTTTTCTTACATTATGGCTCGATAATGACTTTTGAAGATGCACTGCTACACCTGTAAACAGATTAAAACAAGGATAGCACAGTTTGTGCATTCATTTCAAAAAATTCATAATTAATAAGAATCAACCCTCATTCATTCCAACTAATAATCATAGTCTTGACCAAAATGAATATCTATTCCTTTAAGTTACAGTTTAAAATTATTTACAAAACATCATCTTTAAAAATTTGACTATATTATGATAATGAAAAATATGTACATATGTACTTGGTAATAATCAGCATCTCTCAAAAATAGAATAATGTAGTTTTTACATTTTTAAAGTCTAGCAAAAATTTATTCTTGAAAATGTTTAAATTTGAGTTTTTGGATTAATTAAATTTATATTACAACTTTATTTGGTCTTGGTAGTACTACGTAGACTTCACATTAAATGGTAAAATATTCCAATTATTAATTAATGAAAAGCAAAATGAAACAATTTAGTTCTTTAAAATAGCTATAATTTTTGTTAATTCTGAAAGTTAACCTTTTCTATCTTTATATCGCCATCTACCATTTTTTGTTAGTACTAATACAAGGATTAAAAGTGAAGCTTGATAGATTACTTTTACCAAAGTTTAAAAATAACTTGTTTGTCACTCACATAATGAACTAGGAAATTTCCACGTGAACAAACAAAACTTATTTGTATGTTATGCCAAAAGTTACAGCTGACGTATTAAAAAAACACTAATTACATACCAGATGTTAATCCATTAGAAGAATACCAGCAATGTATTAAGACCATACCCGGAATGATAATTAATAAATTGAAATCTTCTTATTTCTGCATTTACAGGTTAGAAATCTCAATACCATACAAATCTAATCAGCTGGATACTGAATATCTAACACCATTAAGGGCGTTCGCATCGAACAAATGAACCACGCCAGATTGATTTCCATATAAAGTTAAATTTCAAATAGTTGCCAATAAATTTTCCATTGATTACTAAATAAATTTTCTTAAATTATAGTAAGTTTCTAAAATTATAGTAAGTTGCATAAGTTGCACTGCAAATATCAAATTAATAAGGGCTTTAAACTCAGTAATACTTACTGTTATGCTAAAGCCATTCAGAACAATTTAACGTCCCGTCTTATGCGAACTAATACCTGCCAAGCGTGGACATATAATGAGTTTCGCCGAAACGATTTCATCTTGAAATCGACTTTAATCTTTCGGTGCTTCCAACACGTGGTCTTTAACGCCATGTTCTATTATTTAAAAAACAATTGACTTTCTCTAACAACAGCTCAGGTGGAAGTGTTCTATTGACGTATGCTGCCGTCTGACAACAGTTATGATTTTTACAATCATCAAAAGGAAGGAGCCCTTCCAGTGACGCTAACAAATGGCATTTTCTGTCACCGTTTAATTTATAATTTATGCTCTCAATTCGAAAGCTTATATTGTATTCAACAATATGTAATATTTATCACGTAGATTGTGTAGAGATATTATATTTAAATTGACTTTTTATGAATGAATTAAATTAGGTATTTGTGAAAATATTGCTAGAAAATACAAAAGTAGGCGATAGTAGCGGATAACTTTGTATATTAGAAAAGGATAGGCAACACGTTTTACGATGCTCATAAATCGTATCCACCGCGGTAGCTTAACATTAATTAGATCATTAAAACTGTAGAAGCCTCGAAAATATTACCTGGATGTGTTATGTTTGAAGCGGATCCCGAAGGATCTGGAAAGTAACGTATGAGATAATTTTTGTATATAAACCAGATCTGAATAAGAACCGGAGCCATTCATATCAAGTCGTTGAACATGTTATGTTCAGTATTCGGCATGCATACAGTATTTGACGTTTAAAATGTAACTATCGAGTAAAGAATTTATTGATTCATTTTACGAAATCGACCATGTAATTTTATGAATGAAGAATTAATTCTTAGAACGTAACTCTGCATAAATATTAACATAATTACTTTATAAAACACTACGAAAATTGAACAATCTTCGACATAGAAAATCGTCATGCAAGAGAATACGCTGATAAAAAAAAAGCACTTTGGGAACAGATATGTTTGAATATATGAAATGGAACCAAGGAATATCTGATGCCGTTAATTACGGTAGAGATGAGTTTTTTATAAGCGATTTTGGACAATAATACCAACAAGTGTAACTTGTTAATTTTTGTAATCCATAATGATAAATTATTCTTAGTACATAAGGTAAAATAAGTTTTTACTTAATTTCTGTTTAGGATAATTTTAAGGTCAGAGTGCAAAGCATTTTGATCTGTTCTAAATATTCTGTGCAGCATCATTGGCCAATTGTACTCACAAGCGTGGTAATACAGGATCGGTAAATTGTCCATATAAGAGGATTTTGTACCTGTTAACAAATATTAGGTAAAGTTTAGGAATAATCTTATGCATGAACTCAAGATGTAACCTGTTTTATAATTTAAGAAAATTTTTGCATGAGGGCAAAATGTTTTTGAATGCATAAATATATCTTGAGGTTTCTGTGAATCATTTCATCTTTGTAAATTCCACACTATAATTTCGGTTGAGTCAGTCAGGTGAAGAAAAAAAACATGAAAGTAAGACAATAATTTAATATTTCCTTTTGCATTTTAGTTAATACATGCTGTACCTAAGTCACATGATTAATTTGTTGCGCTCCTATTCACGGAAATTGTCACAGCAATATATATATATATATATATATATATATATATATATATATTATGTATGTATGTTTGTATGTATGTATGTGTGTATGTATATATATATATATATATATGTATATATATATATATAAAAGAAAAGTAGGATTAATGAGTCTTAAATTAATAAAGTAGAAATGAATTATTGGCAGTGACTCAAATTCATACGAGGGCATCCTGTCGACGCGTTTCGTCTATTGGGGCTCATCAGGACAGGAGTAGCAAAGGTGTCTGTATTAAATATTACAACTTTGCTACTTCTGTACTGATGAGCCCCAATTAGGACGAAACGCGTCGACAAGATGCCCTCGTGGCTGAATTTAAGTCACTTGCCAATAATTCATTTCTACTTTATATATATATATATATATATATATATATATATATATGTGTGTGTGTGTGTCTATATATATATCATCATTAGGTTTTTAGTTCTGGAACTGGTTAGACACGTACCCGCATTGTTCCCTAGTCTGAACTAACCTACACATTTCCCTGAAATTTGCGTGCGATAGTCTGATCTAGGTCTACCTCTATTTATTTTTTCCTATCTCTGCTTGTAATATATCTCTCACTATTCTCCAAAAAGTTATCCTGCCCTTTTATTTGTCCTATTTTTTTTTGTTTTCCACAGATATTTTTTTCTCTACTCTTTCTATAACCTATTTGTCATTAACTTTGCCTGCCCATGCTATCATCTTCATACATTTGAAGCACTCAATTCCAGAAGGCTTCTATCCCTTTCTGTCTGCTTTTTCTACTGCCCCTATTTCATAAACGTACTGTTCTGTGCTCCGCACATATGCTCTCAACAATTTTCTTCTTGTTTCTATGTTTATTATTTTTGAACACAGTCGTTATTCTTTTTTGTTAGATGTAGTTCGGTCAGCGACATTTAGTGGTATGTGAAGGGGGATAAGTAGCATGTAGCTGCCAAATTCCCCCAGCACTTGAACATTTTCCAAATTAACAGTTTTTGAATATATTCTTTCGCATAATCAATATTAGTTGAAAATATTTCACAACCAACACCTGTAGTTGTTTATAACAATCACCAGATTTAAGTGCACTTATTTTTCATCACTAGGTTTTCCGTCTTGACACTGGTTGAACGCGTACCTCCACTTATTTATATTCTGAGCTAGCCTACACAGTTTCCTGAAATTCCTACAACAGCCTATATATAGGTCGGTTTCCTTTGTATTGTTTTCTAATTATACGCCCTATTATACCGAGATTCAGTGGTATGTGAGGGAAGGAGGGAGTTCCGTGGCGTAGTTGGTATGCGTGTGACTACTACGTCCAAGGTCCCGGGTTCGAATTCCGACACGGTCCGCTTGAAAAATGTTAAACTAGCATTTTTCACAAAAATACGCACTGGTTCGAATGAGAGGTAAAATGAAGGTCCCGTGTGTGAACGTTGTCACGCACGTTAAGGATCCCTAGCTTGCTTAGAACGGCAAGAGTTCGGCAAAATTCAAAATTTTTCAGGTTAAAAAAAACGTATCGTAGCCAATGTAGTACCTTCGGGTGGAGCATTAGAAAATCAGATGTAAGGGTAAGTGAAGAGGACTTACTCTAATAAATGCGTAAAAATACTTCAAAAGCAACTAGCAGTGAATATAAAAACATATCTAGCTTAAAATTAACAATTTAAAAAGTACACACCCTTTAGACATCTATAAATTTAGAAATCAAAATGTCGTCTTATTTTGAATATCGTAAACTAGATAATTTTTGGAATTATGATATTATTAATAAAACTTATTTAATAATTCGATTGAGCGATGTTTGAGAAATAAATAAACTATATATTTAATATTATACAGATAAAATAAATTTTAAAAATAAGAATTTTTTATTTGTGATGTTTAAAAAATTTTAATATTGGTATAAGGAATAAATTTTACTTAAATTATCTATGTCGGTTTTACAGTTGAAAATATTTTTAATTTTGGTAATACAACATGATTCTAAAAATAATTTTTTTTTATAGTTTTATAGTATAGTTTGAAATTTGGTTGATGAGCAGTTGTATGTATTTGTGTAGATAGTTTATATGATGTTTTTCCTAACTTTTCATCACTTTTATGTTAGGTCAATTTTCTTTTAATATATTGTTTAAACTGTCCAACGTAAATGTCTCCACAAGTGCGATCAATACTATAAATATTATTGCTAAGTAGTATTTTTGAAGTTTTTGTCTTTCAACTTATCGAATAAAAGACTTAGTGATTTTGTGTATTTATATACTATTTTTGTGTTTTCTTATTTTTTCGTGAGTATAATTTGTGGAGATAATTTTTGAATAAATGGAAAGGTTTTGTAAGTGCTGGGTTCTAATGGATGTATTTTATGTGTATGGTTATTGTATTGATATTGATAGGAAATTTTATTAATAAGATATTTTGAATAGTCATTATTAATAAAAACTTTCTGTAATTTTAATAAATTTTTTTGGAGAAATTGTTGATGTGAGGTTTCATTAATTATTTAAATCATATTGTAAGGAACACAACATAAGATATCTTTTACATATTTTATTATAAAGGGAAGGGCAAATGATATTGTATGGTTTGAATAAGTTCATTCATTACAATCTGTAAAAGTATTGGCGATAATGGTGATCCCATTGGGGTTTCAAAAATTTGAAAATAGAAGGTATTTTGAAGAAAAATAAGTTATCAGAAACTAGTGTTAGTGAACTATACAATATTTCGATATCTAAATTGCAATGTTGTCTACTATTATTCTTTGATAAAAGAAAAAAGAATACGGCATTTCTTTTGAGAGAATTCGATAAAGTCATACATCAACGGTACCTACGCTAGGAACAGCTAATTACATCCCGTAAATGAATAAACTCTCCAATTAAAAAAAGCGCTATTATCAGGAAAGCCATAAAATAAAATAGATAATGCGCTTAATAGCTCTTAGAGAGAGAGAGAGACAGAAAGATAACAACGGCTATGCTTGAATGTATCGACAAAGAATGGATGACGTTTTCGATAGACATAAATTATATTGACCACACTTAATTATCTCATTTAAGCGTAAAATCAGCGTAATTATTACATCATCGGTGACTGATCCTCAGGAATTTTAGCATATAAGAAGCAATTGAATTAGAACGGGTTCATGACAATGTTAAGCAACATGTACGTCACGAGTAAAGATTACTTTTTTAATTTATTTTACGACATGAAACTTATACGTTCGAGTAATTTGTAATCTATTTTGTCGGCGTTCCACAAGTAATATAGAACTTTGCATAATTATGAAGTATAATTATTTTGAAGAATACTACGAAAATTATACAATCCGTGACATAATTAATCTTCGTACAAGAGCAACTGTTAATTTTAATCTATTAAAGTAGATGCACTTTGCAAGCTGATATTTCTGTTAAGACTGATTGGAAATGGAAATTTGAAATGGAACCAGGAAGTATTCAATGCCGTTAATTACAATGGAAATGATATTTTTATAAATGCTATAAAGAATTATTTTATAATACCAATTTCTATACTTTTGTTTTGTTTTTGTAACCTAATAGTATATTTGAGTAAATTAAGATAGAATAAAATTTTATTTTATAAAATTATTTGTCGAGGGGATAATTTCTAGCAATTTTGAGGTCAGAGTTCGAAGTATTTTGAACTTTACTAAATTACCTGTCCAACGTCGTTGGCCAATTACACTGACAAACGGGGTAATAAAAGGATAGGTAAATTATCCCAAATTTTAAATTTTGTAGTTCACATAGGAGATGTTTGGGTTTTGTAATTGTTAACAACGGTTAGGTGATGATAATTTTAATACGTAAGCAATCATTAGTAAAAATCCCTGTCTAATCTTAAGCTGTAAATTGTTTTTATAAACGTTATTAATATCTATTGAATGTAAGAGATTCTTTAGATAATGTGTATAAAGGAAAGAAGTTTTTGAATGCTTAGAAGACTGTTTATAGATGTTTCTTGAAATTTTTTTGTTTCATTTACTTTTGGCAAAATCCACAGCATATTTTCCGTTAAACTAGCCAAACAAAGAAAATGGTGCGGTTAGAGAGTAATTTCATATTTTCTATCGCACCCCCATTAATACAGTTCGGCTGTAACCTACATTTTTAAAAATCTGCCTAAACTTTTATCACCCACTTTCGAAGAAACGTTAATTGGCTATAATATTATGTTCTCTGAGTTTGTCTAACCTTCATTTAATAAATTTCTTATAACTTAAAGGTTTAGACCCTTATATCTTGTAACATTCCTTTGATATCTTTACAATTATACGTCATTTTAATAGCTTCTGTATTGGTAAATCTCACCAACGGAGTTAGGGTTCTTTCTTTTAAGAAATACAATTTTTAGTTTACATGAATTCTTGATCAAGGAAGTATTATTTTAGTTTACCATTGCAATCTATATTGTTCATATTCAAAGGTTGTAAAGTTTATTATGGTAGTTTTGAAGTTAAAAATAATATCATTGTTACTTTGTATTCTAAATTACTGCAGTTTTACAATTCATTCGTTTTGATTAATGATGTATAACGTGAGGTCTAAGACATCATCTTCATATGCTAAATTATGCCGATTCAGAAAAGAATAAAGCCCAGTTTTGATTTAGGTTAATGTGATATAAAGATAATTTTACATATGTTAGATATAAAAGTGCAGGTACATGTCCAACCAGTTTTGAGACGGGAAACCCGATGACGAAAAAATAAGCTCGGTTAATCTTATGATTATTATACACAACTAGTTGTTTGTTGTGAAATATCTGCAACTAATGTTGACTGTGCGAAAGGATATATTGGAAAAAATATTAAATCAGTAAATGTTCAAGTGCCGGGGGAACTTGGCAGCCACAGGCTGCTTACTCCCCTTCGCAACCACTGAATGTCGGAGAAATAGGGTATATAATCGTAAAACAATAGAAGGGGACCGAACTGCATCTAACAAGAAAGAACGGCGCCTATGATGAAAGACAACAAACATAGAACAAAAAGTTGTTGAAAGCGTATGTGTGGAGCACAGCACAGACAGTATGCCTACGAAATACAAGCAGTCTGAAAAGCAGACAGAAGAACAGTAGCAGCCTTTGAAATGCCGTGCTTCAGATGTATGAGGATGGACAGACAAAGGTGATAGCAAATAGGTTATAGAAACAGTAAGGGAACAAGGATATCTTTGGGAAAAAATATGAGAAATAGAAGGGCAGAATACGTTCTAAGGCATTTTTGGGGAATAGTATGGGATATATGACAAGCAGAGATAGGAAAAAAGAGGTGGATGTAGACGTAGATCAGATAGTGATAGATGCAGACTGTGCAAATTTCGGGGAACTCTGTAGGTTAGTTCAGAATAGGAAACAATGATGGTACGCGTCTAACCAGTTTCAGGACTGAAGACCCAATGATGATGAGATATAAAAAACAATAAAAATAATTTCAATTTGCAGTGTTAATTTATTTTACCGAATTCTGACAAAGATAATTTTCAGTTCGTTTTATGAAAAAAGATACGTCTGCTGATCACTTTGGGACGAGCACTGAATAAGATAACATGCAAATTTTAGTAGATTAGCAATCGTGTTTTTTAGTGGATTACCGGCTAAATTTTCGAGGCCAACACTGTACATAACAGTTAAAAAATGTTTATTTATTAAAAGTGAGTGTAGGTTACAGTTTTAAAATTTATATTATAAATACTAGCAAAGTAATTTCAACTTAAATACACCGGAAGCAACTAAAACCAACTTTCTGTGATTCAATCCAATTGTTTTAACCAGATCCTAATGGAAATTCGGGGACTACGTTAAGGCTTGAATATTTCTCAAACAGCATGCCCTACAAATACGAAGTTGTTATAACTTTAGGACTAATTCCTACTAAAAATAAAATTCGCCAAGCTGATTGGATATAATTCCGAACTTTGTTTGACTACTCATGAATAATTAAGTTAGATATCTAATTATTTAAAGGTTTACTGTACCTACTCAAGTTTGCATGTTATCACTTTTAATGCTCTTGGCGAGGTGAAAAAGAGGTATATTTTTTTCCATAAAAGGAACCGACAATTATCTTCGGCAAGATTTGGAAAACAAATACGACTGCAAATTGATATTAATTTTGTTGTTTTCTTTAACATATGTAAAATTATCTTTATAATACAATAACCTAAATCAAAGGAAGGGTTTTACGATTTTCTCGATCGACATAATGTAGCGTGCGAACATTCTTCGTCCCATGACGATGATGACACGGGTGCTAACGTTATACATTATTAATCAAAACCAATTAATCATATAACTGCAATAATTTAGAATATATGGCAACGATGATAGCATTTCTAACATTAAAACCACCATAACAAATTTGACGTTTGAATATGAATGATATAAATAAACTGAAATAATACTTCTTTAGATCAAGAATGCACGTAAATTAAAAATTGTATTTAAAAAAGTCACCCTAACTGTATTGGCGGAATTTACCAATACAGAAACAGTTAGAGTAATATCGATTTCTATGAACTTTGAATTGGGTAAAAATAATAACTGAACTAATTGTTTTATTGTCTGTAATTATCACTCGCCACGGCAAAAAATATATAATACTTATGAGAACTCTATGTATAAAACATTACAGTAGCTTTATATAATTTTTGAGTTAGGATGCGCTAAAAATAAAATTAAAATTGAGTGCAATGCAAGTCCACATACCACAAGGACATCATTTTCGAGCTATGTTTCTGGCGTTTAACCATTGGCAGCCGGTGTCACCCTGCAACTACTGATGTTACCAAACCTAATTAAAATCTCTCTAGCAGCAAGATACATTTACATATTCGCATTGCCTTTTCTAGAGTTCCACATTTCCACTACATTAGGTTACGTTTCTCATCCGAACTGACAGAGTTGCATCAGATTCTGAAGCGTTTATTGTAGCTTAAACAAACGATAGTATTGCGGTGACAATCAACATAGTCAGTGAAATAATAATGGTCAACCTTTGTACAGAAACTTTATAAAATGAGGAATACTGCAGTTAAAAGGAAAACGCGTGGCTCAAAGCGACGACGTTATAAACCAGATAAGTTGTTGCTATTGCCAGGCATCTGTCAACACTCAATCAATACCCACAATACGTTACTTATTGCGCACACGATATGGTGCCACTTCTTCAAGCGTTGCTGATAGTGCTTTTAAAATTGTTCAACACAAACATTTTCCTTCGGTCAATTTTAGGAACGCTAAACCTAAACTTATTTGAAGTTGTAAAGGTTTCCTTGCTATGCAATTTAAAGCAATCACATTATAATCTGCTGTACATGGGAATTAGTCGAGAAATCCCTGACATCAAACCAACTAATTCTTGAAAATTTAAGTACACGACCTAATTTTCAAAAAACTAAAAAAATGTGCTGGGTTAATTGCAACGGGCCTGTTCTCCTTTTGTATAGTCATCTGGATACGTCTGTCCACTTTGTACTGAAACGATTTTTTGCTAAAAGCACCAGCCCCACGTTGGGCGCCAGTGAAACTAATTTTTTCTATAAGGCTGGCCCCACGTTGTGAGCCAGTGTAACGAAGTCGAAATCTGTTTGTAGATCAAACTTAATCTAAACCAAATAGGCGCCATCAAGTCCTGACTTAATTATGATAATTGCATGGCATATTTCTAAGGGCGGACGTGGAGACCCAAAGAAAAAAAGATCGCCTTCGCTGACAAAAACCTGTCTTAATAAAATAAGACGCAGCTCCTGTAAGAAATTGTAATAGTTAAATACATAAAAGAGTGGAACACTATTTGTGTCCAGCAAAAATACATAAAGAAATAGTAAAAAGGTATTTCCAATATAAAGTTGGCATCAAAGACCTACTCATAAGGATGTTAGCTTTATGTGATTAGATTTGATCATACTTGATCAAAATAAAAAACTTTAATCCTGAACCAATTGTTTACTAAAAAGAATCTCTTTTAAAATAATATGATTTGTAACAAAAATTTAATCAATAACTGTATCAATCTATAGCTTTCAACTTCATGTTTATCTTAATTATTTTTAATCAAATACTTTACAGTATAATATGAACTTGTTATACAAATAGGGTTCCGACCTGTGCAGATCTGTTCAGGCAGATGACAAATTAATAACTTCTAAAAATGTTAGCATTCAAGTTTTCTAAATTACATATGCAAGTTTTAATTTATATAAAGCTGATCACAAAAATAGACGTGTTTACATCTCTCGTACTAAAGCTGTTCGAGGCACTTGCCTTCAAAAATACATCTGTCAGCAGTACACAGCAGAAAAATATATGACGTCAGTAACACCTGTTGCCGTTACCGACGATTCATAATGAACCACGCGTGTTGTTTTCTTAAAACATCAAATCAGTAAACTTTAGTTTTAATACTGGAAAATCCAGCTCAGCAATTAGTTGAAACACATAAAAAGAACTTATCGCTATCTACGAACCAAAACTGCATTTGTCGCATTGTTGCAAGGAAAGATGAGATCCTCGTTATTTCAAGCAACGATAACAGCGTTGTAGTGTGAACCAAATTCATCCAAAACAACTTCTACTATGAATTCGTCCCACGTGTCGAATCAAATCCTGTTACAATACATTCTGCAGCCGTTGTAATCCTGAAGTTGAATTACGCCGCCTTACTAAGGTAGCATCTTTACATTGTCCTTGTGTGTCTTAAAAGTTTGCGATGCAAATGTCGTCTTCTAAAAATTGCCTTCTAAATTTCGTATTCTAAATTTCGTGTTCTAAAAGTTGCATTGTAAGTTGTCGCATTATAAGTTGTCGCGCTAAATAAATTATCTCAAATTAAACAAGTTAACAAACTATATACGTTACCGACCGTTATTCGAAGATGTGTTCACTCATTGAAGTGGATTCGCAAATTGCCGGCCTGCAATCTAGGGTACATGTTATTGCTTACACTACATATGGCCGACTGACTACAAAACTAGCTCGGGCGGCCGAGGCGTCCGGAGGGCGACCGCAAACAGAGATGTGTTTGTAAATAGCGCAGATGACACAGATATTTAACCACAAGTAGAATACCAAAGGACGATGCTGGCTTAACGTATTACTATTGTTGTTGAATGTAATTTACTATTGTTGTTAATAAAATTGTTATATTATTCTCGCAATTTTATGGAGGGATTTATTATTAAAAATAAAATTGTTACAGTACTTCAATCGTGACGTGCCATTTCTTATGTTGGGCTTCTTAAGATATTTCAGTATTTAGGGCTATAGGTAAGGGAGGAAAAAAATATGAAGAAAATTAAAAAATAGGAGAGGTAGGATGACAGGATACATACTAAGGCATGAGAAAATAGCGCGGCACATATTAAAAGCAGAGAAGGAAAAAGAGAGGCAAAGGTAGCCTAGGTTAAACTATTGCACATAGATAATAAACAATGTGGGCTGAGAGAATTTCAGGGAAATGTGTAGGTTAACTCAAAATAGAAAACAACGGAAGTATGCATCCAACCAGTTCTAGGCCTGAAGATCTAATAATGATTAGGGCTAATAGCGATTTTGTAACAATCATTTAGAAACTTGTACAAACACCCATCTTGGGCAGGGCTTAATACGTGAGTATTATTTACATACACTTTGTTTTCAAGTATAGTGCGACATAGCATTGCAGTAATGCTTTTATTTCTCAAATTTTCTTATTTTACATTCTTCCAGTTTTTCCAACACGACTTCTAGTAACTCGTTTGCTGCAAACTTGACTACATTTGGCATATCTTACGTACTATCCCAGAGAATATATGTAGGTAAACATTGATTCGACTCAAGGTAAACATAAAAAAAGGTAGTTATTGTATCTAGATATGTATACTCAGTGACATGGAAATTGCAACACCAAGAACGGTTGGGAGTTTTTTGACCGAAGTCGGCAGCAATGTTTAACTACTCAAAAATGATAATTGATTAAAATTTCAAAGAAAAAATCAAAAGATTAAAGCAACTTTTATTAACAATGAATTAGGCTCTTATTTGTTGCACACTTCCTTATTCTTCGTGGCATCGAATCCAGTGGATGGTCGATGTCCTGTTGAAGTATCGTGTCTCAAGCAACCTATACTTCATGCCAAAGAGCTTCCTGTATATGCGGATAATTTGCTAAATTCCACTAGTCTTCTACCCATAATGTCCCAATCATGTTCAATTTGCAAAATATCGGGAGATCTGGGTGGCCATGGTAAAATATTGACATGGGCGTCTTTAAATCGGTTGAGGGTAGTCCTCGCTACGTAAGGCCAAGCATTATCCTGCTGCAAAAGTGGGTCTTCAAGCTGTTGGTGATGAGGAAGGATATGGGGTTCCACAAGTTCATTGACGTAGCGCACGGATGAACACCAAATGATACCTACTTCCATATGTTATAGCACCCCATATCATGACCCCCACCGTTCGGTGCACATGCCTTTCAACAGAAAATTAAACCTTGGCACGTTCCCCGCATCTTCGTCTGACTCTCGTGCGACCATCATGCATACCTAAACAGAATCAGGATTCATCACTGAATACTACCGTATGCCACTCCAGGTTCTAGTGTAATCGCAAACTGCACCATTCTAAACGTTGCTGTCGGTGTTGAGCCGAATGCGGTAATACAAAATGTGGTCGATAGGATTGCAAGCCGAAAGCCTAATTCGGTGATAAACCGTTCGAAAGGTTACAGGACAATTTTCACTACCTAGCCAGTGATCATCAATTGACTTGGTACTCGAGAATCGATCTCTTAGTCATTAAGCAAAGATGGCGGTTTTGCACCTCGTTAGTTTGTTTTCGGTCATTCGTTTCTTTTTTACTACATTCGTGGCTCTTGTTAGTCCATAATTGATAACAACGCATAATTGTGGATGGTTCCGGTTAAGACGATTTGCAAGTTCCCTGAACGAAAAACCACCTTCACGCAACCCAATAATTCGATCTCTGTCGAATTCGTTCAACTGGCGATAATTTCCAGGTTGCCGCACTCTAGGCATAATCACGCCCTCAAAACACATAAATCAACTGAAGTTTAACAGATACAACACAAAATTCAACCAAAACTTGCAAGAAATACACCGGATAAAGATATTAAAAAGAAATGAAAGAAGTGTCAGATATACTAATAACCACTTGATCTATAGCAATGAAATTTTAATCAATTATTACGTTTGAGTAATTAAACATATCTGCCAAGCTTGGTTAAACAATTCCCAAACCTTCTTGGTGTTGCAATTTCCATGTCATTGAATATATATTAAATTTGTAATTAACTAAAAAAATTGGTGGTGTTGTCAGTCGTACGAGAAATATATTTGCAATGTTTAGTTTTCAGCGGTAGCTGTAAGTTTCGGAAGTGTTCTTGAAAGATAGTCGCGGTTTCAGATTTTTTGGTTTTAGTTACCTTTGAAAAAAAATTCTAAAAAAAGGTATACGAAATGGCCAAAAGTAAAAATTGCTTTACAAGGACCACTTATATTGAAAAGCTTCACTAATAGTTATAACTAAGGAGCGCCAAACCGTCTTGTCCCAGAAATCCCTTTAATATTTTTGCTACCCGGAATACGATAATTCCAAAAGGTCTCGTTTGACTTTGGTTTTCTACAATTTATCACCTCATACTTAACCTTTCTCCACAACACCTTAAAAACACCCATTAACTTTTTGTCACATCGAAGGAATTTATAAAATAAAGAATCTATCCCATGTACGATTTCATCATCGGGGTGGCTGGATGTTTTTTACAACAATCTATCTTTACGTATTACGTAACTGCAAATAAGATTCCACGTAGGTTTAAGCTCTATTAACAGTAAATTTCGGAAATATAAATACACGTAAATTAACCTAAAAAAACAACACTAATATAGCATTCAACTGGCCAGGTATTACTAACAGAAATCTCTAAAGAAACACCAGTCCTGTTAAGGGTAAAAATAACAAGAACTCTGTAACAATTTTAGGATGCACCAGCTAGTTTTCAGTGGACGGAATTGGGTACATATGGCAAAATGATAAAAAACAATATTATAGATATGTAAAATTGACCGAAATATAAAACTATTTTAAAGTACCACTTATCTTGAAAAACTTTATTAGTTGTCGAAAATTAAAGGGCGTCAAACTGTCTTGACCTAGCAATTTTGTTGAATATATTTGCTATTCGAAGACGGTTATTCCGGATAGGCTTCCTTACCTTCAATTTCAAACTCTCATAACCTCATCTGTTTCCTTTCGTAATGCTACTTAAAAACTTCTTGACCTTCTATCCAATTACAGAAATCTCAAAGTAACGGCCTCTACCAAATATGACTTTATCATTGGGGTAACTGGATATCCTCTCACAATGATCTTCATACCTATCTTATAAATAACTGCAAATAAAATTCCATCTAAAATTTAGTTTCTATTAACTGTAAATTTCAAAACATATCATTGCCCGTAAATTAACCTTAAAAACAAAATTTAATCTAACCTGCACTGTCCAGGTATTATTAACAGAACTAAAAAAACATCAATCTGAAAGTAATACCACGATTCCATTGCACTAGATTCTTAAATTGCCTTATACGGCATTTTGTAAATACCAATTATTTGGAAATGCCCTTAACAACTGACTTAGAAATACATAGCATAATCCCAACTTATGTTTTCGCCATTTAGAGGTCCATTAAAAGTATGAAAATTACACAAGAAATTTACTAGCAATAACTTCATACTTTGCGTTTCACTTATACGCACGTCTTTTTCGTCGTTCTAATAGTTTTAACCGTCTTTTCTAATACACTTATACTTAATTGAAAATTAGATAATTCCGTAGCTCTACGAACCAATTATATATTGCAAGATATATTACAAGTGCGCATGTATATATTTTTCAATAAAAAACTCAGAACAGTTCCCACAATTACATAATTTAAGGGTTCCAAGTTACTGCTTATAGACTGATTATTCCCTCGGCATGCTAAGCCTCATTCCAGTAAGTTATCCAACATATGGTGATTAGTGAAACGTCACTTTTCACCCTTTCATTCACCACACACGCAATATAAATCCACGCAGGACACGCGCACTTAAGCTTTCTTGCCAATTTGTTCCGTGAAGCTCAAAACAATTAGCGACCGGCTAACTGTCCGAGGGTCTTAATTCTAAACACATTCGTTGCCCTGGAACCATATTTTTGATCTTTCTTTCGTCAAAGGTTTAACGGCTTTTGTACGCCGTTATCTCTGATGCATAATTTTGTTCTTTTCTTATCACCTCTCTGTCCTAATTTCGTTCAAACTTAGTCCTTTCAATCTCCCACTTTTTGTTAAAATTTTATTTTCACACTTAATACATCTAGAACGTTCTTAGGGTTAAGTTCAATGTCTCAAGCTCGTGTCAACGCTTTAATTTTATGACGTTTTATGCATTTGTGGTAATTCAAGTTCCATGAGAGTTGAAACAAATGTTATTGTGAACGGTGATGTCCCCGGTTGTATTTGTGCTTCTTCTTATTTGATTAAGAAGAGTGTAAAACCCCTATCACTCTTGCGGTTTATATAAATTTACCAGATCCTTTTTTATTTACTCTTCCTGATTTAATATTATATTGAAATAGTGCCTTCATAAATTGTAAAATCTTCAAGCTTTTATAAAATTTTACGCATATCTTTTTACTTCTGAACTAGCTGCAGTAATAAACGATTTTATATTTACGAATATATGCCTAGTTAACGCGAGAAAATTACGGTCCCTTAAAAATACTCAATTTTCACTCTTATATTAACAATATATCCCACAAATAAAGCTTGCATTTACAATTCATGTCTATTCCTTTCCTAACGTTTTAAAAGTTTCAAATTCCCTTTTCCGATAATGTTGTTCTTAAATTTAAACAAAATTAGTTCCGTCACTACGTTGTAGTCCAACAAAACAATTATTTAAAAGAATATTAATTTCATATCAAATAACTACGAACCATTCGTAACTTGCACTTACAATTTCACATGTACATATTTATAAATCATAAACAAAAAAAATATATCAAACTGAACACAGTTAATTTCCACTTCTTTTTTTAAGAGAATTAAGGACGTCCAAGAGCGCCAATAATTCACCCTTTTTTTCTTAATCGACATGTTAGGTCGCCCGTTCTATCTATTTTAATTCCAACTTTTGTTCAAGAGTGAAATTGTTTATCCTCCTTTCATTGAATAATTTCATTGTCCGATGCCTGACCGACGCAATATAAATTCCACGATATACAGCTTGTGCATTCTGGCCTAATTGTCCAGCAAATAATTCGTCGCCGATCACCTACACCAAGGGCCTACGGTTTACCGTTTACACCTCCGCTGTAACTTAACCATCTTTCATTTCGTAACTTCCTAACTTTTGTCAAACTTAGTCATTATAGTCCATTCTTCCTTCTTCAAATTTTATTCTCACGCTTCTATGTTTAATTCCGATCGTGTGAGCCATTTGTCCATCTGCAACGCATTAATTTTTCATTATTAAACGGTCTACACATGTCGCGGGTATTTTGTTTTAATGTATGTAACTCAACCAATACGAAAATTTGAATTAAACAACTTTCTTCCAGATTTAATTGTTACTTGGCTACTATCTCATTAGAACAAGACTGGTGCATTCTTATCTATTTTATATGAAAAATTGCATAAGCGAGAATATACGAAGAACCGAACTCAGTTTTTTCTCTCCACTATAGGTTTACATGTATATCTAGCCATTTCAATTGTTTCTGTGATTACTGTCTTTTTTTTGAAAGATATACCGCATATTTCATAATTTTGAGTTTGATTTTTATTATTCGCCCAGGTTATGTAATTTTAGCACTTTTTTATCCGTATCTTGTTTGTTGACTATACCTAGGCCTGCGGTCCATCTTAGTCGAACATGCCAAAGGTATATTTAGAATAAAAAATATGTCATCAAAATAAATAAAATAAAATGCACGTTCTGAGGTTGGGGCTCTATGTCCTTACTTTGCCGCCTTGCGACTGGATAGAGTGGAGCAAGTTGGTAGCCATTGTAACCGTGTTGGTGTGATGCTAGTGCGAGTTAGCGTGTGAGAGTGTTTGTGATCATAGGTGTGTAAGCATGAGTAAGTAAGTGCGCAGAAGATAGAGTGAGTGGAGTGGGGTAAGTGTAAGTATCAGTGCAGCAGGTTTTAAATAGGAAGTTGGTAAGGATTTCGCTAAGGAAAAGATTGAATTCTAGATGGTAAAAAGTTATTGAAAAGTTTAGATTAGGAAGAAGGGAAAATGGATCAAGATGGATAACGGTTTTGAACTTCTTTTGTAAAGGGGCTAGGAACGGACAGTGGTAGATTAAGTGAGTGAGAGTTTCCGAGTGGGATTTAGCGTCACATGGACAAAATGGTGATAAAGTAAGGTGAAAATGGTACAGTTTGTTTCGAAAATATCCATGTCCGATCAAAAATTAGATTGTACGCCTGCTGAAGAAAGTGATGTTGGTGAGAATGTTTGTAATGCTGGGAATATGTCATTCGTATGTCTGCCAGTAGTGGAAATGGATTAGAGCTCTTACCAAGAGTGAAGAAAGAAGTTGTGTATGCGGAATTTGAATACGGTCTTGGAGAGGGTATATATAGTACTCGTCATAGAGTACCGCCCTGTCATGCACGGTTATTGGAAAATTGCGCTTAAGGGTACAGATTTGGATTAGGAAGGGAGCTGAATTTCAGTTGGTGGAATTTGGAGGAAAATGTGCAGGGCCGCGGTAGAGGTGGTTCTATATGCTCTTGAGATATATAGAAGAAAAGGTCTTATAATCCTGTTCATGGAGCATTTGAAGGACGGAGTTAGAGAAAGCCATTAGTCTATAGCGTATCGAATAATAGGAATAATGATCTAGTTGAGAATTAGTCTGCGCGTAGATTTACTGAGTTGAACTGAATTGAGAAGATCATGATGCCGGTTATTGGGTATTATTTTTGTTTTAAACGGGAGTTTTGCGGGGTGAGTGTGTTTTTAATCTAGCTTCTATGTGCATTGCAAGGTAGGAGGCTGTATGCGAGAAAGTAATGGGGGAATTTAGGATGTGGATTTTCAGGCTGCGTCGCAGATCTTAATACCCTTTGAGGATTTTCTTGGAATTGGAGGGTATTCTCTTATTTATGGAGGACCAGAATTCGACGAAATTCATGAGGAAGAAGACGGTGTTTTCTAAAGAGGCTCCGGAGTTGCCATGAATAAGGAAGGTAACATCGTCGGCGTATGCAAAAAATTTGGGATGTTAAGGATTAGGAATGAATTGTGTGCCAAATTCCAGAGAGTGGGTGATACGCGGGAACATTGTGAACAGCTTTGAGTTAAACATTTGAATATAGAGTTGTAATTCGAGAATAGGGTTGCTGTTGGAGAGGAAAAGGAGGATTTAACAATCAGAAATAGGATGGAAGGAATGTTCACTGCTTTAATTTAATTGAGGAAGTATGACATCAAAGAAAGTCGAAAGCACAATGGAAATATTCGAGTAGTGCAATTACATATTTATGTGGAGATGATTGGACTATCGAAATGAGCGAGTGAATAGTTCGCTGTGCCCTATGGCCTGGACGCAAACCCGTGTTGATTTGGAGATAGTAGGGAATGCAGTTCTATGTGTGCATTGAGTTTAAGACAGATAACTCGTTCTAGAAGTTTTCCGAGGATTTGGGATCTTCGGTGGCCTGTTTGGTTTCAGGATGGGAGTGATGAAGGTTGATTTGAAAAGACAGGGCAAGGTTTTAGATAATATGTGGAACAGGACGTGGATAGATTCCCTGATTAGGTGACCAGAATTTTGGAGAATAATGTATGTGATTTGATTTAAGTCTGTTGTTTTGTACGGGGATAATTTGGCTACAAGGGAACCAAAAAAATTGATGTCGAGGTCCGTACCTGAGCCGCTGTTTGCTGGGGTTAAGGAGTTGATGACCGGGAGACGTTATGCTTGGATGGACTGCTTCACGGCTTAGTGCTGCACCTGGTCTATTAGTGCAACTTACGAGCAATATCCAGTTTTTACGCATCTAGACACGACTGCGCATTATACTCTACTAGTAATATGCTTTATTCCACAGTAAGACCAAGATGGCTGTCATGGGATCAAGTTGCGTACAGGCTTACCTATAAATTACCGATTCGGCCTACAATTCAATCTAGATATGCAACTTTTATCAACTGTCGCCATGTCATATGCTCGAAATTGATGTGTGATGTTTCCTTTTTATGGATGCCATAAGGGACTGACTCCAGATAAAAATAATATGAATTTAATGTGGCTCTTTAGAAGTTGTAGGAGTGTACGATGGAAAAAAAATTCTGATTTTGGGTTGTGGCGCTTAGTCATGGAATGGAAATAACACCATTTCGGCTTTTTCAAAATGATATGTTGCAGGCTCTGAGTTTCTCAAAGCAAGGGTTTCCCTTTCTTTTTGGTGGGGCGGGACTTATTCTTGAGTTAAAAATAACAGCAAAAATAATATCTATAATTTCAGTTTTTAAAAAATAATACGTTGAATGCCCAACTCATGTAGAAGTGAGGATTTCAGATCTGAAAACAAAGCGAAGTGTTGGCCGCTAGTCAAAATATCATCTGAAATAAAATCTTCGGATTAAATTAGTTCAAAAGACTGAAAAAATTCAACCTAAAATTTGAAATCTATAACCATCCACAAGTTACAAAGCAGTGGAGCGGAGCGGCAATGCTTATAACCGTCATCACCATCTACTGGCGCACATGCACACGCATACACACACGCAATTTCCGTCATTAGAATTCCTACCTTAGAACCTATTCTCTAAGCTTATTTTGAACGCCTGTTTATTATCTTTCAATTACTATCTCATTATAAACGGCATGTTCATAAATTAGCGAACAATCTTTTCATAGCGCATTTTCTTGATTATTTCGTAGCGTAAAATCTTAAATAAAGAACTTTCATGGCCCTGCGATTGCCGTTACGAGGAACACAAATAAACTGTAGCTATAAACAACGTAAAAATATAAACACGATTTTATTTTTAAACGTTGTTAAACGGCGCGACATATTAATACGGGTAAAATGAGCGTTACGTTATAAATTTAGATTTACTCCGAAAGTACGGCAACCCCGTAACAATTTCAAGAGTACATCGGTTAACTGCAGTGATGCTAGAGTGGGTTCCTTTGGAAAAAATAATAAAATAATAAAAATAAACATTTGACAAGGCTGAAATTCAAAAATTACCCTCTGTTCTATTGTAATTATTAAAAGACGTCAAGTCGTATTGTCTCATCAACCCCTTTCGATATTTCGCCTTCACGTAAGACGGTTTTCCGAATAGGTCTTCTTTGCTTTTGGTTTTCTAAATTTGTCACTTCATATTTTAACTTTTTCCACAATATCTTAAAAACCCTTAATTTTGGTAAAGATTTAAAAAAATGTGAAAGGGAAGCCTCTCGCAAATACGACTCCATCACTGGCGTGAGTGGATATCTTTTCACAAATTTATGTATTTTTATCCAGTTTGCAAATAGGTCCATCCAAAATTGAACCTAAACTTAACTTCTATTAACACTACACAATTACAATATAAATAAAAATATTTTCAAAACGAAAACCTAATTTCCTAACATTAAACTGGCCAGATATTAATAATTGAAATCTTAAAGAAAGACATAAGTTCAATCAATATTTTACTACGACACAATTGTTTCGGTTTTTAATAATGATAAACATAACATTCTAAATCCCATTTCTGGAAATGCCATAATACACAAAAAATATATCGCAAAACCAACTTTTACTTTTCATCACTCAATTAAAAATACTTTAAAATTAAAAGACACCCATTTCTTAATTTTTCGAAATATTCAAGCTTCATTTTCTAATAATATTATATCTAAATTTAAAACAGAGTGAGTTCCGTCGCTATTCCATAGTTCAACAGAATAATTATTTTCATATTCTGTTAATTTCCCACTACATTGATACAACATTTACAACTTATATTTAAAATCCACATGTACATATTTATAAATCGTTCCCAAAAAAGCTCAACTTTAGATTTAAGGATGCTTAGCAACACCAATCTTTCTATAATCATTTTTTCTAGCTAACACAAGAACAAAGTCCAAAATATTTGTGGGTCAACTCTCAAGTTCTTAACAACTTTCTTTGGCCGTCACGTCCGTACGTCCATGTTTATTCGGTCCGTGCAGAATTATATTTTTTCTTTCCTGTCTGGTTTATATCTAAAGTAATACAAACGCGTTTCATAATTTAATGAACTTTCCGGGATCCTTATTATTGTCAGAAAAATCTGCATACGCTTTCTCCTATATGATTCCTTAAACGAAACAATCTAGTGGAATCAGATTTGGCGACATTTCTGGCCATTGTACTGATCGATTGTGATTAACTCATTGGTTAGGAAAATGCCCATCTAACCATACTCCTGACACCCGAGACAAGATTGACGATAAAGAGTGATAAAAATCAAGTTAAATGATCAAAAATAAAAACATGGTTTCCTTTTCTGAGCTGGTTGCCTATATTATAAAAGGAATTGGACAATGAAGCTTTAATCGATTTCTTTCATGTTCTTATTTAATAATTTTAATTTGTTCAGCGATTCAAGAGCATAAACATTATTTTGATTGAAAACAATAAGCTCTAAATTTTTCTAATCTTTCTATTGTTGAATTTCAGTGCGCAGAAATCTAATATTTATTGCTTAATCAAAAATAATGAAAATATTAATTTCAGCAATTAAAATATGAAAATAGTTTTTACTTTTAGAAAATAGTTTTCCTGCGCCTCTCTGTAAAAGACTTCCTGCTTTGGATTATGTCTTTTTGGTAGGATTTTGGTAAACTAAAGCTTAGGAACTATGATTAAAACAAGTAGTTTCAAAACTTGCACAATCAGCTTTAAAAGTTATTTCAAACTATAATGTAAGCTACTTACAAGTTAGAATATTAATTATCGTGCTAGAAAGGGCAGTTCTAACGCTAAAACGCAATTTTGCTTCCAAGTAGTGACTACATACTACCGAATAAATGACTAGGAATTTTTACCCGATATTTCTTCCATTCTAGCAAAATTAGGAGACCTCAATATAAAAAAACCGCGCCATTGTCGCTACAAAATTTTGAGTAATTAAAACCGTATTTGCTGTTTAAATATTAGGGACAAGACTTTGTTTTAGGAAAATTAATATTATTAGGGTTCATAAATGTATTTCGATTGAAAATTTGTACCTCGAGTTCGAATATATCAATATTTTTTGGGCTACCGCCCATTAAAAGGTTATGGGTATTTTAAATGTAGTGGCCCGCTTATGACATTGGAACGCGGACAAAACGTTTAAAGGTGAACTTTTTCCAAAGATGCTCTCGAGATGTTAATAGGAAATTTGTCCTTCTGAAATCTGCACACAGACGGAGGAGATAGAATAAATGGCTAAAGTAAAGTGGTACTAGGTTTGGGCTCTTCTTTGAGTCTTTCGTTGTTTATTATATAGTCGATTAGTTGTGTAACTATTTTGTCGCAATGTTTGATCGATGGACGAATTTGGTGTGAATGTTTCTTCGTGAATTCCACTGCTCTCTTTGCGGTCAAACCTTAGTCTTCCAGGGATATCTTTGAGTGGTGTTGCGTGGTGTCGTTCTCGCATCTTGAGGGTTTTATTTAGTTTGTAGGAATTGCCTTGTGTTCGGCACGTGTTTGATGTGCGCGGTCCATTCTTCGTGGTGATATCCATTGAGAAATTGTTTAACCAATTTTTGCTGACTCCAAAGCTGGAGTTCTGACGGCTCAGTTCCTTGTGAGTTGGCTGCGTTTGACAAATTTTAATTGTAGGCATTTCGAGATTTGGCGTTTGTCATAATTTGTCGTTTTCTTGATTTGAGTGCTGTGTTCGTTTGCGTTCTGTAGATTTTAGTGATTTTTGTTACTGCAGTTTCCAGATCTGTTGCGTTTCGAATGGGTTGTCTGCCTTTAGAAAGTTTCTTTTGTAAATATTGTAATTATAATTACTTTTTGGCTAATTTATATTAGTGAGGGTGGCTTTTAGTTAGGATGACATTGAGCCAAACTGTGTTGCCAAAAAAAAGTATAAATGCTCGCGGACTAGTTTCGGAGGTCTATCCCTGCGGAGGCATGAGATGGGAGGGGTTCTTTTTTAAGATTGAACCTATCTTTGTACAATTTAGGGCATCACTGCGTCAATTACATTAACAAAAAAGAATCTTCTTAAGGAAAGACGCAGATGAACCTTAAGGGAATTACTTATGTCTGAAGATATATATTTAATAACATAACTCAATTTCTTTTTCACTTAATTATTGCAACCATTATTAGATAAATCACTGTTTCTCTTGTTCGATTCTTAGATATAAAACTATTACAATAGTTTGCAGATATGTAATAAAATTATCTGCTCTTCTTTTATATGCAAAAAAAATTAAGACAAAATCATAAATACAATAGCAAGAAGTTGAATGCTCATAGAAATGTTAAGTCGACAAATTAGTAGTTATTAATGGGTTAGGCCCATCATAAAAAATAATATTTCATCACATTAAGCGAATGCTTCAAGCAAAGATCTTTGTTTTCGGCTCACAAGGTTTAGTTATAGATCAAACTTGAATCTTTTTAACATCTGAGTGGCTTTCCTTTAAAAGTCGAGAATTATCTCATTATACAACTTGTTTGAAGAACATACGTGTGACTTGTTTAAGTAAGCATGTATCACCAGATGTTTATCTGGCAGATGTTAAACCAAATTGTGCTCTAAACGACTATTTAAAACTAACAAATAATGACAAAAAGGTCTAGCCAGATCATCTGACATATCCTAAATAAAGTATAATTTATTTTAACAGGAAATCTGTCGTATTTAATATTTAAAAATATACTAAAAATTTTAAATCGTTAGCCAAATCATTTTATATATACTAAAAGAAACAATTAATTTTAACAAGAAAGCTTTTATATATTTAATAATCGAAAATTTACTGAAATTTTAAATCGTTTAAGTAATTATTTGTCTTCCAATTCGACACCGTTTCAAAACGAATTTACTTCTCACTTGAATTGATGCTTGTTACAAAAAAAAAGGAAGCGTACTCATCCTAGCAAAACTTGGTGCTTACAAAATTTTACAATACCTGTATGATTGCAGCAACGTGCAAATGTCGTTCCATTATTATGAACAAACAGGATTCCATCTTCAAAGTTTGACCCACTTCCATTTACTATAAAGCTATTCAAATTGATTCCTGAAACCCATTATGAATTCCTAAGAATGAAACTGCTTGCTAAAAATTCAAACAAATTAGTAGCGATAAAGACGCCATATTGTCATGCTTACGAACCGTTTTACAAATCTTGCGTCCACTTCAATGCTTAGCTTTAACAATAATCTTCTTTCTACATTACAACCCAGGCAACATGCCTTTTCCAAGAGTAGAAGTTCCTTCAACTCGACATGGCAAAGAAATTTTCCTCCCACGTGTTTAAAATATTTGCGTCTTTTTGACTACATGCTAGAACAAGAATAATTGTAAGTATCTCGGGCAAGCGCTACGAGATTCATGCGCATGGCTGCGCGGATCGATAATCACGTCGACTAACAATATTGCACCTAGATCGTGGCATCCCACATAACATATAGCAACTTTGAATTTGCCTATAACTAAAACGTTACAATATACGTTGAATTTTTTCTTGTCTTTGTATTTCCTGATTTTGAGGTTGTTGTTGTAGACCGGTGTGAAGTGTAATGATGATTGGCAAGTAGTTTGAGTTGAAGTCACGTGTTACTTCTGTGAATACGGATAAGGTTATACCTTTGATTATAGTTTGTCCAAAATGTCTGGTTGATGATTTAGGTTTGGTGTAATTCTCGTGCGCTCTTCTGATCACATTATTTCAAAGTACCATCCAAAGGCGTGTGTGAAAACGTACGCCCATTTCTATTTTCTGCTACTGGTCCTATGACCTGTGGTTCGCATTGACATCGTCTACGATTACAGCAGATGAACTTCCGGACAGCAGAATAATAGTATCTTCTGGGTTACGTGGTTCCTTGTTTGGACTTGTGTATGTGGAAATAATTATTTCTAGATTATTGATGGTTTTCATTTGAGTGCTTATCGTCAATTTTTGTTGCAAGTAGATTAATATGTTGATGGGCGATTAGTTTGTGTATGAGTACTGCAACGTCTCTGTGTGGTGGTTGTTCAAGTTGTACTTGTCGGTCGAATCTGCATGTTTTGGTATCCGCTTATGGTACGGTATTTGTTGGTTGTGAGTTTCGTTTCCACAATCAGGACAATGTCCATGTCGTGTTCTTTCAGAGAGTGTCTGTGTTCAGTCATTTTGGAGTCGATGCTCTTCACAATCCAAGAAAGGATTACAATGTTTACTTTTGCTGGTATACTAGGGAATTGAAGATGGTCTAGCATGTTTGCTATGATCTCCACGCAGAGGTTGATGATAGATTTCTTTTAGCGTAAGCGCCATTGATTCGCTGGGCTCATTCTATTACTTTATTTATTTTTTGTACCACCTTGTTTTTAAATGTTGATTCCTAGGGAGATGTTTTTCTATCGCCTTTATTTCTTTTTAGATTTTTTTCAGGTCTTGTTTGTTTGGTATGACTGGTTTGTTAGATTTTTTTTTTTTTGTTTTGATTAGTATCTGTTTTTCTTTGTAGCTGCTGTCTTCGAAGGTTGATCCAGTTTGGAGCTTCGTGTGCTAGGGTGTTTCGCCGATGTTGGCGACGAAAGTTCTGATTCAGGTTGTTTGGGTATCGGTTTTGTGATTGTGGTGGTAGGTGCTGCTGTGTGTCTTCCGTTCTTAGATTTAGTCCACCCCTTTGTTATCGCTATTTGTAACAGTAACGATTTGAAATTTTGGGGTTAGTGATCTTTTAGTTTTTAGGTCTTGATAAGCTTGACGGTGGCGGTAATTAGCTGGGCGAAGTCTTTGTAGTTGGCGTATTTTGCAGTTTCTTTGATCTTTTTGCATTCTGCAGCACATTGGTTTTTAGTGCATTTGACGCAGTGCCGTTTATATCCGCAGTTGCCACTCGATTTAAAGCGCTGGCAAGAGAAGCATTGTGGAATCTGCCGCTGGAACTCGTGTACTGTAACACGTACGCGGCTGCAGTATTACAGGGTTTTTATGTCGTATATAGCTCAGCCGATTTCTGGATTTTTCAAAGTAAGGACGGTATTTCTAAATTTTTTGTCCTTGCCTTTCAGCTTTTTACGTAGGTGATAGGGTAACCCTTTTATATTTATTCATTTCTGACGTCTTCATCCTCGATGATGACTTTTAGTGTCCTTTCGGAACGGATTATGTATGTATGAAGTTTTATATTTTGCTTTCAAAGTAGTCTTCTAGAAATCTTTATTCACTGGATTCGCGTAGGTAAATACAGGCTGACGATCATGCTACTCTGCAGTCTACTGAGTTTTCAATATTCGTTAATGTATTTCGCATGTTGGACAAAATTTGGGAAATGTTCTAAAGATTGGAGGTTTTCTGTTTTCTGTTCTCTGATTCGCGTTGTTGGCGTTGGTGGATGTTGATGATGGCGGTGTCGTTGATCTTGAAGCTGGTGGTGATGGTTTCATAGGTACTTCGGCGTATCGTCGTGTGTTGTTTGTTTGTATTCTCTTATTGTTTGAGGTAGGTTATTTTCATTTCACCATCTGATTGTATCTGGAGTCCTTGAAATTGGTGATATTCGAGAGTTCTTATAGATTTATTTATACAAATGCGCGGGACGCCTTTGGAGAGGGAGGGGGGTCGACCTCTGTAATGAAGGATAATTTTTTATGATTTAACTTACAGTTTAGTTTTCATACCTTGTTGTCTAATCTTTGAGCGTAACCTCATTCTATCAATACTTTTAAATTCTTTCATTGGTTAAGACGAAAATAAGGCGTAAGTGGTGTGGATTTAAATTTGACTTTGAAAAGTGGAAAGTTAGCTATGATGGCGTCACGAGATCTTCGAATGAATGACCTTGAAGGTTATAAAAATTTGCAAAATGAATCTTACATATTCCCATTAGTAAATAATCAATTTTTGAAACTGTACAAAAGTAGCTTATATACTTAACAGGATGCAAAATCTATTTTTAAAATTTTACAATCAAAAAACTGCAAATAGTCATCTGCAATAACAGCCTATTTGTCACAAAGTTTTCAAGTAAAAAGATATGCAATGTTGTTACACCTAAATTTTTTGAATGTAACTACTCCATGTTATAGGCGGCAGAGTCACCACACAACAAAAGAGGGGTTCCTATTTAAAGTTTAAACCCAGTGTAAAATGTATGGAAAGCAGCTTTTCGTACAAAAGGACCCACAAATAAGATCTTCCAGCCAGCTAAGTTTCTTCAACTTAGGGCAGAGCTATGAGCAGGGATCGCAGGTTGGTATACGATAAGAAAAGAAAATTATGGACGCCACCGTATCTTAATAATAGCTGAAAGATTTAACAATCCGAAGATAAGATACGGAAATCTTCGAAAAGGAAAAAACATCTTTTGAACAACCACAACGTATAAACATAATACTTACTTTTAACACTCCAAGCTTGAATTGGAACGATGATCTCGTACTATCTGAAAATGTAATCACATCAAGAAATTCATAGGACTAGGGCTTCACTAGAGCCTAGTCAAATTATCACAAAAAATTTCAAATATTAGCAATTCAAAAATATAACCCTAACATGCCTTACCAATAGAATGTAGATGGCCTTTCTCTCTATACTCATGAATTTTATGAATTTGTTTTTACTAATTGTGAGAAACTATTATCAACTTCAATAAAAATAAGATTTAGAATAACGTAATCCATTTTCTATTTGGTTAAAAATATATATATATATATATATATATATATACATTTTTTATGCCTTTATATACACTATTATTTTTTTTGTAATCAAGCTATCAAAGTAATTATACATAATCTCTCATTACTTAAGAGCATTTCAATGATCTTAATTATTTATTAAAGTTCTTTAAGGAAAATATTTAATTTTTTTAATAATAAGTAACAACTGTTTAATTATCACCGAAAAAGGATCCTGTTTTGGTTTACAAACAATTATGATACACATGATTTGGATTCATTTTAAGTAAGATTGAAATTAGATATTTATAAAAATTTATACTTTGAACGAAAAATCAAATAGCCTTTGGTATAAAATAATATGTGAATTATTATACTTTCGAGTAGAAAAACCGGATAATATAATGTGACAAACAAGCGCTAAAATGTCACCTGTTAAGTTACAAACAAATTATGGTTTAACTTTTTTGATTCTCTGAAACTTATCTTTAAATTTTCAACTTTCTTACGAACATTTATACAAATCAAACTGTTAAATATTGAACAAAAAAATATTTATACCGATTTAAACTACTGTATAAATTTATAAAACACAACCGCTACATGTAGTTTCTTTGTTTTTGCGAGAACTGAATAAAGAAATCAATCACCACAAAAGTTTGCATGATATCTATATAACTCCGGTAGCAACTATTTACCAATTTATTTGAGGATGAATTTTGTACTGTCGCCCATCAATTTTCGTGTACAACTAAAACAACAGATGCGAGTCCTTCACATACGCCTAGGATTACGAACTTGATTTCCATTCGAGAATAAACGCTTAAATTTTGTCTGTTCACAACAAGGGCACCTTAATATTTTAACTTGAAATACTTAATAACAAAAAACAACTTGCACTACAAAAATCAAGGAACGTTAGTTTACATTCAAAAATAAAATGATTACATACCGTGATGATGTTACTTCAAAAACATATAAATCATCTCAAGGGTCGGCTAATCAAAGAAGACTACTGAACAAAAATTTCTCCTCGAATCTCTAGCATATACCCTAGCAATAGTTTCTACTTCAAAATCTAAAGAAATTCTCCTTCTTCAAGCCACGTGCCTGTTGGACTCCATGACTTCAAACAACTCTACTCGACCACGCGTCGAAAACCTGTCTATCTGATTACATCTCTAATTAAAATAGACTAAAGCAATAAAGTGTTTTACTACGCGAGCAAGCGCAGTGGACCGAATTCTTTCATCAACACGTTCACAAATATCAAGGAAACCGAAATGCTACATTAAATTTATAAACACAGATGGAGTTTTATATAATAACAAATAAATATTATATTAATGGATAGAAATTTACGCTTTCTATACCGTAAGGGATATTTGTAAATTAACAATTATAAAAAGGCGTAAATTAATTGGGAACGAAATCATATTTGTTACAATGTTAAACTTATATTTATATATACTCCATTTTTTAAGCAGTACTAGACTATACTATGTTAGTTGTTTCACTCAATAATTGCAAATACAACACAGTCTTTCGACGAAAGTAGAAAACAGCAATATGACTTTACTACTAAACAAGATAATAGGCTCACATATTTTGGTCTCGTGGTTGGGCAGAAATCGAAATACGTCACTTTGTAATAGATCACCACAGCATCCTTCAGAGGCATAGCAAACTAGGTATGGTTTACCCGAACTGAACTGAACGTCACTTCCTCTCTATACCTGATGGAACGTCAAAACTTGACACATGTAATTGAAGCTTGTTTATACAGGGTTGCATTAAATTTGTCCATCTTTCCAACTAAATTACCGATCGACAATAGCATCTAAGTACAACTTGGAAGGCTACCAGTTCAAATCTTGTCCGCGGCTCTATATTTTCTTTGTTGCAATTGCTAGCTTAAATTGTTTTAATCGTTTAACTGCACAAAAGCCTAATCAACTGTTATCGTAGTGTTGAACATCAACTTGCCAAAACGCGTCAAAATTTAATTAAAAACTTACGTAAATAACAATATAGCCACACAGGCATCCCGTACCGCGACTGGCTTCATTAGGACAGAAGTCTCAAAGTTGTTATAAGCACAGGCACTTTATGGGAAGTACAGATCATCTAGTAAAGATTTTTTGCCTTTGTGATGTTTTGTCTGACAACAGGTTCTGATAATGATCGACAAAAATCAGGTAAAGGGTTGTAGAAGTTATCTTGATGCAATGTTGCTGGTAATCGCAGTTGACTAATAGCAAAAGCTGTATAGAAAAACTTTAATAATAGTAAAAGTTTGTCCAAAGTAAATGCAAATAAACTAAGAAATATCAAAATAAATATGGAATGTCTAAATACAGTGGAAAGACGAATATTGCAAGTTGGCTGTGTCTATAGAAGCGACACACTTACAGTACACTAAAACTAAAAAGTACATGGCCAGGAAAGAATGAAAATATTGCACTTAATGAAAGAAAATGGAATGAGATATAGTAACAGGGCTATCGACAAGAAGATCATGGAAAATCTTGGATGAATCAAAAAGCTTTGCTACATAGAAAATAGAATCACAAATAGCAATGGAAGTAGAAGGGAGTTTAAACTCTTAAGAGTATAATAGCAAAAGAAACGAAAGTACGATATTCAAGATCAGAGAAGCTCTAGATGACTGACTATCAGAGCTATGTACGGAACGTGGCACTATGTCTCCGAAAAAAGAACAATACGCAAAAAATAAATTAGAAACGTTTGAGACGTGAGTCTATATAGCAATTACTAAGATTAGCTGAATAGGTTAAGGTAGGGTCTACAAATGGAAAAATAAAGCAGAAATATTTCTGGTTATTACGTTCCATTTCGTACTTGTAAATTTACTACCTTGTTGATTTAAAAACCATTTCAGTTTTTACTTATATTAATATACCGGTCCGGTACACTTTTATTATTTTAAGTTTGGAGTTTAGGCAACCAACTTTGCTCGCCCTTTATTTAATTCGCAAATCCGCATGTTTATGTTATACTTTCTTATTCCTTATTTAGGCATGTGTTTTTGATAATCAGAAATTCCTTGAGTGTTACTATTTTAAAAATACAATTAAAAATTGCTTTTAGTTCTGTTGTTCTGTTGTTACTATCGTGTGTTGGTTTTGCAATAAAGCTTTCGCACTATACATTGTTAAAAATTTGTGTTTATCGTACATTAAACAAGTAATTTAAATGAAAATTGTGACTGTTGTTTCTTAACGGCGTTATAGTTTACTGACCGGGAACATAACCAGGTAGTTGGAAAGAAATACCTTTATGCTATTGTCAAGTGTATGCACAAATTGGGTTACAATACCATCAAAGTATACGCGCAGTTTTAATATAAATACTTCGCGTTTACTTTGGTGTAACTGTTCGTTACCTGTTAAAAAGTTACCATCATCCTTCACAGCGCCTACGCAAAAGAATAGCTGCGTATCATGGTGATCAGCAGCTGTTTACTTCACCCCGTATGGTACGTAGATTGTCTACATTCTAAAAATGTTAATAGCTTTGATGACTGTTTTATCCTGTAAGTTTTGCCCAATAATTTGGGGATTGTATTTAAACACACTACTGTACCTATGAATTTTTGTGTCCTTTTATCATTCAGTAGCTTCTATTCAGAACGAGTTTGTTTTGCGCTAATATAGAGTAAGTAGTTAAGATTCTTACGATATTTGTGTTACTTGCGTTGATGCCGCTGTGTAAATATAATTAATTAGTTGTTTGTTGCACTAATTTAATTACAGTGGCTAAATGCCACTTAGTCTGATATCCTAATGTAAGGGGCAATACTTAGAAGGTGTATAATGGAGTAGTTCTTTTATTTACAAAACACCCTTCGGCTTGATTGTTACTAGATATAATTAATATTTAATGTTAGGACGTGAGGAGTGAAGAATTCAGATGTTTGTCCTCAAACCAGTTAATATTGTTTGCCATTTAAATTTATACAAGTTACTTATGAAAGTTATACTTTGTGTTTATTAATCATTTCAGGTACATATGTTCTAAAACAGGCGAATTGGTTCGTGGGTCCTGTCGTTTTGTTCTTTAAACCGCCCCAATCTTCGACTGTGTTAGCGTGACATTCGTTTTCTTTTTTTTACTTCTCTGCTGTTTGTACCCCGTAATTTAGCGAATTCTTTTCTTGATGACACGCTCGTCTTGAAGGCGACCTGGTACAAACGAAATAATGTATTTAAAATTTTTCCAAATAAAATATGCAGTTCACAGAGTGCACTAAAGGTGGGTAAGCTAGACCGCTGTCTAATCAACAAAAATGTAATGCTCTTAATTAGTAGATAGGTAAGCAAAAGTAACTTAACCCCAAACTAAAACGAAAGCTATGAGTTTGTATTCCTTTATCATAAAAATCAGTCACAATTCAAAGTTTCAAGTTGAATTATTGATGCCGTTTACGGATTTTACAAGTGAAAATGGTCTTCAAAAAGAGTGAAACATTTCTGGTATTAAATACATGAACAAGAGCCCATATAACAGCCCTTGTCTCCATATGGGTTTTGAACTCAAAAATAATAATCTAAAAACGTATTTCAATACGCATTGATACAAGTGTTGAATGGATATATCACGCAGTAGTGTTAGGATAACAAGTCTACCAATATAAAACGCGCAACGTTACGGATAATAATTAGAATTGAGTGCAATGCGAACGAGCGGGACACCAAGAGATGAATATCAATTTGACGCTGCTTTATTGGTGTTGGAGCGTCACCACCTGGTGTTCTCCCGGAACTGCTCGCGTTACCTAACTCAATTACCAGCCTTCCAGCCGAGAAACGTCATTACACAGTCTCGTCGCCTGTCCTGCGACTCTGCAGGACTGCTTCACTGACTTTCCGCTTCTATCCCGAATTGATAAATTTGCATCAAATGAATTCCGAAGCGTTTATTGCAGCTAACCTGAAAACAAGTCTGACATAAAAACAGCTTTGACAATCAATATTTTCAGTGAAATGATGAGGGTCGGACAAAAAGTTTATACAGTAGTCGTTGAGGAAAACTCATGGCTTGTAGTGTGTCCGTTACAAACCCAAGAAGTTATCGCTGCCCCCAGACATTTTATCGCCATATGTCAACACTCAATCAATATACCACACTACATTACACCGCGTGCTGTTATTTCTGGACGCGTTGGCGGGTAGCGTCTTTTAAAATATCTAAGAAAAGCATTTTACTTCACATTTTTCACTCAACTTTAGCAAAGTGATGCTAAACTTACATGAAGTTAGAGTTGCTACGGAAGGCGGTGCTTATGTCACATTTTATACAACAAATCACCTCGAAATCAAAGATGAGTATACTTTTCTAAAAGTTCCCTTTAATGAAAAACGAAGTCAAACAAATTAAATCATGAAGACGAGAAAATATTTGTATATAACGGGCAGAGGAAGACGTGAAGAAGTTTTATGAAATAATTTTTAAGTTTACAAAATTTAATTCCTATATATTCTATAATTAGCTAACTTCGTAAATACTAAAAAAATTGTGGTTCGTTTAATTGAAATACTTGAGCAGACCGTGATCGGTTGAAAAATTCGTATAGGCGTCGAATTTTAGAAATTCTTGAATTTTATTTAAATGCTGAATGAAACTGTTTGCAACACTAGTAGTACTTTAAGAAATTTAATTTCCAAGTTTACCAAGTTCTTGGATATGGCGTAAAGTACTATTTTTTTCGTTTGTTGCAAGCGTGTTAATGAATACAACCTAGTGAGTAACAACATTCCCTTAACATGTTTAGAATCATATTTCATTTAAATAGTATTTCTATTAGCAATTCCCATAAACAGGATCACGGTTGTTTCGATTGAGAAATATAATTTTTAGGTTACGTGAATTCTTGATCTAAGGAAAAACTAATTTTGCATTTTTGTTGTTCATACTCGAAGGATGTCAAATTCATTATGAAGGTTAGAAATGATATCATAGTTACTTTGTACTCTAAATTATTACAGTTTTATTATTCATTTGCGTTGATTAATAATGTATTACGTTAGCGCTTGGAACGGGGAAGGTTTATACGCGAAATTATGCTGATTCAGGAAGTGGTAAATTTCTTTCTCTGGATCTAGATAAAGGTTTCAAGTAAGAAAATATTACATATGTTGGATTGGGAAAAACCATATCAAGTAATTTCAATGTGTAGTCTTAATTCATTTCTCTGAGTTTTGCCAAAGATAACCTCGACCTATTTTGTGGAGGGAAAGCCTTTTGGTTAAGCACTTTATCTTTAGGATCCCAAGAGATAACGTGTAACTTGAGTGGATTAGTTAACTTAGAAAAAAGTTATCGAACTGAGTAGTAAAGTTTGGAATCATACCCTACTGCAATGAGCATTATTTTATAAATTCGTCTAAATAGGAAACAGGGCAGGTCGCATATTTTTTCTGTTTTCAATATTTAATTAGTTATATGACATTTCTTTATACTTCAACTAATACTAAGTTTTACCACTAAAATTTGTATTCCAAAATCAATATACACAACTCCGTCACTAATTAGTCCAACCCAATAATTATTTTCGCTTTGATTAATTCCTTATTACATAAATAACAATCAATAAACATTTTAGTTCATGAACGCATAATTAAAAATTTTTAGACATAAAAAGCTGATCTAGTCATTTGCATAATTCCAGGATATTAAGAACCCCAGTATTTGCTTGCAATAAGTTCTTAAATTACCTAAATACAGAAAACTCCCTTGCACTAACACACCAAAAAAAATTAATTTAATGCAGAGGTGACGCACCAGGTCCTAGCCCCGTTTCTCTTAACGGTCCTCATGACAAAATATTCACGCGCCATGCGTTTGTGAAAGTGCGCTGCATCCGCCGGCGTATTTCACTTTTTCATGTCGATTGCGGCTTATGTCCTTGCCGGAATGCAACCAAACTTTTCTTGGAGTTCTGTACTTAAGCATCACTTTTAAATTAACATTATATCATCCCCCCCCCTCTATTGGCGCGTATCGATACGTTGTGATGTTTATTTACAGGTACTCAAATAACTTAATTCTATTTTTTTCCGTCAAGTTCAGCGAATCTAGTTCTTCTTACTGTAAATCATATTAATTGCGGTTAGCATCTTATCAATACAATGCAGTGAGTTTAATCTATGTGTATTACACAGGTTGTTATCACGCAATAGTATATTACAATGTATTTATCTACGGGAACTGTATGCGCAGTGCTTAGTCATATTGAAATCTGATTTTATTTTAGGTTTAATAATGTCATCATTATAATCATTAGATCTTCAGTCCTGGAACTGGCTAGGCACGTACCACCATTGTCTCCATTCTGAGCTAACCTACACATTTTTCTGAAATTTCGATAGTTTGCAACTTTCTTTACCTGCGCGCAACAGTCTGATCTAGGTCTACCTCTACCTCTCTATTTTCCTATCTCTGCTTGTAATATATTTGGCACTATCCTCAAAAATGCCTTAAAACGTGTCCTGTAATTCCATTTCTCCTATATTTTTATTTGTTTTCCACAGATACCTTTCTTCCCCTACTATTTCTAAAATATCTTTGTTATTAACTTTGTCTGCCCATTCTATCATCATCATGCATCTGAAGCATCACATTCCAAAAGGCATCTACCTTTTTCCTGCCTGTTTCTCCCACTATCCCTATTTCATACCCGTACAGTGATGTGTTTCACTCATATGCTGTCAACAATTCTTTCCTTGTTACTATGTTTGTTATCTTCGAATATAGCCGTTGCTCTTTCTTGTTAGATACATTTCGGTTCTCCTGCTTGCTTTATAAATATATACCCTATGGCACCGATATTAAGTGGTTAAGGGGTTAAACAACCTGCGGCTATCAAGATCCCATAACCTTTGAACATTTATTGAAGTAACAGTTTTCCAATAGATCCTTTTCGCAACAATTAGCATTAGTTGAAAATATAACAAAATCAATACCTGTAGATGTTTATAATAATCATCAGGTTTAAGTGCAATAGTTTTTTTGTTATTAGATTTTTCCGTGTTGGAACTGGTTGGACGTGTACTGACACTGATTTGTATTCTAAGCCAGCCTACACAGTTCCCTTAAATTCCAGTAGTCTAGATACAGCTCGGTTCCCCTTCTATTGTTTTCTAAATATATACTCTCATCACTAGGTCTTCAGTCGTGAAATTGGTTAGACACGTACCCTCATTGTATCCTATTCTGAACTAACGTACACATTTACCTAAAATTTGCACAGTCTGCATCTATCACTATCTGATATAGGTCTACATCTACCTCCTCTTTCCCTTCTCTACTTCTAATATATCCCATACTATTCCCCAAAAATGCCTTAGAACGTATTCTACCCTTCTGTTTGTCCTATTTTTTTCCACAGATATCTATATTCCCCTACTATTTCTATAACCTATTTGTTATTAACTTTGTATGTCCATGCTATCATCCTCATACATCTGAGCACAACATTCCAAAAGGCTGCTACCGTTTTTCTGTCTGCTTTTCCTACTGCCCATATTTCATAGGCATACTGTTCTGTGCTCCACACATTTGCTTTAAACAATTTTCTTCTTGTTTCTATGTTTGTTGTCTTTGATCATAGGCGCAGTTCTTTCTTGTTAGATGCAGTTTGGTCCCCTTCTATTGTTTTACAAATATATACCCTATTTCTCCAACATTCAGTGGTTGTGAAGGAGGGTAAACAACCTGTGGCTGCCAAGTCTCCCTCACTTCAATATTTGTCAATTTACTATTTTTTCCAATATATCTTTTCGCACAGTCAATATTATTTGAAGATATTTCAGAACCAACAGTTGTAGTTGTTTATAATAATCATCAGATTTATCTGCGCTTTTTCTTCGTCATTAGGTTTCCGTCTCAAAACTGGTTGGACACTGAGCTAGCCTATCAAGTTCCTTGAAATTCCCACACAACATATATACAGCTCAGTTCCCTTCTATTGTTTTCTAATTATATGCCCTATTTCACCAAGATTCAGTGGTATGTGAAGGAGCGGCGGCTCCCTGGTTGGTATGCGTGTGACTACTATGCCCAAGGTCCCAGGTTCAAATCCCGATACGGTGCGCTTGAAAAATGTTAGGCAAGCATTTTCACAAAAATTTGCCCTCGTTCGTATGAGAGGTAAAATGGAGGTCCCTTGTGTGAATGTTGTCACGCACGTTAAAGATCACTACCTTCCACGTAAGAGTAAGGGTTTGGCAAAATTTGAAATTTCCAGGATAAAGAAACTCGCTTCCTGGCCAATGTAGTACCTTCGGGTGGAGCATTGGGAAATTAAATGTAAGGTATGTGAAGTGGGTTAAGCAACCTGTGGCTGCCAAGATCCCCAAACACTTAGACATTTGCCGAATTAATAGTTTTCCAGTAAATCCTTTCACACAATTAACATTCTTCGAGAATATTGCCCAACCAATACTTGTAGTTACTTATAATAATCATCGTGTTTAAGTACAGTTATTTTTTTCGTCATTAGTTTTTCCATCTTGGGACTGGTTGGATGCGTACCTCCATTGATTTCTTTTCTGAGCTAGCCTACACATGTTCCTGAAACTTTTACAGCCTACATCTTTCACTATCTGTGTGCAGTAGTCTAACCTACGTCTACCTCTACTTATCTTTTTCCTATATCTGTTTCTAATATACTCCGCAATAATCCCTAATGCCGTATTATGTGGCCTAACCTCCTATCTCTTCTATCTTTTACCGTTTTCCACATGTTTCTTTCTTCCCCTACCATTTTTAGCACCTCTTTGTTCTTACCTTTATCTGTCCATCATACGTCTGTGGCACCACATTTCAAAGGTTTCTACCTTTTGTTCGCTTCTTCTGCTGGCCAGTCTTTACAGCCGTACACTGCTCCACACATATGCTTTAAGCAATCTTTTCCTTGTTTCTATGTTTGTTGTCTTTGAACCCAGTAGTTGCTTTTTCTTGTTAAATGTAGTACGACCTTGTGCTAATCCTTGTTTTATATCTTTTTGAGCTAGTAAAAATCCCCACTTTACGAAAGACTCTGCGTTTTAAGAAAGGTTAGATTTCAATGTATTTTCCCATCTTGCGTTATTTGGCTTCCTAGGTAGCAGAAATCCTTAACCACTTGTAAGTTCATGTTACCTATTTGTATTCTTGTTTTTGATTTATTTTCTTCTCCTTTGCAAGCTACTCTTAGAACCGTTTCTATTTCATTAATACCAGCTTCTAACTCTTCTTTGCTAGATGCTAATATCCCTATCATCATTTTGTTTCGACCTTATTTAAGGTTGGTTTGACGCAACTCTAACTTCTTTTCTATTCTGTGCTAATCTAAAAAGTTCTACATACGTTTCACAACCTAAATTTCTAATAATTTGACTAATATAGCTTAGTCTAGGTCTTTCTATACTCTTTTATCTTTTTCCTATCTATCTGATTCTACATAGATATTAGCAACCTGATGGTTGCTAAAGAACTCCAACGTGTTTACAGGATTCCCATTTATAAGGAAATGGAATATTACCTGGTTATCCCCTCCAAAAAAGAAAAAATGTTAAATTATATGTTATGGTAAGGCTTAAGCAACGAATCGCTGCCAACATGCCAGACCGCTAACTAATTGTGTGTTATGCCATGGTGACATTTAGTTAACTGATTTTTAATTATTTTTTTTTGTTTTATTTTCGAATTTACTTAACGTCGGTTTAACGCAGCTCTAAATTCTTTTTTATTCTGAGCTAGTGTAAACAGGTCTACATTCCCTTCATAACCTAAATCTCTAATAATTTGACTAATATAGCTGTGTCTAGGTTTTCCTACTCTATTTTTATTTGGTAGTCTATAATCTAAAACCTTAGTAAATAGTCCCTCATGTCTTAACCGTTGCCCTATCGTTTTATCTCTCCTGACCTATAATTGTTTCCACATACAGGGTTCCTGACTAGGGATGGACTCGGGCTCGGGCTTTCGGGCCGATCCGGCCCGGACCCGCCCCCATTTTGGACTCGAATCCGGGCCGGGCCGTTGGCTACTTTATTCGGGCCGGACCCGCGCCGGGCCTATCTTTTTTCGGGCCGGGTCTGGCCAAACGATTCGGGCCGGCCCGAACTTTTCGGCCGAAAAACGCACGAGTGGATATTCCACCGTCGTTTCACTTTTATCTCATATTGACAGTAAGTAAACGTTTTTAATTATATTTTTACGAAGTGTCTTCATGAACCCATTAATAATCAGTTTTTCGTCTTGTTTAGTGAAAAGGAGACGTGATATTATAACTCACTTTTTATCCCGAATATTTTTTCTAGTGCTATTTAATGTTACTCATGTTGTACTTTAGGCAAGTTAAAAATGCCCAGGAACATCAAACTAAGTGATTTATTCATAATTCAAAAGTTTGCACGATTTATATTATGTATATGTATATACTTCAAATTTCAATCAAGCGGGTAACGTCGATATTATCAATCGCGTGTATAGTACATGTCTACCGCCTAAAACACCAGGGAGTTATTGCAATGTTCATTTTATCAATTTTTTAATAGTTTTCCCTTATTTGACATTTACACATGCGCAATTAACAGACCTTTAATGTTTGTACAGGACACCTTTATTCAATTTAAATACAGGCAACGAATACTTTTATTTAAGGCGTCTTAATTTTGACATATATCAAATGCCTAACGTACAAACTTATATTTAATTGTCTGCTTTCTGTATAAATATTGTGAAATTAAATGGTTTTTTGTAGTGTTGTTTCAGTAATTAAATTTAGTGATATAATGTCCAAGTTTATAACACGAAAAGGATATAAAACGTCAATGCTCTAAATACGTGGATGCTGTTTTGTAATGCTTTTCTTCGAAGTAAGATATAAAAATCCTTTTAAAAACAGATATGCTATATGCTTGGGAAGAAATAAAAAACAGTGTCTTGAAGTAAACTCGAAAAGTATTCCGTGAAAACATTTTGACAACACACAAATGTTATCGAATCAGTGGGAAATGAAAGACTCAAATAATTAAAAAAAAAAGGTTCATCATTGTGTGAATACAATTTTTTTGATCTTTTCCAATATAGTTAAACATGTATTATAGGTCACCTTATCACAAAAGAGATTAATTTTTTATTCATTTTTAAAACATAACCTATAGATATAGAATACTTAACATATATGTCAAAATAAAGCGTAAAGGAAAAAACACTTGCAATAACACTCCTTTAAATTGGATGCAAACTTTTAATAAACGATACTTTATTTGAAGTTTCTTTTAATAAAGTCTACTTGGAATGCGTTTGCAATAAGTCTCTAATATCAAGTAGGTAATTTTAGTAAAATTCTTTGAAGTATGAACAGGAAGATAAAGCGGACGCAAATTTATGATAAAGTTATAAGCTACATTAAGCGTATACTCAATTTACATAAAAGTTCAATCGATGTCAATTCGTTCTTGCAACAAATTTCTATTTTCAATTTATTGTAGGATTTAGTGTCGACCCTTTTTTCAAAAATTGCCTGTTGATTTACTCACTCCATAAAATTATACGCCTGTTTTATATTTTTATATGCCCAAATTTTGCAGTCACATGTTGTTTTTAATAGCTTTCATAGTTTAAATTTATAGTTTTATAGCTACAAGTTAAAGATGTGGTAAGGTTGTTTAAAAACATCGCGTATCTTCACTAAATTGGTAGTTTGCCGAAAAGCTGGATATACCCATTCCTTGTAATTCCTCGTACATTTTGTACATAATATTTTCAGTGCAGATGCAAGTCCGTGTAGAAAACAGTTGGTTTTTATGGTAATTGTGTTTCCTAGGAATTGTTTATTGTAGTTCCTTAGATTTTTAAAAATTTTGCTTAGGTCTCCCAGTCTGAGTTTGATGATGACAACTTTATACTCAAGCCTGCCTTTGTTTGAGTTTAATAATAACACTTATTTCTAGTATAGTATATAGACTACCGAGTATAACCAATATATAACAAATAAAATAATATTTATCTACTTCATATACGATAGTGTTGTTTGATATAATAACTACCATGTCAGACTTTGATAGCGACGAAACCGTGAAAGACCCTACTTATAATCTCAATAAAAGTGGTAATAGTGCTGCTGATAGTAAAAACAAACTTGCGTTTTGATATGACAACCTGGTCGACATCCCGCAGCAAATTTAAACAATTTTTTGAGTTTGCTGTTATTTCAAATGATACAAAAACGGTCTTGTTTGTTGTGTAAAAAGAAAAAAGCAGGGTGAAGTTCAAAATTATATATTCACGCACCAATTTAAAACGTCATTTAAAATCAGTTCATAAAAGTGATTATAAAGTTTTATTTGCAAATGCTGACTAGACCGGACCCAGTAAGGACCCATTTTATAAGCAGAAGACTCTAAAGGAGTTGTACCAGTCAAAGGTAACCCTAATATTTACTGATTCTTATAATTAAGAATTTAAAATTTCAAAATAAGGTATTTGTGTATAGATGAACTATAGATATAAATCACCTACAAAAGTTAAGATGTCTTCAAATGGCATCTAAGCTAAACTTTACATCGACATCAATGAAGAGGAAAAAATTTCATTATCATAATCAGTTTATTGGGATTCATTACATATTTTATTCTTTGCAAATAAACCGTATGCATATACTTTTTATTGCTTAAAAAATTTAGGAAGGTGATTTTTGTAGGCATATACGCCAAAAATAATATATGTGCTCACACTTATTCAATGACACAAATTTAGAATAAAAGCAACAGCTGTTATATCTTCTCCGAGGTGTCCAACCCTTAAGGTCCCAAGTAGATAATAGTATTTCTTCCATATAACATCACAGGGATTATGATGCAGGTGGTAGTACAATTTGTAACGGGCATTTTTATAGTTTAACCTTTTTACACTACTCAAATGGTAAACACATTTCTGCAACTACTATCTCTAGGTTTTATATTTATTAACTCGTGGGTATTACTTTAAAAGTAGATAAATTGAAGTTTGATTTTCATTAATAAATAAAGTGCAATGAATTGTAAATAGGATTATTCGTACTTATTGCAAATGATAAACCGCTGTAATTAATGAGTAGATATGATTGCTGCATTCATATAAATGTTGTTCCTTATGTGGATATACAAGTCTAGATAAGAGTCGATAAGCGGTTGTAATAGCAAGCAGTTGTAGTTTGTTGCTCGTTCCGATAGATTGTTTACGTTGAGAAGACTATTTGCTGTTTTGCTTTGCAACGAATGAATATAGATGAGCGGTTGTTAGTTTTTCGTGCTTGGTTCCTATCTATATTAACTACGTTAAAAATACTGTTTGCTGTTTGCTTTGAAGATAGTGAGAATTAATGCGTGATAAATTTTCGGGTTGTTCATTAACAAACACGACACGGTTTTTAGTTGTTTTCTTGTGAAATAAAGTATGGTTTTATAGGCGAACGTGTTTGGTCGACGCACGTGGGTTTTAAGGACATTTGGACAGACGGTTTGACTGATTACGCGTGCTTTACTAATTGTGTTTTTGTGGCGTTGTCTTTTTCTTATTTGAGTAGTTCATACTTTGGATTATCCAAATACTGTGGATACTGTAGTTTCTGAATTTTCTAACCCCAAAGAATCTACAACAGATCTTTGCTTGTGCAAGTTTCGTGTTTGCGAAATATAACAGATTACCGGTTTACTAAGGTATTGGTTGAAGTTTCTCACTGCTTTTTTAGATGTTTATGAAGATAATATACATGTGGGTCCCTTTACTATTAGAATTAAACTTTCTCCTTGGACCTATATCTTAGTGGATGATTCTGGTAACGATCTGGGTACGTGGCATATTAAGGACCTCAAACCCGATAAAACTCTAGACCCTCCAGACATTGATCCTGAACCTCCGGACCCTAATGGGCTCCCTACGGCTGATTCTATGTTGATTCCTACGTGTCGCTATCCCTAATGACTTGAAAATTTTTCTTTTTTTTGGCTTATTGGTCTTGTGTTTTCGCTGATAAGCTTGTGTCCGAAAACACTGGCGCCCATTTCGTATTCCTATTTATATTTTGTAGTTAGCCCATCCCGTGACTTTTTCTGCTGGCTAGTTCTACCATTTGTTCACTATTTGACTATTATAGTCGCTTTCTACATCCATTCCTTGAGGTAGGCTTCAGATCTATTTTCTTTGCCTTTAGGTATTTCGACTTGGTCGCTTCTGTAGTCTGTTAGCCATACTTTGCTTGAGTAATCGTTTCATACGAATCTGTGTTGTTACCTCAGTTGGAAGTATTTTAGGTTGTGTACTAGCTTGCCTTTGCTCTTTACTTTGTCTTGGTTCTTTCTTTGCTGCACACTTGAGGTTGACAGTTTTGTCGTCTAGTTGGTTTGCTACGAGTTATCTTCCTCGTTTTTTTTCTTTCCTCTTGGTTTCTTCGCGGGAAGCCGGAACTTTTCTTTGAGGTGGAGAACAGAAATGTCCCTTTTGGAGACATCCGTCTTTTGACGATTTTGACAGTAGCTAAGACCTTTAATCCTCATTGGGTGTTTACTTGATGCCTTCTTTACCTGTTCTGTCGTGGTTGGTTACGATAGATGACTTTGTCTTTTTTTGAAAAAAAAAATGTGTTCTTTTTCTTATACTGGCGTTGGTCCTTCGAACCGGATAAAAATTTTTTTTTTGTTTGGTTCCTTGTCTGTCGTTTTTTTTTCTTTTTCTTTTTTTTCTTTTTTCTTTTACCCCGACGTCTTTATTTTGCTAGGGGGGAATTTGTAACGGGCATTTTTATAGTTTAACCTTTTTACACTACTCAATTGGTAAACACATTTCTGCAACTACTATCTCTAGGTTTTATATTTATTAACTCGTGGGTATTACTTTAAAAGTAGATAAATTGAAGTTTGATTTTCATTAATAAATAAAGTGCAATAAATTGTAACTAGGATTATTCGTACTTATTGAAAATGATAAACCGCTGTAATTAATGAGTAGATATGATTGCTGCATTCATATAAATGTTGTTCTTTATGTGGATATACAAGTCTAGATAAGAGTCGATAAGCGGTTGTAATAGCAAGCAGTTGTAGTTTGTTGCTCGTTCCGATAGATTGTTTACGTTGAGAAGACTGTTTGCTGTTTTGCTTTGAAACGAATGAATATAGATGAGCGGTTGTTAGTTTTTCGTGCTTGGTTCCTATCTATATTAACTACGTTAAAAATACTGTTTGCTGTTTGCTTTGAAGATAGTGAGAATTAATCCGTGATAAATTTTCGGGTTGTTCATTAACAAGCACGACACGGTTTTTAGTTGTTTTCTTGTGAAATAAAGTATGGTTTTATAAGCGAACGTGTTTGGTCGACGCACGTGGGTTTTAAGGACATTTGGACAGACGGTTTGATTGATTACGCGTGCTTTACTAATTGTGTTTTTAGGTTGAGTTTCTTTTGAAATAAAAGTTGTAGAACTTGCTTGCTAAACTTGACCGATTCTTCTTAGGAGTAATGTGCGTACGTTCTACTGTAGTGGTCCTTTCTGTTTATCAGGGTAAGTGCAATAAACTTGTACAGAATTTGTAAAGGAGCCACTTTAGTCAGGTTTTAAAACTCCCTAAAACCTTTGCAAAACGAAATTGCAGAAGTGTTTAACTCATTCCGCATTAATGATATGTTAAATTTACCTTGCATTTAATAAGTAAATAAACTATGAACGTACATTTGACGGATGGTTGGATCGGAACTATTCTAACTTTAATTGTTCTTAGTTGCGTGTGTTGCATGTGTTTCTGTCTGTTGTACCACAACTTCCACCCCCGCGAATAGACTGTGAATCTTTGCCAAGCTACACCAGGGCATCCGGCTTACCAAGTTTCAAGTGGATAATGGGATGGAACCAGGGACACCCCATACCCCACCAGCTCCAACTGCAAGGCTATCAGCAGCCGAACTGGTACAATTCTATAGAAACTCTTCCTGTGCTCCTGGTTGCGTAAGTTGAACTATTTCATACTTGTTATTACTGTAAATATCTATCCGTTTGTTTTGCAATATTCTTCGTCGTACTGATACCTTTTACAATAGGCGTGCCTGCTATTAAGAAAAAAAAAAGAAAAAAAAAACAATCAATACTACTGAATTACTCATATCAATTGTGACTTACCTATTTATCTTTTGTTAACTTTTTGTCTGATTTATGTTTAATTGGTGTGTGAGGAAACGTTTCTGCTACTCCCCAATATTACCTCACTTTGTACTAAATATTTTTGTATTGCTTTTACCGTTGTTATATTATATAGTTTATCTAAACAGTTTTTATTTACATTCTACAAAGTACTGAATAATTTAGACTTTTCATTACTGCTATACTTATTCTTTTTTTTTCAGGTTTGCTTAACTATTTTTCTTGCAGGTATTATTACTAACTCCTTACCGCCGCATACATCATAGGTCAGTCTGCTTTCTACAACCCCCCCTACTCTCCGATTAAGCCGGGTCATTTCTTTGGCTTTCTTTGTGTTACGTAGCATAAATTTGGCGCCCAACGTGGCTGCCACGAAAAAAACGTAACATATGTTTGTTCGTTGAACTTTCTCAATTGTATTGAAACGAAAGTGAAAGTTTGCCTCACTAAAATGCCAAATAGATACCTTGCCTACACCAATTTGTACCCGCACATTTGTTCCTATCGCTCACGCGATTCAACCATCAGAAAGTGATTTACTACTTATTCTAATTTACTTGCTTGAGCAGTTTCCAATTTGTTTTAGAGAACTCTTATTAAAACAACTAAAAACTTGTATATTAATTTTGATTAAGTTTTGTTAGAGTTTTCCCTGTCAATCCTCGAATAAAATTTCAGACCTCTCAAAATTATATCTTGGAATTCTTGGAAACTTTTTACAAAATTATACAAGATGATTAAGATGAATTTGAATATCATTAAATCTAAAACCAAACTCCCACTTAAAACTGATTCAAAATGCGAATTTGTAGAAATTCATCACCGATAACAACAATGCTTTAAATATATAGCCGTTGGTTTATATTAGATTAAATAAACATAATTAGCTGCCACAATAATTCATTGCCAAATAGTTACTTGTTGAACACAACTGAAAAAAATATCTGCTTACTCACTGAGTGAAAGTCGGACCGGCCCGAAATTTCGTGTTTTAGGCCACGCATACCTGGGAAATATTGTGGTAGGTTCCCATAACTTTTCACAATGCAGTTTTTAAAAATTTTAGCAAAAAGCTGTATCTGTCACGGCCAACCTCCTACAACCTTGTAAATTATGGAGGATCGCTCGAGACCAACCGACTCCCCTCCAATATCTTTTACCCAGCTAGTCTGCTGCTCCTTGCTGCGCCTTTTAATCGCCTTTTACGATAAACAGGCTTACTATAGTAGTATTCTTTGTTCCCTACTATAGAGAAAATAATAATACCGCCATATTATCTACAAATCTAAGCTTATCAATTTCTTGCCTGCGCATACTAATTCCAAATGTCTTTAACAGTATTCATTGCCTCTTCAATGTACAAATTAAAAATTAATGAGGATAGGTCACATTCCTGTCTCACCCCTTTCCTAATGTTTACTTCTCTACGTTCCTACTCTAATTCTATTACTGCTGTTTTCTCTTTGTATAAGCTATGTACTATTCGTCTATCCCTATAACTCATTCCAATCTTTTTCAGTATTTCGAACTTTTGCCCATTTTACATTGTCAAATGCTTTTTCCAGATCTACAAACCCTATATACACGCTTTTCTCCTTTTTCTATTGTTTTCTCCATTATCACTCTAAGAGCTAAAATAGCCTCCCGTGTTCCCCTGTTTCGCCTAAACCCAAATTGATCTTCTCCTAGTATTTCTTCAGCTCGTTTTTCCATTCGTTTTTGTACAATTCTAGTTAATATTTTTGACACGTGTGCTGTCAAACTTATTGTTCGAAAATTTCCATATCTATCCGCGCCTCTCTTTTTGGTATAGTTACTATGATGTTACGTTTGAAATCTGTGGGTATCTCGCCTGTTTCATACATATAGTTTACAAGTGGGAAGAGACGTTCGGTTTCTGCATGTCCAGTGACTTTTAGAGTTTACGCTTGCACCTTATCTGTACCCGGTGCCATACCATTTTTCAGACCCTTTAATGCTAATTTAAACTCATCTCTAGGTACAGGATATCTCAAGTTATCATTTTCAATGTCTGATTCCCGTTCTAATGTAGTTAGTTCCTCTCCTGCATATAAATTCCCTATATATTCTTGCCATCTACCCGCTTTCTCTACATTTTCCTCCCGCGTCCTATATATTTTTGCTATACGGTTTTATATCCCTAAAATAGATTCTAATTAGTTTGTATGCTTCATCTGCCTTTCCTATTTCCATCTTAGTTTGTTCTTTAGCTTTCCTGCATTTGCGAATAATTTCCCACTTTATGACTTTGTATCTCTGTGTTCCTGTTTCATTTGATCTACCTTCGTATATTTGTCTTTCTTCTATTAGATTCAGGATATCCTTTGTTATCCATGGTTTCTTATTTTTTTCTTGTGTATACCCCAGAATATCTCTGGCATCATGTCTAAGATGGATTTGATATTATTCCATTTTGTTTCTATTTCCTTAGTATTAGACATTTTTCCGATATCTTTTAGCAATTCATTTGATTTTTTAAATCTTTCGTAGATATCTTTATCTTTTAGTGTCTCAAAGCCAGAGTGCTCTTTTTCGTTTCTTTTCTTCAAATTCTTAAATTTAAGAGCAGGCTTCATAATCATAACTACGATGTTGTGGTCAGTGTCTATATCTGTTTATGGAAAGCTTCCACAGTCTTTTACTTGATTCCTAAACCGTTGTATAACAAGAATGTAATCTATTTGATATCTTTCTATATCTTCTGTCACTTTCCACATGTTTCGTTTTCAGACATAATGTTGAAATAATGTGTTCGTAATGGTTACATTGTTTTTCTCAAAATCAAAGCGACAGTTTCTGTTCGTTTTTGCTAGCACGATGATAAAATAATATGTTTGTGATGATTAAATCGTTTTTGTTGCAAAATTCTACCAGCCTACTTCCCTTGTCGTTTCTAGTTCCTAAACCAAATATACCTACTACCGCTCCTTCCCTACCCTCACCTACCACTGCGCTGAAATTCCCCGTAATTATTAAATTTTCATGTCCTTATACGTATCTTAATATGTCTTCGATATATTTGTAGATCACTTATACCTTTTCCTCACTGTAGGTAGAGGTTGGCACGTATACTTGTATTATTACTATATTTACCGGTTTAGATTCTAATCTAACCATGAGTATTCTTTCGTTGTTCTGTAAGTAGTTTTTTACACAGTGTCCTATCTTTTTTTGCATAGCTATCCTCACAACCGAATTTCCTTCCTCTAATCATGTATGAATTATTCTAAAATCTCCACTCCAAAAATCCCTCGCCTCTGGTCACCAAACGTCGCTGATCCCTACTATGTCTAATGCTAATCTATCCATTTCAATTTTCAAGTTCTCTAGCTTACCTACTTGCTTCGTAGTTTTGATATTCCACGCTCTGAGTCGCAAAATGAACACGACTCTTTTTCTAAACTTTCCGATCACATCCTCCGAAGTAGTCCACTCCCAGAGATCCGAATGGGGGACTGTTTTAACTCCGGAATTTTTTACCCCAGAGGGCGCCATCATCTTAATTACAATTTAGTACTGATGGTTTCCCGTTGCTTTGCACAGCGCAGTAGTGTGTTTTAGAATGCCATACTGACCCTTATGTTCTCTGCCAATCTAAGTACCGAAAAAGCTGCTGCCCTCTTTTTGGAACCTGTTTTAGTTTGGTTCCTCACTAAAGACCCTACTAATTTCGTTAAACCTGTAGTGTGGTTCTTTAGATCTCTGGAACGAGCACGCTATTCCACCCGCTCTAGTAATCTAGAACATCTTCAAGGTGCAGGTCCATTCGGAACGGTTTGTCCATTCACATTTTAAAAATTCTCTTTTCCCTCTAATTTATTTCTAGCGTAATGCAGTGCGTTACAAATGATTTCTTAAACTGTTGATACAATGAACATTGAATGTTTCAAACCTTATTTAAATGTACAGAAAAGCTAATGAAAGATTTTTCCTTTCAAGAACTATCTACCGTGGTCATTTAATTGTGTTTTACTTCGCAAAAGACATATACACAGACTTTGCATCAGAAAAATTTGAGTGCGAGCTTTAACGGTGCAATATGGCGTAAAAAGACGCATATTTTTTGTGCTCCAAAAGATCATTACATTTTTATGGCGCCTTCATTGTTTAGAAAATCTTACTTGGCGAATTGGCAGTAAGCCATTCAAAGTTGTGGTAGAATTTATACCAACGTAATAGCTATTTATTCACCACGAATAAAATTCAATTGATTATTGTTTTGCTGCCCTTTCTAGAAATACGAACATAGAAAAATGTATATAATATTGCAAATCCAGTGTCTTTTTGAATAAATATTTTACACAAAGTACCGTACGTTTTTAGAAAGAAAAGTTCCTTTGACTTCGGCTATTTGTTAAAGCTACCTCAATAAAGAAACTCCGATAACATAACAATTCAATGGTCAATCTGTTGAAAACACCGAAGAGCGTCCTATAATAAAAAATATATTCCTTTATTGGGGTGTCAGAACCTTCATAAACAATGATAGAAGTGCCTCGATCAATCGTCGCCATATTGAATGCCTTTACTCCGGAATGTATGTTAGGCAGTAGTCCAAACGTCGTCTGGCATAAACCCTAAACTGCGAAAGAGAATGACACCGAAGGACTACCATATACCACGTCGATATCTTATGTGACACTTTAGGGTACGATATACTGCAGTTTAGCTATGAGTTATAGTCTGACACACCTGCCTTTAGTGGATCGCTATTTTACTATCACGTCGCCGGTGAAGTTTACTATCGTCTAAAGCTCTGCTTAAGGAGTTATTAACCATACTACGCTCGTCGAATTATTAACGATCTTTGTTTATCTTTAAAAGTAATAAAGTTAAATCCTTGCAGTAGTAAAAGAAAGTTTGTTTGCTTTTAAGAAATTATTAAAAGCAAAGTCCAAAAATATTTTGTTTAATCCTTGTTAGTAGTTACCACAGTTCGCTTTCAAGTTGGATAAAGAAAATGAGCGTAAAACGGATCTCGGTAAAGCAGGAGAGTGGTTGTGACGGGGCAACTTCCTGTACAGCCAGGGATTTCCGCAATCTACAGATATTCATTATTTACTGACATCTCCCGCATCCCCAAATCGAAATGATTGCGTTAGAAGAAGTATTATATTGTGGTTTGTTTCAATTATTCCGTTATCCTTTTAATGCTCATTTTGATTTGTTCCAGGGAAACGCTTTATTTTAAGTGGGAAAAGCATTTCCGCTTTATAGAACTATGATAATTAGCTATAACGTTCTTAAGTTTCAATTAGAGTTTGTCTCTAAGTAAGTTCGAAGATCACAAGTATGCAAGAAGTTTCGTTTCATTCCACGTAAAGCGAGAAAAAGTTACCTCGAATTTGATATATCAACAAAGCTAGAACGTCTGGTGGTTGAAATATGATCCTACGAAGTAAAAGGGAGAACGCGAAGTAAAGAAAATTCGAATTTTCTTTTGTAAATCATAAAACTCGAACAAATATCAAATTACAACTACCTAACAGAAATTACAAAACGTATTGTAAATGAGAAATCGTTCAAATTCCACTTCATTTATCTTTTCGCTGCTGTGAGAAAAATTCATTAATTTCTATTTTTGCTCGCTATAAATCTTGAAAAGTTTCATTTCTGATTTTATTTGATTCGGAGTTGAGGGGCGCTACGCTAGTAAATCCCCTTTCGGCATGTCGCGGCACGCTTCTCTAATAGAGCCTTGGTTACTGTGCTGTCGGCGCTTAACACACACAACACGGAACTTAACTGCAGACTTCCGCTATCAACACAACAGCCCCTTTATATTCCACTTTTCATCATAAAGTGGCGAACGATGATATTTGAGTACGTTATGTTTTTGTTTTATAAATATGTTTACGACCACTTAGTCATGCATTATGTGAAGCATTTAATAAGTCTAATTAACCATTATAATTTACCTCACGCTTAAACTAAATGACGTTAGTTAAACAAATTTCTTTCAATCCGTTTCAATTTATTTTCAAAATTTGGGTTTGCGTGGATTACATTTTACCCGACGATGTGAAGTCCTACAGGAATATGAAATACTTTGAGCTAAAAGAGGGTGAATATTGCATTTCACTTCCTCGGCCATTTAGTTTATAATTAAGTTTTAAAATTCAGTGCATGCTGAAAATTAAAGACCCTAAATGTGGATGTGATGATGATATTTGATGAGGTTTTTTCCAAACTGATTTTAAATATACTTGCTTGATGTTCAAAATCTCAAAAAATTAACATACTACCATACATTAAAGTGGTATCGATTGTACCTCAAAAATAAGATAACGCTAAACCTATTTAAAAAATAAATAATAAAATTTAATTTTTAAAAATCCCACATTTGATAACGAATCGCCACCCTGATTTGTTCTCCAGGGCATACCTTATACGGGGACAGAATTCGCCCTCAAATCGCTCTCTACAAAAGTTAAAAACAAAGCACTTCAGGCGAATTTTTTAAAAAACAGAAGGAAGATTTTAATGTTTTATTTTGTTTGTGATTTTCGATTTATATCTGTTACTTCTAGTTGCGAGTATCGTTATAATCTATAAGAGCAATGGCTGCGCAAGATTGGCCAAATATTACCAAGATGGTAAATTTTTTCAAAATTTCAATTTACGAGGGTTATTCTTAAACTAAGAACTGTTCTGGTTTAAAAGTAAACACAACTAACGTTTGTTACGTTCAAAACCCTGCAAACAATTTTTCTGCGTTTATTTTTAAAACGCCTTAAAATTCCTCAAGAAGCTCGATTTCCCGCCATATGAATTAGTGTTATATTATAAAATTTCTCAAGTAATTGCTCAACACAAAAGTTTGCCTTATAAAATCAAACAGTTGCGTTACAAAGTAGTTGCAATATTTCCTAGCACCTGCAGTGATTACATTTTAATTAAAAGCTGCATGTAAATGCGCAGCTTTCTAAAAGATAAGACCACTTACCACCTGTCTACATCTGCTTACAATGGACTTGTTATCTGGTATTCTGCAGCTGTTAAGATGTTACAAAGTAATAAGATTGTTTTCCTTTGTCTAAAAATTTTTTGATAGTTGCGTTATCTGCTTGTTGGCAAGCTGTTACAGTTTGTATTTCAGCAGCTGTTGTCTGGGAATTCTGCACACATGATTCTTCGGTGATATCTTTGAAAGCCAAATACCCTACCCCCATACTTGACTATGACCTTATAAGATAGAGACCGTGCTTTGAAAGAGAGGATAAAAGACAACATCTTCTTACCGAAGATATATGTTATAAAGTCGCGCTACTAAGATGCTTTCTGTGTTAGCATGAGTTGTGTTAGTGGTTCCGGCAGCCAGTCCATAGAGAAATGCAGCCACATTTTCCCAACCTTAAGATAAGACCAGCACGAAGCCGATTGCTCAAGGTATAGTTTCCTGTTTTTGTAATTTTGTTTTGATGCTGCTATGGAGGACCGACATTTTATTTGCTGCTATTCATGATTATCCAATAAATTACCAACACCACGTTACCAAACACACTCACAATGCACAAGCGACGTGTACTAATCATTCTTCAAATTAAAAATTAATTATTCAAAGTTTGTGGTAGAGTCCGCTTTACTGTTTCTTTTGTCTTTTAATTTAAAAGTAGTTAATATTTGATTAATTTAAGTTAGGGTGTCTAATTTTAATGTTATACTATTTCTTGAGGAGGTGCGCTTCACAATGTAGCATGTATAGATAATTTATGTATATTTCTTTTTCTGAAGTACCGTATAGCTTATGTCTTATTTTCTTTTGTATGTATTTAAGGTGAACCATTAAGTAAGTATTTAGATTATAAGATGTTATATTTATTTTGCTTACCAATTTTTATATGTTAGACGCTTTGTTTACCATCACGTAACAAACGATTACGCAACTTATTTGTTTTATTGTTTTGTAAGTAGTCTTTTGAGATTGGATGTTAACAATATAGTTTTACAGAGGTCTCCAATGTGTTCTTTCTATTTCACCCACGCCCCTCTAAGAAGTTTTTGAGCTAGCTCGAAGTCTACCATTCTGTCCCCGTTTTGTTGCGGTATTCGGCGTAAACAATTTCGTTACTTACTTTTACTGTTTTCTTTTGTGTTTGCGCGGAATACCGTAACAGGTTTTTCCAAAAATTATATTTCTATTATAACCAACACTCTTTTGCTATTTCTCGACGTAATCCCCGTTCTGCTCGAGGCATTTTTTCGACCGGGAGATGAGTTTGAGATCCCCTCGTCATCGAAGTCGACTGCTAGTCCTATTAGCTAACCTTCATAGAGTACAGATCGGGAAACATATTGAAAATTCTTATGCGGTTCGTCGATAGTAAAGCTCCTGTTCGGCCAAATGTGTGCATCAACGGCTAATTTAAGTTCGTCCATGATTATGGTTGGGCGGCCAGAACGTTCCTTATCATGGATTTTTGTTCTTTCACCATTAAATAAACGGCACCATTTTTGCATATTCCATTCATTTATTACACATTTCCCATACACTTTAACGAGTTGCCGATGGATTTCAGCAGGACGAATACTTTTACATTTAAAAACCTAATCACAGCGCTGACTTCGCAATCGGAGGGATTAGTAATGGACATAGCCGATATTAAATATTGTTTACTTCCGCTAGCAACTTCAAACTGACTGACAGCGTTGACAAATGACCAGCGAAGACATAAGTTGGTATATCGACAGTGGGAAACGATATGCATGGATAGGAGGCGCAAACGGTTCTCACTTTGAAAATAACCTTCATATTTCCGTAAAATTGACAAGTAAGCATCCGGAACTATACAAATATGACCAGAATAATAATGACCATCTGGCAACATTGGGCACTGAATACCGACAGTTGTAAGCTTATTTCAAAAGATACATTTACGAAGCCAAAAAAACACCTAAAAAACATCATCAGACATCCCTATGCTGATCCCTGGAAAACTTATCTCAGGCTAGTTAAATCCCCCCCAACTCATCTTAAAATTCCTGCATCTCTACAAAACCCCACCATCAAAACACCTTAATACCCCTTCTAAATACAGTGATCTCTCCTACTTTTATGAATTTCTCTTCCCTCCTTCAAGATCAAATCCTTAAAAAATGCGCAACATCTCCAAATATACCTACTGATGATTCCCTTGACACCGACCATCTAGACAATATTATATCAAAATTGAACCTTCCCAAATCTCCAGGACCTGATGACACCTCCAACTTTATAATTCAAAAAGTATGACCAGTAGTCCGTCAACCCATTCACAACCTGTTCCGTAAATGTTTAACCACTTGTATCTTTTCCGATACTTTCAAACACGCCAATATCACCTTGATCCCGATACCCATAAAACCCCCTGAAGATACGCGCTCCTACAGACAAATTGCCCTCCTTTCAACCATGGATAAACCCTATAAAAAAAATAATCGTGGAAAAACTCCAGTCTTATATGGATAGCAATTCTTTGATTTTTAATAACCAACACGGCTCCCGGCTAGGGTCAGCACCGAACAAATCATCCATTCTTTAATTTTCAAAGCTCGATCATCGCACTTCAAATATGTCCTTGCCATCTTTCCAGATTTTCATTCCACCTTTGATTACTTTTGATGGCCCCAACACCCTTAATCAACTTAAAATATTGAACTTTCCCTCTAATATCTATAAAATCATTTTTATTTGTCTTCGAGTACAGCTACCCTGCAAATAAACTACTTTTCCTCCACCACAAACCTATCACAACGCTATCATCGAGGATCTGTCCTATCACCTACCCTTTGGAACTTATCCATAAACCTTCTCCTTGACCTCGACACTCCAAACATAGATAACTTTGCATATACAGATGATCTTACATTCCTTATTCATGGCAATTCCCTTCCTTAAACTACAAACCTCCACCAATATCCTACTCCAACACATAGAACAATGGTCAATCCAAGATAAACAACCCACCTTCTCTCTAAATCCAAAACGTTACTCCTGAAAGGCTTTCTGGACCCCCGCCGAAGTCCCACTGTACATATTTTAGGAAAACCTCTTCCTTTCTCTGAATTTGTTTCCTACCTCGGCATCCACCAAAAGACCCGTTTAAAAATGAACACGCACCTTTATAAAACTCGATCCAAGACTAAACTAATCCTGTATAATATCCAACAGTCCTTACCAAAATCCATCCAACTAACTCCATCTATAAGAGGACATTTTGAACAACATTGATGCGTGCAGCACAGAATGGAAATTCTCACTGCAGCTTTGGCTGATTGATAAATAATATAAACAACAAGTGTAAGAACTTATTTATTTATAATTGTAGTGGACTGTATCGTATAATAATAAATTTCAGTTATTACTACGCAGCAGCGTGCTTAAAGGTCTAAATGCAACTGAACTGTTCAAGCAAGGGCTTATAACACATGCATGCGCACAAGGTGCCACAAGGGCAACCAACATCCAGGAACCGTGAAGGTTGTAACAAACATCATCATTCCCATTGTACGCTACGCTGTTGATTCTTAGTTTTCCCTAACAACCCCCTACTCCCGCAGAATCCTAAACCTCCTCCATTCCTGGCAAACATCATGGTCCCACTTTAAAACCGGCAGATACACCCACCAAAAATATTCCCCGCTATTACTGAGATCCACGTCCACATTCAAAAATTCCAGCCGAACAACAATCCTACTCCTAACTGGTCATGGCAAATTTCGCTCGAAACTGTATTCCCTACATTTAATCTCCCCTCTCTGTTATGGCCATGCAACTATCTATATTGCCCTGGAGCTTCTGAGCATCTATTATATCATTGCCCCGCCCTACCCACATCTGAAACAACTTTAAGTAACCAATTCATCTCGACCTATATTTCCCACTACCAGATAGCCAATGGCCCGAGTATAGCCAAAACTAAATTAAATTCAAATTCAATTCAAATAATAATGTAACGAAAACTCTATTTGCAATAAAAACAGTTCTTTATTTTCAAACTGATTATTGAATCCTTTTCACCAACCCATAGTTACAATAAAATTTCTAAAAGCTCACACGATTTACTTTCAACTAGTCGATAAACAGTAGACGTATAACCTTCTTAAACTACGTTCTATCTTCTTAATTAATTTAATTTCGGAGCACTACAACTACTTTATAAAGGAAGCACTAATTACTAATAATTAATTTATATTGAATAGGACGATTTATATCAACAGTATAGTAATTTATATCGACAACGCACAGTAATTTATACCACATATTTTAAAGTTTCAAACTACAACATTTCGTCATCAAATCTCGATCAGAACTACCTTGCAATAACTATGCCCGCAAATTTATATAAATTTTGTTAGTTCCCGAAGACTCTAGCACCTACAAAAATTATGCAAATCACATTCTCGAGATTTCCTACTAAAACTCTAAATACCACTTGAATGTACCTATTGTAATTATTAATTGTAAAGTCTTGTACCTGTCAATTAAAATTTATCCGAAAAGTGTGACGCCGCGGAGGTCATCAATCAACTTTTGTGTACAAACGCTACGTTACGTTCTAATGTAATTACAGTTAAACAAAGTGGCACTACATTACTCATTTCTTGTGAGGTGGAGGAAAACTAGTTTATTTGCAGGGTAGCTGTACGCGAAGACAAATAAAATGATTTTATAGATATTAGACGGAAAGTTCAGTATTTTAAGTTGATTAAGGGTGTTGGGGCCATCAAAGGTAATCAAAGGTGGAATGGAAATCTAGAAAGATGACAAGGACATATTTGAAGTGCGATGATCAAGCTTTGAAAATTAAAGAATGGATGATTTGTTCGGTGCTGACCCTTGGCGAAATCCATGTTGGTTATTAGAAATCAAAGAATTGCTATCCATATAAGATTGGAGTTTTTCCACGATTATTTTTTTATAGGAGTTTATCGATGGTTGGAAGGAGGGCAATTTGTCTGTAGGAGCGCGTATCTTTTGGGGGTTTCATGGGTATCGGGATCAAGGTGATATTGGCGAGTTTGAAGGTATCAGAAAAGATACAAGTGGTTAAACATTTACGGAACAGGTTGTGAATGGGTTGACGGACTACTGGTCATACTTTTTGAATTATAAAGTTGGAGTTGTCATCAGGTCCTGGAGATTTGGGAAGGTTCAATTTTGATACAATAAGGTCTAGATGGTCGGTGTCAAGGGAATCATCAGTAGGTATATGGAGATGTTGCGCATTTTTTAATGATTTGATCTTAAAGGAGGGAATGGAAATTCATAAAAGTAGGAGAGATCACTGTATTTAGAAGGGGTATTAAGGTGTTTTAATGGTGGGGTTTTGTAGAGATGCAGGAATTTTAAGATGAGTTGGGGGGGGGGGATTTAACTAGCCTGAGATAAGTTTTCCAGAGATCAGCATAGGGATGTCTGATGATGTTTTTTAGGTGTTTTTTTGGCTTCGTAAATGTATCTTTTGAAATAAGCTCGCAACTGTCGATATTCAGTGTCCAATGTTGCCAGATGGTCATTATTATTCCTGTCGTATTTGTATGGTTCCGGACGCCTACTTGTCAATATTACAGTTATATGAAGGTTATTTTGCGCCTCCTATCCATGCATCGTTTCCCGCTATCGATATTCCAACTAATGTTTTCTCTAGTCATTTGTCAACGCTGTCAGTGAGTTTGAAGTTGCTAGCGGAAGTAAACAATATTTAATATCGGCTATGTAAATTACTAATCCCGCCGATTGCGAAGTCCGCGCTGTGATTAGGTTTTTAAATGCAAAAGTATTCGTCCTGCCGAAATCCATCGACAATTCGTTGAAGTGTATGGGGAATGTGTTTAATGAAGGGAATATGCAAAAGTGGTGAAAGAACTAACGTCCATGATGAGAAAAGTTCTGGCCGCACAACCATAATCACGGACGAACTTAAATCAGCCCTTAATGCACACATTTGGCAGAACAGGCGCTTTACTATCGACGAACTACATAAGAATTTTCAATGTTTTCCGATCTGTTCTCTATGGCGGTTAGCTAATAGGACTGGCAGTCGAGTTCGATGACGAGGGGATCTCAAACTCATCTCCCGGTCGAACAAATGCCTCGAGCATAACGAGGTGCGTGAAGTTGGCCGCAACATTTTTGAATTTTTCAAAAATATTTATGTCATAATTAGGCGCCAATTAGGCGTCATTATGCGCGCTAAAACTAAATTTTGTGCCGTCGTGGCAAACAAGTTATTAATAAAATAAGATTTTTCCGGCCAAGTTCACAAAGCCGCACTTTTTTCAATTTTCAGAAAATCTTTATTCCATAATTTAGCGCGAATTAGGCGCCATTTTGCGCCGTTGGAACGAAATTTTGCGCCCTCCTGTGTAACAAGTTATTCGAAACAAACTATTTTTCTCAACTACTTAAAAACGTGAAGTTGGCCGTGACTTTTTTAAGTTTTGAAAAAAAATTTGTACCAAATTTAAGCGGTAATTAGGCGCTATTTTGCGCCGTTAAAACAAAATTTTGCGCCCTCCTGTGTAACAAATTATTCGAAAAACGACCACTTTCTGAACTACTTAAAAGCGTGAAGTTAGCCGCGACTTTTTTGTATTTAAAAAAAAAATTTGTACCAAATTTAAGCGGTAATTAGACGCCATTTTGCGCCGTTAAAACGAAATTTTGCGCCCTCCTGTGTAACAAGTTATTCAAAAAACGACCACTTTCTGAACTACTTAAAAGCGTAAAGTTGGCCGCGACTTTTTTGAATTGTGAAAAAAAATTTGTACCAAATTTAAGCGGTAATTAGGCGCCATTTTGCGCCGTTGAAACGAAATTTTGCGCCCTACTGTGTAACAAGTTTTTCGAAAAAAACTATTTTTCTGAACTACTTAAAAGCGTAAAGTTGGCCGCGACTTTTTTGAATTTTGAAAACATTTTTGTACCAAAATTAAGCGGCGTTGAAACAAAATTTTGCGCGCTCTGTGTAACAATTTATTTCTCTCTCTCTGTTCAGTCACAGAAGGCTCTGTGACCCGGTCGTTTAAGTCCCTTTGGCGGAAAGGACAGTGGAAACCATTTCTGCAATTCCCATGTTGATAGAAGTATGAATCAACACTTTTTATAGCAGGCACCGTACCCTTTGGATTGTAACGACACCCCAAAATCTGAGCTCTGATTATCTGGAGCAGGACTTTTAGTATATTTCGTACCATGTTCCAGTGCAACCCAATTCATCGAGCTTACAACCGATCTTGGGCAATTCGATCATCTTACCCTCGAGGTCCACTAACGCATTCCGTACATTTGATTTTCCAATGCTCCACCCGAAGGTACTACATTGGCCAGAAAGGGAGTTTTTTTACCTGGAAATTCTGAATTTTGCCTAACCCTTGCTCTTGTAAGCAAGGCGGGGATCTTTCACGTACGTGACAACACTCACACACGGAACCTCCATTTTACTTCTCATCCGAGCGAGGGCGTATTTTTGTGAAAAATGCTCGCGTAACATTTTTCAAGCGGACCGTGTCGGGATTTGAATCCGGGACCTTGGGTATAGTAGTCACACGCATACCAACTACACCACGGAGCCGCCCCACTAACGCATTCCACAGAGCGTAGCAATCTGATCTACTAAAGGTTGTTTCTTAGTCATCAAGTAATAGATGCCTCGATGTCGGTACTTTAGTCGTGTGGTCTTACCAACCTCTGGTTCTTGACGGCGAAATTCATCTATTCAACCAAATTTATTTCTTAACACCTGAACAACTACTCGAGGCATATCAAGATCCACCGCTACGCAATGTGCCAAGGAGTACTCCGATGGACATCAAATAGATCACCTTCAATATCTTCCGTGACTCCAAATCTCGCTTTGCCTCTGCCGCTGTGCAGACATGAACCAATCACAGCTCGGTTCAGATTTTTGTTGATTATCACGAAAATAAATGTTTGTTCGTACCGCTGCTTGCCGTTCTTCGCCATTATCGGCGTCATTACTATCACAGAGTGTTAACCGGTTAACATACACCAACATCGTTCCTCCATATGGTAGCTTACGAACCGCTCCATGCCCTCTACCATACCATTCGCTTAAGGTTGTAATGGTGTTGTACGGGTCTTTCTCATCTCTAGCAACCGACAAGCTTTTTGAAATAATTCTGATTAAAAATATTTTCTTGATCGACGTACAACTAAATAGGAATTCCAGAACGGCAGAACAGTTCCTTTACCGGCACGTCAGCGACGGTTGCAGCTTCTTGGTTTGGTATAGCATACGCTTTGGGTGTAAAAAAACCCATTGACACAAGATATACTTATTCCCGGGGTAGGTCTTAAGAAATGGACCGGTAATATAAAGTGCCACTACCTCAAAGGGTATTGTATTGCCTTTTTGGAGCCTAATGGTTTCTCAATGGTGCACACAGCTGACATTTTAGACTACCCAGTAAAATCTTGCTCGGACCTTCTCCAGAGTCTTATTAACGCCGAAGTGTCATCCCAAAATCCTGTTATGTATATGTCCTAAAACCTCCGACACTCGGCTTGTAGGAACCACTACCTGAAGGGTAGTCACGGGTCCATCTCCTTTCTCCAAGCATTGCACCAGGTTTCCATTTTCTACTTTCAGAGAACCCCATTGTTTCCTGGTTGAATTCAGGGTTCTACTCAACGGGTTAATGTTCTGCCAGAAGGGACGTTCTCCAATGGCTTTCCAACCCAGAATGCCACTTAGGTCTTTGTCCATTCTCATGTTTTGTTCGCATCTGTATTGGATGCCAATCGTCATTAACCACAGTAGTCCGACCAAGTATATCACACTTTGCTTCTAACCGTGAGCAATGGCTACAATCTTCGGGGCAAGGCCGCGCTGAAAGCGCATCCGCATTACGATAACTCGTACCAGCACGGTGTTCCGTGCTCTCCAAACGATTTTTCAATCACGATTACGCCATCCAAATGTACCAGACACGTTTTCCACGAAAGATGTTGTCCATTAAACGGTCGTAGGTTGTAGGAGCGTTGTAAATTGCCATGGGCCAGTACCAACAATAAAAGTAGTCCTTTTCGATTTTTGGGTTCCAGTTACCAGTGGCCACTATTCAAATCCAAGATTGAGAACCATCGCGAGCCTGATTATCTAGAGTATCGTCAATCCTTAGAAGCGGGTATCTGTGCTTTTTGACCCCGTCATTCAATCGCCCGTACTCCACACAAAGTCTTGTTGGCCCGTCTTATTTTCTTATGGAGCACAACTTTTTTGAACAAGCACAACAAGCGATGCCCAAGGACTATCAGGGTGTACAATCACTCCTTGTCCTTACATATCTCCGATCACTTTCACGGCCTTCTTGAGTTTCAATGGGCGCCTTCTCGGCAGCTGTCTGAGTAGCCGGGCATCTCCTGTATGGATTCGATGCTTGACTACTGCAGTCTTTCTTAGTTGACCTACGTCGACCACGAACAAGTCCGAGCACTGTTGAATCAAGTTTTTAACTCCTGCCAGTTGTTGCCGTTCAAGATGCTGGCACGGTTTCGTCAACTGGTCCAATACCTTCCCCGAACACTTAGTGGGTGGTTCTTTGTCAAGACTGTCACACTTCGCCGCGTAAACCACCGAAGAACACCATCCCACCGTTATATTCTTTTTCAGTGCGATATTGTTGTCAATGGCGTTTAAGATCTTAACAGGCACATCATCCGTCACTTTCGTCAGAGCCATCCCCACAAGCACTTCCTTTCTGAGATAGTCATCACTAGTCTTTCCGGAGAGCACCATCCAAGCGTCCCATCACCAAATTTTCTATCCTTCTCGGTGGAATAACGTCGTCGGTCAAACAAACTAGCACAGACATGAAATCTGCTTCGCAAAATGCACTTCCTTGTTCCCTACTCTAAAGACATCCACTTTTTGAATCTACATGAAATCCCACCTCTTCAAGATAGCCATTCCTAAACTGATTCGGCGATGTTCGCTATAACTACTTGATGGTCAAATATCTTGTTCCTAACTTTGATTTTTACATTTAGCATTTCGTGTGTTGAGTTTCCTCACCAGTCACGGTTCGAGAACGCACCGTCGCGGGTGACACTTTACCATTGTCGCGCACTACAACGGGATTAGCAATTGTACTAGTGGCTCTGGTATCAACCAAGAACTTTACAGTCTTGCTGTTAAAATGCCCATGTACATCAATGCCGTTCGCAAGCTTAGATCGTGCGGTGCGGATGATGGTCTTCGGAACAGAACCCGTGGAGGTCGATCATCGCCCCTTTCTGTCGACACTCTTCTGTGCTTGAGAGGGGGGGGGGGAAGAGAAAAAGAGAGAGAGAGCTTGATATATTGTCTATTGCTCTTTGCGCGCGAACTCTTTGGGAAATGCAGTAAAATCATGAGAATTGCCTCGTAATAATAGATTAGTGGTAATTGCTTGTGGGGAATCAAGCCCCGGAGACGTATGAGTGAGTGGTCTCAAATTAACAATATTTTCCATTTCTATCAGGACAGATCTCAAAGTTTCCTTTTTTGGATTTTTGGATTGTAGAATTACATAAAGCATTTTTTTACCGTTTTTATCATTCTTTCCCAAGCGTCTCCAAAGTGCGAAGCACCTGTACAAATAAATGAGGATTTTATTTTTGTTTGACCAGGCTCAATATTAGTAACATGATTTTGTATATCTTCGAAGTTAATTTTTTGTGTTGCAAGTCGCAGTTTCTTTTCGGCGGTCCTTAAATTCGTTCCATTATCCGAGAAAATTTCTATACGAGTTCCCCGTCTATTAATAAAATCACTGATATACATAACATAAAGCTAGTGTCAAGTGAAGAATCTAGTCCGGTATTCATGACACATGTAGTTAAGCCTGTGTATATAACACCCCATCGGTTCTCTCTTCTTCGACAAATTGTCATTTCCAAAGAACCAAATAATATATTTCAGTATAAGAAATAAGCTGAGCGCTGCATGGGCAGAGGCACCATTCTTGGAATACGCGGTTTTGCTAGCATATATTTACAAAATGGGCATGTCTTTACGACTTTGTTGACTAAAACTTTTAGTTTTGGGATCCAGAATTTTTGCCCTAGCTCACTGATAACGGTTTCTTTACCATAGTGTTGCCCTTTTCTGTGAGTCCAAGCAACAATAAGAGCAGTAACTTCACAAATAAGGGGTATCTTTACATCGTAGCAGTCAATACTCGGTGCTGCGTCTAACCTACCAGCCAATCGTCCATATACGGACTAGGATTATAAATTGTACTAGTTTTAAGTTCCATTTTTTGCACTTCAAGTAGTAAAACCCCTTCAGATGTTACTCACACTGAAATCTTCTTTAGAAAACTACTCTCAGTTTGTAAAAAAATTTTTCTTTGAAACGCATTTCCTTCTTTTAATAGCTTTACACGTGTCCTGTAATTAACCTTCGAACAACGTCCATTTTGATAGCACTGTCGTTATGTATCTTCCAAGCATTACATACCTAGCAACATAGCACAAAGACTCTACATTTGATTTTCCAATGCTCCACCCGAAGTTACCACATTGGCCAGGAAGCGAGATTTCCTTTGCCAGAAAATTTTGAATTTTGCCGAATCCTTGCTATTCCAACAAGGTAGGGATATTTAACATGCGTGACAACGCTCATATATGGGACCTACATTTTATTTCTCATCTCAACGAGGGCATATTGTTGTGAAAAATGCTCGCCTAACTTTTTTCAAGCGGGCCGTGTCGGGAATCGAATCCGGAACCTTGGATTTGGTACTCATACGCAAACCTACCAAGCGACAGAACTACATATACCATAGAGACCACTACATTCGATTTTCCAATGCTTCACACGAAGGTACTTCATTGACCAGGAAGCGAGTTTTTGTTTTACTTGAAAATTTTGAATTTTGCCGAACTCTTATTATTATAAGCAAGATAGGGATCTTTAACGTGTGCGACAACACTCACACAGGGAACTTAGATTTTACCTCCCATCCTAAAAAGGACGTATTTTTGTGAAAAATGTTTGCCAAATATTTTGCAAGCGATCCGGGTCTGTAATTGAACCCGGACCCTTGGGCTTAGTGGTCACACGCGAACTAATCAAACCACTTAGTTGCCTGACGACAAAACTGCGTCCACATGCCGGACACGTAACAGCGGCGAAATTTCATTCGTCCAGCAAATCATTTTATAGATAGTATGTTCTAAAAAATTTATTGCTGTGTAGAATTTATTAAAATTAAGAAAAGGTAGTCAATGAATGGAATTTATTCCATTTAATGTTTTTCAATACTTATTCTAATGAGAAATTGCATCTTTTGTAGGTTCAATTCTTTCAGTTCCATTTAGAATTGTATAATTTCATAAAAGAATTGATGTTTTCTAACAAAATATTCATCTCCATAATTTAGGTTATATTTTTTTATAAATTTTTATTTATTTTGTCGTTTCATGTTATACGAGCACCGTATTATTGTTTTCCACGTTTGGTGGCAATTATTACGTGAACACGGGACGTAATTTATTACGCCCCCCCGCAAATTATTGCAATCAAATGGTTATAGATAACAATTAGGAATATGCCAAAAACTTACCTGGCTTAATATCGTGAGCCAAAGAATTCTCCGCTCGTTTTCAGGTAAATTAGGGTTTCGTGCAGCCGGTTTATTATGCATGGTCCTGATTCTAGCCGCAAAGTGCGTTAAACCTGCACCTTTCAGAAACACTAGATATTATCAAGGTAATTGAACATATGAGAGAATACAAACGATAAACTTCGCACATAGCGCGCACTTGCGTTTAATACCTCAATATTGTCCAGTAGTTGGAAGGTCAAGTTTTTGTTTAAAACGTGTCTCTCTCATGAACTCCTTGGTGTCCTCACTATTGACTCACATTGACTAAGTACAATGACTACACATTCCTTTTGCTGTGAAATTCGTGCTTAGCAAAACACATCAATAAATTAGGGGTTCTTCACCTCTGGTTCGTGAGAAGTTATAACCACAAATTTTACATGTACTAAACTAATTAAGGATACAAAAAAAAACTTTTCCTTTCGGATTATAGAAACCCCTATTCTTAATATTAAAACGAATAGTTTGTGCAGTCAGAGACGTAACCAATCTGATAAATATCGGATATTAATGTTTAAAAATTTGTATTTAATGTTTGCTTTAGATTGTACAACAAACAGGCATTTGAACTTTAAAATATTGCATATAAAACGTATAAAATAACCAGGCACTTTAAAATAGGAAATGCCAAATACTATCTATCGTACCCATTTTTAATTTTTACGCAAAATATACAGTACTTTCAACTGCTTAGTCGCTCATTCCTTTTTTAGCGGAAGCCTATCTCATTTTCACTTATTTTGATAGAATTTATTATATAAACATACTCTTTAAATGTCCCCTTATCCAGCTTTAGTTTTTGTTACTTTCTCGATAATATAAGTTGTTGAATCTGGTTCTATTTTCTGTGCAGTTGATCTGAAAGTGGATCCTTTGAGGGTAAACTTTATATGTAGCAATCAGTCTTGTTCGAATGTAGTATCGACAGATTAGGTAAGTGCCGCCCAAGCGATAAGGCCCATCGATTTCAACGTACATACACAAAACTGCGACAAATCTAACCTATCTATTGAGACAGTTTCATACCTATGGAAGGAAAAAGTTCATATTTTTGTTTGTGCTTTGGAATTACTTTTCTTAAATTTTTTATTAATTTTATAAATAACTTAAGCAAATCCTAATGTTTATCTTCTTTTTTTCAGGATCTGAGAAAATGTGGATAGTACATGATAATGATGAAGTTTTTCAAATTTGTTCTATGTTTGTTACCTAACGTGACACATTAGATTCAAAAATAATGCTTTGTGCTTAGTATTACGAGGATAGTTTAGTGGAAACAAAATTTAGAGGCTGGAAAGTAGTGTTTATTCAACGAATTTAAAAGAAGTCTCCATTAACATTAAAGTTTGGTAAAATTTTTGCGGTTGCTTACGGAACCATTTCATAACAGTATAATCTAAGCAAGGACCGTTCATTTACATTTCCAATGCTCCACCCGAAAGTACTACATTGGCCAAGAAGCGAGTTTTTTGTTGCCTGGAAATTTAGAATTTTGCCGAACCCTTGCCGTTCCAGGCAAGGTACGGATCTTTAAGGTGCGTGACAACACTCACACACGGGACCTCCATTTAACCTCTCATCCGAACGAGGGCGTAATATTTGTGAAAAATGCTCACCTGCCATTTTTCAAGCAGTCGGCCGTGTCGGGATTTGAACCCGGGACCTTGAGATCCGTAATCTGACGCTTACTACGTTGATCCACGGCGACGCCTGTCTAAGTAAGGACCGCTGCACTTGCAGCCACGTCCCCAATGCTCCATCCGAAGGTACTACATTGGGTTTAAACGCGAAAAATCTTAGGTGCTTGACTTTGGAGTGCGTCTGATCAACAAGCCACTAGCAAAAATTTGCTATTAGCTGAAACTGAGTGATGTATTATTAATGATTTTATTTGGGCCGCAAATTCTGGAATTTGCACGATTTCTATTAAATTTATTTATGAGTCCCTTAATTCTTCTTAGGAAAGTTTACCAGTAACCTTTGATTTTGGTATAAGATTGTTTATGAATGGTTTACATAAAACTATAGTGCGTTGAAGTTTAGTTAAAGATGAATCTTTCGTACAAATTTTTATCAATTGCATATGTTAGCAGTATTGTTTTTGTTTACAATTTGGCCATAGATAGCGGGGTGAGGTCAACCAAGATGGACCTTCTTATATCAAATGATTGTCTGTTAATTTACTGGGGTAGACACCTCGCGATATTAAGTCTGCAGGATTTTCTAAAGTGTTAGTATAATTCCATTGTTGCACGTTAGTTAAAGCACCGCATGACGGGGTATTTCAATGTTGTTTAATTCAGGTAGTTGTTTGTATAGATTAATTTAAGTGGTATAGGTTTCCATCGGTAATGACTCATCCCAGTTGAGTTTAACTGTCAGAATTGTTGCAGTATTATTTTTGGCTTTACTACAATGGGACCTACCAAGTCTAATGGGTCAAAACTTTGAGCTATGCTTGCTTAAATCGAACGTTTTGTTGCTCTTTCCACCTTCGGCTCCACATGCACGGCATACTTTAGAACTTTATTCTTGATAGCCCATACAAGACCAAGTGTTCTTACATTATTCTTTTCTGCAATGAAATATCAGGGGATGAGATCCTTAGGGATATCTGATAACATAAAATTGTCGTTTGAAATCCACTTGCAAAGAGGTAAACATGTCGAATTTAAAATGTGAATCAAATCTTTCATAATTTGTATGACGTTATCATCATCATCATCATCATTAGATCTTCAGTCCTAGAACTGGTTGGACGTGTACACTCATTGTTTCCTAGTCTGAACCAACCTTCACATTTCCCGGAAATTTGCACAGTCTGCATCTATTACTATCTGTGTGCTAAAGTCTGATCTCGATCTCTCTTTTCCTATCTCTGCTTGTAGTTTATCCCGTACTATTCCCCAGAAATGCCTTAGAACGTATCCTGTACTTTTATTTCTCCAATTTTTCATTTTCCACAGATATTTTATGCCTCTACTATTACTACAACCTATTTGTTATTAACTTTGTCTGTTCATGCTACCATCTTCATACGTTTAAAGCACAACATTCCAGAAGGTTTCTATCTCTTTCTGTCTGCTTTTCCTAATGCTCCTATTTCATAGATGTACTGTGCTGTGCACCACACTATGCTTTGAACAGTTTTCTTCTTGTATCTATGTTCGTTGTCTTTGAACATAGCTGCTGTTCTTTCTTGTTTGATGCAGTTCGGTCACCTTCTATTGTTTTACAATTTTATACCCTACTTCCCCGATAGTCAGTGGTATATGAAGGGGGGTAAGCAGCCCTTGGCTGCCAAGTTCCCCCAGCACGTGAACCTTTGTCGAATTAATAGTTTTTTCAATTTATCCTTTCGCACAATCAACATTAGTTGAAAATATTTCCAACCAACACCTGTAGTTGTTTATTATAATCATCAGATTTAAGAGCACTTGTTTTTCGTCACTGGGTTTTACGTCTTGAAACTGGTTGGACTTGTACCTCAGCTTATTTATGTTCTGAGCTAGCCTACTCAGTTCCCTGCAATTCTCACAACAGCCTATATACAGCTCGATTCCCTTCTATTGTTTTCTAATTATATGCCCAATTTCATCGAGATGCAGTGGTATGTGAAGGGGGACGTCGCCGTGGATCAATGTAGTAAGCGTAAAACTACGGATCTCAAGGTGCTGGGTTCAAATCCCGACACGGCCGACTGCTCGAAGAATGGCAGGTGAGCATTTTTCACAAAAATTACGCCTTTGTTCGGATGAGAGGTTAAATGGAGGTCCCGTATGTGAGTGTTGTCACGCACGTTAAAGATCCCTACCTTGCCTGGAACAGCAAGGGTTCGGCAAAATTCAAAATTTCTAGGAAACAATAAACTCGCGTCCTGGCCAATGTAGTACCTTCGGGTGGAGCATTGGGAATGTAAATGAACGGTATGTGAAGGGGGTTAAGCAGCCTGTGGCTGCCAAGGTTTTTCCAACATTTGTCGTATTACAGTTTTCAAATAAATTCTTTCGCACAATTAACATTAGTTGAGGGTATTGCAAAACCAATATCTGTAGTTGTTTATAATAATCGCCATGTTTAACTACAGTTGTTATTTTTGTCATTAGTTTTTCCATCGTGCGGCTGGTTGGAAGCGTACCTCCATTGATTTCTACTCTGAGCTAGCTTACACATTTCCCTGAAATTCTCACAACCAACATCTTTCACTATCTGTGTGCAGTAGTCTAACCTAGGTCTACCTCTACTTATCTTGTTCCCTATTTCTGCTTCTAATATATTCCGCACTATTCCCCCCATGTCTTAGTATGTGGCCTACCATCCTATCTCTCCTATTTTTTACTGTTTTCAGATTTTTAAATAAAAGTGCGGCCTTCATAATTACGATGTTGTTGTCAGTGTCTATATCTGCTTCTGGGTAGCGTCTACAGTCTTTTACTTGATTTCTAAATCGTTGTCTAACAATAATGTAATTTTATTGACACCTTCCTATATCTCCTGGCATCTTCCACGTGTATCGTCTTCTAGCATGATGTTGAAATATTGTATTTGTGATGGTTAAGTTGTTCTTGTCGCAAAATTCTACCAGCCTATTTCCCCTGTCATTTCTCGTGCTTAAACCAAATAAACCTACTATCGCTCCTTCCCTACCCTCACCTACCACTGCATTAAAATCCCTCGTAATTATTAAATTTTCATGTCCTTTTACGTATCTTAGTATGTCTTCGATATATTTGTAGATCGCATCTACCTCTTCCTCACTGTAGCTAAAGGTGAGCATGTATACTGTATTTACTGGTTTAGATTCAAATGTAACCATTCATGCTTTTTCGTTCTTTTGTAGGTAGTTTTCTACACGTTGTCCTATCTTTTTTCGCATAACTATCCCTACACCCGAATTTCCTTCTTCTGATCCTGTATGAATCACCCTGGAGTCTCCACTCCAAAAATTCCCCGCCTCTGACCAGCGGACTTTGCTAATTCCTACTATGTCTAGTGCTAACCTATCCATTTCGAGTTTCAGGTTCTCTAGTTTACCTACTTGTTTCATACGTCTGACATTCCGCGCTCCGACTCGCAGAATGTTTACGGATCTTTTTCTATTCTTTCTGATCACATCCCCCGAAGTAGGCCCCTCCCGGAGATCTGAATGGGAGACTATTTTACCTCCGGAATTTTTACCCCAGAGGATGCCACCATGTTTAATAATTACTGTACGCAGTGTACTTGGGAGGTAATGTGGTAGTTTCCCGTTGACCTTCACATCGCAGTAGTGCGTCTTAGAATGTCATACCAACCCCTATGGTCTCTGCCACTCTAAGTACCGAAAAAGCTGCTGCCCTCTTTCGGGGAGCTTTCTTAGTCTGGTTCCTCACTAAAGATCCCACTAATTTGGTTAAACCTATAGTTCGGCTCTTTAGCTCATTGAAACGCGCAAGCCATTCTACCTGTTCTAGTATTTTAGAACGTCGTCAAGGTGTAGGTTCGTTCAGAATGGTTGACGTTATCACTCCCCGTTAAAACATCGTCAACATAAAGTCCTTCATTATTGTCCGGCTTGCTAACGGATACTTTACTTGATTTTCTAACCTCAATTGAAATAAGGATCGTATGGTTAAGAAAGAAGCTGAAGCGGTTCCATATGTAACGGTGTTTATTTGGAAATGTGATAAAGACACGTTATTTGCTCTGCGCCTGAGTATGTAGTATACATTGTAAGTTGCGTTCTCCCGGTTTGACCAATACCTGTGGGGACATTCTTGCGGTTTCACCTACTTATGCTTTCGAAATCTTATGAGGATGTTGAACAAGCTATTTTGTATCTTTGGATCAACAGCATATCGTTCAGTGATATGCCGGTATACTGGTTTTTGCCGACGCATCAAATGTTACACCAAATTTAGTGGTTTCACTTGTGACCTTGGTTACGGCATGATGCGGGAGATAAGTGAGCATTGTGTTTTCTTTTTGATATACGACTATTTCAGACATATAATCTGCCTTTCGTTTTCACACATAAAATGAGTGTAATGTGCTTTTAATTCGCTATTTTTGGTAAATTTATACTCTAAAGATCTGAATCGATTTAATGAAATTTTGAAAAAATCAACCAATTCGCATAACTTGTCGCTGGTGGGTAGTGATACCACGAAACGACCACTTTCAGTGCGGGTGGTCGTTTGCAAAAAATGTTCATCACGCTCCGTATCTTCTTTAGAAAAGTTTGATTCCACAGATCGATTTTCCAGATTTTTTCCATCTACTTACGATTGATAAGTGACAACTTCCTTATTAGTTTCGTTAGAATTTAATACAATCTTGTCAGACCCAACCTAATTTCGTTTTTTGCAATGTTGCTCGAGATCTGCCTATATATATTTGTCTGATTGCTAGTAGTTCGAAGAATATATATGCACCACGCAATACATTATTGGCTGTGGGATTCCGAAGTCCTTATCTGCTAGCTCAATATTCTTACGTATGATTAAATTTCTAGTGCCGATTGATTGAGTGGTTAATAACGTAGTAGTTTTATCAATAACTAAAAAGGATAAAGATGCCCGAAAATTATTGAAGTGCGACTTGATAGTCGCCTTCGCTTCCACCTTTAGAGTTGTACCGGCGTGGTTGATACCTGCGATAGAAACTGAACATTTATGCTTGCTCAAACGTAACGTTTCACACAACCCTTTTCTCATAAAATTGGACTGTGACCCAGAATCTAATAAAGCACGACATTAGTGAATATTGCCGTCTTTATCAAACATATGTGTCGTCGTTGTTGGTAGCAATATTTCTGACTTGATATTGCAATATGCATTAAATGATGTAGTTTCGGATCAATTTTTGTACTTCCACGCTTAGTAGTGTTGGTGTTTTACTACCTAATGGCGATATTATTTACTTTTGTTATAGTACAAAGATTGCTTCAAACTTATATCAGTATAATATCTTCGATTACTTCATAGAGTTGTTGGAAACTAATTCGTTCTAACGAAGCTTTAGAAAGCTGAAACTGGTCAGTGGATGTTTCCTCCCCTTGTGAAATAATAAAGTGATTGTTTTGTTAATGGCTATACAACTATTAGCTCGATTTGTATAGGTAAATATGCTTTTATTATTTTCATAAGAGTTTATTTACCGATACATCTCCTTTCTTATATATTTATATATATATATATATATAATGTAATGTCAGGGGGAGGTACAAGGCTTCTAAGGGTAGATTTGTGTTAAAAGGGGTGTATGCCAAATAAAATGATTCATATATCAGATCCAGTAATTCAAAAACTATATTTTGCCATACTTTACATATGCTAAAGTATTTACCATGTTAGTTTGAAATGTAAGTGCCAAAAGGTAAACTAAATGACTTGATGACGTTGATAAAATGCACAGTGCTCAAGGTTTTATACTAAGTTGTAATTTAATAAGCCATTGAAAGTACATTTGCCGTCTGAAAACCGGATGCGTCTACGGATGTCTACTATCAACCAAGCATCCAGGTCTTGTGTGAATTATTTTGGCTTTTTATTTAAATAGAATCAACTTTTGGACGAATTTGTAAATTCAAAATTAAAAGTTAATAGCAGTATCAAATATAATTGGAGAATTGTGAAGTGTTTAGGACCAATGATAGAATTTAGGAATGTGTATAAAGACAATAGTGAAGGGACAAATTATTATTGGATATTTTTAGGTATTTAAAATGTAATTAAGTAAGCTAGTTATGTTGTGCTTATTGCCTAGGAGAGTAAACAAAATGATTCTTTTTCGATTAAATTTTGTATAAAGACGTGTTTTTGCAAACCTGCGTTAAAGTTGTTAAATATTTTGAAAAAATAAAAGTGTTTGAATTTAAATAGTCTGATTTATTAAAGTGGAGGTACAAGAAGCATCGGTGGTTAAATAAGCAACAGCGACGTTAAAAGAAGTGTAAAGATTGGTGATAGTGCGACGGGAAAGCAACGAATATTTAATTAGATTTGAAACGAGATTGGGATTGATTTGGATAGTAGTTTAAAGGCAGAAGGACATAGAGTGGTTATACAAGCGACGGCGAAATAGATTTGGGATTGATTTGGATAGAGATTTGAAGGCAGTAGGACATCGAGTGGGACATCGAATTTATAGCAGGGCATTGAGTGATTTGGAACAGGACGGCGGTTAGATTTGGAGTGATTACGAAAAGGCGGACGAATTAATTGGAGCACGAAGAGGGAAAATAGGAGAGCAGCAATTGCAGGGAAGATTCAACAAAAAGGAACACGGAAGGATTAGCGCAGGGCAAGTAATTACAACGGTTTGTCAAAATTCTAAAATTCGGGTTATTCATTTCAGATTTGGGGTCATCAAAATTGTACTAAGACACCTGGAGGCGATACGAAAGTTCAATAGTGATTGTGAGTCCATGTAAAGACGCATACGGCGACTAAGATCGTGAGCCAGCAGCATTTAAAGGGAATCAGCAGTATAATTCAGGTGAGTACCGTGCAATATCATAAAACGTCAAACAAAAAGTCAGAAATTGTGTACATTAATTAATTTGGCACTAAGCTACGTTGATCAGTAAAATTTGGCATATACAGTAGTAAATTCATATAAAAGTAGTAAAACAAAGAGTGTGCAGTTTGGTTGGGCAGTGCACATCTACTTACGACTGAACCCACGGTAGTAGATGAACACCCTGAGATAAAGAGTTCATATAGTCGAGGCATAACAATAGTAAACATTTTAATTAGATAACCAACCAAACGTTGCTAAAGCACATTATATAGAAGTCATTCATTGAATAATAAAAATAGGCGCGACGACAAAAGTAGTGTATAAATAATTTATAATTTAAATAAAAATAATACAAGTAAAAGGGGGGGGGGGGTGAGACAGTAGAATATATATACATATATTCTTCTGGCTACAACTTTTACTTTTGCTTGTTTACTCCACACAAAATTTGCTACACGACTTTTGTCGTCGCCCCTATTTTAGTATTCAATAATTGACTTATATTCGAGGTGCTTTAGCAACGTTTGGTTGGTTATCTATTTACTGTTTACTATATATTATGCCTCGACTATATGAAACCTTAATCTCAGGGTGTTCACCTTACTCACCGTGAGTTCAATCGTGAGTAGATGTGCACTACCCAACCAAACTGCACCTTCGTTTGTTTTACCACTTTTTTAATGCACTGATTTACTATATATGCCAAATTTTAACAGATCAATGATGCTTGGTGCCAAATTAATTTATGTGTACTATTTATGACTTTAATTTTGACGTTTTAAGATATTCACGGTACTTACCTGAATTATACCGCGCTGAAGGCCTTCTTTTAACTGCTGGCTCAAGGTCGTATTCACCGTACGCACCTTCACAAGGATTCTCAATCGTAGTTCACTTGCGTGTCGCCTCCAGGTGTTCTTAACCAATTTCGTTGACCCCAAATCTGAAATAATTTTACCCCAATTTAGAATTTAAAAAAAACCGTTATATCTACTTCCCCTGCGTTAATTCTTCCTCGTAGTATACTGCTCTCCTGTATCCCTACTTCGTATTCCAATTAATCCTCTCCTTGCTCAATCCAAATCAATCCAGCCGTCCTATTTTAAATCAATCCTTTCCTGCTATTCCTATAATATCCACACGATGTCCTTACTGCCGTTAATCTGCTCAAATCACTCCAAAAATTATCAATATCGTCGTTGCCTTCTATATCCACTCAAATCTCCTGCTGCCGTTTAACCAAATCTTCCTAAATCCAACACCAATCTTGCTCAAACCTAAATAATTGTCGCTTTTCCCGTCGCACTAGTAACCACTCTAAATCTTCTTTAATACTCGTTGCCTTTATACTCTCGATGCTTCTTATTACTTTCACTTTACTAAATTAAACTCTTTAATTCACATAAACTTTTATTTCAATAAATATTTGTACAACTTTTAACGCAGGTTTTGTAAAACACGTCTTTATCTGAATATAATCGAAATTAGAATTTCTATTTATTTCGCTTAGCGATAAGATCAACAACCTTAGCTTACTTGAATTACAATTCTAAAACATACAATATCCAATAACAATTCGTCTTTCCTTTCGTGTCCAAAATACCTTCACTACAGTCTTTATAATATTCGTAATTTCTACTATTGGTCCAAAACACTTCACAATTCTCCAATAACCTTTTATATTTCTATTCACTTTTAATTTTGATTTTACAATTCGTCCAAAAGTTGATTCTATTAAAAGAAAAGCCAAAATAATTTACACACGACCTGGACGCTTTGTTGGTTGCAGATATCCATAAATGCGTTCGGCTTTCCGACGGCAAATGTACTTTCACTGGCTCATAAAATATCAACTCAGTATAAAACCTTAAGTACCGTGCATTGTATCAACGTCATAAAGTCATGTTGTCTACCTTTTGGCACATATTTTCAAACTAAAATGGTACATACTTTAGCATATGTAAAGTACAGCAAAATATAGTTTTTAAATTATTAGATCTGATATATTAACCCTGTTGTTTGGCATACACCCTATTAACACAAATCTACCCTTAGAAGCCTTGTACCCCTTACATAATAATATATATATATATATATATATATATATATATATATATTGCTGTGATATAATCCTTTGAATGCGGGAACTGGGTCCTTTCAACAAAAAAATTCTAGTCCCACAGATTGGGCGTCATAAACGGCTGTGATCCTCTTTTCGCCTCGGCTGCTCACCTAATGTTATAAACCTCCTCATTCATAAAAAAAAAACAACACATTCCTACCAAAAACATCAACGTTAACTCTATTTACATCAATATTCAGAATACATTAAAATTTCAAAATTAAAACTCAGCATAAATTTCAGTTTTAAAAGAATTTCAAGATTAATTTTATTATCATTTTAATGTGCATCCAAAATTAAAGTCCTTGTTGGATGCCTACTAATTAATATAACAATATAAGCAGACCGGAGTCTGAGTATAAAGGAGCATCTACCACCCTTTACGTTAATTAACCAGGTTCGTCTAATTGAGCTCAAAGACATACCCAAATTTTCATCATATTACCGAACATCAAAACTAAATACCCTTTCTACTTCAACAAGCAAATTTCATCTTAAAATTAAAATTTTATGGTTAGTACAATTTCACTAATGTCCATTTAAAGTAAATCAATTATAAAGTTATTCAACACACACAAAATGTCAAACAAAATAGTATAATTTACCTGAAGGTCACCGTCCTCGTAGCTTCAAAGTACATCGTCCCTTTAGTTAATCACACCATTCCAACAGGATTATATTTACGGCTTCTAATTCTCAACGCTTTTAAAATTTTCTCCATCACCAGTTGTTTCTGGGCTTTTCCGGAACTCATCTATGTATATCTGACCCTTGTTTCGTGGATCCAGACACGTATTTGAACCATTTAATTATTAACACCCCGAAAAATAGCAAATAACTTCATACTTCTTTCACCAATATACGCCAAAACTGCCTACTTTTGTGTATACATTTGTCGTTGTAAATTTTGCTAATTGGTACAGTGAAACTAAATTTTATTACCTTGTATCTAAGTGCACTGAAGTACATTCATGTTAGCACGTAAATAACCAACTATTTTGAATCACTAAAATATACGAGCAAAATTTTAAATTATTTTCTCAAACTAAAATGCACTGTTTAACATCTTCAATCAAGTCGCGGATGTAAGAGCTTTTAACGCATCGAATTGTCAAAAGTCTAAGAGAGCTTGTTTATATTCATCTCGGTATATATAGCAAAAGCCGGCACGTCGCTTTTGTCCTCAAAACGGTAATTCTAAAGAATTCCTCATTCTATGTTCCCAGTCTGTCGCTCGCGCGTCGATTTTACAATTTTCACTCGTCCCATTTAAATCTCAGAAATTTCAACACACGGCACGCAAGCATGTCCGAGAAATAACTAATTGACTTTTATACCGAAATTGTTGTTTCTACCTCTGATATTTGCATCCTATTTTCAACCAATTGTGACCCTCGTGATGTTGCTTAAATCCCGCCTTTTACTATATGTGTCTTTGCTTGACGCATTTCTCTTTCCTTTTCTAACCTGTTCGTATTGGTGCAAATTGATATTCTTTATTATCGATTATATTTTAGTCCATGTGGACTGTTATCTGGGTTTAATAACCCCGTATCGCACATTCTCGTGAATATTAAGCCCCGGTTTCTCCAAGATTCTTTGAAACTATTAATTATCTACAAAATTTACGCCGTATGTGATATTTAAACTACGCAGGTGTTCAAAATAATATTAATTCTCAGAGCTTTATTTTCTGGTATTATAATCTTGGGTTTTTACAAGTTTCTATAGATATTATCTGTTACTAACGGTTCAATTAACTTCAATTAAAATTAATACTCTTTAATTTTTAGTGAATCCTAATTAAATATTCAATTATTATCTGTACGTTTCGTTTAATACTCGTTGCCCAAACTTGAATCAATTCATATAAATCTTGCACGTAATTTCCATTTGATTCTTTACTTTGGAATATTTAAATTACACGTTGAGCATTTTAAAACTGCTTATTTTTATATGAAGCGTCTTGTAAACAATTTTAATCTCTTATTTTTAATAAAACGAATGAATTTTTATTCTCCACGGGTTTTTAATAAAGCGTATTATTTAATAAACTTCCTTATACACGGTGATTAAAATTATTTGATGTAATCCATTAATTTTCTACCCTGGTCTAAATATGAGTAATATATATGTGTGTGTATGTGTGTGTGTGTGTGTGTGTGTGTGTGTGTGTGTGTGTGTGTGTGTGTGTGTGATGAAGGGGTCACAAGAGGTCAATGAAACCCTAATTCTACAAATAAATCCCACTAAAAATATAATATAATCCGGAAAAAACAGAAGTTTTCGTAAATTTATGGTAACACCCTATAAAATACAAGCGTACTTTTATTCAATAAAGTGCCATGCAAAAACGCAAACTGCGCGTGTATAAATAATCACCCTGTATGATATAAGCATATTGTAAATATATAACAAATAACATTAGCTGTATATGTAAAAATAATTTATTGTAAGATACCGTAAAATGCATTTTAATGCGAACGCAAATCGATTACTTTAAGATAAATACAAAGTCATTTATTTTCACTTATTATTATAAATACATTTTCGATGCATATAAAAATACTTTACATTTGCTGTAAATAGCATAGAATTTTACTAGCTTTATGCATTTAGTTTAATATACTACAATCAACGCGTATTTTAAACCCCAATTATAATAAATTTTGTGTACTGAAACGCGAAAGCAAATATTTTTTGTAAAATGCAAACCGTTTTGCATTGAAAAGCAATTAAAGTTTAAATTAATTACCCCGTAGATTAAAGAAATTTATTTTAATTAAAAATTTTTCTAGAATATTAGGGGTATAAAAGGATGTCATCGGTATTTAAAATTACGCAAATATCTAATTAATAAATAAAACATTTTATTCCAAGAAGCGGTCCAGAACAATAAAACCCCATAAAATGTAATAAGAATTGATTACCTTTGGCATTAGTATGCGACGCAACAAAAATCGTTTAAGTGTTAAACAAGCACAAAAAGAGCGCGTATCTGGAACGAAATTAAGAGGTAATAAACAACGCGATTTTAGACGCTAATAAGTTTTTTTGAGAAATTTTGCATCATAATGTTCCATACTATTCTAGTAACTTCTTGATATAGATAAATTGAATATATAAGGAAGCGTTTATTAAAAACGAAATTCATTCATTCATTCATTTAATTTTATTCGATTCAGTCGATTCTTATATTAGATCGCAAAATGTTATTTTGATTTTAAGTCGCGAGCTGTTACTTTGCGAAGGTTATATTTGAAGTATGCAGTAAGTATACTGCAATTTAATAATTACGATGTTACAATGAATATAGAAGTGATGTTTTAAACGCAAATTAGAAAAAAAATTACATTGGAGAGGAAAAATTCTTCAATATAACGCTATTTCAAAAATATTATTAAATAATTGAAAGGAAGATTTAAACAAAATGTACTTTTGGTAATTGCTGTTTGAAACGAGAGTTTTAAATATGGAAAATCTTGTAAGCTGATTTGGACATCAATTTAAAATAAGAAGATATTTAATTACAAGATGTGTTTTTGTGGATTCTGCAAGCATTACTTTTAGAATTATTTTAACTGATATTAGAGTAATTGCATTTAGTTTAAGGGAGATTAATAAGTGTTAATCATATAATATTCTTTTGTGAGGATTTTTTGCCGGGAAAGTTTGTGATTAGGGTTCTAAGTACTCTGGCCTTTTAACAGATTATCTGTCAAGGATTTTTTTTGCCAAACAAACCTTACAAGCATGGCAATAAACATAACCAGGTAAACCATCCATAAAAAGAAATTTAGTTCTGTAAATTTAAAAATAAGGTAAGGAACAGTGTTTTTTTATATAACAAATACTTCCTAGAAATTATTTTATGTTTGAAAGAAACGATGTTGTAAATGTTTTATATGCTTTTGTATGTGAGAGAATATTTTATACTGTATAAATGCTTTGTGATATTGCTGTGTTTTATTTCATTTTAAAAACTTCGTCAATTCCGTTGTGTTAATAAGGTCATTTAGGGGTAATTAGGATCAATAGTATAACGCACTCCATATAAAATACATAAGGGCACAGAAAACAAGACAGTTTTCTGAAGAAAACAAGAAATACGATGATTAGACTGGAAAATAAATCACAACGACCTGTATATAAATAATAATCATAATTAATTCAGATAATGAAAAATGTTTTCAAAATTTATTTGAGTAAAACAAATCCACAAGTCGTTAAACAACATAAATGCAAGCTGAAACGCAACACGCATGGATAACGCAACATTATTATGCCAAGAATCCTAATTTAAACAAGCAGGTTTAAAAATGCGTAAGATAGCAAACGCATATAATTTAATGCATACATTGTATTAGTCTACGTGACTAGAAAATTATAATTGACACCTGATTTATTGGAAACAAACAAGGCATGGTAATTAAAATCAAAGTTCACCAAATTTATTTGAACAAACAATGGTTTACTTATCTAGAAGTATGAAAATCCAAGCGAATCAACGCTATTAACTCGAAATAGTACGTGACAAGAAAAACGCGTTGATGTTAACATACAATAATAATACCATGGGATATCCAAAAACCTAGTATGAAAGTTTATACAAACAACAAACTTTGCGCTTGGCAATAGATAGACGGTGCATTTAAATATGATCAGATTTGTAAACAAATGAGTTCATCATGAAGTAAGGCATAGTTCACGTCTCTGAGAACAAAAATATCCACGTAAAGTAAGTAATTGTGAAGTGTAAAATAATACCACTGAAATGGAAAATTACGGTAGACAGTTTTAAATAATTTCTGGAGTCCCGTCTACATAAATACGGGAACAAGTTTAAATAAATACTGAAGCGATTATAAAAGATTATTACTGGAACAAATGAGGAAACGCAACAACCATTTACTTCAACGATTAATAGCCAAGGAGTTTTATGGAAGACGCTAGTGTGTTTAAGGTGATGCAATGAGGGATGCACAAAATACCGAAAACGGCTGGACCAGAGACAGATTCGAGCTGAAAAACAACAGGTTAGCCAATCTGAATGTTTATTATTTTATTTGTGGATATTTCATTGCTAAACTAAATCATTTAAAATTTAAAATTTAATTGAATATTACTAATTTAAATACTTTAAAAAATTGCTTTCATGATTATTTATGTGAGGGGTCGGCAAGATTTATTTTTTGAGTATACGTTGCAAAGTACGTAAATAGTAAAAGAGGTTAAATGAACGTTCATCAGGCTTCAGTTAATAATTAATAATAATAGTGATTTTGCTGACTTTTTTGATCATCTTTAGGAATGATAATTATTAAAATTTTTCATTGAACATTTATTCTTACCGCGGTCGTGGACGCACAACAAATTTATTAAAACGAACCCTGGAAATTCGACACGGTACATCCTTCGTATAAGATTAATTGAATTTATGTGACATTGTTGATATTTTAAACTATCATTAGAGGCTGTCGAAAACAGAAACAGAAACCGTAGTGTAAAAATGTCTTCATGTCCAAATTTAATTTTTTTCGTTAACACGGTATTTCACATTAGGATACTTTCCACTAAAAGTAGTAATAGAAGGTTAACGACAGAAGTGACATGTTTTATGTCCCTCTAACAAAAAAACTCAATAACCATTGTAAGGTAGGGTTTTTAACGTTTTTAATTATATCTAGTAATGTGGATGCTTTTACATAGAATGGTTTTGTCTAATTGTATAACTAGAGTCCGGGTGAACTCTAGGAAAACTGATCTTGAAGTCGACGCAGTCTAAACTTAAAACACTATCCACAAATATTTGTTTTCTAATTACAGAATAATGGAATTGCTTTCAATGAGTATGTAAGAGTAAGACCAAGTTTCATGCTATTAATACACACACACGCACGAACATTTAGAGAATTTTCCGGGTAGGATATTGACATTACTCGTTCGCATTATCACCTCTGGCTTATTATATTTTAGCTACATGTTCTTGAAAAAGTTATACAATTTGGTAAAATCACGAATTGTATGGCACTAGAGGGTTATGGATCCGCCGAAGTCCAGCGATAATGAGAGAAGTGTCGCATAGCAACCGCCGCATTTCCTGAATTCCGCGCGTAACTCCGCTTCCAATTATTATATTTCATGTTTATTTCTGACTATAAAATTCATTCCAAATGGTCAGATAATATAAGTAGATTAGACTACGTATTCTGCATTTCAATAAAACGCCAAGAAGTATGTAAATCTAATGAAGGCGGGCATTGCGAATTATTCTCGGAAACAGCCTCATTTCCCGAGAGTAATTACGGAAGTAGTTGCATGTCCACTGAATATAAACGCAAATAGGGGGGTATTGTAAAGCATTAAAGTTGGTTGGACTTTTATTGTGACAAACAACAAGTGGCTTAATAAATTTTCTCAGAGTAATAACAGTAAAACCAAAGGTAAACTGTAAATGTTGTTTATTTCTTTGATTTCCGTTGACATAGTAGGCGCTGTTGTTTCGTTGCGCTTTCTGCCACATATCTTCATTTGTCTCAGAGTTCTCATACATCAAGACGAAGTCTCCCAGATTGGCACGGAACTTTCATCAAGCTTTTCGTTCTCTCTCTCCATACCGTCCACTTCTTTTTTCCTCTAAGCTAAAATTTAAATTAATAAACGTCGATTAAACTATCAACGTTTAAATTAATAGCAGGAAGCTGGTTTAAATTAGTTTTTTTTTGTGAGGCCAACCCATTTTATTAGCGCAAAAAATCGCTGAGCTTTATCATTTTACTGGGATAAGTCTGCTGAGATTGTAAAAGGGTGGAAACCGGTAAAGACAATTTTTACCGCGTGTTTATGATACATAAATGACTTGAAAATACCGTCTCGGGCATTAAGAAATCCCGCCACTCCATAAAACGCCGCTTTCGTCTTTAAAAGGAAGGGATTCCAAAAGCGACGCTTAATAATGTCGCAGTTGTCTTTACCGGAGAAATAACGACAGAGGACAGGTCGCAGGTGGTCCCCCAGTTGTATTTCTTCCCCGGGGATAACCTACAGGATCCGATTCACTTTGAGCCACTACTTTAACCGAAAACCATACTTACATAGTCGTATATTTTATACTATATATCGATGTAAAAATATTTTCTAGCAATAAAATAAAACCGGAGAAAATAGAGCGGCTGCAGTTTCTAGGTGCTTTTACAGCTATAGAGTATTCATACCAAGCACAGTATTAAATTCTGTGTAAGTGTAGCTGGTTTGTTTATTTCACTGGTGGGAACTCTAGACACTTTACAGAATATAGTTTTATGCACTATTGAAAATAGAATTCCATACGTGTTGAGAAATTATCATATTTCGCAAAATAGAAGGGTTGGTATAATCAGCCCTAATTAGCTAAAACGCCGGATCCAGGATTTAAACATCAAAATGTATCACTTTAACTTTGTAGATATTCAGTATCTTAAGCTGAAACCAAGGCACAGGGTCTTTCTAGCTTGTTGCGAAAAATTTTATAATTCCTCGTTGGAAATTCAGAGACATCGTCATTGAATAAGAGATTTAAACCAGATGTTTAATTTTTCCCGCATTTGTGTTAAATGTAGGCTTCTGTAACCCGCAGTACACTTGTACAGCACCACCTGACTGTACTGTTAACATTTCTGGATTGATACAAAGGGATAGTATTCATAATTCCTATACAATCACATATCAGTACATTTTATAGGTTTGAATTTTTTAAATTGAAAATAGGTTTTAAAGTTAGTTCTGATTAATAACTTTTCAACACGAATTTTTTCCTAAACCTAACGGCTTTAAAATCCCAGTTAAGTTTCTTTAACGTAGAATCTTGTAATCCTTCTTTTATTCATTCCGATCTATAGTGTTTTACGATTTATGGAGCTATAATTTTATGTTCCTATAGTAGGGATAAAGAACACTACTATAGTAAGCCTGCTTATCGTAAAAGGCGATCAAAAGGTGCAGCAAGGGGAAGCGGCCTTCCTGGCTAAAACATATTGGAGGAGAGTCGGTTGGTCTCGAGCGATCCTCAATAATTTACAAGGTTGTTGGGGGTTGGCCGTGACAGATACGGCTTTTTGCTGAAATCTTTAAAAACTGCGTCAAAACACGAACTATGTATGATGGAGAGCTCACAAGTAAAATTCTTTTCCAGAGGTAAAATACCCCCTCATTCGAATCTCTGGGAAGGGGTACTTGGGGCTCGTCATCGTAAGAATTTAAAACTTAGTATCAGAAATTTTCCCGATTCCTTTCAGCAATTCATTGGATTTTTTTCAAATCTTTCGTGGATATCCTTATCTTTTAGTTTCTCAAAGTCAAAGTGCCTTTTTTTGTTCCTCTTTTTCAGATTTTTAAATTTAACTGCGGCCTTCATAATTACGATGTTGTGGTCAGTGTGTATATCTGCTTCCGGATAGCTTCTACAATCTTTTACTTGATTTCTAAACCGTTGTCCAACAATAATGTAATCTATTTGATATCTTCCTATATCTCCTGGCATCTTCCACGTGTCTTCTAGCATGGTTTTGAAATAATGTATTTGTGATGGTTAAGTTGTTCTTGTCGCAAAATTCTACCAGCCTATTTCCCCTGTCATTTCTCGTACCTAAACCAAATAAACCTGCTATCGTTTCTTCCCTACCCTCACCTACCACTGCATTTAAATCCCCTGTAATTATTAAATTTTCATGTCCTTTTACGTATCTTAGTATGTCTTCGATATTTTTGTAGATTGCCTCTACCTCTTCCTCACTGTAGCTACATATGGGCATGCATATTTGTATTATTACTGTATTTGCTGGTTTAGATTCAAATCTAACCATGAGTACTCTTTCGTTCTTTTGTAGGCGGTTTTCTACACGTTGTCCTATCTTTTTTTGCATAACTATTCCCACACCCAAATTTCCTTCCTTTGCTCCTGTATGAATTACCCTGAAGTCTCCACTCCAAAAGTTCCCTCACCAAACTTCGCTCATCCCTACTATGTCCAGTGATAACCTAGTCACTTCGATTTTTAGGTTCTCTAGCTTACCTACTTGCTTCATACATCTCTATTTGATTGTTTCGTGTTTCCCCCTCTGACGGCGCGAACGCTCGGCTCTGGTTTTGACAAACAGTCGGCCGCCTGCAACAGCTGTGTTAAGATGTATTTTCGGCAGAAGTCGTTTCAGTGGCACCCATCCAACGTTAGGCCTAGCAAAAATAGTTACACTGGCACCCATTAAGAAAAATAAGTTACAAATTAGTCTCATTGCAATCCATTTTTGCACATTTTGAACAGTAGCTATCGTATAGCGGGTAATACGAAAGTAAATGTTGAATAAGTTTTGAAGTTAAAGTGTGCAAACGAAAAATCGACTTGATTCATGATGTGCAATCGAAGCTACTTTGATTTCCGTCATCACATGTTATAATTTCTCAAAAATGCGATATTAGACATGTGTGAAGTTAACCCTTCTGATTAAAATAAAATATTTTTTGACTTACAGTGGTGTGCAAACAAAAGTTGATGTGTTTCATAACATGCAAACTGAAAGGTATGAATAGTTTTATTGTAATCCATTTTTGCACATTTGGATCAATAGCTCTCGTATAGCGGATACTACAAAAGTAAATGTTAAATTAGTTTTGAACTAAAGGTGTGCAAACAAAAAAGCGATTCATGATGTGCAAACGAAGATACTTTGATTTCCGCCATCACATGTTACAATTGCACAAAAATGCAATATTGGACATGTGTGAAGTTAGCATCCGTGATTAAATTTAAAATTTTTTTTGACTTACAGTGGTTTGCAAACAAAAAGTTGTGTTTCGTAATGTGCAAACGAAAAGGTATCAATTGGGTTCGTTGTAACAATGTTTTCACGTTTTCAACAGTAGCTATCGTATAGCGAGGACTATGAAGCTGAATGTTAAATTACTTTTAAACTGGAAGTATGCAAGCGAAAATAATATATGTGCATACATGTGCAAACGAAGATCTATCAATTTCGTCGGTTTAAAATGAATTTGCTGAATGTCGTGGAGCTAGTGCGAAGTTGGCCCGCCACAATGGTTTCTTTAATATCTTTTAAACGAAAAGTGTGCAAACAAAAATACCGGATGTGCATACATGTGCAAACAATGTGCAAACGAATGAGCTATAGAAAGTTATTTTTTTCAAAAGTTGGGGGGGGGCTAACTTCACGCACACCTTTTAGAGGTAGTTTTGTACGACGACCAGTAATTCATTTCCATACTGTGTTTTAATATTTTCGGAATGTATTGCTTATTCATAAGGCAATATTAATCTTGTTTCCATCAATAGGTGGCAAATGCCGACAACGCTTGATGAATATGAGATTCGGACAATGCTACTGTAATTGAGTCGCGTCCTACCTCCGAAATTATGCAGAAATCCTCCATCGAATATCACACAACAATCAATACCAACACCAAAACTTTTAAATAGAACGCGACACGCTTATTCGTTGATGTATTGTTTGAACTACACACAGAATGAACCTCTCTAAGGATACAAGAATATCACGTAACGAACATGGGTACTAACTAGTGGTATTAATTTACTTCATTTGTTCTGGTAATTCCGGCTTGCGTTGTAATAAACACCACCCGTGTTGACAAATTATTCTGTAAACTTGTGCTTGGGCGTGAATAAAACAGACTAATAACAATAACTAGAATTTGTAGCCAGCTTGATCTACAACAACCAAAAGCTTAGCGAACTCTAAATGCGTGGGTTTAAAAAAGTACAGAAGTTTTCAACTTCTTGCTTTTTTATAATAGCCTTAGTAATTTACTGGAACACAACTAGATTAACCAACGTCGGGGTTGCATTGTATTTTTGCCTGCACAGACTCTACTTTCGTGTATTTTGAATTCAATTTAATAAAAGCGAACATCGTTTAATGAATCCTCGAATGGGGTAATTATAAAATCGGGGTTTTATAAATTAGTTGGATGTTGAACACGTGCTTTGAACGTGGAAAATTAGATGATTGCAGTAATGGAACTATTTTGAGTGGAAATTGGATTGTGCTAGTCGTATAACCATTACATTTTGAAATATAAAACTGTTGTGTTTGCTTTATTCGTAGAGTGCTAGCACTGGAATTTCAATATTCAGTTCCTTTTAAATTCGAATTTAAAATATTTTATTTACCCTTAAATTTAGTTACTACACCTAAAGCTAAATTAGTCAAGGTGCAAATGCTTTCTATGTGTAACGCAGAGACTATAATAATAATACAATAGAACGTAAAGTAGGCATCTGTGAACAAAAAATAATTTGTATGCACCCTGTACGACATCTTCAGATAGACGTGATTGACAGGTCACAGGAGTTTGCATTTAAGAGTTTTATAAACCTTACCGTAGTAAAGCTCTGCATATTTCTAGCACGTTCTCAAAATAATTTACAACAATTAGATAAGGTAGAAATTGTCGTTATCTGGTTCTGAAGTTCAGATCTAATTTAAAGCTTTGATTATAGTACTACGTTGTTATTCGAGCTAAAAGTCGTGATATCAAATAAATCAGTGGTAAATACTATAGGACGCCTATCCTTAATTTATAAGTTTAACCTTTGATTGATCTTCTTGTAGTCGATGATTTTTTTCTCTCAGGGCTTCATGACATCAATAACACGAGTGAATTCTTTTGATCAAACTGGGTTTAATAAAGCCTAATTAAGGTAAACATTAACATAACATTAATCCCTACAGAAAACATAATCAATTATACGATCACTGTGGTCGATTTCTCGTAATACACTTAAACACTACAAAAAACCTAGAAACTAACCTACCGCCAATATTGTATGTTACCTAAACAAGTTTTACTGCGACACAAGTAATCTACTCACGGTTTTAATGAATCCTTCTCCACAATCTTCGATTAATCGATCAATCACTAAGCACGTCACTTTCGCTACTGCATAGACTTTGAAGAGGATTCCGTAATATAATTGCCCTGGCTCTTGACCGGCAGAAACTTGAGTAAAGTAGCTCGTGTGGTTTTAAAGACAGATTTATCTCTGCACTTTTCCTTAATATTCATCATTCATATCTTAAGTTATTGCATCTGATCCGCATGCTATTCTAAGACCAACTACTTTCTTCCCCCGAGCTCACTTCGCGGGTATCTATCGCCACACTACTGGGACGAGTTCATTTCATAATATACCTGGTTCCCCTTCAATCTTTTACGTACGTGCAAACACACCAACTATTTAAGACCTTCTTTCGTTATCTCATTTCAAACAACACTATCGCTAAACTTGTAATTAATTCGGCGTGCTTCATATACCCCCCCCCGTAGATTTTCTTGTGAGCAATTTTTAAGGAAATCTACATCACCGTTGAGACCGGCGAATTTTACTTTTTCTAATTATACACATTTTGGGGACTCCGCACTCTACCTTCCACATCAGATATATCAAATATATATATATATATATATATATATATATATATATATATATATTGAATCTCCCACTTTTCTTTTACTCACTGACTGTGTTCAATCACTTTCAATTCTATATTCTTAAAATTTTTATTTTATTTACCCCTTTTGTCGCGCCTTTTTTTGTAATGTGTACACCTAATGCACGCCCCGTACTTGCAACGTTTGGTTGGTTCTTTAATTAACTATTTATTTCAATGCCTCGACTATTTAAGCTCTTAAATCTCAGGGTGGGCAACTACTTATAGTGAGTTCTGTTATAAGTAGATGTGCAAAGTCCAACCAAAGTGCACCTCTTTTGTTTCAGTACTAAATTTTACTCTACTTTTGTATATGCCAAAATTATACTACGATCAGCGTTGCTTTGTGCCAAATTTAATTATTACCAAAATTATATGACTGTTTTTGACGTTTTAAGATATCTCAGCACTCACCTGGTTTATACTCCGTTCTTGGCCGCTCTGACTGCTGGCTCAAAATCCTTGTCGCCGTATGCGTCTTTACACTTTTGTCCTATCTGATTGAATTTTCGTGCCGCCTCCAGGTGTTGTTCTGAAATTTAGCTGCTCCCCAATACCTGAAATAATTAACCCTAATTTAGAATTTTGAATACCCAGTGCTGTTACTTCCCCTGTGCTAATTACTGCTTCGAATCCTCCACTACCAATTGTCGTTCTCCTAAATTTCGCTCTTCGTATTCTCAATAACTCCGTCCGTTTCTTCGTATCTTGTCCAAATCTACTCGTCGTCCTTATTCAAATTGCTCTATGCTCCGTTACCTAATAATCGCTATCCAAAACCAACTTCTTTCCTTATATATTTTTCCTCTCGATGTCCTGCTACCTAATATCGCTATCCAAATCCCACTTCGTTCCTTATATATTTTTCCTCTCGATGTCCTGCTACAAATCTATAAATCGCTCTCCAAATCCGACTTCTTTCCGTTATATATTTCTTCCCGATGTCCTGCTAGAAATCTAAAAATCGCTATCCAAATCCAACTTCTTTCCTTTGTATATTTCCTCTCGATGTCCTGCTACCTAATATCGCTATCCAAATCAAACTTCTTTCCTATGTATAACCACTCTCGATGTCCTGCTACCTTTCCCAATATCACTCCAAATCTATATAATTTTCCGTCGCTTCGCCGTTGCACAATCACCACTCTTTATACTAATTACTCTCGTTGCTGTTGCTGCTTTACCCTTCTCTACTTAATCAAAACTCTTTAAAACTCAAATACTTTTATTTACTTTTTTAAAAATCGTATACAAATTAGCACAGTTTGAAAAACACGTCTTTTTACAAAATGAATTTCGAAATAATCCCCGTTGTTTACTTTCCAAGGCGACCATTTTAACTTTCTTGCCTACTACACTTTAAAGTACATAACTAAATTGTCCAATAACATCTTAACATTTCGTTTGTGTCGCACATACCATAGTTCATGTCCTTTTACACTTTCCTGATTCACATACAATTCTATTATTTGTCCTAAATATTTACATTTCACCAATCATATTTGAAGTTGTTATAACTAATAATTTTGAGCATGCAAATATTGTCCAAAAGTTGATTCTATTTAAAATGAAACCAAAATAAATCACACTTGAACTTGAATGCGTGGTTGATAGTAAACATTCATAGACGCATCCGGTTTTTTGGACGGCAAATGTACTTTCAATGGCCTTAAAAATTCAAACTCGGCATAAACCCTTGAGCACTGTACATCTTACTACGTCATCTAGTCATTTTAATATTACCTTTTGGCACTTAATTTCAACTACCATTTTGAATGGTATTTTAGTATACGTAAAATACGGCAAACCTACATTTTTAAGTTTATGTGATCAAATATGTGGATTATTTTGCTTGGCATATACTACCTTGTACTAAACAACCCTTAGAACTCTTGGTATCTCCCTTATACACTACAATATATATATATATATATATATATATATATATATATATATATATATATATATTGTAGTGGATTTAAATGGTTAAATTTGGGTATAAACAATGCAATTTCAAACACCCTGAATAGAGTAACAACCATAATTTACGTGCGAAAGTTATTTCATTCATTTAATTTAAAGTAACAAGTATTACCATAATTTGATAATTAGGGATTAAAAATTTGTAGGTTCGTAAAGAAAATAAATTGTATAAGCCAATAGAAATTGTTTTTTATTTTAATTCAGTTTAATTCAAAGAGTTATAAAGTCAGAAAACGCATCAAAGCATGAAAAATCGATAATTCCAAGGCGAAACGTTTTACTAACAAACAAACAGACGTCGAATATAGGAAATACCTTGAAACGCAAACTCCTAGAAATGTTATTTTAAAACGATCGTTAATTGAACACCTGCATGTTTTGAAAGGTCATGTTCCCCGTATTTGTGTAGATAACAAACAAGCTTCGAGGAACATCGTTCAACTGACGGTTGTTTCGCATAAACGCTAACCAAAAGTTTCTATTAGCGCAGAAAGTATGAACAATCAAAGATATGCTTCAGAATGAGACAGGCATAATAGCATTCACTTCGGTTGGCGCGTATACAACTCCACGTGGGGTAGATAGCAAGCGGACAGTAATATCGATTTTCTACCACTCAACAAGGTTAGAAGGAAACATCCAATATGCATAAGAGAGGAATAGAGTTAATACAGGCGGGTTTTAACACGTCACTGAAATATATCATTGGTCGAAATAGTTAGTTGTACAACAGACGAGCACGGGACAGATGAATGCGAATTTTTCAGAAAATAGCGTAGCGACGAGCTATAATTCGGGAAGTTTGAAAACGGTTATACAAAATTTGAAGAAAGAGTTAGTTCAATTAAATATTTCGCGTTAAGAGGGTTGGAGAGGTTACATTTGAAATCGTATAAATACGAGAGTTGAGTTATTAAATTTTTTTTTGACTTCTTTAATTTGCATCGCTTACGACGTACCAAAAATCGACTAACGAGCTTGTAGGTATTAAAATTTATAAATTAAATAGTATAGTGTTAGATTGTTGTGGCATGATACTTTGAACGCGGATAGTCTCGAGATTATTTATATTTAACGAAGGTACATCGTATACTGTAACAAGCTCGTAACGTAAATTAAATTATGCAATAACAAAGAAGTGTAATATACTTGGATTTGGATAATGAGTTGGATCTTGAATGAGTAGCATGTAGCGCAACGTAGATAGTGCTCATATATAAATAGCTGGAGGCGGCAAGCAGCGCATTACCACTAGGTCGCGGGTTCAAGAACAAAACATCGTCAACAGATGGAATCTTCAAGTTTTTCCAGGTAACGCATTAGAATTTGCTGTTTTTTTATAACTATAGAAATAATTTGTGACGTGTGAGAATGAACTTTGAAGGTATTTTTCTTTGTTATTCTGCGTATTGAAAAGAATACGTATAACTAACTTTTATTATGGTATTTGAATATAAATCTAAAGGTGTACGTAAAGCTTATTAACGTTCCTCATGAATTAAAAATTTTATTGTTAAGAGTACATGGGTTTTTTTGTGTTTGTAATAAGAGTATGCAAAGTAGAAAGCATACAAGTACTAAACTGGGTTATCATGAGCTCACCATACTCCAGAGTGTAATAATTAGAAAAAATATAAATAAGGTATTATTTAGGGCCCATTTACTCCTATTACATTAAATGTGTTTGATATTTCAATTTAAAAACAAGGACTTTACAAAGGTATCATTTATTGAGGTGTAACTTGAGCACCGAAATGTACATAATCTTGAATTAATATTTGTAAATAGAGGTAAAAAAATATTGTATGATTGTTGTATTAATTTGTGGTTTTATTGAGAGTGTGCGTGAACGGTAAAGAGTATGATAGTAAATCTAGGTATCCAAGAGGAGGCCCAACTGAGCTAGTCAGGGAGCGGTTGAAGAAATCAAAGTTGATGGAAGCAGAATCCGGGTAAGAAATTTTTCTTTGAAATTTTCTATTTTGTGAAATTTATGATTTTTGTAAATTAAGAATTTTTGATTTAACTGGGGAGGTCCTGAGCTTAAGGAAGTTACACGGCAATTTATGACGGCCCAACGTTGGGGCTCGAATTTTTTTTTTTACTCTGGCGAGGTATGGGCCGTCAAACAAAAGAAAAAGCTTTTGGATTTCTGTGTTTTCCGCCGGCGACAACCTATGTCGACGCACTAAAACTTTATCACCCACCCCAAGTTTAACTAACTGCCGTTTTTTTTCGGGTTCAGCTTTCCCTTTGGCGACTTTTGTAGCTAACCGATCATGAGCTAAATGTATCTTTTGTTCTTTGCCTAAAAGTGGTTCATCCCTTTCGGAAACTCAATTGAATTTAACAACGGGCGACAATCCCGTACTTGAATGGGTCACATTGTTTAGTAATCTTCCCACGTCTTTTACTATATGAGCCCATTTACTATAGCGTTCGTGGCAATAAGTTCTAAGTAACCTCCCTATTTCGCGGTTTACCCTTTCAGTCAGGTTTTCCTGAGGGAAATAGCCAGATGTAAATGCTACCCGGATGCCCAGTTCAGATAGGCGAGTAGCCTACACACTACTCCTAAATTGGGTGCCGTTATCCGAGAGAATTATCATCAGAGGCACGCCCATTCGTTCCACTTACTCTTCCAAACGCCGTACAATAGCCTTCGTTGTGGCTCGGCGAAGGGGGCACAAACGCACAAACTTACTAAACGTATACTTTCGTCAGACTCCCTCATACCCCGGGATAGTGCGTGCGCGCATTTATTTTTTAATTCTTTACAATAAACAAATTTTAAATCATATTCCTGCATATATAAGTACCACCTCGTTAACCGTGCATTCAATAAATTGCAAGACTTTATGAATATAAAAGCTTTGTTATCTCTAACTACCGTGGTTTTTTGCCCTAAAGTAAACACGCCATTTTTGCAACGCTACTACTACGGCCAATGCCTCCTTCTCGGTGAAGCTGTAATTTAACTCCGGACCATGTAAATCCGGCCGTTAAACGCTACAACATTTTTATTTCCGTTCACGTCCTTTTGATAAAGACACGCCCCCACAGCGTAAGCTGAAACATTCGCTTCAATAAAAAATTTCTTATCCATATTGGGATGCCGCAACATGGTCACGCTTAGAAATCCCTCTTTCACCTCTTCAAAACACTTCTTTTCTGCTCTCCCCATTGCAACCTGGCATTCACAACACGCCTATCATAATTCACCAACCCCAGAAAAATATTTCAACTGTTTAATGTATCGTGGAGCCGGAAAGTTCACAATCGCCGATATTCTGTCGGGATCCATGCATATCCCTGCCACGAAATCAAATGTCCTAGGAAGTGCACGGACAACCGTGCAAATGCAAATTTTTTTAACTTCATCGTAATTCCTATCTCGAAAAACTTTCTAAAAATTAGTTCTATATAATACAAATGTAGATCCGTAATTGGAGAGTACACCAAGATATAATTTACGTACTGAATTGCACACCCTTCTACCTTCTCTCCTAGCACTAAATCTAGCGCACAAATGAAACCACCTGCCGACGTGTTCAACCTAAAAGCAGCATCTTGAAGACGTAGGTCTGACCTTCAAAACAAAAGCCCGTAGATTTACAGTGCTGTTCCTTAAAAGCAATTTGCCAATACGATGAGGTTAGGTCTACCACGCTCAAATACTGTCCTGGTTTAAAATCATAAACCAACTCCAAGGGGTTCGGAGGCACGACATGATCCTTTATCATCCTCGAATCCTGATCCTGATTGACCTGTCTGTTTTTTTACAATAATTAACGGACTCACATATTCCGTCTGACATATTCCGTCATTTTTGAATCACCTCTCTTTCTTTCATTTCCCGAATTTGCTTTCTGGCCTCTTGTTTGTACGCATGCGCCACCGGATACTGTCTCATACAAAAGGGACTAGTATCAGTCAAGCAGATTTCATGTATATACCCCTTAATCCTACCCGGTTTGTTAGAAAATATCGTGCGGTATTTTTTTATCAATTCATAAAGACCATTTTTTTCTTTCTCAGTAATTTTTCCGCCAAACGGACCGCTTCATACACGCCCTCTGCGGAGTACGTCGACACTTGCAAGGACTCTAGTGGTACATATTCGTCGCTGTCCACCTCTGATATGATAAAGCCTTCTTTTGTGTCTTTCTCTTCTTGAAATGCTATCTCAGGTCCCACCGTCCCTACGCGCACGCGCAAAGAGCTCGTTAAAAAATCTACCCCTATTTTATAATCATCCATCCAGTCGAAACCTAATAAAATGTCCTGAATTAAGTTGGCGATTACCAAAAAGGTGTAGTCAAAACGAATATTTCCAATGCGAATATTTAGAAAGACTTGATTCTTTACTTTGCAATTTTTTGGCCCCACGCCCCTACTAAAACTGCGCCCCCAGTGGGTAACTTTGGCACTTCGTTTTTGGTAAACACTTTTACTATTTCCAAGAATTTCTTGGAAATCGCTGTAATCATTGATCCAGAATCAACAAGCGCTGCGATGTTATTCCACTTTTCACTACTACTTCAATCATAGGAAGTTTAACCTTAGCCCTAATGACCCCTTTTCCGCTTTCCTCTAACAATTCCTCAGCGGTTTGTATGAAATTAGATTGTTCCACTGTCTCCCGATTTCTAGAATTATTCCCGTTATCTAACTCTGCTCTATTGCCTCCTCTACTAGAATTATTCCCGTTCTCTAACTCCGCCCTATTGTTCCCTTTATTAAGAGTAACCTGGTTCCTATCCGTAGCGGGGCACCGCCAACTTGTTTCCTGCCAGTTTCTACTATCTCTTTGATCACGACCACCCAGTGCCTCATACTCAATTCACCCCGGCAACTATCCCGTCTTTTCCCGTCAAACGTTTGGTCTAGTTTTCTCAAAAATATTCAGTTTCGTCCACCGACGATATTCCCGAATTTACCACACCCCTTTGGGTTTTCGAAGGCAAATGGTTCATTATCTTATTTAATAGTTCAAACTCTGATTGGGGTTGTGATAAGTATTTAGCCTCTTTTACTATTTTTAACAAATAATCTGCCCTTCACCCGGACTCATACCCTCCATATTTTATCCTTGACAGAGTTTCTCTCTCATGTTCTACACTCCAATATCATTCAAGAAACGCTCTTTTAAAATCCTGATAACTACAAAAGTCCATAATTTCCCCCAAATCGTATGCCGACCATTGCTGTCAATTTCTTGTAATAAACTTAACCACTAAAAAAAACCTAGAAACTAACCACCTCCAATATTGCCCGTTATCTAAACCAAATTTTACTATGACACAAGTAATCTATTCACGGTTTCAATGAATTCTTCCCCACAATCTTCGATTGATCGATCAATCACGAAGCACGTCACTTTTGCTGCTGCGTAGACTTTGAAGAGGATTCCGTAATATAATTTCCCTGGCACTTGACCGCCAGAAACTTGAGAAAAGCAGCTCGTGTGGTTTTAAAGACAGTTAGATTTCTCTCTGCACTTTTACTTAATATTCACCATTCATTATCTTAGGTTATTGTTATAACCAAGCACAAATTAGTCATGCGCCTTAATCACGCGTATTCACATCCGCTCATCCGGGCGCACCTGATCCACATGCTAGTCTAAGACCAACGAATCTTTCCCCCCCGAGCTCACTTTTCGGGTATCCGACACCACACTTTTCATAATATACTTGGTTTTCTTTCAATCTTTTAACTACGTGCAACCACACCGACTATTTAAGACGTTATCTCATTTTAAACAACACTATCGCTTAACTTGTAATTAATTCAGCGTGCTTCAATACTGCTAATATAAATTGCCTTATGTGATCTAAGTTATTGTAGAGAACAATACAAGCTAATTATAGTGCGTCAACAGTGATTAAGAAGATAACATACTAGCTTTACAAAGTTAATGTTTGTACTGTTAGTGATTGGTTAGAAATAAATTGTCGAGAGTCTTGCAGAATTTCACTCTAGCTACGAGTTGTTGCAAAGGCTTGTGTAATTAGTTGACAATAAAGAAACTTTCTTTACACTGGTGTCAAGTAGTGGGATTGTACTGGAAAAAGACATTTGAACGAGTTCTATTTGCATGCCAGTAACTCGTAGGCACACCAGATAATGGTTAGTGAAAGTCTTTCCTTCTCGAATGAGTTCAAGTTAAGAGTTGCAGAAAGCTTGGCTGATAACTCTGTCAAGTTCATGAAAAAATTACAAGAATATGTCAAGAAAGTATATAGCACTCCAGTGTTAAAATACTTTCCAACTCCAGAGTGTTATAAAGGTATGTTAATTTGAAGCTAACATGCTTTCCACAAAAGGTCAGGACTTGTGTAGATATGCCCTACAATGCAAAAAGATGAAGGTAATCTGTTCCGTGACTTTTTGAGATCTTAGATCTGTGTGTGGACTTGACCCCAGCGGCACACAATGAGGCAGGATTGTGGGGGTTTGTTTTTCAGACGGATGTTTGGAAGTCACAATATCTTTGATATAAAAAAACACAACAGCAGCAACCCTCTGGAGTTTTAAATGGTTTTCAGATATAATTGCAACTTAATAAATTTATAAGCAGTTCCCCGAGGGGAACTATCTTAACTCTGGAATCTTTTACCCCAGAGAATGTCATCAAGTTTATTACAATTTGAGTACTCTGTGTACTTGAGCTGTACTTTAGCTGGACCTGTAGTTTGGCTCTATAGCTCATTAGAACACGCAAGCCATTTCATCTGTTCTAGTAATTTAGAACTTCCGCAAGGTGCAGGTCCATTCAATATGGGAAATTCTATTTACATTAAAAAAAATTAATTAGACATAGCTCTTTGAACTACGTTTTAACAATATGCTAAATATTTGTAATAATTTTTAAGGACAACTTCAAACAATGTAAGTTCAAAGGTTTCATAAAATTTTTCGTCAACGTTCGTTGCAGAAAAAACCATTTAAATCGTCGTTTAGAACAAATTTCGTCTAACGAAACTGAAATCAGATGGGTTGGCGCTCAACAACTTTGTATTAGACAGAAAGTACAAAAACCTTTCGATGTAGGTGTAAGTTAAGGCGCAGAAGATTCGGTTAAGAGAGAATCAGTCCTAATGCCAAATCGATAACAAATTGTACAATCAGCCGTTTCTGCGTAAACCCAGCAGTAAACAATAACGATACAAAGCTAGACTGTGGTCTCCACACCCACACTCGTTCGGATGAGAGGTAAAATGGAGGTCCCGTGTGTGAGTGTTGTCATGCACGTTAAAGATCCCTACCTTGCTTGGAACAGCAAGGGTTCAGCAAAATTCCAAATTTTCCAGGTAAAAAAACTTGTTTCCTGGCCAATGTAGTACCTTCGGGTGGAGCATTGGAAAATCACATGTAAGATCTCCACACCCACGACCCAATCTCCTAAGTTGACAATGATCTAAACTATGCAGCTACTTTGAAAGTAAAGCAAAAATAAAAAATAAAAAAATAATAGACGGAGATGGGGATGTTTGGAGCTTCATAGCAACCTTGTGGAAGAGAGAAGACAAAAGACTGACATTGGGCAAAAGCGATAGAAAGAGAGTGGAAGGCAAGGCACCGCTCAAGTAGCAAAAGAGTAGTCAACAGTCTAGAGTAGACAAAAAGCGACAGCTCCTTACCAACATATTTAGGAAAAAAAAATGGTTAAACATCCTTATGATATAAAAATAGTTGATAACAGAAATAGTTGAAAAATTTCTAAAATTTGTTCTTCATAATACCACTAGTTATTTATTTTTTTTGTTGAGTCAAACCGAATTCTTCTTTTATTAATGTTTACTGTAAATAGACAATCAATGGCGATGTATTTTTTGTGTTGCTAGGAATCCTCCCTCTACGCATTGGTAGTTGGTTCGGTATTTCTACGTTTATTGCGTTCTGTTTCGTCATCGTGATTCGTGAGGGTCCGCACTTTGAATATCCTTTCTATTTCTATCTGACCCGTACCCTGCACAACGTTGCATAAATTTCTGACGCCCTGGCGTGGGGCCGCGATTTTGTTTTGGGTAATGTATGCTCTGATTTGGTTTCGCTTAATTTCTGACCCAATTTATGTTTTGCTTCTGGCCTAATTTTTTTGTTATTGCCCAAGTTACTACATTATCCGTTTTCTCGGCCTGATACTACTTATGTTTTCTTCACTAACGCTCGAACTTGTATTTATTTCTTTTCATTATTTCTTGTGTGAGTTCGATTTTCTTAAATTTTAGTTGTGGTTTCTACTTGGTTCTTCCTTCTTTCGTTTTCTTCTTGTACTCTTTTTACCCGTGTGGGTCCGGGAATACAATAGCGCCATGGTACGACCTGCCTGTCGTAAAAGGCGACTACAGCAATCCAACACATACACACACACACACACACTTTATACACTTCCAATCTATACCCACACACATATATATACACACACACACACACTTCATAAACACACAGATTACTGTTTGGTTCTCCTTTCTTTCGTTCTCTTTTTGTACCCCAACACACGTGTGGGTCCGGGAATAGAATAGTCCCACGGTACGACCTTCCTGTCGTAAGAGGCGACTAAAGCGGTCTAACACATACACATACACACGTCATGCATACACACAAACTTCATAAACACACAGGTTACTTTTTAGTTCTCCTTTCTTCCGTTCCTCTCTTGTTTCCCAACACCGGTGTGAGTCCGGGTATAGAATTGCTCCATGGTACGACCTGCCTGTCGTAAGAGACGACTACAGCGGTCCAACACATACACACACACACACTTTGTACACACACACGCGCGCACACACACATACTCCTACATTAATACCCACACACCTACACACACACGCGCGCACACGCACACACATACTCATACATAACTACACTGGGATTCGGTTTGGTTTTCTTTTTGTACTGATTTTTTGTTTTGTTCTGGAAACGGGGTTTGTCTTTTCTCTGCAGTTTTGATGTTGCTATAAAATGGATTTTCTTTGCATTAGCTTACTTCTCTGTTACTTTGGATCCACTTTCCTTTCCCTATCCTTTTGATGGTCTTCTTTGCTGTCAGTTCATATACCGATTGTGTTTCGCCCATCGGTTCCTGTGGTAGGTGCTTTCTAGTTTGTTTTTCTTTTCTTCGAAACCACGACTTAGTCGACTTTAGCACTAGTTAGTATTTCTTTTCTTTAGTCCTTCGGTTGTTGCGATTTCTGGTTACCACATCGTTTCTTTTACCAGAGCTTTTCTTATCTTCCTCTCGTTCTCCCTTGTTGCTCCTTTGCATACTTGAGGCTTGACCTTTGGGTCCTGTTAGGGCTTGTATTGTTGGTTTTCTTCCTCGTTCCTTTTCTTACTTTGGTTTTCTCGCGAGAAACCAATTTCTTCTCTTGAGGTTGAAGTCTTTACTGTTTCTTCAGTGAAACATCAGTCCTTTGATGACTCTGTAGTGTCGATGCCGTTTCATCTTAGTCTTCATTGATGGCTTATTACCCGCCTTTCCTTTCATTTTTTTTGGTTCGTTCAGTACTTTGGTTCTTCGAGCTGGATGCGACTTCTTTTTTTTTTGGGTGGTTTTTTCTGGTTTCTTTTGTTTCCGTAAACGAATTTTCTTTTAGTTTTTAAGCGAATTTTTTCGTGTTTGGTTTTATTTTCTTTCGATACTGTTCACTCCCGCACTTTGGCTTTCCTACTCCGACCTGTTAATTTTACTGGGGAAGATTTGTTACGTTCATTTACATCCGATGAATTAATAACCACATCGATTCCATATCTACTCTTCCATACGTCAATAACATCCTATATATTTTACCTTTTTATAATAAATACGCTCGCGAATAATTTTCAATTTCAATTTATCTACTCTAAAACGAGTTTACGCTATAAATTCTATAGTTGGCATCCTGTTTTGAGTATCAGTTAACTGGCGACACATTACTATAGCGTAAAATCAATTTTATACTGCTACGACCAAAAGACTCGCTGAAATAGAGTATTCTATTATTTGATAAAGCTTGAGTCGAGTTTGCTAATCTCCTTTTTGGTATGTTGATAATGCGGGGATCAAAGCTCGAATTCTTGTTATCTAAAACAATTTCAATTTAATTCTGCAGTTCGTCCTCATATGTATTTTTCTAAACTACTCGTTCTATTACTCCAAGAACGTTGCACTTTTTTTCTTTATGAGAAGTGTAGATTTTGGGTGTATCCGTAAGTGCTCCTGTTAATACTAGTAAGACTCTCTTTCTAGCTCATAGCTGGGGGCCAAATTGTTTTACGTAGGCCGATTATTCTTCTTATGTAGAACCAACTGCGCTGGTATGTGTTCCGTTGTTGCAGGGAGTGTCGCAGCGTTCAACATTTGTCGACCGTGGTGACGCTACATCTGAACCCCAGAACCCGGACGTTTAGCTGAATCACCTCCGTGGATGCAATGGGCACACGATAAAAGCTGGCACTTGGAGGTATGTTGTATTAGTATTCCCATATATAGGGAGCACATCTTTTCTTCCTACTTTGGTTGTTCGTGCGTCGCTGGTGCTCCATAGTACTTCACTACATGATTATTAGTAATTTTTTTTTACTTTAACGCCCTTGCGTTATAAGCAAGCATAAACAACAGCAAGTATAATTAGTGATTTTTCTTTTCTTTCTTTTATTAATGAATACTAAATATTAAACGAAATGCGCACTTTGTACGTAAATTTCTAAAATTTGTTCTTTATAATACCACTATCTATTTTTTTTTTGTTGAGTCAAACCGAATTCTTTTTTTATTAATGTTTACTGTAAATAGAAAATCGATGGCGATGTATTTTTTGTGTTGCTAGGAATCTCCCCTCTCCGAATTGGTAGTTAGCCCGGTATTTCTACGTTTCTTGCGTTCTGTATCGTCATCGTGATTCGTGTGGGTCCGCATTATAAATATCCTTTCTATTTTTATCTGACTCGTTTGCTGCACAACGTAGCAGAGGTAAAGCTTGTTACTATATAGTTACCTTATATCCAAGTATATTTTATTTCTGTTCTTAACTAAGTACGCATGTCATCCTTGATAATATATTTTCTTCAGATGTAATTTATGAAATTCTAATTATATAAAAATTAATTAGACAAAGCTGTTCGAGCTACGTTTTAACAATCTGATAAATATTTGTAATAATTTTTAAGGACAAGTTCAAACAATGTAAGTCAAAGATTTCATAAAATTTTTCGTCAACGTTTGTTGCAGAAAAAACCATTTAAATCGTCTTTTAGAACAAATTTCGTCTAACGAAACTGAAATCAGGTGGGTTGGCGCTCAACAACTTTGTATTAGACAGAAAGTATAAAAACCTTTCGATGTAGGTGTAAGTTAAGGTGCAGAAGATTGTATACACCTAAAAGATTTGTGTTTGCTTTATAGAACCCACCTCTCATAATTGAAAGCTAGCTAGTGGATTCTTTACTGATACGTCTCCTTGCTAGAGTAAATTTAATTCAGGTAACTAGCGTCAATTTAGCACGAACAATAATCAGGTGAAATTTCTTTTCTTTCACAAAAATACTTTGCTTTGCTTTAGTTACCTACTGCAATCAAACTACTCGCTCAATCAATTTTTAAATTGTCACTATTTTCACAATAACAAATATCAAAGTTTATGACAATCGTAATGACGTCTTAATAGAGTCACCTACTGGTAGTTTGAAAAACTTAACAGGCGTTCCTCGTATAAATTTTAACTAAGTTATTCATACAAACTAGGATAAATCTCCAAATAATAAACCCTTTTAGCACATCCTCTTTCAAAATTCACTTATAAACTTCAGCGCTCCCTTCTCTACGTTTTGCTATAAACAAATATGTCAACATGTTTTTTAGAAAAGCCGCTAAAAAATAAACTTTTCAGATGGTACAATCAGAAATATCAGTACATTAGCTTCATTTTTATAAATTCGAAAGGTTTCACTTGGAGAAGCCACTGCAAAAAGTTTCTTATTTGTTGCGAGAAAAACTCAACACTTGAATGTGAAATGGTAAACAAGCATTCAAAAACATAATTAAAGCGGATGCGGAAAATTTGAGAAAATCACTTATTGTTGCGTATTTACAAAGCAAATACTGTACGACTTCCGAATACAGATTGTTTCCGTATTTCTCAGTAAAAGGTTGCTTACATGTCATAGCTACGACAAAGTGTTTCTTATACCTTGCAGTTTCCATCATAATTCCATTACGGAATGATATAGTTTGATATTCAAAAGAAGATGTGCACGTTTCTTCAGCAGATCCTGTTGCTGTGAATTATTAAGAAGTTTTGCAGAGTAACCGTTTATTATTTATAAATCTGAAATGTCAGAATCCTTCTTTTGGTTTGTTTGCAGTTATTCGATTCCACCTTTAGTCTATTTGCATTATTAATGTCTTACTTTTCCAGAGTTAAGTGCATTTAAATATAGTTAGGCCAGTGGTGTTGTGCTAATTTATTTTTTACCGGAACGCGTATATATAATTATATAGACAGGGCCGATCCTGGGTAGGCGGGAGCTCTGTGCGGTCTCATGTCCCAAATTTAACGAGGGGAGGGAGGGGGATTTTCTATGATAATCCTGTTGGCGACGTTTTTTTTAGGTCTTATGTCCCAAATTTGACGACGGGGGGGGGGGGATTTCCCCCAATTTTCGCCCGTCGCCAGGATCGACCCTGTATATAGCATAAAAAGGAAAGGAAACGAAAATCATTACGAAACCCATTTGTGTATATGTATATATATATATATATATATATATATATATATATATATGTTTATTTTGGAAACCAACATCGGAAATTCTAGTTCACAACAAATGTATAATAAAAATTCTTAGCATTAGCCGCAGGCCCATTTGGGTATGGCAATAAACTATGCCAGGGATGAGTAACGTACAGTCCGTGGGCGGCTTGGCTTGCATTAAAATTTATGTATGAAATCTTTACTTTTTTAAAATTTTATATTTTTTTCTTGTAATGTTTATTATAAATAAAGTTTAATTCCCGTTGAACCGGTTTAAAAACCGGTTCATGTATTTGTTTCGGTTCGGTTCGAGTTCCGGTTCAGCAGGAAAAAAAACGTTCCGGATTCCGGTCCACGGTTCGGAAAAACAAGCCGGTTCGTTCCGGTTTTTGTTCCGGTTCGGGTTCGGTTCAAATCCTTGTTTATAATAATACATATAAAAATTCGTCAAAAATTAGAAAAAAAAATCAGCAATTCTTTTTAATTTTTTTTCAATACGTCAGCCAATTCTCGTTATCAGAAATCATCTTTTGTTCCGGAACGCGTTCCTGTCCAAAAAGAAAGTACCAGAACGACGTTCCGGAGCGTTCCGGCTCGACCACACTACTGAGTTAGGCAGTTACTAATAGTTGAAAAACGTCAGGAAAAGTGGAAAGTGCTCTGTTTCTTTGCAGCATAACTCGGTAGTGCATAAAAGAAGTTATTTCGATTGGCTAGATTAAATTATCTGAAAATTTCAATTTTAGCAAAAAGAAAAATGCATAAAGTCAGGCCCAAATAAATTTGCGTGTGAATCTTTGCAATACATAGAAAGAAAACACAACTATAATATAATATATGTTACTTGTATCTAATAATTTCACCGTTATAAAATAGGACAGCTATAGAAAGGTACATCTTCCCAATATTGTAATGAAGATATAGCAAACATGTGTCTGATTTTGGTTCGTGTAGTTTGTAAATTCATTTGTGCTTTTGAAGGTTAAGCCCTGTGCAAGTTGAACGAGAGATGCAGTTCGTAACAATAAAATAAAATTGTATGTGAGAAATAATAATATGGTGAAAAACTTACCGCATGTAAAACTATCACAACACTATAACGCATCTGTTTAGACAGAAGGTCAAAGGGGGGTTAAATGAAAGAAATAGGGGTAGTATCCGATGCTAACGAAGCTGTTAAGCCACCGCGAGAGAGTTTCTAGAATGCCTGTCAAATTCGTACTAATTATGGCGACCATGGTCAATCGACGTAAGATAGTGCCTTGATTACTGAGGAACTTGCTTTTATTTAACAATGGCCTGCGACCTTAACATAACCACCCATCCAAAACTGAATAACTTTTACTAATACACGAAATAAATAATAATAGAAAATTTAAAGGTTGCCACAAAATTGTAATTCGACCTCAAAGATAAATCAAATTTGAAATGAACATAACTAAGCGAAAGAGAAAAATAAATAAAATTAATCATTTAAAAGGAGTACAATAAGTTTATTTATAGGACGTGTAAACGAACCTGCAATCGTTTTCACGGATGCAACCCCGAGGTATACCGTCACGCCCAAAAATAACTTTTCTAGACGGTCTATAAGTCAACACATTGGACCGGTATTTAAACCCTTAATTATGACCACATCATTTACCTTCGGCAAAGTGGCGGGAAAATTCCATTTGTTGCGTTGAGTGAGTTGGTTGAGATACTCGTTTGACTACCGACACCATATGAAGTGAGTAACGTAGAGTTATTTCTTCCGGAATAGTAATTTCAGGCAAGGATAAAAGAGAACCACCGATTACAAACGACCTGTGAGAGATTATTCGTACCTTCATTAGGATCGGCTATTGGGTATATCCTCAACCCGAGAAAAAATCGTACACAGCTTCTCAAAAGTTTGAAGTCGTCAACCTAGAGTACGAACTAATAACGCCTTGACAGATTTTAAACCAGACTCCCAAATTCCTTCAAAATGTGGAGCGCAAGGAGGTTTAAAATACCACTTGATATGACGAGAGGCTAAGGCGGAGAAAACTTTATCGTTGTTGCATTTGAAAAATGTATTAGCTTTCCTGATTGAGCGCGACGCATCGAGGAAATTTCTACCGTGATCAGAATAAACAGTGCCAAGAATTCCTCTACGAACTGTAAATCTTGTAAAGGAAGCCAAAAAAGCATCAGTGGATACTTGTGATACAACATCAAGGTTCACAGCATTGGTGCACATGCAAATAAATATACATAAATAGGTTTTTGAAACCGGGGCATTAAGACGATTAAAGGGCCTGCAAAATCTACTTCTACGTGAGTAAATGATCTAGACAATTGAACACGAAACGACGGTAAATTAGCCATGAACGGTTAAATAGATATCACACGAAAACGTGACCAAATAACGCATGTATGTATCCGCTATTGAACTAAGGAACGTATTTCAATTGTAAATTTTTGCAGTAATTTCAATAGCTACTGATGGTAGAGAAAAGTGGACATATATACGAAAATAAATTATAACAAACAAACAACGAATTAAGGATTTTAAACAAAACAAACAATTACTTCAAACACTTACCTTTGGGGTTATAACGAAGTGAAGCACATTTATTTTATACCGGTCGTTCTGAACGAAAAGTTTGCGGCCTTCTACCACGAAAAATCGATACTGCTATGCTTTGTGTGTTTTCCAAGATGATAAGAATGTTCTTGCACAGGCGAAGAGCAGAGTTTATCAATATCGCGGCACTTTGTACAGGCTAGATGCCCAAAGTAATACACGGTATTCTTCATTAACAATTAATACACCGAGCGGACGCAAATAATCAACAAATTTCAAGAAAAAATAAGTTTAACTGTAAATGATGTACAATATAAACGGAACATAACCTTAAGCGGTAAATTATATAGATTATAAACGGAACATCAATAATACAGCATTTACGCTGAATAAGAGATTGAACCATAAATTCACCTAAATGCATAGAGAAGCGGTGATAATTATCACACAATAACCGAGATAATGAGCTTGTTTTGGTAAAAAAAAGGGGTGTTTATTTTCATAAGCTAACCTGAAGTGGCGCAAGTGGCCGCCCGCGCTAAGAATACCTAGGTGGTCAATAAAAGGAAATACATTTTGGAGCTGCTGGGCAAAAACCTAAATCAATTTAAGTTGATTAATTTTCTCAGAATAAAACCAATGTTGCGTAACTCTTATGACAGTTAGTAATGAGTTATGCAATTCCTCAGATGAAAGAGGACCTGCTTGTTTTTTATCAGAGTTTGACAATTATAAATAAAGCGGTTTACATATGCAACTGTACGCTGGAGTGAAGTGAGAGAGTATTTTTTGTGTTGCTAGGAATCACCCCTCTCCGCATTGGTAGTTGGTTCGGTATTTCTACGTTTCTTGCGTTCTGTTTCGTCATCGTGATTCGTGAGGGTCCGCACTTTAAATATCCTTTCTATTTCTATCTGACCCGTACCCTGCACAACGTAGCATAAATTTCTGACGCCCTGGCGTGGGGCCGCTATTTTGTTTTGGGTAGTGTATGCTCTGATTTGGTTTTACTTAATTTCTGACCCAATTTATGTTTTGCTTCTGGCCTGATTTTTTTCTTACTGCCCAAGTTACTACATTATCCGTTTTCTCGGCCTGATACTACTTATGTTTTTTTCACTAACGCTCAAATTTGTATTTATTTCTTTTCTTTATTTCTTGTGTGAGTTCGATCTTCTTAAATTTTAGTTGTGGTTTCTACTTTGTTCTCCTTTCTTTCGTTTTCTCCTTGTATTTCTTTCACCCGTGTGGGTCCGGGAATAGAATAGCGCTATGGTACGATGTTCCTGTCGTAAAAGGCGGCTACAGCAGTCCAACACATACACACACACACACACACTTTATACAAGTCCACTCTATACCCACACATACACACACACACACACACACACTTTATAAACACACAGATTACTGTTTGGTTCTCGTTTCTTTCGTTCTCTTTTTGTACCCCAACACACGGTTCCACGGTAGACCTTCCTGTCGTAAGAGGCGACTAAAGCGGTCTAACACATACACATACACACGTCATACATACATACACACACACTTCATAAACACACAGATTACTGTTTGGTTCTCCTTTCTTCCGTTCCCCTCTTGTTTCCCAACACCCGTGTGAGTCCGGGTATAGAATTGCTCCATGGTACGACCTGCCTGTCGTAAGAGACGACTACAGCGGTCCAACACATACACACACGCTTCGTACACACACGCGCGCGCACACACTCACATACTCTTAAATCAATACCCACACACCTACACACACGCGCGCGCACACGCACACACATATTCATACATAACTACACTGGGATTCGGTTTGATTTTCTTTTTGTACAGGTTTTTTGTTTTGTTCTGGAAACGGGGTTTGTCTTTTCTCTGCAGTTTTGATGCTGCTATAAAATGGGGTTTCTTTGAATTAGCTTACTTCTGTTACTTTGGATCCACTTTTCTTTCCTTATCCTTTTGATGGTCTTCTTTGCTGTCAGTTCCTATACCGATTGTGTTTCGTCCATCAGCTCCTGTGGTAGGTGCTTTCTAGTCTGTTTTTCTTTTCTTCGGAAACCACGACTTAGTCGACTTTAGCACTAGTTAGTATTTCTTTCCTTTAGTTCTTCGGAAACCACGACTTAGTCGACTTTAGCACTAGTTAGTATTTCTTTTCTTTAGTTCTTCAGTTGTTGCGATTTCTGGTTACCACATCGTTTCTTTTACCAGTGCTTTTCTTATCTTCCTCTTGTTCTCCCTTGTTGCTCCTTTGCATACTTGAGGCTTGACCCTTGGGTCCTGTTTTGGCTTGTATTGTTGGTTTTCTTACTCGTTCCTTTTCTTACTTTGATTTTCTCGCGAGAAACGAATTTCTTCTCTTGAGGTTGAAGTCTTTACTGTTTGTTCTGAGAAACATCCGTCCTTTGACGACTCTGTAGTGTCGATGCCGTTTCATTTTAGTCTTCATTGATGGCTTATTACCCGTCTTCCCTTTCTTTTTTTTTTGTTCGTCCAGTACTTTGGTTCTTTGAGCTGGATGTGACTTCTTTTTTTTGTGTTTTTTTTTCTGTTTTTTTTTGTTTCCGTAAACAAATTTTCTGTTAGTTTTTAAGCGAATTTTATCGTGTTTGGTTTTATTTTCTTTCGGTCCTGTTCACTCCCACACTTTGGCTTTCCTACCCCGACCTGTTAATTTTACTGGGGAAGATTTGTTACGTTCATTTACATCCGATGAATTATTAACCACATCGATTCCATATCTCCTATTCCATACGTCAATAACATCCTATATATTTTAACTTTTTATAATAAATACGCTTGCGAATAATTTTCAATTTCAATCTATCTACTCTAAAACGAGTTTACGCTATAAATTCTATAGTTGGCACCCTGTTTTGAGTATCAGTTAACTGGCGACACATTACTATAGCGTATAATTCTTATACTGCTACGACCGAAAGACTCGCTGAATTAGAGTTCTCTACTATTTGATAAAGCTTGAGTCGAGTTTTCTAATCTCCTTTTTGGTATGTTGATAATGCGAGGATTAAAACTCAAATTCTTGTTATTTAAAATAATTTCAATTTGATTCTGCAGTTCGTCCTCATATGTATTTTTCTAAACTACTCGTTCTATTACTCCAAGAGCGACGCACATTTTTCTTTATGAGAAGTGTAGATTTTGGGTGTATTCGTAAGTGCTCCTGTGTTATTAATACTAGTAAGACTCTCTTTCTAGCTCTTAGCTGGAGGCCAAATTGTTTTACGTAGGCCGATTATTCTTCTTATGTAGAACCAACTGCGCTGGTATGTGTTCCGTTGTTGCAGGGAGTGTCGCAGCGTTCAACATTTGTAGACCGTGGTGACACTACATCTGAACCCCAGAACCCGGACGTTTTGCTGAATCACCTCCGTGGATGCAATGGGCACACGATAATAGCTGGCACTTGGAGGTATGTTGTATTAGTATTTCCATATATCGGGAGTACATCTTTTCTTCCTACTTTGGTTGTTCGTGCGTCGCTGGTGCTCCATAGTACTTCACTACATGATTATTAGTAATTTTTTTTTACTTTAACGCCCTTGTGTTATAAGCATGCATAAACAACAGCAAGTATAATTAGTAATTTTTCTTTTCTTTCTTTTATTAATGAATACTAAAAATTAAACGAAATTCGCACTTTGTACGTAAATTTCTAAAATTTGTTCTTTATAATACCACCATCTATTTATTTTTTTTTGTTGAGTCAAACCGAATTCTTTTTTTTATTAATGTTTACTGTAAATATAAAATCGATGGCGATGTATTTTTTTTGTTGCTAGGAATCTCCCCTCTCCGAATTGGTAGATAGCCCGGTATTTCTACGTTTCTTGCGTTCTGTTTCGTCATCGTGATTCGTGTGGGTCCGCATTTTAAATATCCTTTCTATTTCTATCTGACCCGTACGCTGCACAACGTAGCAGAGGTAACACTTGTTCTATATATAGTTACCTTATATGCAAGTATATTTTATTTCTGTTCCTAACTAAGTACGTATGTCAACCTTGATAATATATTTTCTTCAGATGTAATTTATGAAATTCTAGTTATATAAAAAAAATTAATTAGACAAAGTTGTTTGAGCAACGTTTTAACAATCTGATAAATATTTGTAATAATTTTTAAGGACAAGTTCAAACAATGTAAGTCAAAGATTTCATAAAATTTTTCGTCAACGTTTGTTGCAGAAAAACCATTTAAATCGTCTTTTAGAACAAGTTTCGTCTAATGAAACTGAAATCAGATGGGTTGGCGCTCAGCAACTTTGTATTAGACAGAAAGTACAAAAGCCTTTCGATGTAGGTGTAAGTTAAGGTGCAGAAGATTGTAAACACCTAAAAGATTTGTATTTGCTTTATAGAACCCACCTCTCATAATTGAAAGCTAGCTAGTGTATTCTTTACTGATACGTCTCCTTGGTAGAGTAAAATTAATTCAGGTAACTAGCGTCAATCTAGCACGAACAATAATCAGGTGAAATTTCTTTTCTTTCACAAAAATACTTTGCTTTGCTTTAGTTACCTACTGCAATCAAACTACTCGCTCAATCAATTTTTAAATTGTCACTATTTTCACAATAACAAATATCAAAGTTTATGACAATCGTAATGACGTCTTAATAGAGTCACCTACTGGTAGTTTGAAAAACTTAACAGGCGTTCCTCGTATAAATTTTAACTAAGTTATTCATGCAAACTAAGATAATGTCCAAATAATAAACCCTTTTAGCACATCCTCTTTCAAAATTCACTTATAAACTTCAGCGCTCCCTTCTCTACGTTTTGCTATAAACAAATATGTCAACATGTTTTTTAGAAAAGCCGCTAAAAAATAAACTTTTCAGATGGTACAATCAGAAATGTCAGTACATTAGCTTCATTTTTATAAATTCGAAAGGTTTCACTTGGAGAAGCCACTGCAAAAAGTTTCTTATTTGTTGCGAGAAAAACTCAACACTTGAATGTGGAACGGTAAACAAGCATTCAAAAACATAATTAAAGCGGATGCGGAAAATTTGAGGAAATCGCTTATTGTTGCGTATTTACAAAGCAAATACTGTACGACTTCCGAATACAGATTGTTTCCGTATTTCTCAGTAAAAGGTTGCTTACATGTCATAGCTACGACAAAAGTGTTTCTTATACCTTACAGTCTCCATCATAATTCTATTACGGAATGATATAGTTTGATATTCAAAAGAAGATGTGCACGTTATTTCAGCAGATCCTGTTGCTGTGAATTATTAAGGAGTTTTGCAGAGTAACCGTTTATTATTTATAAATCTGAAATGTCAGAATCCTTCTTTTGGTTTGTTTGCAGTTATTCGATTCTACCTTTAGTCTATTTGCATTATTAATGTCTTACTTTTCCAAAGTTAAGTGCATTCAAATATAGTTAGGCAGTTAATAATATTTGAGAAACGTCAGGAAAAGTGGAAAGCGCTCTGTTTCTTTGCAGCATAACTTAGTAGTGCATAAGAGAAGTTATTTCGATTGGCTAGATTAAATTATCTGAAAATTTCAATTTTAGCAAAAAGAAAAATGCATAATGTCAGGTCAATGCGATATGAATGAATTTATATCAAATAATTTACTTTCGAGTAACTTGTGACAAATTTAAGGTAACTAACCCACAAAATGAGCTTATAGCATAAAATATTTAATACTGATCAGTCCATTAATTATAATGTCTTATAAAAGGAGGATTTCTGTCACAGAAATGGGTGCTTCATTCACAAAAAACACATCACCATTCAACTAGAAAATAACAAGGAGATAAATCCAAAGGCCTAACCAACCAGTTATTCATTAACATTTACTTGAAAATTACCTATAAATAACTAGCCAACAAAATGAGCTTTTATCATAAAATATTTAATACTGACCAGTCCATTAATTATATAATGTATATATATATATATATATATATATATATATATATATATATTTCTATATATATATATATATTTTCTAAAAATGTTGTGGGTTTTAGGTCGGCTGGATTATTTAAGAAAACTCTTTTTTATAAACCTGAGCTTTCGGATTTATTTTAATCCTTTTTCAAAGGTATAAGGCGAGGTTATAATAAATTGGCGATTAACATAAAAAGTTATTTTGGTTATAAATCTTCTAAAATGTATATAACAACTTCAAAATACAACAAGAGGTAAAAGGTCGTTATTAGTAATTCATTATATATATATATATATATATATATATATATATATATATATATATATATATATATATATATATATATATTGTATTGCCGTGGAACCTTCTACTAAGCTTCTACTAAAACTTCAAGCCTCACGAATTTTTCCAATATAACATTTTCTTAAAATGTTATTAAAAAAATATATTCCTTACCCATTTCTTAGGGACGCCTTCAAATTTCCTCTGCTTCCCTGGCTAGCTCAGCAATCGGCCTGTTCTAGAATACCTAGTTTTACATTCATACCTCTTTCACACTCACACACCATCAAATAAAATTACCAAAATAATACGACAATCATACAACCTTTTATTTACACCTATTAACAGATAAAATATATTTACACATGTTTACAATAATTATCACCTCAATATTGTATGTTTCAAAGTCCTTGATTTTTAAAATGATTTTAAACAAATTTGATTAAATATGAGTAGATGGGCCCCACATATAACCCTAAATTGACATCACACTGGAGTATTGTGAGCTCATTATAGACCAGTTTTGTTTGTATATGCTTTTTAAAACCTTGCATTAATTAAAATAAATTTACAGACCCGTTTACCCTTTACAACTCAATTTATATCCTGAATAAAATTTTGATATATTTTAAATACACCCTTTTTCAATACTCTAATTTGGGAAATTGTCCAGTGCATGTATCTTTTAAAATAAGTTTCTAAAACCATAAATATGCCACCAAAAGTCAACCACACAACACAAAAATTCTACAAATGTTTATAAAACAACAGAAATTTCAAAGTAATTACCTGGAGAATTCTTCAGTTTTCATTCCCATCGGAGATGATTACCAGAAAACCCCTCGACGTTGTTTCTATTTACTAGGCTGCTTGGCAGATCCACAGGCCTCTACCATCTGATATCTCTGCAAGCTATTCGCCTCGTCTCACAGTACCATTCCATACCCATATATCATGCATACAAACTTCATTACCAGTTCTGCTTACCCACATATATTATGCATTCATTTAATAATTTTTGTCGTAGTAGCCGGACCTTTTTATTTAATATGCACTAACTCGTACTTCACGTTAATAATTAGAGGTCCGCTACTACCGCTTATACTTATTATGTATATTTTTTCTGTCAATCTATACCACAGCAAATTGTGGTAGATTAACATTACCTATCAAGAATTCTTATGTATTTGTATTAAGCCCAGGGTAAGGTTTGGATGGAAATTGGCTTATAGTAAAGAACACTCTAAAGACATTGAACTAGCTGGGTTTTCTGGCCCACGATTGCATGAGATTGGGTCAGTGGGTATATTTGAATTGAAAGAAACAGAATAAAGGACGCCACCTAAATTTTTATAAAGCAAGTAACTAAATGAATTTGCTTAAAGAAAAATTTGGAAACCTATATTACCATAAACCACTTTGAATACAAAGTTTGATAGTCACACATATCATACTTACATGTGCTGGTCTTCTTCAAACATCTAATGTTGAGTGGGGTGACTCTGAAACATAGTTTCTACCAACATAGACGCCCTATATATATATATATATATATATATATATATATATATATATATATTCTTATACTACCCCCTTCTTACTTTTTTTGTCGCGCGCCTTTTCTTATAAACTTCAATGCTTTTTATATGATGTGCGAACACCTATTGCACGCCAAGTACTTTTGCAACGTTTGGTTGGTTATTTAATCAAAATTGTTTTTAAGATGCCTCGACTATATGAACTCTTTATTCTCAGGGTATCTACCTACTTACCGTGGGTTCAGTGGTAAGTAGATGTGCAATGCCCAACCAAACTGCACTCTCTTTTGTTTTAGTACTTATTTTTGAATTTAGTTTTGTATATGCCAAATTTTTATTATGATCAACGTTGCCTTGTGCCAAATTAATTTAATACCACAAATTTATGACTTTTGACGTTATAAGATATTTCACAGCACTCACCTGGATTATACTTTGTTTCTGGCCTCTCTTACTGCTGGCTCAAAATCCTCGTCGCCGTATGCGCCTTTACACGGTTGCACTATCCTGTTGAATTTCCGTCTCGCCTACAGGTATCTTTCTTTAATTTTAGTTGCTCCCAATATCTGAAATAAATGACCCGAATTTTAGAATTTAGAATACCCGTTTATTTTACTTCCCCTGCGCTAATTCTTCCGTCGTAGTTTCTGCGTTGACTCTTACACTTCCAATTACTGCTCTTACGTGGTCTCCTAATTTTGCTCCTCTTGTTCCAAATTAATACGTCCGCCTTTAATCCGCACTCAATCCAAATCTATCGTCGTCCTGTTCAAAACCACTCAATGCCCCGCTACATATACATCCATATCCAAATCAATCTTCGTCCCTGTTTATAACCACTCAATACCCCGCTACATGTAAATCTATATCCAAATCAATCCCAAATATTCTTCCTTCTTACAATTCCAATCCGATGCCTTCTGCCTTTATCAATGTCGTTCCAAATCTACCTTACTATCCGTCGCTTCGCCGTCGCACTAATACAAATCTTTGCCCTTTCTTGTCGTCGCTATTACTTATTAAGTATCGACGCTGCTCTTTACTCGTCTTTAATAATCAAACTATTTCAAATCAAACACGTTTATTAATCTTCCAAAATCTTTACACAATTTAGCGCAGTTCTATAAAATACGTCTTTATACCAAAAATATTCAAAATAGACTCCCCTTGTTTACTTTCCAAGGTGATAATTACAACATTTCTTGCCTACTACATTACAAATTACATAAACTAAAACCATTCAATAATATTTAAACACTAAGTTTGTGTCACACATACCATAAATTATGTCCTTTTACACTTTCATAGTTTACACATAATATTCTATCATTGGTCCTAAATATTTTACAATCCTTCAATCACATTTGACACTGTTATTACTTATAATTTTGAGATTACATATTCGTCCAAAAGTTGATTCTATTTAAACAAAAGCCAAAATAAAACACACATGACCCTGGATCGGCGTGGTTGATAGTGGACATCCATAGACGCATCCGGTTTTCGGATGGCAAATGTACGTTCAATGGCCTATTAAATTCTAACTCAGTATAAACCCTTGAGCACTGTGTATTTTATCACGTCATCAAGTCATTATAATTTACCTCTTGGCACTTACATTTCAACTACCATTTTGAATACTTTAGCATATGTAAAGTACGGCAAACGTACATTTTTAAATTATGGGATCAGATATATGGATCATTTTATTTGGCATACACTACCTTCTACTAAACAACCCTTAGAACCCTTGGTAGCTCCCTCTGACACTACAATATATATATATATATATATATATATATATATATATATATATATTACGGATCAGTATGAATATAGTATCTTTAAATTAATTTCAATTGTGTCTACTATCTGGATACTTTTTCGGATAAGTTTACTTTGTAAACACCGTACCAATTTTTGGGAGAATTTAATATTATTGAAAAATGGACTGAAGTCCAATAAAATAATTCTGTATTCTCTTTAAAGCAAAGTAATTAACATCATGATAAATAACATTATTAAAAAATTTTAATTCTTATGAAAATGATTTGTAAGTGAGAAATTTAGTTATTGACATTTTATATTTTATAAATTAGTCTTGTAGCGCTACGCGACCTCACAGTGTTTAAATATTGCTTAATAAACGTTTGGCAAATATCAACAATAATCAGATTACTTTAAATTCCAATTTACATGATATAGCTTTCAAGTGTTATAATTTACCATATTAATACTTCAATTTGTCAAAACAAGATAACTGAGGAGGTATATTCACACCTGTACAATCGGTGAGATATGACATATAATTTGAACACGCTATTAATAAGAAATATAGGTTACGGTACTCATTGGACTTTATACTTTACAAAGGGATTTTTAAATTTAATTCACAAAACATTTATACAAGTGATATTAAGTTGCTTAAAGCAACGTAATGTAAAACAAGTTTTAAAAGCATATTATTGCATGCACAATTTACGCAGTGGACTTTGTAACGTCCGCCTTATGTTATAACAAATACATTCTTACCTACCGCGGCAATTACCTGCAACCTTGAATCGACCTGTGCATCAGTAGAACGTGCTGGTTACAAGAAACACCCGTCACATGTGGAACACAGTAGTTTACGGCTTTGCCTGCTAGACGAGTTCCATAAATTAAAGTGAAGTCTCCTCCAAAATTACTACAAGACCATCCTTATTTCGGTATCAAAGTGTCATATTTCTTGATTGTAAAATTACACGGCATCAAAGCCTTACGTTCAAAATTATACGGGATTAGAATTATACGGGATTACAGTTGTACGTTATTAAAGTTGTACGTTAAAAATGTTGTAGGTTAAAAGTTGCACTAAAATAAAATAATTAATTTCACATTCTAATTTATTTATACAAACCGTTCGCTAAGGGATTTGTACACTACATTATTAATATAGTTGTCATGGACAACTTCAACAGACTGCTCGTCGGTTACGACGTCGTCGCCAGGAAAACTTGGTTTTCCTGCACATGTTGAGCATTTCCAACACGGAGCGACCTTTCAGTTTAACTACTAAACGAAAAGTGATAAACGATCGCCAATCGTCGGAACGATTTTAAAATCTTAGATACTTTACGATGTAGGAACACGTTAACAAGTTTGTATATATAAATGTTATCAAAAGGAATATGTAGTTTGTATATTTTACTTGTAATTAGGATTAAAATGTGCTTTGTGATTTTATTGATTATTAAATATGTAATAATGACTGAACGAATTATGTAAATGATGTTAGATAACAACTAAAATAACAGCTGCAGCGCGCTAAGGTTAATAACCAAATTTTACCGAAAATTTATATGTTACATACTTTCAACTACGATTTTAAAGGTAACTTTTCTACACACACAAACTATTAACCAAAAGTTTTATTATTATGGTAGTCTGAATCAGTATTCAGCACTTGATCGAAGTAAAATAGAAGAGCTTAATAACTCCGCTTGGGCATTTATATTCTTCCAAACCCCCCCAGTGAAACCGGTTTCTCGTGAAAAGCTTATTTTCAAAACGATTTCTAAAAATTTTGAGCGTAACCGTCACTAAATTCGGAAAATTTCTCTTGTCCTACGTGCTGCTTATATCGAATTCGTTTTCTACCTTCGCGTGAGCGTTTGTTTTTAAAACTGTTGGCTTTCAACCAATGATAAAGTTTTCTGTCGTCACCAAACTCCTCCTAAGCACTATTCATCTTTATTCTATACATGTTCGCTGTCTCCTGCAAAACCCCACCTGAGTTACAGAAAATCGATATTGTCGACGTCATACATCAACTCCATGTGTATGTCTTACGTGACTTTCAATCCAAACGCTGTTCTATATTTGTCTCTATCTGTTGAATATTACCGATTGTTCATTTCACTCGCTCCTTAAGATGTTTGTTATCCTAGCTGTTTGTACAAATTGACGGTTGAAAACAATTTCTATGAAATTTTATATTAACGTACGTAAAAATTCTGTGAACGTAACCTTTAACAATCAGGTGTTTCTGTTAATTATTGACCGTTTGAAAATAACAATTCCTCAATTTGCTGCTTCTTCGTATCTGATAAAACTGACGTTGGCTTTTAAAACGAATACATTTGCCTTGAAAATTATTGATTTTCTTACGTAAGCACGCTCCCTTATGCTTATATGCGTTTGATTAAAATGATTGATTAATTGATTGATTAATTTTGCGTATCCTTGAACTTCTATATGCTTTAAAGCTTTCTTCCTTCATGTAATCCTAACATTCCAATTATTAAACATAAAGGTACCCTAATATTCGTCCGTTTTCACTAAATGAATTACATTAATATTGCGCATAAATAATTTGCTCTTTTCTATATACATGGTTGCTAAAATTTTATTGTATATACCTATTTACCCCTTTAAATCCACAACAATATATATAAATATATATATATATATATATATATATATATACATATATATATATATATGATATCATTGCAATAACCCGGTGCTCCTTTTTATGTCAAAAATTAATTCTTTTGTCAATTTTAATTGTAATGGTTGCTAAAATTTTATTGTATATACCTATTTACCCCTTTAAATCCACAACAATATATATATAATATATATATATATATATATATATATATATATATATATATATATATATGATATCATTGCAATAACCCGGTGCTCCCTTTTTTATCTCAAAAAATTAATTCTTTTGTCAATTTTAATTGTAATGCCTCGACTAACTCAGTTTTATCCACGCACGGAGTTTGCGACGATACGACAACAAAGAATTCTTAATCTCTCTTTTTATCTCTACTTCCTATGTATATGACTAAACATAATTAACTATAATTTATATAATGTTCTCAATATATGCAATGTACAAAGCGTTTATCATGTTGTTGAATAGAACCCCTTTCATAAAATTGAATTAATTTCTCCCTAAAATTATAACTCTCTTGCATTGATCAAAAAGCCAGGAAGAATAATCCTTTTTATTATTACTTGAAGCCCTATGAACGTTCATGAATGAGTCTTCCTTAAATTTTTACGTAAATTATAACGTATGAAGAAACGATTTTTGTTGACCCTCACATAAATTTTCGTGAATTAAATATTTTTAAATATTCAGAAATAAAATTATCAATGCAACAAAACATTTTTTAATGGCAAACCTGTTGCCCCTTTTTGGCAGGCGGCTCCGTGGCGTAGTGGTATGTGTGTGACTACTACGCCCAGGGTCCCGGGTTCGAATCCCGACACGGTCCGCTTGAAAAATGTTAGGCGAGCATTTTTCACAAAAATACACCCTCGTTCGGATGAGAGGTAAAATGGAGGTCCCGTGTGTGTGTTGTCACGCACGTTAAAGATCCCTACCTTGCTTGGAACAGCAAGGGTTCGGTAAAATTCAAAATTTTCCAGGTAAAAAAAACTCGCTTCCTGGCCAATGTAGTACCTTCGGGTGGAGCATTGGAAAAAAATCAAATGTAATGCCCCTTTTTGGCATGACTCGTTCCCCCATTCAGACCAGTTTCTGCTCCGGTTATTTCCAGGTGTATCTTCTCTTGCTTCATGTATATTCCTTATTCGCTGGTCCAACTTCAGTTTATAGTTATTCCTTGAGTTACCAAATACAGTATTGCCCGAAATAAACAGTACTGAAATTGTAATTGTTTTGTATATTTAAAAAATACATATTATTGACACTTTATTATATGTTCTAAATGTGCACCTCCTCGTTCGAGACAGACTTCATAACGATGTTCTAAGTTTCTGGTCATGTTATTGAATAAGGGTTGTCTCAGGGCTGCGAAGAAGACTCTAACGGCATCCTTTAATTCATCGATGGTTTGTGGTGCCCGTTTGAAAACGGCATTTTAGCCATGCCCCAAATGTATGCGTCTGGAGGTGTGAGGTCTGGAGAATGTGAAGGATAAGGGAAGTCAGTAAATCGTGATATGAATTTGCTTGGAAAATGTTCTTGAAGAAATTGACGAATTGCGGCAGCAGTATGGCAAGTTGCCCCGTCCTGCTGAAAAATTGGTTTCGAAATGCCAAGTTACGTGCACGACAGAATTGACGTAGATCAGGGATAAATCGTGTTAAAATTTGTCTGTACCTCTGTTGATTAAGTGTAACTTGCCTACCATTCTCTTCGATAAAGTACGGACCAATGATTCCGTGTCCGGAAACAGCACACCAGACACTCACTTTTCACTATGTAAAGGAACCTCTTGAACCTCATCGGGTCTGGCAAAGCCCAGAAATCGATTTGTGCGACGATTCACATAGCCTGACAAGTGAAAATGTGCTTCGTCTGAAAACCAAACATTTTTCAAAAATTCAGGATTTTCATACTGTAACGCGAGAATTCTGGCGCAATATTCCACTCTACTGCGATAATCCCGAGGATGTAGTTGTTGATGTACCTGAATCACATACGAAAATGTACCCAGCTCCTTCAGGATTCTTTGAAAGGAAGTTCTTTTAAATCAAGTTGTAACGCTGTCCTTGCCTGGCTGACTTTCGGATTTTCTAAGATTTGCTCAAAACACGTTCATGGTTATTGTTGTTGTTAACTATCCTGGGACGCCCTGAGTTTCCTTTTCGTTGGCACAATACACTACCTGTATTTCTAAACTTTTCAATAACCTTCAAAATTACAGCATTACTTGGAGAACGTTTATTAAACCTTTGTGTGAATTGATCAGACACGTATAGCAAACTTGCACCATTATGTTGGCCGATTCCGTATGAACGAAAATAATGCTCTACCAGAAACACTTTCTCCTCTGTACTTAACACCATTTTTAACAATTAGGCCCTACTAATTACTTGTTTGAGGTTTACTTGACAGGTCTATACTAGCTAACTTGAGTGTGGCAGCGCACGCATAAAAACACCGCCAACTTAGTTTCAGTACTGTTTATTTCGGGCAATACTGTACGATTTAGAAATTGTGCGCTAGGTGGATTTTTCAGGTATTTATTTATATACTCTAGGTCGGAGTCAGAAATTGTTTGGACATGCTTGTTCAACTTCTCCAGGTCGGATCCAGAAATTGTTTGGAGATGTTCGTTCAACTACTCCAGGTCGGATACAGAAATTGTTTGGAATCCTTTGTTAAGATAAATCTTAAAACCTATTTAATGCAACCTAATATAACTTACGTTTTTGAGGATTAATCGACGAACCTTGTTTAATTATTCACTTATTTAACTATAACCACATTTAGATTATTAATTATTAAATACTTTCCATCTTTCAATTACTAGCTCGATTTGAAATGATCATTTGGGCTTTGCATAAAAGTCTAAGTTATTATTTCATCTTATTCACTATAATACGATAGTATTTATCAACTTACCTTGTGTAATTAACTACCTAATATATATATATATATATATATATATATATATATATATATATATTGCTGTGTTTCCATGTATTAGAATCGAGCCTCACGAATTGGGCGTCAAGAATGCTGTGAATCCTACAAAAAGCTATTCATTACCTTAACTGTTCCGTTGACTTTCTTCTGTTAATCGCCTCTTTACTTTTTTCCGCCTCGGCTGCTCACCTAGTTAAAACTTTCATCCTCAATCATAAAAAAACAAACACATTCCTATCACAAACACCAACGTTAACTCTATTTACATCAATATTCACAATACATTAAAATTTCAAAATTAAAATTCAGCATAAATTTCAGTATCAGAAATTTCAAGATTAAATTTATTATCATCTTAATGTGCATCCAGAATTAAAGTCCTTGTAGATGCCTACTAATTAATATAACAATATATGCAGACCTGAGTCTGAGTACAAAGGGAGCATCTACCACCCCTTTACGTTAATTAACCAGGTTCGTCTAATTGAGCTCAAGGACATACCCACATTTTCATCATAATCCAGAACATAAATACTAAATACCCCTTTCTACTTAAACAAGAAAATTTCACCTTAAAATTATAGATTTTAAGTTAGTACAATTTCACTACTGTCCATTTTAAGTAAATCAATTATAAAGTTATTCAACACACACCAAAACATCAAAAATCGAACAACAAAGCATAAGTTACCTGAAGGTTAATGCACTCGTGGCGTCAATGTACATCGTCCTCTGTTAATCACACCAATCCAACTGGGTTATGTTTAGGTCCTCGGATTACTGGTCGCCCTTAAAATTTTCTACACCACCATTCATCTAAAGTCGTTTCAGTGCTTTTCCGGAACTCATTTGTGTATATCTGAAGCTTGTTTTGTGGATCCAGACACGTTTACGAATCATTTAATTATTAACACCCCCGAAAAATAGCTAAGAAAGTCATACTTCTTTCACAAATATACGCCAAAACTGCCTACTTTTGTGTATTCATTTGTCGTTGCAAATTTGACTAATTGGTACAGTGATACTAGACTTTATTACCTTGTATCTTCTTTTCTAAGTGCACTAAATTACATTCATTGTAGCACGTAAAGAACAAACTGTTTTAAATCACCAAAATATACGAGCAAACTGTTTAAATTATTCTATCAAAATCGGAAAATTAAAAAGCACTGTTTAACGCATTGAATTAAATCGAAAAATCTAAGAGCGAGAAACTCATATTAACCCGGGTATATATAGTGGTTAGTCTGTCTGTCGGTCTTGTCCCCAAAACGGCCAGTTTCTAGAATTTCGTATACTATGTTCCCATCTCGACCGCCTGTGCGTCGGTTCTTATTAAATTTGCACTCGCACCAGTTAAATCTCAGAAATTTCGACACGGCTCGCAACGTCTGGGAATAACTAATTAATTTTTATACAGAAATGTTATTTTTACCTCTCAAGTTTGCCTCTTATTTTCAACCAATCGCAATCCAGTGACGTTGCTCAACTCACGCCTTTTACTATATGTGTCTCTGTCTTGCGCATATTATCTGTCTCTATCTACCCTGTTCCGAGTGGTACAAATCTATATTCTTTAGTATCGGTTATTTTCAATCCATGTGGACTTGTGAAATAACCCACCTTATTAGCATTTCCCGTAAATATTAAGCAACGGTTTCTCTAACATTCTCTGTAACCATTTGTTATCTGCAAATTTTACGCAGAACATAAAACATTTAAAAATACGCAGGTGTTCAGACATAATACTTCTACGATCTGAATATTATTGGGTTTTTACTAGCTTTTATACATATTATATGTTACTAATGGTTCAATTAACTTCAATTAAAAATAATACCCTTTAATTTTTAGTGACTCCTAATCAAATATTAATTATTATCTGTACATTTGTTTAATACCGGTTACTTAAAATTGAGTTAATTAATATAAATTTTGCACGTAATTTCTATTTGTTTCTTTACTCGGAATAATTAAATTACACGTAGAGCATTTTAATACTGCTTCTTTTTATAGAAGGCGTCTTGTAAATCATTTAAATCTCTTCTTTTTAATGAAACGACTGAATTTTTATGCTTCACGGTTTTAATAACGCGTACCTTTTCCCAAAGCTTCTACACGGTGATTAAAATTATTTGATGTGATTATTTAATTTTCTACCCTGGTCTAAATATGAGTAATATATATATATATATATATATATATATATATATATTTAATACTTGACTTATAGCCGTAATTTTGAGCGTCGCTTCCTGTCTATAACTGACATAAGTCAAAAACTTGACAATGTCAGATATGATTGACAAAAATGCCGAACGTAATTAAAAGTTAGGTTGATGTATCGTCGTGTACACGATTTAATAGTATATTATTCAACATACGGTAATGTAGGCAATAACTCACGCAGATGAAGTTTGCGGCACGAGCCGAAGGCGAGTGCTGTAATTCATCAAGTGAGTTATTGCCATTACCGTATGTTGAATACTATACTTTATCTACGACTATAAGCACAGTAACAAGTTTTAATAAACACATGTAATCAAGATTATTTAAAAAAAATTATAGTACAAATTTGTTTGACATTACGTAAATGTCAATGAGCATGGCTACTTTGATATTTTTGGTAGGTAATTAAATAGAAATATAAGCTGGAAGCGTGAGTTATTATAACTCACGCTCATAACTCATGGTGTTTAATTATGAACACTATTACTTGTTCAAAAGTATATGAATAATGGTATTATAACTAAATAGGAGTAGATAAATTTGTAAATTTCCCAATTGTGTCATCGGTCTCGGTGGCGTAATTGGTAAACGCATGGTTCCGGCAAAACCAGGATACAGGTTCAAGTCTTGTCCAAGACCTTATATTTTCCATCTTTCAATTACTAGCTCGATTTGAAATGATCATTTGAGCTTTGCATAAAAGTCTAAGTTATTATTTCATCTTATTAACGGACGGACAGGATTCGAACCTAAATACTAAACTTTCGCGGCCAATACATTTTCCAATTATGCCACCGAGACGAGTGACGACACAAATGCCAAATGCAGTTGAAAGTTAGGTTGATGTATGGTTGTGTACATAATTTAGATTTGTATAGTGTTACAATTGTCGTCACTCGTTTCGGTGGCGTAATTGAAAACGAATGGGCCGTGTAAACTTAAGATACAGGTTAGAATCCTATCCGGGACCTTTTACTTTTCATCTTTCAATTACTAGCTCGACTTGAAATAATCATTTGGGCTTTGTATAAAGGTCTAAGCTATTACTTCATCTTATTAACTAATACTTTAGTATTAATCAAGTTTTGTGCAATTATCCAATATGTATATTTAGAAGTTAGCATCAGTCTCTATCTGATATAAGCCAAAAAGCTTACCACTGTCAGATATCATTGACAAAAATGCTAAACGTAATTGAAAGTTAGGTGGACGTATGGCGGTGTACATGATTTAGATTTGTATAATTTTCCAATTGTCGTCATCTGTCCCGGTGGCGTAATTGGAACACGCATGGGCCGCCAAACCCTAAGATGCAGGTTTGAATCCAGTCCGAGACTTTATATTTTCCATCATTCAATTACTAACTTGAATTGAAATGATCATTTGGACTTTGCATATAATTCTAAATTATTATTTCATCTTATTAACTAATATATATATATATATATATATATATATATATATATGCTATGATAAGAGGGTAGTTTAAGGGTAGATTAAGTCATATGGGTTGTAAGATAACTGTAAATATAGTTAACGTTAAGAAAACCAAATAATTCCACCATTAAATAGGAGTAAATCGAATATTTTACAAAAGGTCAATAGCGAGCACACTGTATATAACCAATTTAATTCATAAGAAAGAAGCTTTTTTTGCAATAATCAGATACTATTTAGCTAAAATAATAATGCGTACGTCTCATAATACGCTTTAAGTTAAAGAAACGAACTAAGATAAGGTTTTAAATACATCAAATTTGATCAAAATAAACAGGTAATCGGTAAATATAAACAAACTGACATACTAGCTATTTAACAATATCAATAAAATATCGACGCATAAATAAGCAAACGTATTCAAATACGTCATTATTAGAAAGATGAGTAAGTGACTAGAATATCATTTTCTCAAAAAAAGCCAACATATTTGGGTTAACAAACAATACATATAATAAAAGTTTGGACTATCGTCGACAAACATAAAAGACGTGACAAAAATGCAATGAACATTTAGAAATTCTGAGAATATGCGACGAAATATTGAACGTTTACGTGCGACATTGAATGAAGAAACAACAATTAAAACCAGGGAGTTTTGAGAAATACCGAGTTCTACAGAGATAGACGCAAAGTACAAGCCTTGATCAACAAACACACTAATTAAAAACGTTGATAGGTGGAGCTTATAAATACCATAGGAAACTCGTAAACATTCAGTATCCCTTCAACAAGGCACGAACTACGTCAATTTAAAATGAAAGATTACGTACAAATGAAACTCAGTGAAGATGAATAAATTGTTAAAAATTGTGGAAAGTAAAAGTGCCAATTTATGCAACGAAAATAGCCATTTTATGCTTAAAACGTAAGGTAAACTATTAATTGAATTTTTTTCTAATATTTTATAATTTAGGGCTCTAATAACACATCTAATAACACATATAATAACACATCTAAGAATAAATACCTCTACTAACACCTCTAATAAATAACCAATAATACCTTGAAGTATACGTTTATTTAACTATCGAATGAAATATCCAAATATACTTCGAAAATATTATAAAACGTAAAGATACTCAAATTGGGCTACGAGATACCCAAAGTTAATCTAGGAATACAAAGGGAAGAATTCAAGCAACCATTAATAAATCATTCTGGCCAACAGGTGAAGCAAGGCAAGCTGTAACAATGAAGGGGTGCGGAACACCGACATTAAATGGCAAAAAAACACCGGTTAGAGAACTTATTTATTATTATTAGTAAAAGACTGTTTTCAATTTTAAATAATTTCTATATATCAAATATCTGTAAGGGTCATCACAAAGGTCATTTGGGATTTTGAAAAATAGAAAAAGCATCGTTTGAACGTTCAAAGGTACTTAAGAGTAGTAACTACAGAGATATTTTTGCTGGCATTCCGGAAACATAAATTTAGTGAAAGAAAAATAAATGTTAATATTTATTCAGGGGCTAATTTTTAAATGATATAAAACTGTACATATTATCGATCATTATATTATGTAAATTTTGGATGCTTTATTTAAATCATTTTAACAGATAGGTAATATAAAGAAAAGGGGTTAAACAATCTTTATTGTTGTGAAGTAGGGCATTCTGTGTTTGATAGATTGAGCTAACCGTCGAAAAACAAATTTAAGAAATCATGGAATATTAAAAGGGGTTGATATTCACACCAATAAAAAATAGCAACACCAATCATATAAGGGCATTATCACCGAAATGACAATGACACACAACGTAGGGGCTTGAATTGTAAAGGCATTATCACAGCAATGAAAATTGCGCACCAATCGTGGGGCTCAAAGGAAATAAGAGTATATCATAGCAATATATATATATATATATATATATATATATATATATATATATATATGTGTGTGTGTAAAAATCTACCTAAAAAATATATATTGTTGTAGATTAGAGGTTAAATAGGTGTAGACAATAAAATTTTAGCAACTGTGTATATAGAAATAGGAGAAAATTATTTACGCGCCAAATTAATTAATTTATATAGTGAAAACGGACGGGTATTAAGGTATTTTTCTATATTTAAATTGAAATATTAAAATTGCTTAAGGAAAGAAAGCTTTAGAGTACATAAAAGCACAAGGATACGCATAAGAAAATCAATAATTTTAAACGCAAATGTTTTCATTTTAAAAGCCAACATTCGTTTATACAAATACTAAAAAGGGAAGAAACTGAAAATTGTTATTTTAAACGGTCGGTTGTCTCAAGCAACACATGTTGTTAAATGTAACGTTCAGGGAACTTAAATAAACGTTAGCACAAAATTCTATACAGGGTGTCCCAAATTGAGTAGGATAGCATGGGTATCTTTCTTATTATTAATGATAGAGATCTGCTTAAATGGGCAAAGTTGTGTCGTTTGGATAGCTTATTTAAATTCCGCATAGATACATTCGAAATTCCAAACGGTTTAGAAATTATTTAAAAAAAACTGAAAACTTCTAATTTCTTCGAAGTCGAATATTTTTGTTATAATAAAAGATACAAAAAAATGTTTCTTATAAAAGTTACTTAGTTTAATTGTGTGCACTTAAAAGTGATATTAAAATTAAATTCAAGATGGCGGTTATCGAGATATTAGCATCAACTTTCATATTTTAAATGGACGCCATATTAGATTTTTAGATGGTTAGATAGAATATTTTTTTTTCTTTTCAACGATGTATCACAACATATGTTTAAATGAAAAAATTTACTGAAAATGATAATTTTAATTTTTATCAAATAGGCATCATAAGATTTAGCTTAAACAAATGAAATTATAACAAACTGTCATGTTGAATTAGTGTATCTGTTGTACTAATAATTGGCATTTGTGTATTCTCTTTCCCAGTTATAAGTTGTGATATACTTATTCTATAAAATATTCAAATGGCAAATTTTTCAACAAGCTAACAATATCATATGTTTTGTACATACATAAAATGTAATAAGAACAGTCGCCTTGCTGCCGAAACATACTTAACAAACTTTCCCGAAAAAAGACAGCCAAACATTAAAATCTTTCAAAGATTGGACACAAATATGCAGCAGTATGAATGTTTAAAAAACCTACTCGAAACATAAATGGAGACATTGCAGATGAGGTGTTGACACTGGCCTGTGTGGAAGCTAATCCAAACATTTCAACACGGGAAATAAAAACCCAAGTAAACGTATCCAAGTCTCAGGCATCAAGAATTTTAAAAAAGCATAAATATCACCCTTACAGATTTCACATTGCTCAAAACTTACAACCAAACTACTATCTCCGCAGATCAACATTTTGCAGATGGTTTATCAATCAAGTTAGGGAGAATGATGATTTTATCAATCGCGTTTTGTGGACCGATGAGTCTTATTTTTCTAACTGTGGAATATTTAATAGTCATAATGAACACTATTGGGCACAGGAAACCCCGCGCATAACAGTTCCACGCCGTAATCAAATTCGATTTGGATGTAATGTTTTTTGTGGTATATTGGGAAACCGTTTACTTGGTTCTATAATATTCGATAGAACCTTAACCTCTCAACGTTGTTTGGAAATGCTTCAAACATCTTTAGAAGATTTATTAGACGACCTACCTTTGGCACAAAATAATCAAATTTGGTATCAACAAGATGGCGCACCTCCACACAACGCTAGAGATGTTATCACCTACTTAAGTAACCGTTTTGATGGCAGGGTAATCACGACCCACACACCTGTAAAATGGCCGCCTAGATCAGCAGACTTAACACTCCTGGATTTTTATTTATGGGGCACTTTAAAAGATAATGTATATGGAAGTAAATTCCAGTACAATAATGTGGATGAACTACGGGAAGTGGTTATGCAGACAATAAACGGTCTTAATGGGAATACATTACGACGCGTAACAAAAAGTGTTCTAAAACGTTGCCGATTGTATTTAAATAATAATGGTCAACATTTTGAACAATTGCTATGATTTATTAGTTGGTGTTTAATGTTATTCGAATGTTTTTTTTCGTTTAATTTGTTTTAAAACTGATTTGTGTTGATGCCTACTTGATAAAAAATTAAAATTATTATTTTCAGTAAATTTTTTTATTTAAACATATGTTGTGATACATCGTTGAAAAGAGAAAAAAATATGCTATCTAATCATCTAAAAATCCAATATGGTGTCCATTTAAAATATGAAAGTTGATGCTAATATCTTGATAACCGCCATCTTGAATTTAATTTTAATATCACTTTTAAGTGCACACAATTGAACTAAGTAATTTTTATAAGAAACATTTTTTCGTATCTTTTATTATAACAAAAATATTCGACTTCGAAGAAATTGGCAGTTTTCAGTTTTTTTTAAATAATTTCTAAACCGTTTGGAATTTCGAATGTATCTATGCGGAATTTAAATAAGCTATCCAAATGACACAACTTTGACCATTTAAGCAGATCCCTATCATTAATAATAAGAAAGATACCCATGCTATCCTACTCAATTTGGGACACCCTGTATAAGTTTGTTTGCAACTGTCGATTTGTAAGCTGCTAGAATATCAAATGCCTTAAAGAGTGAGTGGAATGAACGATCGGTAATGTAAAACAGACAGAGAAACGTATAAATAAAGCGTTGGATACAACTCACGTACGAGATACACGGGTAATTGTGAAGGCCAGATACGATATCAATTTTCTGTAACTTATGAGGGGTTCTAAAGGAGACAACAAATATGCGTAGAACGGAGATGGATAGCTGATAGGTGGAGCGTTGTAACGAGGGAAAATTATATCGTTGGTTGATGGCCAGCAGTTTTCAAGAAGAGCGCGTACGTAAAGTAGTAAACAAAATTCTATGTAACAGCACGACGAAAGTGGGATTTTTTAAAAGTCCGTGTTCGTTACATTCAAAATTTTAGGAAGCAGGTTCGAAAATAAGCTTTTCAAGTGAAACAGGTTTGAAAATGATATAAATACACAAACAAAGATATTAAAGCTCTCTTTCTTTCGATTTAGATCTGAGACCGTGCTTAGATCTACAACATAATAGTAGTAAATGCTCTTACAGTTATTAATTATTGTGAGTTCAGTAAAGTTGCATATAACATCCTGTTTAGAAATTATGAAAGCTGTAGTAACGTACCGCAAAAGGTTATAAAAGTGATATTGCACGAGTTCGTGCTTGTTTAGATAAAAGGTGCCGTTAACTACAACGAAGCTATTAAATGAAGGGATGATATGTGGGGTAAGCAAAGCTGAAAGCGTAATTTGTATGCATGAAATATTTGGTATGGAATGTTACGTATGCGACAAAGCTAATATCTGGGGAGAAGAACAGTGGTGGTAGCGGAGATTTGGATGGTAGGGATCTGGGGATCCAGGCATCATCGTAGTAGATGGACACAACGACGAGGGTTTCTGGTAACCATCTTCAGCGATGACGAGGAACGAAGGTGACTCTAGGCAACGAACTTTAAATTTCTGTTTTTGTATAAACATTTGTGTTGATATTTTTGTGTTTGTGTGAGTTTGACTTATTGGTGGCGTATTTAGTACCTTAAAACTTGTTTAAAAAAGTACATGTGCAGGACAATTAATTTTGATTCTTAAGAAAGGGTGTATCGATAATATTTAAAGATTTATTCATGCCATAAATTGTTGTTGTAAGGAGTAAACGGGTCTTTAAAATTGTTTTCAATAAAATGCAAGGTTTAAAAAGCATTTACAAAAACTGAGTTATAATGAGCTCAAAATAGACCAGAATGAAGTCAAACTAGGGTGTATGTGGGGCCCATCCACTCGTATCATGTAGAATTTGTTAAAATATATTAAAAATCAAGGACTTTAAAGCATTTAATAATTGAGCTGGTAACAATTGTACCAAACCGTTTGTACCCAAGTGTAAATATTTTATTTGTTAATATGTGTAAATAAAAGATTGTATGGTTGTTGTATTATTTTGGTAATTTCATTTGACGATGTGTGTGTGTGTGAGAGAGAAGTATGTACTTAAAATGATAGGTATTCAAGAAGAAGCCGATTGCTGAGTTAGCTAGGGTGAGACCAGAAATACGAAGGCGCTCTAAAATTAAGGGTAAGAAAGTTTTTTAAATTTTTTTTGAAAATTTTATGTTGGCCCAATGCTGGGGTTCGATGTCAAAAAGTAAAACCAGAGTCCACGGCAATAAATATATATATATATATATATATATATATATATATATATATAATATATATATATATTGTAGTGGTTTTAAAGGGTTACATTTAGGTATGAAGAAAGCGATTTCAAACACCCTGTATAGAGGAAACAACCATAATTTACGTGCGAAAGTTATTTCATTCATTTAGTTAATTGAAAGTAACAAATAATACCATAATTTTACAAGTAGGGATTAAAATTTAATAGGTTCGTAAAGAAAATAAATTCTATAAGCTAATAGAAATTATTATTTAATTTAATTGAGTTTAATTCAAAGGAATATAACGTCTAAAACGCATAAGAGCGTGAAAAATCAATAATTCCAAGGTGAAAACGCTTTAGTGACAAACAAACACGTCGAATATATGAAATATCTTGAAAAGCAAACTCCTAGAAATGTTATTTTAAAACGTTCGTTAATTAGTTTTGAAAGGTCAACTTCTCACTATTTGTGTAGACAGGATTCGAGGTATATTGTGCAAACGGTCGGACTGTTTGCATGAATGCTAACCAAAAGTTTCCTTAAAGCGCAGAAGGAATGGGCAATCAATGGTATCTTCGGAATAAGACAGATAGCATTTCACTTCAAAACGCACGTAGTCAGTCCACGTGGGTTAGATAGCACGCAGACAGTAATATCGATTTTCTACCACTCAAACAAGGTTAGAAGGAAACATATAATATGCATAAGGGAAGAATAGAGTCAATATAGGCGGGGTTTTTAAGACGTCACTGAAAGTATCATTGGTCTAAATAGTTGGTTGTACAACAGACGAACACAGGAAAGATTGAATGCGGGTTTTTCGGAAAATATCGTATCAACGAGCTAAATTTCTAAGATTTTGAACACGTTTACACCAAAATTTGAGAAAATATTAGTTGAATTAAGTGTTTCGCGTTAGGAAGGTTGGAGAGGTTACATTTAGAATTGTATAAATACTCTAAGAGAATTAGCATCGCTCTCTTTAGTATTCTGATCTCTTTTAACTTCGCTCTTTTGACATCGTTAATTTTCTTTGTTTACTACGTATAGAAATCTACTAACAAGCTTGTATGTATTTAAAATTTATAAATTAAATAGTACACTGTTGGCCTCGTAGTTTGAAACGCGTAAAGTGTCGAGTTTAATTTTAACAGAAGTGCAACAGATATTTGAACAAGCTCGTGACGTAAAGTAAAGTAACGTAAATTAAATTATGCAATAATAAAAAAGGTGCAATATATTTGAATTTGGATTTGGATTTGGATTTGGATTTGGATTTGGATTTGGATTTGGATTTGGATTTGGATTTGGATTTGGATTTGGATTTGGATTTGGATTTGGATTTGGATTTGGATTTGGATTTGGATTTGGATTTGGATTTGGATTTGGATTTGCATTTAGAGTTGGATTTGGATGGATCTTGAATGAATAGCATGCAGCACAACTTAGATGGTGTTCATCTATAAATAGCTGGAGGCGGCAAGCAGAGCAGAACCACGAATCGAGGGTGCATAAACTTGACCTCATCGTCAACGGAGTAGGGATCTTTAAGAAATTCCAGGTAACGCATTAGAATTTGCTGTTTTTATATAAACTATGAAAATTATTGTGAGGTGTGAGAGTGAACTTTGATGGTATTTTGCATTACTTTGCGTATTGAAAAGAATACGTATAACTAACTTTTATTATGGTATTTGAATATAAATTTAACGGTGTATATAAAGCTGATTAACATTCCTCATGAATTTAAAATTTTATTGTTAAGAGTACATGGGTTTTTTGTGTTTGTAGTAAGAGTATGCGAAGTAAAAAGCACACATTAATAAAATAAACTGGGTTATCATGAGCTCACCATACTCCAGAGTGTACTAAGTAGAAATAATTATAATTAGAAAAAAAAAAAAGGTATTATTCAGGGCCCATTTACTCCTGTTACATTCAATGTATTTGATATTTCAATTTAAAATCCTGGACCTTACAAAGATAGAATTTATTGAGGTGTAACTGGAGCACCGAAATGTAAATAATCTTGAATTATTATTTGAAAATAGTGGTAAATAAATATTGTATGATTGTTGCATTATTTTGTGGTTTTATTGAGAGTGTGCGTGAACGGTAGAGAGTATGATAGTAAATCTAGGTATCCAAGAGGAGGCGCAACTGAGCTAACCATGAAGCTGTTGAAGTAATTAAGTTGATGGAAGCAGAATCTGGGTAAGATATGTTTTTTTTTTAATTCTGTTTTGTTTGAGAAATTTACGATTTTTTTTTTTGGGAAATTAATAAATTCTAGAATGTTTTTTTGAGAAAGTACTGAGCTAGAGCGAAATAACACAACAATTTTATGACGCCCAATTCGTGAGGCTCAATTCTTACAGGGGTACACAACAATATATATATATATATATATATATTTATATATATATATATATATATATAACATAATGGGAGTCCAAAGTTATCTCTTCAGATCGTTAAAAAAGGTTTCTGCTCATGTTTTTCAAAAGGAGAAGTTTCGTGAAGCGGCACCCGTTCATAATATTAGCATGATGAACCAGGTAGAAACATACATGCATCGGTTAAGAAAGGATCAGCACGCATTCCAAATGGATAACAAATTGCACAGTCAGCCGTTTCTGCGTAGATTCAAGGGAAAACAATAACAATACAAAGCTAGACTGTGGTCTCCACATCCAAGGCGTCGCTGTGGATCAATGTAGTAAGCGTAAGACTACGGATCCCAAGGTCCTGGGTTCAAATCCCGACACGGCCGACTGCTTGAAAAATGACAGGTGAGCATTTTTCACAAAAATTACACCCTCGTTCAAATGAGAGGTTAAATGGAGGTCCCGTGTGTGAGTGTTGTCACGCACGTTAAAGATCCCTACCTTGCCTGGAACGGCAAGGGTTCGGGGGTTCGGCAAAATTTTAAATTTCCAGGCAACAAAAAACTCGCCTCCTGGCCAATGTAGTACCTTCTGGTGGAGCATTGGAAATATAAATGCACGGTCTCCACATCCAGGTCTCCGGTTCGAATCCCGGCACGGTCCGCTTGAAAAATGTTAGGCGAACATTTTTCACAAAAATACGCCCTCGTTCGGATGAGAGGTAAAATGGAGGTCCCGTGTGTGAGAGTTGTCACGCACATTAAAGATCACTACCTTGCTTGGAACAGCAAGGGTTCGGCAAAATTCAAAATTTTTCAGTTAAAAAAACTCGCTGACCAATGTAGTACTTTCGGGTGGACCATTGGAAAATCACATGTAAGGTCTCCACACCCACAACAACACTACAACACTAAAACGGTGAACAGACCGATATTAAGAGATAAGAAGAATGTAAGAATTCAAAGATAACTTCAATACTGACTCGTCACTTCAACTTTTAGATACAGTAGCCCGAAGTAGTCTGTAATCATGGCACCCGTTCTCACCAACTTGTAAACAACTCGTCTATCATCGTAGGTTCTCATTGGATGAAGCAATGATGCATCACTTCGAAGCGTGAGAACACGTCTACGTCCCAAAATACAATAGTAACTTATAAGTTATTCCACGAGCCATACTAGAAACTCAAAACCACATTTATAATGCGCCATGACTTGCTTAATACTAAAAAAAAGTCCCCTAGAATAATTAGTAAAATAAATTTGTTGTATAGACAAATGAGGCGTAAAAGAACTGTGTTCTTTATTATACTGAAAAAAAGATAAAAACAAAGCAATTTATCTTCCGAGTAGTTATGCTAGGTTGACAGGAGAAGTCCTGTTGGGGTAAAAGAAATAACTTTTGATTTTGTCAAAAATTACTTAATATTGTTATCACTTTCCTTCTGGCCTACTGCAATGTGTGGCGTCGCATTTTCCACATTCAGGAGCCTCTTGGCCAGTTTTGAGTTAATACTAATCAATCCGACACGAAACCCATGTGTGTACTTGCGACACAAATTTTAAGATCAAACTGTTGCGCTCATTCAAATTTATACTGAAGGCATTTTCATACATTCTAAAATTTTCTTATCGTTTTCTAGGTAAGCATATCTCATTCCAATTCCAAGAAAAATTTTAATTTTAAAGCCTTCTTTTATGATACTTCCTTCGTGTTTTCGAAGCGCATTAACAACCTCCAAATTCAGAACCAAATCTAGTCGTGTATGTTTTTTTGGCAAGCATGGTTCATACACCGAAATAATTGAACTCATCTTAACCAGGAAGTTTTATAAACTTCAGTTCATTATTATTTTGATTACCTGATCATGATTAACCCATCAAGCATAGAATTTGCGTTAGTTAATGAAACTGGCGGTGTAATCTCTGAAATTTCGATAATAATAGCAATTATAAAGTTTACTTCGTGTTTGACCTTCATTAAAAGTAGCTGATGTATTATTACATCGCTTCTCATCTGCTGTCATAATACTAAAGCTACCAAACATTATCTATAACCCCTCTAACTAGAACTCCATCGTAAATTAATATTGCAACATCACTTTTGTGGGGTGAGTTTTTATTGATTAACTCAGCTACCTTTTCTGTGTTTATAGGGAATATTAAAACTTGGAGTTAAGCTTCAGGCTAAATCTTCTGTCGAGCAACGCTAGACATTTTTGGAGAATTAGAGTAGGTATGGTTTTCTTTAAAATTTTATAGTTAAATCAAAAATCTTTGGCAATGAACACCATCTCATCAATTCCGTATCAATAGAATTTTATACAGAATATACTAGACTATTAATTTTGATGTTGGGGTTATGTAAGAAACATAAGCAATACTGCAATGTTCTAGCCCAAATAGTACTTGAGAACAAATATTACGACAGGCAATGGACATGCATGGGTAATCAGTGGTCATCACCAGGGACCAGGGCGAACTACACAAATTTAAAAAGTAAGCATTCGTGTGAATAAAGAAGCTTCAATCGCAATAAGATTGCAAAAGCTTTAGGAACTAAAGGATTTAAAGTGGCATTAATGTAAAACAGAACATGGGCTCTAATTCAACTTATTCCCAAAAAGGAGAAAATCAAAGGAATTGCAGAAACGTCATTCAAAGACTTTTAGTCCAGCATCGGCAATGTGCTAATTTTTAGATTAAAAAGTTAAACCGTAGAGTCAGTTTTGGTTGTTGTCATGTGCGATGGAAATCGTACCTTGGTATTATGAGTTTGAAAGCATTTAACATTTTTAGATTATGCTTTTTGAAGTATGTGGTTTTCTATGGAAATAGCATTTGACAACGCAAAATAGACAAATACATAGACAATTCGCTCAAAAATCAAGAAGCTTGGTATAAAACGAAAGGTTTGGTTTGCCCTTTCAATAAGCAGCTTTTTAAAATAGACAAGCTTAGGTTGATTTGATGATTCCTGGGCACGGTGTTAAACTTTTCTAAGCTTTGTCAAACCTTTCGAAACTTTGAGACTTCGCATAGTGCATAATTTCGCTGTTTAAATATGCGGATCACTTCGAAGGTATAGCTGGTAAATTTATAAGGAATTCGTAAAGGTTAAAAATATATCAAACTTACCTAGTTTAGCTGATGCGTGAGCAACACTTACCCATTAAATACTGAGCCAGGTGGAAAATCAAGCGAGAGCACCGGCATGAATCTGATAACAATCACACTTTGCGTCCAGAACAAATTTTACACTATAAACAAGAGATCACTTGTTCAAGAAAGGGGTGTTTATAGAAACATCGCACAAAAAATTTAGATAATTTAGTATAATTACTATGATCTTTTGGGAGTGCAAACGGATCATAGGCAAACTTTGGGGTCTTACGCGGAGGGCTGCTATGTGGCTGTTCTCCATGGTAGTCAAACCTATGCTTTGCTACGGCTCTGTAGTTTTGTGACCCAGGATCAGACTAGCACACGCAACCAAGGAACGTATACACATACAAAGACTAACCTGTTTAAGTATAACAGGTGCAGTGCGACACCCTCTGCAGACCACTAAGCCATTCTTGGCCTTACTCCAAAGGATTTGCATGTGGAGGAAATGGTTTTAAGAGCGACACTAAGGCTGCCGGACAAGGAGTTTGAATCGACAGGCGTCGCCGTGGATCAATGTAGTAAGCGTAAGACTACGGATCCCAAGGTCCTGGGTTCAAATCCCGACACGGCCGACTGCTTGAAAAATGACAGGGGAGCATTTTTCACAAAAATTACGCCCTCGTTCGGATGAGAGGTTAAATGGAGGTCCCGTGTGTGAGTGTTGTCACGCACGTTGAAGATCCCTACTTTACTTGGAACAGCAAGGGTTCGGCAAAATTCTAAATTTTCAGGCAACAAAAAACTCGCCACCTGGCCAATGTAATACCTTCTGGTTGGAATTGGAAATATAAATGCAGGGTTTGAATCGACAAGGGTTGCGGGGGTAAATACCACAGTATCCTAAAATAGGCGGGCGAGTACGATGCCTTAGACAGAATGGTGGACTTGGTCGCACTCATAATGAATGAATCCAAAACAAAGGAGGGATCAGGGGCAGGCATATGATCTTGATCTCAGATGATCTTAATCTTCACGAAAGCGTGACACTGGGCGCGTCAACAACTACCTTTCAACCGGTCGTGATTACTCTCATGTACGGTGCAAATGCTGTTTTGGAACGAATAATTCAAATTAAAACCATGCGCATCAAGTGCAACAGCAAAACGGTTTTAATTATTCTAAACAAATAGAAACTTCTTTTCGGAAGGCAATATAGTGTCACTACACGTTAAAACTTGCTTCTAGTACCACTATCCTCGAGCTAGTCTGACACATCGCGCACATGGAATCGAGCAGGCGAATGCTCTGGCGAAGCGGGACCCAGCTCAGTGCTTCATCGGACTTGAGCCTTCTGTTCCCATATTGCCTTCTTCCATGGTCTCCATGTTAAAACTAGCAACTTGTTACGTTTATTTTCGGTATAAATTAAATACCCCCTTTTCCCTTGTTAATTCATAAGCACGCTTTACAATAATTTTGTTAAATCGATTTAGTTGCTATTCTTAAATCCTTTATCAACATCCTATCTACTTAACCTATTCCTCATAAGCACGCTTTACAATAATTTTTAACTCAAATCTTGTTGCTTTGAAACGTAAAGTTTATGCTATGATTAAATAGTCAGTACCTTGTTTTAGGTATCCGTTAACTGGTTATACAGTACGACCGCGTATAATTGATTCTTATGTGATTTCCAGTTTAATAACTCGTCATACTAAGGTCGCGTGCTATTCGATAAAACCGTGTTTTCCAGTTTCTAATAGTTTGATAACACCAATGTTACTTTTTAAACTCTCGTTATTTAGTTATACCAATTAATACTCAGTTGCTTTCCCTTATACACGACGAAAACAGTCGTTATATTTTTGCTGTTTTTTTCTTCGTGGGACTTCCGCGCACGCAATACAGCGTGATAAGTAATGCTGGTTTTACAAATCTATACTTTTCGACGACAATAAATTAATTTCACCTATAACCATTCTAGCTTTTTCCGGTGGATAAGCCTACCTTTTACCTTGGACCTAATTGAGGAGGCGATGGCCGCCCCTTTTTCTATGGCACCAATTGCGTGGACCTAGGTCTTGCTGTTTCGCTGCGGCCCTAAGGAGGGTGTGATAGGTCCAACATATTTGACACATGGGTGAGTGTTTATCCACTATTTTTTTGTATGGGTTCCATGAACTGGTTGAACTAGTATATTTTCGTTTTGTTGGATGATTACGCTTTGTGGTTCTAAAATGATTATCATCTGTCCGGAAGGGGGATTTGACATGTATTATTGATGTTATAACGATTATATATACTTAATTTTATATTTAAGATGACAATTTAGAGCTGCGGTTTCTAGAGTTCAGATTTCTTTTTATTTCTTTATCAATTGATAAGGAGGTAGATACCTAAAACGGCAGCTCGCTATGTTAAGAATTGATTTTTTTTCTTGGTTTTTACTGACATGCATAATTTGATTACTATTTATTGTTGTTTTCGTTTTTTTCTTTGGTATTACTGTACTGATATAACATGTTTTTTTTGTTTAATTATAATTTTATTTGTTGCATGTGGTTTTAATGAATTAGTGCGTGTATTTTTACTTCAGGGGTTCTTTAATTTTTGTATGTATTATACCATGCCCACTCACAAAATGGGTCCTTATATGTGATTTTCCAATGCTCCGCCCGAAGGTACTACATCGGCCAGGAAGCGTGTTTTTTTTACCTGGAAAATTTTGAATTTTGCCGAACACTTGATGTTCTAAGCAAGGTAGGGATCTTTAACGTGCGTGACTACACTCGCACACGGGTCCTCCGTTATACCTCTCATCCGAACGAGGGTGTATTTTTGTGAAAAATGCTCGCTTAACATTTTTCAAGAGGATCATGTCGGGATTCAAACCCGGGACCTTGGGCGTAGTAGTCACACACATACCACTACGCCACGGAGCCGCCTACCAAATGAGTCCGGTCAATTTTTTTATTTTCTTTCTTCTTGCTTTTTTTGTTAAACTACGTCAATGCACGTAGCATAAATTTTGGCGCCCAACGCGAGTCTCATGCCAGGGCGTACAGAAATTGACCGGGCTCATTCCGTAAGTGGGCGAGGTATAATACATACAAAAACTATCTTTCAACCGGACGTGATTACCCTCATCTACGATGCAAATGCTATTTTGGAACGAATAACTCAAATTAAAACCCTCCACATCTAGTGCAACAGCAAAACGGCTTTAATTGTTCTAAACAAATAGAAACTTCTTTTCGGAAGGCACTACTAGGTTAAAACTTGCTTCTAGTACCAATATCCTTAAGCTAGTCAGACACTTCGCGCACATGACAACGAGCAAGCGAATGTTCCTAACGAAGCGGGACCCAGCTTAGTGCTTCATCGAACTTGAGCCTTCTGTTCCCATATCGCCTTCTGTAATGGTCTCCATGTTAAAACTAGCAACTCTTCGCCGTACTACAGGCAGGTGGGCTTGCACGACAAGCTGCCGACAGGCAAAATTGTGTAACACGTCTCCTGCGACCAAAAACAGTAAATTTTGCATCAACCTACCAAGACAGAAAGTACGGTTACTCGTACCGTTCTGACTGAGCACGGCAACTTTGAGAAGCACCTGCACAGGTTGGACCTGTCTGACGACCTTAAGGCGGTACACTTATTGAAAGGCGGCTCCGTGGCGTAATTAATATATGTGTGACTACTATGCCCAAGGTCCCAAATTTAAATCCCGATACGGTCCGCTTGAAAAATGTTAGGTCCCTATTTTTCACAAAAATAGGCCCTCGTTCGGATGAGAGGTAAAATGGAGGTCCCGTGTATAAGTGTTGTCACGCACATTAAAAATCCCTACCTTGCTTGGAGCAGCAAAAGTACTGCAAAATTCAAAGTTTTCCAGGTAAAATTCTCGGTTCCTAACAATGTAGTACCTTCGGGAGGAGAATTGCAAAATTCAAATGCAAGGCACAGTTATTGTGTTCCTGTATGGCGCTCGCTAACGTACGAGGGCCATTTTTTTTCAACCTCCGATAGGCTATAAATAAAAGACAAGTTCATATAAAACAATAATTTTATTACCAAAAGATTGGTACACTTACGGTTACTTTTCGACATAATCACCGAAGAGATTAAGACATTTGTCATATCTGTGGACAAGCTTTTCAATACCCTGTTCAAAGAAAGTTGCCGCCAATAAATTCAAGTAGTCCTTGACGTTGGTTTGAAGGTACTCATTGGTTTGAAAGCGCTTCCCACCAAGTCACGTCTTCAGATCAGGAAAAAGATGAAAATCGCTTGGTGCTAAGTCAGGACTGTATGGCGGATGATCGAAAATCTCCCATCCAAATTGTTCGAGAAGCCGTTGAGTTGCTCCAGCAGTGTGTGGACGGCTATTGTCGTGGATCAGGTCAACTCCAGCGGTCAGCTTTCCTCTTCGTTTGTTCTGAATGGCTCTACGCAACCGTCGTAAAGTTTCACAATAAACAGCTACAGTGATTGTGGTTCCGGGCTCCATAAACTTCACAAGCAACACACTTTGTTGATCCCAAAACACATTAGCCATGGTCTTTCTGTTGTTGAAGGTTTGTTTGAATTTCCTTTGAATTGTTTGGTGAAGTTGAAGGCATCCATTGTTGTGATTGTCGTTTTGTTTCCGGTGTGTCGTATTGACTCCAGGTTTCATCCCCAGTCACGATTGATTTCAAAAAGTTGTCACCTTCATCATGATAATGCTAAAGGAATTCCAACGCTGACGCCATTCGTCGAGTTTTGTAGCCGTCCGTCAGCATTTTTGGAACCCAACGTGCACAAAGTTTTTTGTAGCCTAACCGTTTAGTAACAATAGAGTACAAAACAGACTTTTGAAACTTCTGGAAATTCCGTAGACAAAGCAGTAAGGGTGAATTTGCGGTTTTGTTTAACCATTCTGTCAACACGTTGAAGCAGGTCATCTGAAACGACAGATTTGCGTCCTTGGCCCCCTTCATCATGCACATCATTACGGCCATCTTTAAACTTTCGACACTATTCACGCACAACACCATCACTCATGAAGTTTTCCCCATACACACGACTCATTCTTCGATGGATTTCTGCAGCACTATGGCCTTCAGCCTGTAGAAAACGAATCACACTTCGCACTTCACACTTGGCGGGAGCATCAATAATAGCGGACATGTTTACGTGGCTGTAGCACAGCGCTGACTGACGCCTGAATGTCAACAATGGCAGAGTGTGTAGTGCAAGAGCTACGCAGTCGCCTACAGCGCATGCCCGCTTTCTGCTACCCGCGTAGCGTCTGCACAAAGCAATCGGAGGTTGAAAAAAAAATGACCCCTCGTAATTTCTGGCCTGATACAGCCAGAATTAGCAGCACAACATGATCTGATATTTTTAAGTTTACCTGCAAGGTCTGATGGTTGAGTGAGGGAAAACAATACTAGTGTAAGAAAAGTAACAAAACGAGCCTACCTTTTGGCCTAAGTGCGTACAGCGTTAGCCATCCTTCCAAACCTTACTAGGTAGATAGTTAGAACACTTACCCGTTAAATACGTGAACAAAGGTGAAAACCAAACGCTTGCTTCAAGTAAGTGGTGTTTGAAGATCATTGTACAAAAAATATGATACTTCAGGATATTTGTTATTTACAATGCGGATAACGGAATATTAACCCTACAAACCACAAATTTATAGTATGAAAAGTTTAGATTATGGTCAACAGTTTTCAAAAAATTACAAAACGATTTTAAGAATGTAAACGACAAATACCTGAGTGGTTGTTTACATGACGCGCTTAACAGATACTTAAAAACTGAAAATCTAGTAACACCTAATAATACATATGTTGTCGAACCTTTGCAAATGATCAGCTGAAAATAAAGGACCGTTGCTATGTTGTAACGTAAATAAATTTTTGAGATACGTAATTTAGCATAATTTAGTATCATCTTGTATTTGATTCAGCATAGGAAGCTTTATAATTAAGAATTGTAGAATTTACACCCTTGTACTTTTAATAAGAGTACGTTTCACACATATCAAGTCTAGCGTGATAATTTTACATGTTTTCAAACTCAATTTGTTGGGTTTATCCAACTAGCTAGTGTAAACATAGCTCGTTTGGAGTCGTGTTTGTCGCACCTGCGACGCGAGTGCCATTTTTAAATGGTCGCTCTTATGCAAACCGTCTAATCGGGTCACATCTACGCGATTTATTGAAGGGGTAAGGTAGTTTGGGACCGAGAATTTACGCTGAGGCACTCAAAGGTTAAATCCTTTTCTTGAGCGATGGATCGTAGATAGGTATTTCATCTACGAGTAACAATGTGCAACAATTTAGGATTTAACTAACCTAATACCTATTTAGGGTTTAATTAACCTACTACCATATATTTTATTTACTAAATTTCTTGCTTTGGAATTAAATCCAAGTAAAGAAAAAATTTTTGCTAATTATATTATCGAGACCAAGAAGATTTTATGATTGGATGCAAATAGCTTTGCGTTATCATGAGATAACGTTTCAAGGATGGACACCTGGTTGGAAATTAGCATTGTTTATAAGGTCAACTTCCCGAAAACAGTGACAGATGTTGCCGGCCGTTCCCTTTTTAGTGGTCTAATTACGTTCTATTTCGAATGTATGGAAAGGGGCAAGCGATTTATTTCGGATGTTATCGGAAGTCGTGAAAATACTATCCGTTTCTTAAAGCTAAACATTTTAGTAAAGAATTACACATTATCTAACTGGATATGTTAAATTTTTATAGAGTAAAATAACCGCTAATTTTCATTTTTGTTGTAAACTGAGAATATAAAATTTCTTGAAAACTATGAACATCGAATTACTAATTTTGCTTAACAAAATACTAAATCTTAGTTGTTAGGTCCTTTGATTAAGATTCTAATACGTTTCTTAACTTCATGGTATAGTAAATGTGAAGCTAATCAGATCCAAATGGAATAAAACAACTTATAATACCAAATTTCTTTAATCTTGTTTGAATTTAACTATCTGTAAACAAATTTACGACGAACTAGAACTTTATGCTTAACTATCGTTAATTCTTAAACAGTTCCTTAGGCGACGTTTCTCCAAACCTATGTTGTATTGTGACATTCATTATGATACTTTAATTACACAGTTGTCCCTTTTGTAAATATCATAATTATTAAACTTTACGTTTAGGTTATACATGAATTTAAAGAGGATTTGCTTATTTAAAAGTGGTTTTTCACCCTAAAATTAATGCCTCAAAATTTAAGTATTGGTGAACCATTTACACTATAGTAAAGTGTTATTTTTATTTATTTGTGTCTAGGTGGAGAACCACAAATCATGAACCCATTGGTTTAATTAATTAGTTATTTTCTTTTCAGATACAGAGTATAAAGGGTTGTTAGAACAGTCTCTTTTTAGTGTTAAAATTCATTTAATTGTCAAAGGGGTTTTTGCGTTTTCCCATGATTCTTGCTTCCGTGTTGTTATAACGTAAATGTCGTGGCGCTCGCCCTTATCGTGTTTTGAATGACGAAACAAAATCGGCTCATAATCCTGTCTCATGCCAGAGCTATAAAGTAATGTTCAAAGTTAGCCGACTTAAATAGGAGTTTCCTGTTTCACTTATCCACTTACCAACCAACTTCACCCTATGCTATTGTCATAATCAGGAAACCTGTGTACAGTAGTGATTACCACTATAAAAAATAGACATCATTCTTTCATAGCTACCACCAAATAGCGTTCTCCTAGCGCCAACAACGTGGGGCTACATAAAAAAAGAAAAATAGTTATAACGCTACAAGTAAGATCTGAAGGTAACATTCTGGAATTGAAACCTATATTACAAAATTTATTGTAGCTTTTTAATAATACGTCTGGTTACGATTCATTTATTTATCGGAGTTATATAAAATCAAAGAAAAATAATGCAAAAACCTAAAATAATGAAAAATACATTAAATTGGATAAACACTAAAGTTAATAAAAAGTTCAAAGCGAAAGAAAAAATGTCAATTTTTTTAGATTACAATTTCTAGTTTGTAATGAGCTGTATTAAGTAATTAATATTAAAATAGTTTCATTACTTTTATAACAGAACACGTAATTTATTTCATTACTACAGGAATAGGGATTTAGAACATGAGTTAGCCTGCAATTTTGGGGCAGGTGTGCGAAATATAGTTACGTACTGTAGTTTTCGAGCGCATTTTCAATATTCGGTAACCTTTACATCTTAGCTTCGAGCATGTTCAATTTATTTATGTTTGCAGAATTAGCGAAATCCCAAATGCCCTGCAACCGGCCACATAAAGCTTCTTGTTGTGCTTGTAATGATATGCTGTCGGAAAGCATTTTAAGAAAACGGCATAAATTATAGGCAACTTGAATTAAACTGTACTATATATAACAAAAATTAGATTGCAAACATAAATAAACGTAAACCACCTGATGATATCGCCCTTCGACAGATGTGCAACGATCAATTGCCTGCTGATCGCCACCTCTCCGTGCCTTTAAAATAAATTAAATTTAACACAATCAAATTTATGCCTCGACTAGCATAGTGATACCACGCACAGAGTGAACGACGATATAACAGAGAATTTTTACTCACTCCTTTTCAACATTCAATACACCTGAATAAAACAAACGAATTTCACCAAAGATTGTGTAATGTACAAAATAAAAATTTTGTTATATTACAATTTACAAATCTACGCACTTTTTGATATCTTTTATTTTTTATAGAACTTTTAAATCAAAATTAAAATAAATATTTATATCGAATTAGCCCTTACGAAAATTATAAAATTTTACACCTCTAAAAACAGTTATAGCCAGCAAAAGGAAATGTATGTTACCACAAATAGTTTCGTTGAACGTTCAAAGAAATAGCCCCTTTTTAATATAATTCTACTATAACTAATTTTGTTTATGCCAGCCCCACGTTCCGGCGACAGTATAACTGATTTTGTTTTTATATATATGTTGTGGCGTCAGTGTAACTTCTTTTTCTTAATGGGCGCCAGTGAACAAAAATCTTCCGACATAGCTAGGGGTCTATTCCTGGGTAGAGCAATAAGAAGTGGGGGTAAGTCGAATTTTGTTTGCAAACCACAGCTAAACTAAATTAAATAGGCGCCACCAAGTCCTGAGATAATCACTATAATAGCAGAGCACAGTTCTAAGGGCGGACGTGGAAACCCAAAGATAAGACGATCGCCTTCGTTAACAAAAACCTGTCTTATAAAAATAAGACGCAGCTCCTGTAAGAAATTGTAAAGATTAAATAAATAAAAATGTAGAACACCATTTGTGTCCTATAAAAGTATCAAAAATAAAACATGTATATCCAATATGATATTAGCAAAAAATTATTACTCAAAAATTTTACCTTTGTGTAATCAGATTTGATCGCATTTGACCAAAATAAAAGCCTCAAAGTTTAACTAATTGTTTACTAAAAAAAACTCTCTTTTTAAAATTTCGGAACTTTTTAACAAGTAAAAAAAATTTCATCATTACATCTATATCAAAGTAAAGGTTTTGACTTTTTAAAACAACCAACTACACTTTAAACATGAACCTGCTTTAAACATTTGAATTAACGTTCTAACCTGGGCAGATCTTTTCAGGTAGATTACAATTTCTAGATTCTTACACAGCGTGTCTTTAAATTTTCAGATTTAGATTTTATAATTTCCATAAATGCCAATCACAAAAATAGGAATGTTTAGTTTAAATTCAATAACAGCTGCACGAAGTATCTGCTTTCATGACAACATCTGTCAACTGTGCAACCAAAAAAAGGTATGACGTAAAAAACATACGTTGAAATTATCTAAGGTTCAGATGGAACAAAGCTTGTAATTATAAAAACCTAACTTAACAAAATTTCGTTCTACGGCTTATAAAACCAGTTCAACAATAATTGAGAATTACACAGATTACATGTTGAAAACATAATAGCAACTTTACGTGCTTTATATGATAGTCTGTTTATCAAATTTTTATGACGTTCAAAACACATGCATGAAATATCTTATATCTAATAACGAACCAACTGCCTCTGTTGCTCCACGACAAATCAAGATGGAAATTCATATTCTTTAAACAAGGTTACTAGCCATTTCTAATTTGGGACGACTGCAATCAAAACCAACATCCATAATTCTTATTTAACAAATTTCTTAGTAGACAAATTCTAAATTGACAAATCTTAAGTGACGAATCTTAAATGATGAATCCTAAATGACGAATTCTACATGACGAATCCTACATGACGAATCCTACATGACGCGCTAAATAAATTAAACCAAATTAAATTAGTTCGTAAAAGATATACTTTACCAACCGTTAGTAGAAGGTATCAAAATAGTTTCAGGTCTAGCACGACCTGACCTGCTTACATTAGTAATTTATTCGAAGGTCGCCTGCCTCTAGCCGGGAATACATCTTGATCAGGCGGTTGCTAGCGAGCGACTAACCCGACGAAGCGAGAACCGAATCGACATTAGAGGTGGGGAATCGCATAGAAGCAGTTGAAGATGCTTGACGAAGTAACTTTATGTCAGACAGATATTTTAATATAAGAGGATTAATAGAGAATAAGGCACGCTTAGCGCATTATCCTCGTAATTCAATGCGAATAATTATTGCTGAAATTAAACATGTTACACTACATAGTAACCAAATTTTTGTTGACCTTTTACACACTGTATTTTATTACCTGCAAATTGTAGGCTCACTTCTAAATACATAAATTATTTAAAATTACAAATACAACTTGCTATAAATTGAATAAATAGTTCTGACCTTATAGTTCTGCTGGTTTTTTTTGTTGTTTGAGTTTCCTGGCCCAGATCTCTCTTGATTGTTGTCCAGTAACTTGGAGTCGTTCATTCAGTAGCTTAGGGTCGTTTATTCTGTAATTGAGAATATTATCCAGTAATTTAGTTTCTTAATTCCTATACTATTGACTTAGTAATGACTTAGTGTTTTTACCAGCGACTTAGTTAATAACTTGCGGCCTTAAATTAATATAATTGTAAAATTTTCTATTCATATTAACTATTTCTAGACTTACGTTTATTATTAGCGGAAAATTTCTATATACATTTATTATAAAACGCACTTTACCACTTTATATCACTTCACGTTTAAATTCAACTTATAAAATTATTTACTTTCACTAAAAAATTTCTATTTACGTGAATATCTTCTTTCAAACTAGCACCTCGGCGCGTGGATTATAGAATGATGCTTCTTTATCGGCTCCGTTAGTTTTATAGAATCAAGTTCCTTCTCGAATATTTTACGCGTTCCCATTAGTTGAGTGAACGCTATCAGTTCATACGTGTAGAAGGCGTTTCAATTATTGTTATTTCCGAAACGGATTTTGGATGCTCTAATACATACGTTATAAATTGCATGTACATTGGAGGGACTTGTGAAATTCATTATGATACTTTTATTACACAGTTGTCAGTTTTCTAAATACGATAATTATTGAAATTTACCTTTAGATTTAAATATGGATTTAAAAAGGGCTTGCTTATTTAAGAGTGGTCTTTCACCCTAAAATTAACGCCTCAAAATTAAAGTATTGATGAATCATTTACACTGTAGTAAAGTGTTATTTTGTATTTATTTGTGTCTAGGTGGAGAACCGCAAATCATGGTCTTGGTTTAATTAATTATTTATTTTCTTTTCAGGCACAGAGTATAATGGGTTCGTAGGACAGTATGTTTTTAATGTTGAAATTCATTTAAAAGTCGAAGGATTTTTGCTACCGTGTCGTTATAATGTAAACGTCGTAGCGCTCTCCCTTATCGTGTTTTGAGTGACGAAACAAAATCGGCTCATAATCCCGTCTCAGAACAGAGCTATAAAGTAATGTTCAAAGTTAGCCGTTTACTTAAATAGGAGTTTCCTTTTCAATTAGCCACTTACCAACCAACTTCACCGTAGGCTATTGTCATATTCAGCAAACCTGTGTAGAGTAGTGATTACCACTATAAAAAGAAAATACACCATTTTTTCATAGCTACCAACAAATAGCGCTACCCTAGCGCCAACAACGTGGGGCTACATTAAAAAGAAAAATATTTATAATGTTACAAGTAAGATCTGAAATCGACATTCTGAAATTGGAACATATTACAAAATTTATTCTAGCTTTTTAATAATACGTCTGGTTACGATTCATTTATTTATCAGAGTTATATAAAATCAAAGAAAAATAATGCAAAAACCTAAAATAATGAAAAAAACATTTAATTGGATAAACACTAAAGTTAATAAAAAGTTCAACGAGAAAGAAAAAAGTCAATTCTTATAGATTACGATTTCTACATTGTAAAGATAGTTTCATTACTTTTATAATAAAACACGCAATTTATTTCATAACCATAGGAATAGGGATTTAGAGCATTAGTTAGCGTGGAACATTGGGCAGGTGTGCGAGATATAGTTAGGTACGGGAAAAGTGAGCTATATATGGTACAATAAAGACTACTAAATGAACTGTTAACAAAGTTCTATGCTAGTAATCTACACGTATAAGGTTTGTTACGTTTATTTTGAACATCCTGTACATTTTTTTCTGTTAATAAGAAATACACGGACTAATAATTTTCAACTCAAATTCCTTTGGCGTTAAAAACGAAAATTAATACAGTAAATTAAAATAATCTTTTCACGTGTTAATTCATTTATTTATTTGTATAAATTCGATTTCTATTATTACATCTTAGAGCCTAATTAATAATAAATACTTCTTCCAAGAAATTCCTCAACGTAAAGTTTATGCTAAATTAAACAGGCGATAAGAGGTTCTAGGTATCTGATAATTGATTCTTATGTGTTTTCCATTGAAAGCTTCGTCGAATTAAAGCCGCGTATTATCCCAATAAACCGTGTTTTTCCAGTTTTATTTCCTGAACAACAATATTACTTTGAGCTCTGGTCAATAGTGAAACGAAATTAATATTTACTTGCTTTTCAATCTACACAACGAAAACACGTGTAAAATGGTTGGTTGTTTCCGTTTTTCTTTACGAAAAGTTCGCGCACGCCTTACGGTGTGGTGAAAAAATTTATGGATTTTATAAAATTGTACTTTTCGACGATAATCAATTAATTTTATTTATAATTACTATAGCTCCTTCCGGTGGCCCCTAAAGCCACAATGAATGGTCGACCCTTGTTGTGATGGGAGGACCACCCCAAGGCGGGATCACGCTCACCTCTGTTTCGCACCGTTTTTACAGACGGTTGGAGCCAACCCGACGGTGGTGACTCGAGGGTGACTGTTTATACACTAATTTCTTATATGGGCACCCGGCAGTTGTTGGAAACAACATATGTACACGGGTCTACGGATGCATCACCTTGTTGGTGGTAAAATAACCGGTTGTTTGTATGTGAGAGGATATTATAATGTTTACTGATTGGATAATTTTATGTATAGAATTCCGTACTTACAATGCTGATTTCGAGCTGTGATTTTAGTGGGATAATTTTGTTCCTTTTTCTTGTTTGAAGACTAATATAGGGGTGACCCAAAAACCGCAGCGCACCATGTTAAAAATGATTATTTTTTATTCGTAAATATGTATATTGTGTACCTACGAATTGTTCATTTTTGGTACTATTGTGTTTTGTATATAATTTTGTTGTTTTTTTAAATTAGAGGTTTTTAGTTTGTAAATGTTTGATTGTGCGTGAGTGAGCATATTTTTTTGTAGGTATAATAACCTGCCCACTCGCCGATTGAGCCCGGTCAATTTCTTCTTTTTCTTCTCGTTTTTATTTCCTTTTTTTTAGACTACAACGCTGAACGTAGCAAATTTCATAATTATTAGTGTTAAATATTATTTAAAATACACGTATTAGTATGAATGGACGGTTCTAAATGGACCTGCGTCTGTACAATCCCAGACGGAAACGTTGATTGTCCTCAAAGTTACAAAGAAATTGGGAGGGTTCTTACGAAGTACTGAAACGAATCCACGATATAGTATATTGGACTCGTAAACTCTAAAAAGGCAGAACGATAATTCTACATATTAGCAGGCTGGCACTTATGAAAGGGACGACTATAACAATGCAGAAGGACATGATAAAGTAAGGCGCATTACAAATGGTTCATGTCCGTGCACAGCGGTACAGTGGTCTGGACCAGCTTCCCCACAACAACCAGAGGTGTGCAAAACCATACACTTTAGAGGTGGATGTCGTCGCATTTATTACCTAGTGACAAAGCAATTGTCCTCTCATAAACGGTGTTACTAGGGCCTGTGGATGGCACTAGTGAATCTCAAAGACCAAATGATGGAGTTCGTGGAGAAGAAATTGGCCATACTCAAGATAGATTGGACTAGAGGGTAGTACGAAACATGCTGAGGGTATTATTCCAGAAGACCGGGGTTCAAATTTTGGTATGCGGCTAGTTACATATCCCCCAAATTAGTATATAGGTATAATCAAATAAAACTATTGAATCTAAAGAATAGATTGTTACAATGTGTAATTGAAGGACATATTACAAAAGGTTAATGGAAATTCATAAACCAGACATGAGAACGGATACAACTACTTTGTATCCCAGACGAAACATAACATGGCAGGTGCAGGTCACACTAGATTATAAGAAACTTATTGTTATAATTAAGATTACTAAAAAATAAGACCTTGTACTGAATAAAGAAACAGCAGACATGAGATCTGCGTTTTCCACAAATGATGTAAGAGCAAGGATAGCATAAAAACCCTGAGAACCCCAGGAGGGTCAGTCAGTCTCGAGCTTCACAACTTTAACATTGTTGGTTGTTCAAGCTACTCATTCTAATTTTAATTAAATTAAATAGTGATTGTCAATTTAGAATATTTTGATTTCAATACGTTACTGAACATAACGTACCTGTTATTAAATTCATATTGTAATTTCTGTTTAAATCTGGCGCAGCCGGTAGGATTCCAGAAGGGCACTAGTAAATCCAAAATCGAGGAACTGGTGGTCGTGAATCTTAATTTTTGGTCTGAAAGAACAAACATACATTTAGACAAGGTACAAAATTAACCAACCCCCAGGGAAAGAAAACTGATGAAACTGACAATGAAAATTTTGCAAGTTTATTTATCCTATCCATTTTTTTAATTATTGATATTAGCTAGTAAGCAACGAAAGAATTTATATACGCATTTTGCACAAATTATTATTATATTTTATCGCAATTTATTAATGAAAGAATTTAATCAGCAAAAATCTGAAAATTAATTATAACGAAGGTTTATAAATATACAAGTCTATGTACAATCTATTACAGTAATTTTACTATTGAAACGATTTACTCAGCATAAGTCTGAAACAAAATCGTAAAATTATAACGCAGTTTTTGTACAATTTATTGCAGGAAACTATTACTGAAATAAAATTATTTAAAAAACCTGAAACTCAATTTGCAGCACTTTATAATCTCTACAAAGGTTATAATTATACACTTTAAAGCAACAGTAATTGATGAGACAATTACTCAGCAAAATTTTTCAATATAATTATAGCACTTTGTAATTACATATAAAATATAGGTGTTTCTTGAAATAACTGAATACCAACTTTAATACAATCTTAATACAATACGAACTCGGCTGAAAAGATTAACTTTTAATTAATTGATAAACCATGAATATGAAAAACATGCGATTCTATTTAGAATCAATCCTAGTATATGATGGTAATCAAGCACTACTAGAAATCTTTATCACTGCTTGTGAGACAATTTTAACATCCTTTTATAAAGAAAGGCGATAATGACCGCAACGTCATGCTTTTACGCCAGATTCGCAGCAAACTACCAGACAGAGCATCAACATTAATTGCAAGCCGTTATGACCTTAAACAATGGGAATACTTCAAACGGTTATTAATAAGGTATTTCAACGTTCAGAAAAATATCAAATTTCTGGTGAGAGACTTAATAAATCTTCGGATGGAATCCAATCAATCACCCTACCAATTCGGTATAAGATGCCAAGATGTGAAGAGCTTAATCTTAACCAAACTGAAAATTGAAGAACCCGACTAGAACATACGGTTAACAAAAACGAAAATGTACGACGAAATGGCTTTAGACACGTACATCAATGCATTTCCTAAACGGCTATCGGTCACAATAAGATTTTAACACCCCCAAAATTTAGAAGAAGCAATGAACATAATAGTAGAGGAAGAAAACGTTATGTATTACAGAAAATTAAAATTTTGAAAGAATATACCGCAGAGAAAAAACGTTTTTACTTTTATTTCACCACAGAATATATATACAAACGATTTTCAGAATTATATATTAGATTATTTAATAACTCAGGACCCGAAATTATCAGATGCACACGGAAATTAATAACTTTAGATGACCCTGACGAAATAAACGACGTAATTCGAAACCAACACAAAGAAAAATCAACCATCGTGGAATCAATGAAACATTAAAACAACTTATAAAAAAGTACTATTTTAAAGACATGAAGGAATTGACCACGGATTTTATCAATCAATGTGAATTATGTGCTAAAGTAAAACGACAGATCACCCCCAAAGTACCTTTAATGTTAACTAATACACCCGATAAACTTTTTCAAAAACTACATGCAGATACTTTGGTAGTAGAAGCGCAAAACTTTTTAACAATCGTAGACGCATTCACAAAAGTAGGCCAAGCGATCCCCATTATTTCAAAAAAATAGTATCGTTGTAACTCAAGGATTCTTACAATACTTTACATTTTACGGTGCACCTGAATCAATAACTTTAGACAATGGAAGCAAATTCAGAAACGAAACAATACAGAATACCCAAGAACTTCATAAAATAAAAATTTATTTTATAACAGAAAATCACCCGGAGTCAAATGGACTAATTGAAAGATTACACCTAACCTTATTAGAACAAATCCGACTGTTAAGATTAACCTATAAGAAAGAGCATACCACTAATTTAATGTCATGCGCACTAACCGCTTACAACACAATCCACTCATCAACTAACTTCACACCCCTTGAATTAACATTAGGAAAGTCAGATTCTCGCAACCCTTATGATATACACTATAACAAAGAAGTATACCAACAGTATGCAAAAGATGACAAAGAAAAATTAAAAATTACTTATAATAATGTCAAAAGTAAATTAGATAACGATAAAGAACGTGTTTCAAAAACCCGCAACGAGAACACAGAAAACGGCCCCCAGAAATCTAGGCCCGTTTAAAATCAAAAAGATCTCAGATAGAAATGTAGCCGTAGTAGACAACGCAAAAATCGTAAAATACATTCACTTAAAGAATCTAAGACACCCTGTAATTTCAGATGGACAGCCATCACTCTTGCCGTCAACCTCCACCCAGGCAGAACGGACAACAATGACATAATAGTGGAAAACATTAAAAACAACCCCGGTGTACTACTAGTAAAATTGGGAAGTTTGCAAAATATAATAGACTATTAAACTTTCGCACAGAAATTCGACTTAACCGAACTAAAACAAGAATTTTATATAATTAGAGATAATTACTACAGACCAAAACAATCAATGAACACATCCAAATTCAGAAAGGAATACGCGATAGAAATGATTAATTACAAAAATATAATGGAGAACACCTTAAAGACCACAAACCACAAATTCAATCGATTAATACCAACAGACCAAATCACAAGACAGAAAAGAGGAATTATTAACAGACTAGATAATATTATAAAAACTATCACAGGTAATTTAGACAACCAAGATGCTTAATTATACGACAACGCAATATAACAACTAATTGAAAATCAGAATAACATAAAAACTATTGTTAGAAATCAAATATCTTTAACCCAGTCAACCATAATAAAATTCAATGATACATTAAGTAAATTAGTAAAGAACCAAGACAGTATAACTAACAGAATACTAACCCATGAAAGTATGCAAACCACAATGCTAGGAATGCGAGATTTAATAAGATTTAACAAGATATTCAATCAGATGATATCAACCATTATTATAATTCAACAAATTTTAGCCACGTAAGAAAACACTGTAACATTTGCAAAATTAAACACATTACAAGCTAGTATTATAAAACCAATTGATTTATTAAATGAATTATTAGGAATTAAATCACTTATAATTAACAGTAAACTACACCTTAAAGTAACAGAATCTAACATACTTTTAGTTGAAAAATAGCCATAGTAAAACGTTATGTAAAGAATCATGAAATTACGTTTTTAATAAAAATCCCTTTTGTAGAAATTAACCCTTATAATTATCATCATTTATTTGCTTTCCCTCTGAAGGTTACTAGCAATTATCAAGTTATTATTCCTAAAACGAAGTTCCTCTCTCTAAATGAACTTAAGTATGGCTTCACAAATAAAAAGTGCAAAGAGGTGATACCTAACCAATATTTATGTCAATCATTAACGACGACAGCTATTCAAACGAATAGCCCTTGTGAAGTACAATTATTAAGATTTTTTAATCACTACGAGAATTGGATTGCCGTATTTCCACAAGAAGTAATAGCAACCTCCCATTGCAACCAAGACGAAAACCATCTAGCTTTAATTGGAAACAAGGTAATCACAATAAAAGAAGAACGCTATTAAAAATTAAAATGTGAAATTATTCGAGTATATTAAAACCCAGCAATAACGAAGAAATTCGAAAATCTACCCGAACTACAGTTTAAGACTACACAAACCGAAGACGACAAGATCATCAAGAAACTAATCCAACTAGAACATCTAGACCTAGACGACCTCAACCAAGCCGTAACATTAATGAACAGTTATAAAGAATACTTAAGTGAAGTGAAAGTGCCAAAACTACACTACCACAATATCAGAGTTTGGACAATTTTATTAATTATTGTAATAATTTTATTTATTTATTGTACAAAATGTTTCTTAGATATAAAAGCAAAGAAATAAATTTTAGTCATAAGAACAAAGAAACAAAGGTAAATAAAGAAATCATAAAAGATCCCTTAGGGGCAATAAGTTTTAAAAATTAAGTATAAACTTTAATTTTCATCTACGTCGGGAGGAGTTACATATCCCCCAAATTAGTATATAGGTATATTCAAGTGGAACTATTGAATCTAAAGAATAGATTGTTAAAATGTATAATTGAAGGACATATTACAAAAGGCTAATGAAAGTTCATAAACCGGACATGAGAACGGATGCAACTACTTTGTATTCCAGACGTAACATAACACTTCAGGTGCAGGTCACAATAGATACTAAGAAACTTATTGTTAGAGTTAAGATTACTAAGAAGTAATACATTGTATTGAATTAAGAAACAGCAGACATGAGATCTGCGTTTCCCACAAGTGATGTAAGAACAGGGATAGCATAAATACCCTGAAAACCCCAGGAGGGTCAGTCAATTTCGAGCTTTACAACTTTAACATTGTTGGTTGTTCAAGCTACGCATGCTAATTTTAATTAAATTAAATAGTGATTGTTATTTTAGAACATTTTTAGTTTAATACGTTACTGATACAAGAGTTTTTTGGAAGAAAGCCTTTTTAAAAAGACGCTCCAAGAGGCCCAAAACCTATCTGGCTTTAACCCAATTGGAATGGCAGCTGCTATTAGGAATGTCAATTGTTACTTCCATCAATATGGAAAATGTAAGAATTGCTCTGGTTGTTCCTATCGTCACAGGGACATCCAGCTTCCGGCCAGAAAATGAGAGGTGGGGAGGGGAGGGGGTAGTGTACATCAATACTTGCTACACGCTTCTGACACTACACGCTCCGACTCGCAAAATGTTCCCTGCTCTACTTTTAAACTTATCGATCACATCCTCCTAAGTAGTCCCCTCACGAAAATTCAAATGGGTGACAATTTTAACTCCACAGTCTTTTACCCCAGAGGATGCCATTACTTTAAAACACTTTCAGTACGCGGTGTATTTGGGAGGTAATGTGGTGGTTTTCTTTTGCCTTCCACATTGCAGTAGTGTATCTTAGTGTGTCATACCGACCCCAAGGTATCTGCCACCCTAAGTACCGAGCGAGCTGCTGTCCTCTTTCGGGGACCTGTCTTACTCTGGTTCCTCACTTAAGATCTCACTAATTTGTTATAGTTCGGCTTTTCAACTCACTGAAACACTCAAGCCATCCTACCCGTTCTAGTATTTTAGAACTTCTTCAAGGTGCAGGTCCGTTCAGAATGAATTTGATGCCCAACAGCGAATTTTTAAAGTCATTTTAAGAATCTTTTTAGCAATTATTGTCTCGCCCTATAACGGGTTAAAACAACTTACCCATAGTTTGCAAACAGCATGTTCCGATTCCAGCGGTCTATAGATACGTTTATGTACAAAACAAGCAAACAATTTTCACCAATTGTAAATTCAACTTTAACTTTGGTTCAACAACGTTAAATCTTTGGCACTAACAAACACTGAAACTCATAAAATTATCATAAAAGGGCGAAAGCGCACAGCTTAAAAGCTGTTCGAACTTTATTATGCTGTTCACAATTTTAAAGAAAAGTCTGAAACTCTAAAAGTATTGTTAAGTATTTATTTTAAGTTCTTCAGAAGAATTCTAGATACAAAACAATCAGAAAAGTACCTTTTAAGTAACTTATTATCCTGATTAGTAAGAACAGGGTTGTAAAATTTCCAGGCATTTAATTTTAAGCAGAAATTAGTAAATATGAGGAAGGATTCAAACAACGTTACGCTTGCCCCAATTACAATACAATTAACTTGATGAGAATATTTTCAGGCGTTTTATGTCCATGCAAACGAAACGCTAAATTAACGTTTTTTTAATTTTATATTATAAAGTTTAATGAACTGTTTTGTAATAAATTTGTTTAATTATACTTTTGGGCGCATTCAGCAGCAGAGGAAAGACGCGCCCAACTTGAGGTGGCGTCGACACGGATGAAGTAATTGCAAACTGAGGGTTAATTGTGTCTTGTAATTGCATCGAGCAATTAATTGAAGGGTTGGGTGCGAGAAAATTGGATCGTTCTGATTGTAAACAACTTGTTCGGGTGCTCTTGCCACAAGAACAAATAACGGGAATACTTGGGAAAGGGGTTTTATATGTCGAAATGTTAGCCTATCATTGCGATTAAGAAACCACACGCCTTTGTTTATTCACTATCCAACCTGACAGAATAGTACTTTAGATATTAAATTTACTGTTTTCTGTGTGTTTAGCTATAAAAGCCAAATACAAGAAGTATGGTATATGGACTAAATCCACCGCCTAGTGTCTAACAGTTTCAAAATTAATTGACGACGTAGGAACTTGAAAAGCCTTTATGATTCCAATATTAACTAGCATTCAATCGTATTTGGAAGGTTTACTTTATAAGTAATAAAAGCACCTTTCTGAACTGTAGACTAAAAATTTCTAAAATTTTATTTGTGTTTGGTTTCTTGAGTTTTCCACACTTCTACTAACCAAAAACAGTCGGGAAAAATAACTACAAAGATAAAGGTGAAAATAATTATGAAGAATTGTAACGCATGTGTACAAGGACAGTATAATTATTTGGATGATTTGATAGATTAAAGGTCTATTAAGCTATTTGAGCCAAACTATAAGAACACATCAAAATCTATATATAGGCATTATTTGCTAATTATTTGCTTTTTTTGCTGATAAAACCAATTTTTTTGCTATATCTGTAAAAAAGTTACAAGTGGCTAGATAGCGCTATCTAGCCAACTAAAAAAAAACGCCTGCACAAAACAAAATAGCAAAATTAACAATATATAAATAATTTGCTATTTTTTTGCTACCATTTGCAAAGAAAAAAAATCAAATTTTCAAATAATAAAATAAATATCAAACAAGAGTAAATTCTAAGACACACTACTGCGATGTGGAAGGCAACGGGAAACCACCACATTACCTACTAAGTACACTGCGTACAAAATTATTAAACATGATGGCATCCTCTGGGGTAAAAAATTCCGGAGGTAAAGTAGTCCCCAATTCGGATCTCCGGGAGGAGACTACTTCGGAAAATGTGATTAGAAAGAATAGAAAAAGATCCGTGAACATTCTGTAAGCCGGAGCGTGGAATGTCAGAAGTATGAAACAAATGGGTAAGCTAGAGAACCTGAAACTCGAAATGGATAGGTTAGCACTAGACATAGTAGGAATAAGCGAAGTCCGTTGACCAGGGGCGGGGGATTGTTGGAGTGGAGACTTCAGGATGATTCATACAAGATCAGAGGAAGGAAATTTAGGTGTGGGGGTAGTTATGCGAAAATAGATAGGACAACGTGTAGAAAACTACCTACAAAAGAACGAAAGAGTACTCATGGTTAGATTTAAATCTAAACCAGTAAATACAGTAATAATACAAGTATACATGCCCACCTCTAGCTACAGTGAGGAAGAGGCAGAGGCGATTTACAAAGATATTGAAGACATATTAAGATACGTAAAAGGATATGAAAATTTAATAACTACGGAGGATTTTAATGCAATGGTAGGTGAGGGTAGGGAAGAAGCGATAGTAGGTTTATTTGGTTTAAGCACGAGAAATGACAGGGGAAATAGGCTGGTAGAATTTGCGACAAGAACACCTTAACCATCACAAATACATTATTTCAACATCATGCTAGAAGACGATACACGTGGAAGATGCCAGGAGATATAGGAAGGTATCATATGGATTACATTATTGTTAGGCAACGGTTTAGAAATCAAGTAAAAGACTGTAGAAGCTACCTGGAAGCGGATATAGACACTGACCACAACATCGTAATTATAAAGGCCGCACTTAAATTTAAAAATCTGAAAAAGAGGAACGGAAAATGCACTTTGACTTTGAGAAGCTAAAAGATAAAGATATCCACGGAAGATTTGAAAAAATGTCAAATGAATTGCTGAAAGATATCGGGAAAATTTCTGATACTAAGGAAGTAGAAACAGAATGGAATAACATTAAATCCAGCTTAGACATGGCAGCCAGCGATATTCTAGGGTATTCACAAAAAGAAAATAAGAAATCATGAATAACAAATGATATCCTGAATTTAATAGAAGAAAGACAAAAATACAAAAATAGGTCAGACGAAACAAGAAAACAGAGATACAAAGCCATAAAATGGGAAATTATTCGCAAATGCAGGAAAGCTAAAGAACAATGGATTGATGAAAAGCGCAACGAAGTACAAACTAAGATGGAAATAGGAAAGACAGACGAAGCATACTAATTAATTAGAATAAATTTTAGGGATATAAAACCATATAGGAAAAATATAAGAGATGCGGGAGGAAACGTCATTATAGAAAATGTAGAGAAAATAGCTAGATGGCAGGAATATATAGGCAATTTATATTCAGGAGAGGAATTAACAGCATTAGAACAGGAATCGTACATTGAAAAGGATGAACTAGGATATCCTATACTTAAAGATGAGTTTGAATTATCATTAAGGAGTCTGAAAAATGGTAAGGCACCGGGTACAGATAAGGTACAAGCAGAAACTCTAAAAACCGCTGAACAAGCAGTAACAGAACGTCTCTTCGGACTTGTAAGCTATATGTATGAGACAGGCAAAATACCCAAAGATTTCAAACGTAACGTCATAGTAACTATACCAAAAAAAAAGAGGCGCGGATAGATGTGAAAATTTTCGAACAATAAGCTTGACAGCACATGTTTCAAAAATATTAACTAGAATTGTACAAAGACGAATGAAAAAACGAGCTGTAGAAATACTGGGAGAAGATCAATTTAGGTTTAGGCGAAACAGGAAATTTTTAGCTTTGAGGGTGATAATAGAGAAAACAGTAGAGAAGGGGGAAAGCGTATATATAGGATTTGTAAATCTGGAAAAAGCATTCGACAATGTAAAATAGAAAAAAAATGTTCGAAATAATCAAAAAGATTAAAATGAGTTATAGGAATAGACGAGTAGTACATAGCTTATACAAAGAACAAAGAGCAGTAATAGAATTAGACCTAGAAAGTAGAGAAGTAAATATTAGGAAAGGGGTGATACAGGGATGTGTGTTATACCCATTAATTTTTAACTTGTATATAAAAGAGGCAATGAATACTGTCAAATGCAGGAAGACATTTGGAATTAATATACAGGGACAAAAGATTGATATGCTTAGATTTGCAGATGATATAGCGGTATTAGCATCTAGAAAGGAAGAGTTAGAAGCTGCTCTTAATGAAATGAAAACAGTTCTAACGGAGGGATATGGTATGAAATTTAACAAAAATAAAACTAAAGTTCTAGTATGCAAAAGAGCGGATAATAAATCAAAAACAAGAATACAAATAAGTACAGAGAAGAGGTTAAGGATTTCTACTACCTAGAAAGTAAAATAACTCAAGATGGGAAAAGCACAAAAGATATAAAACAAAGATTAGCACAAGGTCGTGCTACATTTAACAAGAAAAAGGAACTACTGTGTTCAAAGACCACAAACACAGAAACAAGGAAAAGATTGCTTAAACCGTATGTGTAGAGCACAGCACTGTATGGCTGTGAAGTCTGGACAGTAGGAGAAGCAGACAAGAAAAACGTAGAAGCCTTTGAGATGTGGTGCTACAGACGTATGATGAAAATACCATGGACAGACAAAGTTAAGAACAAAGTGGTACTAGAAATGGTAGGGGAAGAAAGAACTATGTGGAAAACAGTAAAAATAGAGAGATAGGATGATAGGCCATATACTAAGACATGAAGGAATAGTGCGGAATATATTAGAAGCAAAGATAGGAAAAAAGAGAAGTAGAGGTAGACCTAGGTTAGACTACTGCACACAGATAGTGGAAGATGTAGGTTGTGAGAATTTCAGGGAAATGTGTAGGCTAGCTCAGAATAGAAATCAATGGAGGTACGCTTTCAACCAGCCGCAAGATGGAAAAACTAATGACAAAAATAATAACTGTACTTAAACATGGTGATTAGTATCAACAACTACAGATATTGGTTTTGCAATACTTTCAACTAATGTTAATTGTGTGAAAGGATTTATTTGAAAACTATAATACGGCAAATGTCTAAATGTTGGGGGAACCTTGGCAGCCACAGACTGCTTAACCTTCTTCACATACCACTGAATCTCGGTAAAATAGGGCAAATAATTAGAAAACAAGAGAAGGGAATCGAGCTGCATATCGGCTGTTGTGAGAATTGCAGGGAACGGTATAGGCTAGCTCAGAACATAAATAAGTCGAGGTACAAGTTCAACCAGTTTCATGATGTAAAACCTAATGACGAAAAAACAAGTGCTCTTAAATCGGATGATTATTATAATCAACTACAGGTGTTGGATGCGAAATATTTTCAACTAATGTTGATTGTGCGAAAGAATAAATTGGAAAACTATTAATTCGATAAAGGTTCAGGTGCTGTGGGAACTTGGCAGCCAAAGGCTGCTTACCCCCCTTCGATATACCACTGAATATCGGGAAAATAGGGTTTAAAACTGTAAAACAATAAAAGGTGACCGAATTGCATCAAACTAGAAAGAACAGCAGCTATGTTCAAAGACAGCGAACATAGATACAAAAAGAAAACTGTTCAAAGCAGAGTGTGGAGCACGGCACAGCACATCTATGAAATAGGGGCAGTAGGAAAAGCAGACAGAAAGAGATAGAAGCCTTCTGTAATGTTGTGCATCGGACGTATGAAGATGGTAGCATGAACAGACAAAAATAATAACAAATAGGTTGTAGCAATAGTAGAGGAATAAAGATATCTGTGGAAATGAAAAATTGGAGAAATAGAATGACACGATACGTTCTAACGCATTTCTGGGGAATAGTACGGGATATACTACAAGCAGAGATAGGAAAAGAGAAGTAGCGGTAGACCGAGATCAGACTTTAGCACACAGATAGTGATAGATGCAGACTGTGCAAATTTCAGAGAAATGTGTAGGTTGGTTCAGACTAGGAAACAATGAGGGTGCGCGTCCCACCAGTTTTAGGACTGAAGACCTAATGATGATGACAAGAGTAAAGTACATTAAAGAAATTAATTGCTGCCATGACTAAAGAATAACTAGGTTTTATGAATTATTTACTCTTACAATATGCAACTCCCGAATTTTTTGTTCGCTAAATTGATATAAAAAACGACAAAATATCATATACCCACTTCAAATTTAAAAGAATAAAGTACATTAAAGAAATTAATTGTTGGCATAACTATATCATTTGAATGTTTTATGAATTACTTGCGCTTTAGATATGCAACTCTCGAACTTTTTACTCGCAAAATTAAATGTTCAAACGATAATAATGGCCTTTTGTCGTTTTTTATATTAACTTCGTGAGCAAAAAATTCAGGATTTACATAATTTAAGAGCAAATAAATCAAGCTACATGATTATGAAATTATGAAAAAAGCAATTAATTTTTTAAAAGCATTTTACTGGTGTAGTCTCAGGCTAACTTAATTATTATTATGGTTTGAACATCTAATTTGGCGAGCAAAAATTCGAGAGCTGCATATCTAAAGAGCAAATAATTCATGAACAATGTAAATGCTTTAGTTGTGCCAGCAATTAATTTCTTTAATGTATTTTATTCTTGTATATTCGGAGTGGCTGGATGATCTATTGTCGTTTTTTATATTAATTTCGTGAGGAAAATGTTCAGAGTTTGCATAGTTTAAGAGCAAATAAATCAAGCTACATGATTATGAAATTATGATAGAAGCAATTAATTTTTTTAAAGCACTTTACTCTTGCAGTCTCGGGCCAACTTATATTATTATTATTATTGTTTGAACATCTAATTTGGCAAGCAAAAATTCGAAAGCTGCATATCTACAGAGCAAATAATTCATAAACAATGTAAATGCTATAGTTGTACCAGCAATTAATTTTTTTAATGTAATTTATTCTTGTAGATTCGGAGTGGCTGGATGGTCTTTTGTTGTTCTTTATATTAATTTCACCGGCAAAAAGTTCAGGATTTACATAATTTAAGAGCAAATAAATCAAGCTACATGATGATGTAATTATGATAGAAGCAATTAATTTTTTAACTCTAATCTTGTAGTCTTAAGCCAAATTATATTATTATTAGCATTTGAACATCTAATTTGGCGAGCAAAAATTCGAGAGCCGCATATCTAAAGAGCAACTAATTCATAAACAATGTAAATGCTTTAGTTGTGCCAGCAATTAATTTCTTTAATGTATTTTATTCTTGTATATTCGGAGTGACTGGATGATCTTTTGTCGTTTTTTATATTAATTTCGTGAGCAAAAATTTCAGAATTTGCATAATTTAAGAGCAAATAAATCAAGCTACATGATTATGAAATTATGATAGAAGCAATTAATTTTTTAAAAGCACTTTACTCTTGTAGTCTCAGGCCAACTTATATTATTATTATTATCGTTTGAACATCTAATTTGGCGAGCAAAAGATTCGGGAGCTGCATATCTAAAGAGTAAATAAATTCATAAACATTGTAAATGCTGTAGTTGTCTCAGCAATTAATTTCTTTAATGTACTTAACTCTTGTAGATGTCGATATTTATTTCATTATTCGAGATAATTGATTTTTCGTTTGCAAATGGTAGCAAAAAAATAGCAAATTATGTAAGAAATTGTTAATTTTTATTTTATTTTGTGTAGGTATTTTTTTTTAATTGGCTAAATAGTTTAATATTAAGATATCCATCCAATCACAAAAAATGCCTACACAAAATAAAATAAAAAATTAGCAATTCATACATAATTTGCTATTTTTTGCTACCATTTGCAAACGAAAAAAATCAATTTTCTCGAATTATGAAATAAATATCAACATGTTCTGCGCCATCAAAGAGTAAAACATATTAAAGGAATTAATTGCTAGCATGGCTATAATTTCTACGTTCTATATATTATTTGCCCTTAAAATATACAACTCCTGAGTATTTTGTTCGCAAAATTAATATAAAAAACGACAAAAGACCATCCAGCCACTTCGAATCTACAAGAATGAAATACACTAAAGAAATTAATTGCTGACACAACTATAGCATTTACATTGTTCATGAATTATTTGCTCTTTAGATATGCAGCTCTCGAATTTTTTGTTCGCCAAATTAGATGTTCAAATGATAATAATAATATAAGTTGGCCTGAGACTACAAGAGTAAAGCGCTTTTAAAAAATTAATTGCTTCTATCGTAATTTCTTAATCATGTAGCTTGATTTATTTGCTCTTAAATTATGTAAATCCTAAATTTTTTGTTCGCGAAATTAATATAAAAAACGACGAAATGCCATTATTATCGTTTGAACATTTAATTTCGCGAGCAAAAAATTCGGGAGTTGCATATCTAAAACGCTAGTAATTCATCAAACATATGAAAGATATAGTTATGCCAACAATTAATTTCTTTAATGTACTTTATTCTTGTAATTTCGAAGCGGGTATATGATATTTTGTCGTTTTTTTATTAATTTCGCGAGCAAAAAATTGGGGAGTTGGATATTTTAAGAGAAAATAATTCATAAAACGTAGGTATTCTTTAGTCATGTTAGCAATTAATTTCTATAATGTACTTTACTCTTGCAGATATTGATATTTATTTTATTATTTAAAATTTTGATTTTTTTTCTTTGCAAATGGTAGCAAGAAAATAGCAAATAATTTATATATTGTTAATTTTTTTATTTTATTTTGTGTAGGTACTTTTTTTAGTTGGCTAGATAGCTTAATATTAAGCTATCTAGCCCCTTGTAACTTTTTTACAGATATAGCAAAAATTGGTTTTATCAGCAAATAAAAGCAAATAATTAGCAAATAATTCTTATATATATTGTAGCGGGTTACTACTACCGTGTTTCACCAATTTAAAACAAGTAATAACAAGAGTCTTTATTACTCACTGTTCACAAGTCTAATTAACAGTATATGCCTTATTTATAAATGTTTTCAGTCCCATTAACAATAAAGCACTATCACACTAATAAATTTGCAAGCACTAATATCTTCTTAAACTAAACTCTTAACCATAGGTCTATTAACAACACTAACACTACTATTTCTTTATTACGCTTTTGTCTATTTATGTATTCTACAAGCTGTCTGTACATTAGACAATAGTAGCTCGTAACAATATTTTGATGTATTCTGATAATTTGGATGAGACAGCTTAATAGACCTATAAATTAACAGTAAAGTACCTGGAGAAATAAAGCAAAAATGCAGTATCAAACGTTATATTTTTAACTATGCCACCATACCAACGGAGCTGGTTGGTAACATAAGTAATTTAAATCAATACTCGGCGAAAAGCACAAATGTCCTCGCAAGCACCTTCGCATTATAAAATAAAAATTTTTACAGTACTGTAACAAAGAAATTTAGGGAGCTAGGAGCATTCTGGAAAGGACACTTATTTGGTTTTTATTAAAGCGGCCTTTTATTAGTTTAGCGGTTAGAAAGAATGATAGGCAGTTCTAGCAATACAATAAGTTTGTTTCCGAAAGGTTTGATGACGTACATTCTCAGAAATAAATTGTGGAAATAAATACATTTTGGTGTTCATTGACCACTTTATAAAATGGACCGAGGCGTATATCATTCCCAACCAGGAAACAGTAAGCGTCGCTGAAGTATTAGTCAAAGATCTGTAACAGTTTAAATTTTTTTGTTACCAATTTTATTAGTTAGGCAATGTATTCTACTTATTCTATTAGATAGACAACCATACATACAGACCTCGTAGGAACGTCTTTGGTTGAAAACACCATTTTAGAAACCATCTGTACCTAGGAGGGATATTATCTGCTTTGTTAGACACGCGAATTTTGTCTTCCTTTTTGATTTAAGCACTGCACGAAAATGGTTCTTCAAATTGTGAATTTGAGCTTAACCTGAAAAGCATCAAGTACTAAGGTGCTCACAAGTTAGTTGGTTCACCTTGATTTAATGTGCAAAGCCGAAAGTGAGTAAGTTTACTTCGCTTTTATTAATTTGAAATTGTTAAATCTAATAAGGGTTTTTCACTTTAGCATTTATTAACGGATTCGTGTGACACTAAATTATTGCGAGAAGCACACAATACTAAATTATTCCCGGGAGAAAGTTGAAAATAATTTAGATCCCGGCGTAATCACTATGGTATCCAAAATACGTTTTATTTTAATAGAACTCGCACATGATGAATTCTAACCACTAAGTTTGGGACATCTAAAACACCATTTGTTGCCACTCTGAACGCACCCTGCAATGCAGCCATCATTTCTGAAGAGTATTTTTAGCAATTGTCAGTATAACCAATCTACAGTTTAATAAGTTATTTTGCATGGAATCCACAAAAATGCGTTTTGGTGATGTAATCGTAGAATATGGAAAGCCTGTAATCGTGCGCGCTGTTCAATTTTGTTTTTGAAGCTGTTATCTTCACAGGTGTTGTCCTTAGTCGGTCAATAATAGGAACTTCTGGTTGAAGCCCCTAGGTAACATAGCAATCAACGTCTTAAATCAAGTGACAACAAATATCTACATACCAAACACGCGAACATGTATTACAGATTTTATTCCTCTTATAATAGCAAACTTCTAAATCTATGAGTAGTTAAAATTGTACTGTAAAATTTTTTAAAGCAGCACATGCAAGTTCATTAACCTAATTTTTTTTGCTTGAGTTAGTTACTAATCTAGGGACTTCAATTTTGTACCAGTCTGATAGAATTAAAGCGAGCTCGATTTAAAATACTGGACGACTTCATTCAGTATTAAAGTATTTAACAATTTGTTTATGCAGTTTGCATTGCTGCAATTTTTTTATTTTATTTTTATTATTCAAGTGGCAACATTTCCATTCTATAAATATTGTAAAAACAGTTATTTTTGTATAAATTTGGTTATACATATCATTGGTTAATAGTATATTGTACAACGAGCATGGAATGATGCCCATTTCTCACGAGTATGATAAATTGCTCGCTTTCAGCTCGTGCTGCAAATCATACGAGTGAGAAATGGGCATTCCATGCGTGTTGTACACTATACTTTTTCTACGACTGTAGTACGTACTTTTTAAATGTGATACCTCTTTTGTTAATATTATAAAATACATGGTAAGTATAGGAGTATACATTTTATTAATATCATAAGTTTATTATCGTTTGTGAATATACATAAATTCAAAGAAAAGTACAAATTTATCATAATAAAAGTAAATAAATTGATTTAAGTTTAGTTTTTAGATTCATTATTATTAACAATATTAAAGGTTACATTGCAATTATTAAACGTCATTGTAGAAGGTGTCTTCCCAAAAACTAAATTTTCTTGACGTTGGAAATTCTTGTCTTTGGACGTTGATGGAACATTTGATGTGCTATCAATTGAATTTTGTATTATGTTGCCTCTACATTCAAGTTTTTTGTTAAAGAATCGGCTATATAGTTTTCGGCGACTGATGTTGATTTCCAGCCACCGTGCCTTTTTAAAGATGTTATATCTTCTCCAGCATCTACAAAAATAGTGGCGGAAGATCTCCGGAAGCAATGACCAGTATATAATTCCGGATTGGGTAGTTCTAAATACGTTGCAATTTGCTTTCCCATAGCACCAAATTTATTGATACCCACTTTCTGTGTGGTGCATTTTCCTTTCTGATAATTTAAGAAAAAACTAGAATCGCAAACATTTGATGGACGTAGATTCCAGTATTTTTTTGTGATTTCATAAAAATTACTCGTTATCGTAAAGCTGCGTATAATTTTTGTTTTCGTGTCGGGAACTGTAACTAATATCGCAGAACCCAATTCCGTGAAATGAGTAATCTTCATCTGATGTAATTCCTGCCTGCGGCAAGCACCCATAATTCCCATAATTAATGCAGTCTGTAACAATATAAAAATAGCTATAAACACGCATTATTCTCCTAAGTTAATATTACATACTTTTGTCAGAAGAAACTGTTGATCCGGAGCCTCAGTAATAAATTTATTTATTTCCTCTGTTGTAAAAATGTTTGATTTTTTTTATTTATAACCGCTTGATTTCCGTTTGAGAAACGCTCTTAATTTTCCATACTTTGATATATCTACATTATGATGGATGGTGAGACTTGTTCTCAACATAGAATAATGCGTCCACAATGTCGGAGATTTATACTTATTAGATAATTCATTAAAGTACGCAATTAAAACATTTTCAGAATAAGATGTTGTCTTTTGATCTCTTCGCCAATCCATAAACGATTTATAAGCAGTCTCATATTTTTTTTTTGAAATTTCCGGTAATAAATTTAATGTAGTTGCATTTGCAGCTTCCACAATATTTGGAGGCGTCGGTTCTAGTTCGCTTTCACTATCACTAGCCATTTTTTAAAGACTTTGCAAATACTTTAAGATTTTAAACGCTTTCACAGTATGAAATTATTTATTTGACATTTGTTGGTTTATTATTTGTTTCATAGCCCACCTTTGAAAACTCGGCAGTCATTGGAAATAAGATGCAAGTGCAGGGCTATTTGATTAATAGAAATATAAGCGCAACCGGGCAAATTGAACATTCCCGCACTGGTTGCTTAGCAACTTGCCTAGCAACGAGTGCGGGAATAAAAACCTGTATAGAATGTAGTAGATTTCTCTATCAAAAACACACCTAAAATAGGCTCGTTCCAAAACAGTCGTAGAAAAACAAATATTAATAATTTTTTTTTTACTCCCTAAAATAGTGGCAATGTGTTACTGTTTATTGAACTTGTATTAAATCAAGTGTATGGTTTTACTAGTAGGAATAACAATTCAAAGAACCCACTGCAGTCCTTCAGATAAGAGTGCAGTTCATTTATTTTTTAGCAAGAAAATTTTAACCTCATTAATTTTTTAGAAAAGTAAATAGTTTTAAAGAATACTGATCTTTCATGTCGTTTTGGAATACTTTTAGAGCTGCACGCTGACCACGGCGGACATTTTGAGTCGGCGCTATTTCAAGAAGTTCGCCTGCTGTCGGGGATGAGAAGTACAAGAACGACACCGTTGCACCCTCAATCCGATGGTATGATAGAGCACATGAACCGCACCACCTTGGAGATAGTATCTCTTCAAAGTAGTCTTTGAATATATTTCAACCCAAACCTTTTTCAGGGAGTTGGATGTTACCGGTGCAATGCTCTAGACTTTACTCTAAGCGGTAGAAAGCAATAGTTCAGGGGTGGGAATTGATATAAAAAAAATTAACAAAATATTGAGCGCCACTACATTCAGAAAAGGGAATGCAAAACCCAAAAGTTGACTACAACAATGAGATACCTGCAATAAATTACAAGATTAAAAATATAACATATGAGGCAGCAGTTTGCTCCTCCAATATATTTCAAAATAACATGATGTTGTAGGTACCTTTATATCTTGTAGCATTAACCTTTATGAAAGTATTTTATATACTCAAAGATTGTATACCTTTTTGTTTAAATAAAAGTGTTCTAGGTTTCTTTGAAAAGTATAATGTAGTATAATGTCCTTTAACAAATTTATATGTTATAGTAAGAATGGAACGTATTTATAATTCAGGTATTTAAAAATGTTTGTGCAGTAGTAACTTAACTTTCTTTAAATATATAGAAAATGAAAATATAACTCGCTTGATTTTAAGTTTCAGGTTAATACTAAACCTTAACGTTTGATTCTAATAAAATGCAACAATTATTATTTTATGTAGAAATCGGATCCGTTAACTACTCACAATTAGAGTGTATAGATTTTAAGTACATTAATATGGTAAATAAATTGAGCAACGTTTCATAATCAGATGACAAAAGAAGCAAAAATATATTTAGTCAAAAATTAAATGAGCTGTATGATTTATACAAGTTATTTATTAATATAATTTGAAGTATGGAATGTTGATAAACAAATAAGCTTCAATATAAACTCACTAGAGTATTATAATGTCTCTCTTTAATCATAATAAGCGGTGAACAATAGAAAAATTTACTTGATAGCTGTTATAGCAAGTTATAATTAATTAAACTAGAACTAGAGTTATGTTTGAATATATTGATCAATATAATCAAATTACATAATCAACGCGAAATACACCCTGTTTCTAATTTTTAAATTCACTTAAATTTCATGAAATATTTATAGCCGTATTAGATTTGATAATACCACTATTGGAATGTAAACAAAACGAAGTTGACAAGTGACATCTTTCGAATAAAATTATAAAGAGTACGCACCTTGGAAATCCAGTTCAACACCTGTTATATCAACTAGATTTATGTATCAATTACGATCGGACTTTGACCATACATCTTCACAGATAATTAATCCATTTATTTAATTCAAACAAGGTGAATTCTTGCAATCTTGTACTAAGCAATTATACTGCATTGAAGTTACGAGCATACAAGATAGATGTAAATAAATATCACGGTGATTCTTCAAAAACCAGACTAACAATCATGTGTGTGCATCTAAAACGAATTGTAATATTGGATTCTGAACTAACGTACCGAAAAGCACATTATTAATTCCCTAAGAAATCGTCACGTAGATCATTCTCGACGCTTCACTCACCTCTCTCACTATCCCGGTCCTAAGGTCAGAGGACGCTAAACGAGCCATGTTAGTTTGATAAGAAGAGACCTTAGACTGCTCTTGCGATTAAGAACAAGTTGTCTTATACTACGACACATTCGTAACTTTGAATATTTACGACAGATGGCTGCACATATTACCAAATATTTCATAAGATGTAAATTAGGAATGTATTTATTTATCTACATTATAAATGTAATAATAAATTTTTATTAAATCAAATAAGAATATAAATTGAATGTTGTAAACAACAACTGAATCAATTGTTGAGATGTAATTATTATGTTATAATGTATTAATTATAGCTGAATAAATAAACCAAATGCGTAATAGATATTGTAAAGTGTGTTGCATATATTAGGGGTTATGTATGACTACATAATAAAAGTAATTATTGGGGTTATTTTGCAAACGTAGCATTTGTAAATGCTACAATATAAAGACTGGGACCGATACATACACCTCTTTTTATTGGTCTATCAATCTGCGGTCCACAAGGGTATTGGAGAGACCCCTGCACGTGCTCTGCTGGGCCGCGAGATACGTTAACCATGCGACCTTGAGTTCGGTAGTGAGCCTGTAGAAGATATGGGCAAAAGTTATGTCGCGAGACTCAAGCGGAAAATGCATGACATCCATGGAGACGTATGAAGTAATATTTGGATAAAGACCAAGTATGGCGCAAGAGTCTAGGTTTCAAACACGAGATCGCGTATGGTTGTACAATCTTCGACGGATACGCGGATTGTCGCCAAAGATACAAAGAAATTGGGACTGTCCTTACGAAATAATGAAACAAATCAACGATGTAGTATATCATATTCGTAAGCTCTGTTACGTTCCAATTTTGCTTTAAAAGTTTCCCTTGTTAGTTCATAAGTCCGTTTTACGATATTTTGTTAAATCAACTACATTGATATTCTCACATCCGTGTCAACTTAATTAATAATAATTACGCTTTCTGATACTTTTCAACACAAATCCCTTTTGCTTTAAAAATGACAAGTTTATGCTACAATTAAATAGTTTACATCCTGTATATTTTATGTTTCTGCAATAAATACGCTTTTGAATAATTTCTCAACTTAAACCTATTTGCTTGGAAACAACAAGTCTATGATAAAATTTAAATAAGTCAATATCCTGTATTAGGTATCCGTGAGCTCGGTATACCTTGCAATAGCGTTTAATTGCTTTTTTTTGTGTATCCCATTTAAAGACGACCAGATGATAGATCCTACTATTATTTGATAACTTTTTTTCAGTTTTCTAATCATTCGATAACAATATGACTTGGAGCTCTGGTTATTTAGTTAAACAAATTAAGATTCACTTTTTCTTCCTTATACTCGACGAAAACATTCGTTAAATTTTTGTTGTTTCCATTTTCTTCGTACGAATTTCGCGCACACAATACAGCGTGGTAATTAATTCACCTATGTGAATTAATTTATTATCGCCGAAAAGTATAGGTTCGCAAAACCATCATTACCTACCACGCTGTATTGCGTGCGCATAATTTGCACGAGGAAAATGGAAATAACAAAAATTTAACGAATGGTTATAGAACCATTCTTGTGGACTTAACCTTTGAGTCCTGTTTTGGCGTACACTGTTGATTTTCTTCCTCGCTTCTTTTCTTTACTTTTGGTTTTCTATGAGAAACCAATTTCTTCTTTTGAAGTATAAAACTTTCCTGCTTCGTCCTCCGACGACTTTTTCAGTGTTAATGGCGTTCCATCTTAGTCCTCGTTGCTTGCTTTCCTTTCTTTCTTCCTTTTTTATCTGTTCTATTATTGGCTCTTCGAGCCGAATAAGAGTTACTTTATTTGTGTTTGTTGGATGGTTCTATTTTTTGCTTTCTTTTGTTTTCGTAACGAGTTTTCTTTTAGTTTTTAAGCGAATTTTTTTTCTCTTTGTTTTTTTTGTCCTGCCCACTCCCGTTCCTTTGTTTCCTACCCTGAGCTGTTAATTTTGCTGGGCGGATTTGTTACGTTCCAATTTTGCTTTAAAAATTTCCCTTGTTAATTCATAAGTCCGCTTTACGACAATTTTGTTAAATCAACTACGTTGATATTCTCACATCCGTCGACTTAATTAATAATAAATTTCTCAACTTGAACCTATTTGCTTGGAAACGAAAAGTCTATGATAAAATTGAAATAGGTCAATATCCTGTATTAGGTATCCGCGAGCTCGATATACCTTGCGATAGCGTATAATTGCTTCTTTTGTGTTTCCCATTTAAAGACTTGTCGAGATGATAGATTCTACCATTATTTGATACCGTTTTTTCCAATTTCCTAATCGTTCGATAACAATATGACTTGGAGCTTTTATTATTTAGTTAAACAAATTAAGATTCATTTTCTCTTCCTTATACTCGACGAAAACATTTGTTAAATTTTTGTTGTTTCCATTTTCTTCGTACGAATTTCGCGCACACAATACAGCGTGGTAATTAATTCCCCTATGTGAATTAATTTATTATCGCCGAAAAGTATAGGTTTGTAAAACTATCATTACCTACCACGCTGTATTGCGTGCGCGACATTCGCACGAAGAAAAGGGAAACAACAAAAATTTAACGAATAGTTATAGAACCATTCTAGCTTCTTCTAGTGGCCTTAAAGCTACGATGGATTGCGCCCCTTTCTTGTGATGGGAGGACCACCCCAAGGCGGAATCACGCGCCCCTCTGTTTCGCCCCATCTTTAGAAACGGTAGGAGCCAGCCCGACGGTGGCAGCTCGAGAGTGAGTGATTAATATACTATTTACGCCATTTGGTAACCACACTTTGTGGCCTTACCCAAAAAGACGCATATCCTCTTCCGTACATTTTTACCACCTTTGACCGGCTCCGCGATGCTCGTTATCTCTCCTCGCTAGATATCCGTTCCGTTTATTGGCAAATCCCTCTGTTTCCTGAATCCAAACCCATCACTGCCTTCACCGTCCCTAATAGAGGTTTATTTCAATTCTGTCGTATGCTCTTCGGCCTTCATAATTCTCCTGCCACCTTCCAATGTCTTATCGATCAGGACATCGGTTCTGACCTGGAACCATTCTGCTTTGCTTACCTCGATGATGTCATCATTGCTACTTTTTTATGCGAAGAACACTCCCAAATTCTTAACCTAGTTCTTTCTCATCTCTTACAGACGGGTCTTACCCTTCGTCAAGATAAGTGTAATTTCTGCCTTCCTGAGCTCCGACATCTTGATTACATCGTTAACCGGGATGGTCTCCTTGTTGACCCCGATAAAGTCTCTACAATCCTTAAGATCCCTCCTCGCTCCACTGTTACCGCAGTCCGTCAACTGATTGGCATGGCCAGTTGGTACCGTCGTTTCATCCCGAATTTTACCACTCTCATAGCCCCGCTTTCTAACCTGACATATCCTTTCCGGCGATAATTTTGGACAGCTGTCCAAAATAAACGACATGTACATTCCTGATCCCAAACTTGCTTCACCAGATCCCGACCACTTTAAGAATATCCGTACCCACATTCTCAAAAAACATTCTGCCGGTTATCGAAAAATTCACAGCCGCTATAATCTCCGCCGTCGTCCTGTCTCTTATCAACTAGGCGATTTTGTTTAGCGCCGTGATTTTGCTCTGTCCGACGCTTTCCGTCATTTTAACGCCAAACTTGCCCCTAGATTCATTGGTGCTTTTCACATTTCTAAAGTCGTTTTTCCCTGGACCTACGAACTTACTGATCCTTTTAGTCACAAACCCATTTGGCATGTTAAAGATCTAAAACCTGCCCATCCGGACGATCCTAATGCCCCCGATCTCGCTCTGTTCTCCTTCTGGCGGTGTAAACGCCTTAAGCCCAGTATCTGGTCCTCGTGCCCCAGATTCTTATGCCGACTTTGCATTCTTTTGGATTTGATTTTTAGACGTTACGATTTCGTTTTGCTAGGTTTCCTTTCGTTTTCTTTCGTTTTTACTCCGTGTGGGTCCGGGAATAGAATGCCCCGTGGTACGACCTGCCTGTCGTAAGAGGCGACTACAGCGGTCCAACACATACACACACACTTTATACACACACACACACATACACACACACACACACACACTTCATGCACACTCACATACACCCACACACTTCATAAACACACAGTTCTACTTGGTGCTCCTTTCTATCGTCTTCTCCTTGTCCTCTTTGCAACGTGTGGGTTCGGGAATAAAATAGCCTTATGGTATGACCTGCCTGTCGTAAGAGGCGACTACAGCGGTCCAACACACACACACACGCACACTTTATACACACACACACACACACACACACATACTCATACATAACTACACTGGTATTGTTTTATTTTCTTTTCTACGATTCTTAGTTTTTCTTTTGGTTTTGTACTTGGTGCTTGGTATTATTCTTTTTGGTTTTTCTTTTTTTCTTTTTTGTTCCTTTCGTTCCACATTCCTCTTCTTTTTTCTGTTGCTGGTCTTCTTTGCTGTCGGTTCTTGGTCCGAATGTGTTTTGTCCATCCGCTCCTGTGGTAGGTGCTTTCTAGTTCGTTTTTCTTTCTTCGGAAACCACGACTTAGTCGACTTTAGGACTAGTTAGCCTATCTTTTCTTCAGTTCTTCGTGGACTTAACCTTTGAGTCCTGTTTTGGCGTACACTGTTGATTTTCTTCCTCGCTTCTTTACTTTACTTTTGGTTTTCTACGAGAAACCAATTTCTTCTTTTGAAGTATAAAAATTTCCTGCTTCGTCCTCCGACGACTTTTTCAGTGTTCATGGCGTTCCATCTTAGTCCTCGTTGCTTGCTTTCCTTTCTTTCTTCCTTTTTTCTCTGTTCTATTATTGGCTCTTCGAGCCGAATAAGAGTTACTTTATTTGTGTTTGTTGGATGGTTCTATTTTTTGCTTTCTTTTGTTTTCGTACCGAGTTTTCTTTTAGTTTTTAGGCGAATTGTTTTTCTCTTTGGTTTTTTTGTCCTGCCCACTCCCGTTCCTTTGTTTTCCTACCCTGACCTGTTAATTATGCTGGGCGGATTTGTTACGTTCCAATTTTGCTTTAAAAATTTCCCTTGTTAATTCATAAGTCCGCTTTACGACAATTTTGTTAAATCAACTACGTTGATATTCTCACATCCGTCAACTTAATTAATAATAAATTTCTCAACTTAAACCTATTTGCTTGGAAACGACAAGTCTATGATAAAATTTAAATAAGTCAATATCCTGTATTAGGTATCCGTAAGCTCGGTATACCTTGCAATAGCGTATAATTGCTTCTTTTGTGTATCCCATTTAAAGACGACGAGATGATAGATCCTACTATTATTTGATACCGTTTTTTACAATTTTCTAATCGATCGATAACAATATGACTTGGAGCTCTGGTTATTTAGTTAAACAAATTAAGATTCACTTTTTCTTCCTTATACTCGACGAAAACGTTCGTTAAATTTTTGTTGTTTCCATTTTCTTCGTACGAATTTTGCGCACACAATACAGCGTGGTAATTAATTCATCTATGTGAATTAATTTATTATCGCCGAAAAGTATAGGTTCGCAAAACCATCATTGCCTACCACGCTGTATTGCGTGCGCAAAATTCGCACGAGGAAAATGGAAACAACAAAAATTTAACGAATGGTTATAGAACCATTCTAGTTTTTTCTGGTAGCTTTAGAGCTACGATGAATTGCCCCCTTTGTTGTGATGAGAGGACCACCCCAAGGCGGAATCACGCGCCCCCTTGTTTCGCCCCATCTTTAGAGACGGTAGGAGCCAGCCCGACGGTGGCAGCTCGAGAGTGAGTGATTAATATATTATTTACGCCATTTGGTAATCACACTTGGCGGCCTTAACTTGATTATCATGATGTGACATAGTAGGAGGCATGAACATATTACCTATTGTGATAATTTTCTCCATTTAATTATATGTACGAAATCGTAGGCATACGATGAGGATTTATAAGTATTGGTTTACCTAGGGTTTTTTCGAGTTATAAAATTTTATTCGTTAAGACATTGTACGGCCAATGTGGCATAAATAACTTTATATTTATAACCATTTAGAGCTGTGGCTTTTAGGTTTGCGTTTGTTTTTTTTTGTTGCTGAATAATGTAGGGCGTAGATAGCTAAAAACGGCAGCTCGCCATTTAAAAAGGATTTCCTTTGATTGTGTGGATATGTGTAACTTTTAATTATGGATTGTTTATTTTTTGGGTACTTTATTCTTTTGGACATTTTTTTTTGTAAATTAGAGGTTCTTCGTTTGTATATGTTTAATTGTGCATGAGTTAATAATTTATTTTTATTTTAGGCCTTAGCTAATTTTTGTAGGTATTATACCCAGCCCACTCACCGATTGAGCCCGGTCATTTTCTTTTCTTTGGTTCTTTTTTTTACTACGTCGCTGCACGTAGCAGCTCTTCCAAAAAACAACAATAGTGGTGCATACGAACAAACTGACATTTACGACAGTGACGACAATAAAAATTCCAGAAAATATGATAACGTTAGGCGAGTAGGGTCCCACGAAGACGAACCAAGGCCTGGTTCAAATTATAACCGGTTCGTGTCCGTGCCAAAGCGAGGTTTAGGAGTACCGAAGAAGTCAACAGGGATCTATTTAATATGCCGTCAAAGAGCCCTATTGCACATTACGTTGTGACATCTCAATATGATCACAATTTAGTGGTTCTGAACCAGCTTCGCCAAAACAACCAGAGATGGACAGAACTATACACTTTATAGAGGGATGCCGTCGTAATCTTTTACTTAGTGACAAAGCAATTGTCTTTTGGTAAACCCAGTTACCAGGTCTCTGTAGAGAATTAGTAAAACCTCCAAGACCAGATGATGGAATTTGGAGGCAAGAAGTTAGCCATATATAAGATTGGTTGTGTGCTCGATAGATGGGAATGAATGGTGGTACGAAACATACTGGAGGTTTTATTCCAGAAGACCGGAATCTAAATCGTGGTATACAGCTTTAGCCTAAATAGGACAGCGCCCGCCTTTAAGAGTGTCGATTGCTACTTGTATCAATACGGGAAATATAAGAATGACTCCGGTTATTTTTTTCCTTACAAAAACTTCCAACTTCCGGTCCATTAAATGTTTGAGACCTCAGTTTTAAGAGGAGACAAGGGAATAGGCCGGTAGAATTTTGCGACAAGAATAATTTATCCAGCACACACATTATTTCTACATCATGCTAGAAGACGATACACATGAAAGATGACGGAAGATATAGGGAGACGTCAAACAGATTATATTCTTGTTCGACAACGGTTTAGAAATCAAGTAAAAGACTGTAGAAGCTACCCAGAAGCAAATACAGACACTGACCACGATATCATAATTATGAAAACCGTGCTTAAATTTAAAATTAAAAAAAAAAGGAACGGAAAAAGGCATTGCTTTGAGAAACTTAAAGATATCCACAAAAGGTTTGAGCAAAAGTCAAACGAATTTCTGAAAGACACCGGGAAAATTTCTGATACTAAGGAAGTAGAAATAGAATAGAATAACATTAAATCCAGCTTAGATATGGTGGCCACAGATATTCTGGAGTATAAACAAAAAGAAAATAAGAAGCCTTGGGTAGCAAAGGATATTCTGAATTTAATAGAAGAAAGGCGAAAATACAAAAACATACTAGAAGAAGCGGGAAAACAGATATATAAGGCCATAAAATGGGAAATTATTCGCAAATGCAAGAAAACTAATTAACAAAGTGCAAAGAGGTACAGACTAAGATAGAAATAGGAAAGACAGATGAAGCATACAAACTAATTAGAATGAACTTTAAGTATATAAAACAGTATAGCAAAAATATTAGGGATTCGGTAAGAAACATGCTTATAGAAAATGTAGAGAAAGTGGTTAGTTGGCAACAATATATCGGGCATTTATATGTAGGACGGGAACTAACAGTACTAGAACAGGAATTACACATTGGAATATTCTATATTTGGAGATGAGTTAGAATTACATTAAAGAGTATAAAAATAATAAGCACTGGGTATAAATAAGGTGCGAGCAGAAACGCAGCTGGATAAGCAGTAACAAAACGTCTCTTCCAACTTGTAAGTTATATGTATGAAACAGGCGAGATACCCAAAGATTTCCAACGTAACACCAAAAAAGAAAGTTGTGGGTAGATGTGAAAACTTACGGACAATTAGTTTGACAGCACACGTGTCAAAGACATTAATTGTACTCCTACAAAAACGGATGGAAAACGCGTTGAAAAAATACTAGGAGAAGGATAATTTGGGTTTAGGCAAAACAAGGAAACACGGGAGACCGTTAGCTTTAAGGGTGTTAATGGAAAAAACAATAAAAAAGAGAAAGCCTGTATTTAAGGTGTGTACATCTGGAAAAGTAACAAAGAAATACTAGAAATGGTAGGGGAAAAAGAAATATGCGGAAAACGGTAAAAAATAGGAAAGATGGGGTAATTAGGCACATATAAATGTATTAGGGAGTAGCGGAGCTTATATTAGAAGTAGAGAAAGAAAAAAGAGAGGTAGAGGTACACCTAGATTAGACTATTGCGTACACATAGTGAAAGTTGTAGGCTGCGGGAATTTCAGGAAAATATATAGGTTAACTCAGAATAGGAAATAATGGAGGTACACATTCAACCAGTTCAAGGACTGAAGACCTAAGGATGATGAGATGTGCATAAGTGGACAAATTAATACACTGCTGCGCACGCAGAGTGATATTTGGTAACATTACCATTCTGATGACGCGACAGTCCGTTTTCCGTCCGGTACAGATAAGAACAAGGACTATTGTTAAGAAACGCTAGTTAAATGCCACAATGGCTTGGCGTTTCCGTGGTTAGACATAAATGCTGGATGTTTTGATATAGTGCATCATTCATAATTTCAGCATCTCCAATAATAATAATAATAATAATAATAATAATAATAATAATAATAATAATCAGCATAAGTAATTTACAGTCCCGTACATTACAAAAACCAGCGCAGATTGCCAATTTTAGCAGGTGAGTGTTCGTGATATAAATTATTCGCGTTAAAGGCTGATGATTAATAACACGGCACAAACACATGTTGAATTGTGAACTTACAACGAATTCTTTAATAATTCTTTGGCCTTTATTTCCAATAAATGCAAGTCTAATAATTATTCACAATATCAAGTATTTACAGAATCTTATTTACATTAATACTAGCTTAATCACTATTTGCAGGCCCCAATTTAATCTTCTAAGTATGACGAATTAAACACTAATATATCACTAATTTTAGTGGTAATTTATTTATCTAACACATACCACGTAAGTAAATTTATCTTTACATTAATTTATGTATATCAAACGTTTATTAGGAACAAGTTCAAAGTAAAACGACTACTTCTCTATCACGACGGAGTTCGCCCGTAGTGTACGGCAGAATAATTATTCCAACTCCAGGTTGAATGAAAGCTCCCAACACAGGCCACTTTCACAATTAACGGTGTTTTTACCTCCGTGTCTTTACTCGCCTTCGGACACTTGTTGACTAACAGTTCCGAACTTTTTAATACCAAAATTTTAACTACCCGATTTACGACCTTATCCACACGGCGATAGTTGCGTGTCAATGGACGTCGAAGCTCTGCTCTGCTGCTTGGTCTCAAAAAACTGAAGATAAATATTTCCTCTTGCATAATCCGTTAGTTTTATAAGTTTCATCGAGCCATTATCCAAGGTCCTCGCTCTCAAGGGGTAGTGCGAATGCTGCTAGATCAATTATGTGAAGTTACCTTATTCCCACACTTCAAAATTTATATACCAAAAACTGCGTCATCTGCAACGCATTTCCGTAGCTACAATTTATGAGTATATGAGTATTGGGGGTAATCTACAATGGTTGCGGTTTCTTTGAATCCGTGTGAATATGTACAAATAGCTTTAATATGCCGGTTGTTTCCCGAATGTCTATCCATATTTATCTAAATTCGGTACAAAAAGTGTAAAGTGGCGATCGTTATTAATGTTTGTATTTAATATATTCGATGCAATACTATATTAATTCTGTATAATACATTCTTAGAACGTTTTTCCCATTTCTAAATTTTAGGCAAGATTCTTTCAGAATTGAATATGCAATACATTCATTTGTAGTGACTGCGCATCTCCAACATATGAGAATCGAATGACCGCATACTGAATAAACTCTAATAGATTTTGACAAAAAAATACCTTTTTGAAGTCTCATTGCTTGAAATTACTATTATATATAAAAGGACGAACTAATTCGGGTGTCAAATGCAAACGCTTCTAATGATACAAAACGTCAATTAACCGGTGACAATCGTTTGCTAGGCTAATCTAACTAAGGATGGATCCCAATTGAACAAACATTGCAAATACATACCACTAACTTGCGTTTGTCTTTGCCATTCTTAAGGTTCTGAAGACCAAAATTCATTTTTAATCTCTTTCTTGCATTTCAGTACACTTTATTCATCAACAGTTATATTTATAGAAGGATAATAAACCTAGCTAATGACAATGTAACCAATACCTCGGTAGTAAAATAAAAACTACTGTTCGCTAAATCCGATTTCAAAAAAGTAGACGTGAAACGTCTAGTATAACGCTTTGTTAGAGCTTCGGATTTTGTTCCAGCAACTCTCGAATTAACTAGTAGTTCTATTGAGTAAACTGCAACAGTATTCAGCGATTTCAGCATTATATTACAAACTTCCTCATTAGCAAAACGTGAGCAAAAAGCATTGAAACGTTGATCTGCTGTTAAATAACAACCCGAAGCTAGAGAAATCTTAGTACAATACTTTTATAGCAAATAAAAGCATTAAAAATTCGCTGTTGCCCTCATTTAGTGTAGTATCAGTAAAGATATACCCTAATTGGCAAAACCTTTATTAAACCTAATAAATGCGCTAAGCCAACCGATAGAATACATAAAACTTATGTTTAGGTAATTGCTCTAAAAGTAAAACGGTGAAAAGGCATGCTCTTGGTATGTTTTTACCTAGATGTTAGTTTTGTGTCAACGTCGCTAATATCTCAAGAAGTCATTTTCAGCGAATAAAATTTTTTATACTTTAATATAAATTAATAACTTTATAAACCACCATCTAGAAAATCTAGACTTACACACGGACATTACGTATAGGTTTTATTACGTGCTGAATTGACGTTCAGTGCCTGAATCAATTTTACTCTACAAAAGCAAAATGGTGTAACAGTAAAATAGTGCGCCGGCTATCTTTCAGTGGCGCAAGATAGGTTCTATAAAAGCGAATGCAAAACTTTTAAGGGTACAAAGATTACAACATTTTTACTAAATACTTTTACACTTACCTTCAAAGGTTTTTAAACTCTCTTTGTCTAATGAAGCGTTTAAGCACCAACCCATATGAAGAAACCCTAATTAAAGCCTTCCTGGACGAATATGAGTTCCTATAGTTGGTTTAATAGTTCTTACTGCAGTAGAGGTTGATGGAGCCCTGTGTACACGTTTCTCACCTTTTGCTAATTTAAAATAAACACAAGTAATAGGAAAAACTCAAAGTCTTGTTAACCTAACCTATATTGTCAAACATGAATATCACAGTAAATAACAAACAAAAGAATTAAGATTTATCCCTAAATGGCCAAATATGCGTGCATCTAAAAAAAAATTACTTAAACTTATCAATTATAGACACCCAGGCAAATTAACTTGTATATATGAATTATGCGCATACAGTAGGTGCTCTTTCGAATGATAATTTCTGTGGTTACAATACGCTTTATCTAAGCGGGCACCAAAGTAAAATGTTCTTTTAATAATAAGTTTTACTCTTATCATTAAAACCAATCACAATTATTAAATATACAACAGCAAAAAATGTTTTAGCAGGTGGAAATCAAGAAATTAATAAGTTGCAGGTTTTATCGTGAGTGGGCGGGATTGTAGAAATACCCAAACAAAAGAACGGAGAACTTGAAATAAAAATAAACTAAACGCACTCGCACTCTTTCAATAAATTAACCACCGACATCCAGAAAACTTTACAATTAACATCAAAGCAAAATACAAAATGTGTATACAGGAGTACATTAGTACTCCGAACACAGTACAAACAAAGCCAAAGGTTTTAGGGCCCTATCCCCTAAATTAATTAACCAACCAAAGCAAAAAGAAAATTTCCCCGCTAAAAACAACAGCTCTGAAGCATTATCGTGAGCATAAAAAAATCTAAAACATAAAATATCAGAACACGGTTGTTTACATTTATTATTACTAACATTTGGTATTTCAAGAAACGTTACACCCAATAGTTGGTCTAAATAATAATTTAATCCGCACACACAGAGGAGAAAGCGAAGTAGTATATCAAATTCCAAAAATGTGTATCTAAATGTGGTTGTGGTAAAACTGGAAATGTGTATACGACCTTAAGGATCCACTTGTCTTCTAACGAACAGGGACGGCAGTCCCACAGGCCCCATACATCACGTACATAGTGTTAGCACTTAGCAGTACACCCACAACAGTACATAGCAGCAGTAGGACCAAAGAAAATCCGGCACTTCTAGCCGCCGGGAAACCTCACATTCCGTGTGCAACCTTAGAATAACCAAACCATATCAAATAAACTTGCGACAAAAACCAGAAATAATTCTTAAGACAGCATTATCATCCACAACAGAACGCTTTTCAAATACACCAGTTCGCTCTATATCTGGTGTATCTCTGGACAGGTTGTTCGGAGCGTTGCTATCCAACTTTTTGTTGTATAGCGCAGAGCTTCGTCTATCGACGTAATACAGGGAATAACCACAAATAATAGGCGACCTTGCCCTAACGTAGCGTAGTCTTTAAACACCCAACCGCAAATAGAATATTTTATTGCACTTTTATTGCCAATTAACGAAATATTTGAACAGAATTTTAATTAAACGGAATTTATCTAGATGAACAACTAAATTTGGAACGAAAATAATTTTTCGTATTATTTTTAAATAGGTGAAAATTTTTAGAACGCGGTTTTGATTAAAACGGACTTTATATATTAGGAACGAATATAGTTTGGCTGATTTTTATTAGAATTTAAAGTAACAAGTTTTTACTCACGTTTGGGAACTTGTTTACTCATAATCCGGAAGTATACCATCCTTGAATTACCCAATAATCAATTTCATTCCGCATGAGGATGGTTGCGTGTCAATCGAATTCGATGCTTTGTAACTGAAATTAAAGGATTGATAGGTCTCCACTTTTATTATCCGTAGGTTTTATAAATTTTTCGTCCCAGGGCCATCGTATACTATTTTTCGTTCTCGCGGGGCAGTGCGTCTAAAGCTGTACTAAGGTCGAGGTCAATATCGTTCTCTTCGTGTGACCGGTTATTTGTTCCCATACTTTTCATTTAATACTGAAAGTTACGTCACTTGTAGTTCGCAACACATTTTTATTATTGTAATTTATGGGTATATGAATATTGCAAGTATCTACCATGGTGACGGTTTCTTTGAATACCTATGAGCTCTTAATTCTTCCTACGGTTTACATGTAACGTATTCATTTCTATGGCAGGTTTTACGATTACTGAGGTTGTAGAGTGTGTTGGTTCAACTCCATGATTTAGTGGTTTATTTTTGAACTCTAGTGAATGTGTACAACTAAGTTTTTTTGTGCCGGTTATTTACGGAGACTTTTCTGTATTTTTCTAAATTTAATATGAAAAATGTAAAGTCCCGATTGTTATTGCTGTTTGCACAAAAATGTTCTAGCTGCTTTACTATTTTAGTTCTTTATCCTAATTTAATATCATATTGAAATAGTCACGTTATTAAATGTAACCAAAGCTCTAAATTTTACAGGCTACTTTCATGATAAAAGCTTGTTTAACTAACAGAAATGAATAAAATCATTTCTGTTACTTAATATTGATTTACGTAACGCGCTAGTGTTATAGTTTTTCTGTTGTAATCGTTATTCTCGCTTTTTTAACAAAATTTTTTAAACAAATGCAATGTTCTTTTATTACTTTCCTGGTTTCTAGTTTGTTGTTTTTAGAAAATCTTGTTGGGAATCTACCGTATCTTTTTGTCATTTCTTGTATGCTAAATTGGTAAAAGCGGCATGCGGGTTTATTGTGGATCACGAGTCTATGATCCAAAAAAGCTTGATATATGGACTCCTATATCTTAAGCAACTTTTAATAAATGCCGAAATACAGAATTTCTGTGAAACGCATTTCCTGTGTATGCTATGGAGTTGAGCAAATAATAAAAATAAGTTTGAATATGAAAGGAGCTTAATTGGAATGTTCGAAAAAAGTCAGAAACACTTAACTTAAGTAAAAATGCTTTTAGCTATATCCAAACAAAAAAATTAAAGTTCATATTCCATAAAACAATCAAAATTAACGTACTTCTTAGTAAAATACCAAAAACACCATGCAAACCTAGACCAATCACCAAAATTTCAAAAAAAAACATCACACAGCACAAGTACTAAATCTATTCTACATACATATTTTCATAATCTCCAAAACGTAACCTACAAAACACAACAAATGCACCTTGATAGTCTTGCAAAAATTTGTAAACCTGCTACATGCTAAATTGACGCTAGTTACCTGAATAAATTTCACTTTACAAAAGGCGAGCATTTTTCACAAAAACACGCCCTTGTTCAGACGAGAGCTAAAATGTAGGTCTCGCGTGTGTGTTGTTACGCACGTTAAACATCCCTACCTTACTTAATAGCAAGCATTCGGCACAATTCAAAATTTTAAGAAAAAACTCGTTTCCTGGTCAATGTAGTACCTTCGGGTGATACATTGGAAAAAATCAAATAAGAAATTTTTGAATTCGTGTGAATTTATTCAAATCTTATTACGAACGGTTATTTCCCAGGTGTCTATCAGTAATTTTTTTGAATTTAGTACAAACAGTGAAAAGTCCCGATAGTCATTAACGTTTGTATTTAATATTTTAGATGCTTTTCTGTTTGCTTTGATCTCAATTAATATTGTATTGAAATAGCCATGCTGTTAAATGTAACTACCAAACCTTCTATAAATTTTTCAAGGTGCTTTCCTTGCTAAAAGCTTGTTTAACTAATTGAAATTAATACTATCATTTCTACTACTTGATGTTGGTTTACGTAACGCACTAGCGAAACCAAACCAAAATAAAGTTTTGACTATAATAAAAAAATGTCCTATCTGGAACGAGCTATCTAACTGACATCTTACAACAGTTCCCAAAGGTCCGTCAAGTGATATAAAAAGATGATACTCATCTATTGGATATCGCACTGATACATTTTTTCCTTCTTTTGAAAAACCAATAAATGTTAGTCCAAAGATATGTAATTACATAAATTACAAATGACACTGTAAAAAGTCTCTAAAACTTGAAACGTTAATTTTTAACGTTAATTTCTATTTTATAATACTTTACAATAAACAAAATCACATATTCTTAAATTTACACCGAGTTAAATTCCCCGCGGCGTCAAACGCGTCTTTAATTTTAAAACTAACACTTACCCCATGGTTATCCTAATCCCGGTACGTCAGTAATCTCGTGGAAGTGGCATCCAGACGTCCCCTTGTTTGATTGGCGGTAGCTTTTATCGACAAAGTGCCGGTAGGTTGTATAACGAAATGAGGAAAAGGTAAAAAGGGAAATGAACTGCTTCGCATACTATCTGAACTCTACAAACACGTCTACACTTGAAGAAGGCCGGTAGAACAGTCTTTTGTTTCGACACCTCGGTTCCCACAAACCATCCTTCTTCCCCGAGAGGTTGGTTAATCTCTAATGCACATTGGTGGGCATAATTGCCTTGTTAATCATATGAAATGCAATCTTGCGGTTTCCCAAACCATAAACCATAAATCATTGTCCGGATTTACGTGAGAATCAAAACTTTGTGTGGTTTACACGTGGCGCCTATTTTTAAAATAATATTACTGGAGAATTCCGCGTGCGGGTTTAAAAATCCCCTGAACCTAAATAATACAATAAAAGTTAAGCTTTTTAACAAACCGTACCAAACTTAAATGGTTCTATAATGGACGGCGGAATGCTTCATAAAAAATTATCAATAGACTGAAAATTACAAAAAGTTCAACCCTAATGAAGACGACTTGCAGCGTGTATTAGAGTAAATACTGTTACCATAAAAAAGTAAAATAAATTAGTAGGAAAAACTTATTTCTGAGGGCATTAAAGAGTATTTTTTTGGACCCATGTCTGATGAAGCGTCCCATTATAATGTTTTAAATTTTTGCTATTTGTAACTCCATTATCTGTGAAATTCTATCTTTTGAGAGAACTGCGCCTTTGCTTTTTTTCTACCATAAATATTATAATGAAACTTCGTTTACCAACTGTTCTCTTTCTTAACCCCATACAAGCCTATTTACTCGTAGATGCAGTGAAATTACAATGCATTGGTGGCAATTTATTTCAAGCTAATATTACTAACAATATTACTGCATCAATTCTTTGAAACAACGATACACTATCTGCTTAAAACGATAACACACTTATAATTAACACTGGAAATACTAATAATTCATTTATTACAAACTCAATTTATGTAAACATACGCGTATTTCTTTCAACCACCAACTCTAATAATTTATATCATACTTAAGATACTTTATTTCATAATCATTCGCACCTAAATTGAAACTCGTACTTAACTAATTAATCTCCCAATTTATGTGTCTTATATGCTTAATTCAATCGTTATAGATTGTTTCAACTACAAAACTTTCTAGATCGTTTCCTTATGTGAACTTTATAATGTCTTTAAGTGCATCCTTATAGCCGTCAATCAATTTATTGTCCCATTGACAACCGATTGCTTTACCTCTTCCGAGTCTAGAATTTTTGATGCCTTTTAAGATATGTTGAAAGTTAACTATTAGATATTCTAATCTAATAAAATTAACAAATTTGATAGGGGTTTCGAAACGAATTGGATAACGACTTATTACAGCGGTTTCTATAACGTTTGCAATTTTTTCTAAACTGTGAATATTAAAAGACTTTCGGTAGGTATACGAACACATTTAACTAAGTTCGCTTTACACAACACAACATCAAGAAACTCAACCTAAGCATCACTTCAAATTTAATATACATTTCCAAAGCACTACTTCAAATTCAATATACAGTTTACATCAATACCCTGAAGCTAAAACATCCACAAGAAAATAATACTTAAAAAATACTTAGGACCTGAAGTTTCTTGCTTCTGATATCTAGTTCCTCTTGTAACTAGAAATTCGTGTTTTTATTTCTTTGTGAGCAAGCAAACCACCGCAAACCATTTGCTTTATAAAATATTTACTTATAACACAAAGCAAGCAAAAACTTGTTACAGACAGGCAAGGTCTGATCTTTAGCAAGTGGACGCTGAAAGCGAAGTTTAAAACTACATTAGAACTAAAGCGGAATTAAAAGTAAAGCAGTGTATTTGTAGCTTCTTACGAGACGCCGCAGCTATTTCAATTATTCCAGTTTACTTTATATTTCTCGACAAAGTAGTTAATTAATAAATTCTAATTTCGTAATCTGAACTTTTCAGATTTTAAATACTTGTATATTTAAGCCAACTGTTGTTGATTAAGTATTAGAAGGAGTCGCTCTATATTTAATTATCGCTTGCACTTCCTGTAATTTTTAAGTTTGTCTCAAGTTTACTCAAAGAAAATTTTTTATTATGTTAAATAGTACACCTTTCAATGGAATATTTAATTATACCCTGCATATATAATCTTATCCCTTTTCGTTAATTAAGATCTTTCTAGAGCAGTTGCTACAGGAAAACGATTTTTGTTTGACATACAAATATTTACACTGTTACTTACAGCTAAAGGTAACAGATCAGTTAGTCGTTTGCTTGAACAGACGACGCAATATATTGCACAGAAGTTACAAATGCAATAGCACAGTTTACGTTTCAAATTAACAATGTAATTAAATAAAAACACACTGGCCTTCCAATTCAATGCATTGTGGCAGGCGATGTACAAAATAATTATAGTTTTTCTCAGTTACCGCGTGGGTGCGGTTTACCGCTTAGCTCAAATTTCCGTTGATGAACTAGTTGCTCAATCTTACAACATTAAACAGGAACAAGAGAAATGTGGGTAAGGAAATTAAAAAAGGAATTGACGGGTAAAACTCCACTACATCCTATAATGCATTCCCGCACAAGTTCTTTAAGATAGCCGGTTACGTCTATAATGAATATGGCTGCTGGTTTTTTCAACTTGTAGAACCACCGCACTTCTTCGTTTGCCGTCCTGATTGGTCGCGAAAACGAAAGATGTCTATTACGAACTTCATATTCTTTTTTCTCGGTACAAAAGACTAAAACTACGAAAACAAAAATGTAATCTACACAAGCTTATTTTTCAAGCTCAGTGTTACACAAATATGAGTAATAATATAAATTAATTATATAAAAATATCCTAAAATTAATTATTTAATAAAAATAATTTGTGGGGCGATTTTTAACGCGCAGCAACACGGTTTGTTTCAAGGTTCATTAAAAAATTTGTAGCTCCCTAACAATCCAACGTAGATAAAAGCGTTAGCTTATTTGGATAAACAGACGAGCTGCGCATAAAAATTCAGTCTTGACCAAAAAATATTTGGGACACTCTCTTTTTACATGTTAAGGGCGTTCGGCATCCCTCCCACGCCGCTATCTGGTAAAATCCTTAATACGGGTACATGAGCATACTTCCCTCAACATCTCCACAAAAAATAAGCCTTCACTTAATAATCACTGAAAATTGTCAAGCTCTTAGTCTATAAGAGTAGGTGGAAGGTTAGCCATCCTATCTTACTACCTAAATATAATCTCTTAGTTAATTTACTTATTGATTACTGTCATAAGGTACGTTGTCATACTGACGCTCACTTACTGCATTCTTTGCTAAGACAGAAATATTAAATTTTGTCAGCAAGAGACATAATTCGTCAAAGATTATAGAAATGCCACAATTGCTTTAAATTAAAACCAAAATCAACCTATCCATAATGGCTCCTCTACCATTTCAAAGGGTAAACCAAGCTCAAGCCTTTACATCAACAGGATTTGATTAACCGGAACATTTAACATTACCATTAGAAAGCATAGAGGTGATAAAAGTTAAATTTGTATGCCTAGCCACTAAGGCTATTCATTTAAAATTGATCATTGACCTTTCCACAGACTCGTTTCTTTCAGCACTGAAAAGACTTTTAACCCGTCGTAATCAATGCGCCACACTTTTCAGAGATTGTGGTACAAATTCTGTTGGTGCTAAAGCTCAGTTGAGTGAAATCTACAAATTTACCCAGTTAGCTGTCTTCAAATCGGCAATCCAGCAAAAGCTTACTATTCGTAGAATAGAGTGGCGCTTTAATCCCCCTTAAGCACCTCAGCTGTAATAGATCTATTATGGATGATTTACAGTTAAGTGCCATGAAGCAATCCTAGATAAGCACAGTAACTACATATACATATATAGGGTAATCAATTCTCAAATGTGTTAATCAGAATTAGCTATACTAAGATTTTAATCTTGTCGTTCTCAGGACGTTAAAGAAAAATTAATCTGTATTTTTAATACACTCTTACAATGAAAACTATAAAAAAATTACTTTTAAATTTTATGACAGTAAATAATGCCGCACTTTGATGCAGTTGCATAAAAAATTGTAAAAGATACACCTGCTAAATCTTATGACGGTACATATTGAACGTTATAAAAAATTAATCTGTATTTACAATATAGTCTCGTAATGAGAATAAAAAAATATTACTGTTAGATTTTATGACAGCTCATATTAAGCCCTATAAAAAAATATATCCGTATTTTTATACAATTTCATACTGAAAATCATGTAAAATACTACTGTTAGATTTTATGACATCGCATAATAAATTGTGAAAGATATTACCGTTAGATCTTATGACAACACATATTGAACTTTATAAAAATATATTCGATAATTTCTACAAACAAAATTTTAATTATAATAAAATTAACATGTAAGGCAATGTGTGGACACTAAGAGGCAGTAAAAGTGGTACACATACCTTGGAATATTTAAATAAACAAAAATCGTCTGAGGGTAATTTACGCGTCACCGGCTAAGTGGATTGACGAGACAGCTGACAGGAGGCCAGATAATCACGAATGGTTGCTATATCAATCGAAAAGTAAGTTGCCTCTTCTAAAAAGTATCAATCCGTATGCCATACATACGTACAGCACTATAACAAACGATAACCAAACCTGACGAATTAATGCCATTGCTATAATTTGATTTTCCAATATATTGTAGCACACCAGTTACTATAGGAAACATTTCAATTGTCTAAATTTGATTAGGTAATTAGGGGAATAAAAACAAAAGCTTTCGCGAAAATCGTAAATATTAAACTTTCAAGGTCCGAAATGGTTTCAACTCGAAATTCGCGTGCATTTCTTGTTTTGTGAGGAATCGCAAATCCGAAATACCACATTTTTTTATTGCGATACGCCAGTTGGCGGACGAAAACATCAAAAACGACATCACTCGATCTTGGACAAACAAGATATCCCGTTAGGAAAATGCACGCTTGCTATGTGTGCCGATAATTACTACGTCGTGAAACAAGACTATTAAGCTTGCAATAGGTGTATGTTTGCTCAAGACAAGCCTCAATATGTCTTTTTTAAACGATACAAGCTGAGAAATGTTTACACAAATAAGTACAGATGTTCCAGTATGGATATTAGAACTTGCATTTTAATATATGCGGGGTATATTACTATGGATAGTCTTTATTCTATGGGGTTGAATTACGGTTAATGATTCAAAAATTGCTTACGAAAATTTTTGGAACATTACAATGTGACTTTAAATTTGTGATTAACGACCCCAAAAATCTATAGATACCAAGTTTCATAATAATTTGACTCCTTTTAAAAAATTCATTCGCCATATTTGCTCTGCCACTTTGAATTTCGACAATCCGATTTGAAATTTGTAATCAGCTAGTAACACCGAAAACCTTTAGATACCAAGTTTCATAATAGTTTAACAATTTTTAAAAAATCGATCGCCGTATTTGATCCACCATCGGAAATTTTGAAAATCTGACTTTAGCGACCTCAAAACTTTTGAGTACCAACTGTGAAGCAAATACCTCAATATTTAAAAAAATGTGTTTGCTACATAGAATCCGCCATGATTTTAAGGCTATATTAAATAACAGATGAGATGGAGTAAAATGGACTTCGGATTTGTATTTAGCGACCCCAAAAACATACGCTAAACATGGTCAAATACCAAGAACAGAAAGAAAATCTTTTGTGTGGCTGTGTATAATGTAAATAATAGAATATGCGTCAACAGAATATTAAACAGGTAGAAAGTTAAAATTCTATCACTTACAGTTTTTGGTTCAAGTACAAAGTTCAACCAACCCTTTCAGAGCAGGACAAACTTTGGTGTCGGTAATTCATAACCCAACCTCTGTTGTTGGAAGGTATTGACTACAAACAACCTTCGCACTGTAACGACACTTTAATTCACCAGTACTTTCGCGTTTGTGGCTTGTTTCTATAAGCTCGATTTCAATTGACTAATACTTGAATTGCAGATGAACCGGTTCACCCGCTTCACAATCGTCTTTGTTACTCGGTTGAAACTAAAAGCTTGTCTTCAGATTTGAATGAATCTGAATGAATAATCCTTTCATTATGTTATGGCGGTTTTTATAATCTATACAATCATTTATTCACACGATGAGTACAATTTGAGCCGAAGTTGCGGTTGAGATCAAGGGTCTTTCGTGGGATGGGAATATTATATACAGGTAATTTCACACCGTCCATTTAATATCACACCTGCGTCATTGGTTAGTCTTGACGTATTAAATTTTATGACTTTGTATGGTTTTAGTGTGTTTGCAAAGCGTAAGAATATTTTCAAATCCGCCTTCGTAAACTGATTAGTCATGGAAAATATGTTAGTGCTTTTCTAATTTCATATGTCTATTGCGAAGTCGCGGTTTTTAATTGCTGGTTGTAAAAGAATGTACTGAGTACTTTACTATTCATGTCCTAATATAATATTACGATGAAATACGCATGTTAATACATTGCAAACAACCCAACTTCTTTAAAATTTTACAGATATTTTTTACTAAAGTTCCAAAGCTATCAAAAATTCTATTCTATTCTATTTACGAATATATGCTTACTAACGTGCGAGCATACAAGTTTAAAATTATAACGATGCAGATGTTGATGAACCTATAGGAGCGTCCTTCCCTAGAGGTAGCAGCACTGTTCAATACCTTTACTTAAATTCACAAAGGCGAAATAATCGGCAAACATTTAACAAGTTTGTAATGTGTGTGGGTAATTTTTAATTTTAAAAAATTTCGTCTATTTCAGCACGTAATGACCTGATTAACTAGGGATTTTCTTAGCTCGTCTAGTAAACTTAATGCATAGAGAACTTTCGACTGACTTATTTTGCTCACGTTTTTCATGTCACAATCTTAGACATCTTTCACCAGATTTTGCATAAACATAAGCCTCGAGGTAGCTGACTCATATATGTAACTTTTGAGTTAACTGATTAATATGCAAATAACGTTTCGTAATACTGAATAAGTTAATAACCTCAGAGTATGTCTCGCTACTTTGTCCCACAAGAAGGGTAGTTTGTATACCAAAATCTACAATGCAAAAAGATATCTTAAAGCCAACGATAAACCTGCAGTAAAAACATAACTTTCCGTAATTGAAAATGTTAGAAAAATATTCCATTTAACTTTCAGTTTTCCTGAAACTTTTAAGTAATCCCTAAACGCCAAATAAGCATACGAAAATAAAATAAGTAATATTCTGAAATAAATGCTATCTAACTTTAAATAAACAAGGGTGGTGGGATGAGAAAATGCGTGGCAATTTGTTAAAAGATACTTTTGACATCACCACCCTTTTTGCTATTATTATATGCCTTGTTATTCCACGCGTCGGGTTTCCATTTCTTTAGGTAGCGCCAATAATAAGTTGCGCTTTTACAGGGATTCGTATTTCATGCAAAGACATGTAAGGTACAAAAGAAAACTCTGTTTTCTTATTTCTTTGCGTTTAGAACGGAACTGGATTTCATAAGCTTCAGCAATAAATCGAATTTTATAAGCAGTATGAAAATAAAAATGAAGAGCAAATATATTAGATTGAGAACTTTGTGCACACTCTTCATTTTTACCTTTACCTTTTTTTCTGTAAAGTCCTGCTATGTGAATGCAAAGCCCTACTTGTTGAATAAAGGAATCTAGTAGTCTGTCTACACCAAAATGTTTTCATATTTATGTAATTGCTTATCTGGTTTCCAATGAACTTTGAGCTTAAATTAAATCGAATCAAATTTATTCGTTTTAGGAAACTATAAAATTAAAGAACCATTTCTTGGTTATACAATGTCTTTGATACTCAGAAAAGAGACGTGGAAAGAATTGTGTGGAAAGAGTTGTGTTAATGTTATAAATAACAGCAACATTATCTTATCGTCGTTGGGAAAAATATTTCTCTGACGTAAGTTTCTCGTACCTAGACAGGTTTTGTGAAGAAACAATTAATATTCGAGCTTTTAATAAAGTCAATGATGTACCGTTGTGATTTTTTCCAGTTACTTAAACGTACTTTACGACTAAGATGTATAGCTTTAAAATTAGGTACCTAATAACGCTTTTAGATTTTGTATTTAGGACGTAACTTATAAATAATTATTTCTGTATAGATTAACTTATTTTGAAATATCACATTATTTATTTTAACATTTTTTAATAAACAACTTTGAGTCATCTGCAATTTATTTTTTCCTTTTTATATTAAAGTATACCTCTCGTTTATGTAAATTTCGAAAGATGAAATACTCATAATATTTTTTAAAATATTTATCTTATAGTGATTTTTATTTATTCATTAAGATTTCGATATTTAATAATTACGCTTTTCCCATTAGAACGGTAAAAACTCTTTTTTAGATAGACCTTAGTAAAAGTTTTCCTTTTGTATATTTTGTTCCCTTACTTAATTGACTTAACCTATGTTTTGATAATTTTGTTCGCCAAATTAATAATAAAAACTGAGTTGACTATTTAAAGATTTTTTTGTTCAAAAATTAAATTTAAACTTTTTAAATACAATATTCAAAAACGAAAAAGATTATGTTTTATCTGATGCAAATGAAAAATTATCTGCTAAATTAGCTCCAAAATTTATTTACCTGTTTTTTCTTTTACCTCAGGTTGAAAACCTATTCTACGCTTGATATTTAAACAGATAACACACTTACTTTTGCCAAATTCCTTTATTTTTTTGATAAACTGTTCAAATCTTTTCATTTTTATGACTGCTTTCTCATCTGTACAATATACCTTTCATTTTTTATTTTTTTTTTTTTGAATTATCAGATATTCAGAGCATCTTCAATAATTTCTCTAGTATTTTCTCGGTCACTATTTTCTCTACCCTCTATTTACGATTGTTATAGCTTTAGCATGAATAACGCAATAAATTTTTAGGACTTATCGGAACTGATGTTGAGTTGATGCTTTTCAGATGCGGTAAATTTGCTAATCGAAAACATGCCTATGTTGCAAAAAGTTAATATTCGTAGTTGCAATAACAGAAAATTTCTATTACTTGTGTTTTCGTTCTAAAATATAATCTATTATCCTATTCCGTTTCCTCTCTCTTTTTCCTATATTTGTGACAAAAGAATTTGATTGCATTTTTTCTTTTTTTGTCTAACGTAAGAATGAGACGCTGTGGAATTTTTATACTGCTCTTGATTACTTTGGTGTAAATTCCTTTTATCGATTTTTGATGTCTTTCGGTGGCATATGTTTACTTTCGAGAGTAGTAGCGCGTGGATTTGCTTTTGTTTCTTTTGCTAAGTACGTTGTCCTTCAGACTTTCTGTTCCTTTTAATTGGGGGTCCGAAAAATTAACTTTTTATATCTTGGTACCTTCTCTTTCGTCTTATTTTTCTTCCGACGGACCCGTCTTAAATCCCAAAGACTACCACCTGTCACAAAAGAGTGGTGCTTTCCCACTTCGTTTTGGGGAGTTGAGTAGCGCTCTTCTGTTTAATTTCATTACAATCTTTTGCTCAATGCGAGTCCTTCGTCTCTCTTTACCTTGGAAGCTACTACGACATCCAACCGATTCCAACTCCTTCTTTTAATACCTTTCCCCATATTTATATACTTTTTCTTTTCTGTTAATCGCCGTCTGGTCTGAGGACCAGATAACCCACGACACTGCGCCATATTCTACGACCTCGTTTTCAGCCATGCATCGCCACTGTCGTTGCGTTTAGTAGTGGCAGTGTTTTCTCATTATCATTTTGTTTGCCAATATCACATTTTATCGACTTCATACCTGGGGTACGGACTTTCCTGTACCTATGGCAAGTCGGTCTCTTGTGCGTTCAACAAAACGGCTATTGCTTCTCGAACCTCCTTTTTGAGCACAAACCAATTTCCTTTTAATAGTTCTATGAAACCACTGTCTGAATTTATTTTTAAGTATATCGATATCTTTATCTTACACTACTGGTAGATCATATTTGTATTTCAGCAGGACTTAGTAAGCAACGGTACTGCCCTCTTTCTGCTAATGTTATTAAGCTCGCTCATTCCGATCTCGACAAAATGCTCCGCGTCTGAATCGCTAAACCATCTACCAGTCCGTTGTCTAGCCACATTGTCCTAGTATAGGAGTAAGATGAATCCCATAGGTTTTGCATCGACTTTCGTGAGATCGACCAAGTAACCCAGAAAGATGCCTAACCGCTTCCGTATAACTCGACCATCTTAACCCGTCTCCGTGATGTCAGTTTTCTCTCCTACATATCCGCTCCGTCTACTGGTAAATTCCCTTATCTACCGAGATTCAAAACCCATTACTGTTTTTATCGTACTCCAGCAAGAACTTTATCAATTTTATCGTGCGCATTTTGGCTTCTACAATTCTCCTGCCACTTTTCAACGACTAATCGATCAGTTAATTGATTCTGACCTGGAACAGTTCTGCTTTGGCTATGTCGACAAAGAACATCACCTTGTCCTCCCCCCGTCTCTTTTCGGTTAGTCTTACCTTTTGTTAATTTAAATGTCATTTCTGTCTTTCCGTACTCCAATACCTCGGTTATGTCGTTAAACGAGGTGTTCTACTTGTCGATCCTAAAAAATTTAGGGCTATCCTCAATATTTCTTCACCCTCCTATGTCTAAGAAATCCGTCAACTAATTGGTAAGGCCCGTTAATACTGGCATTTCATTCCAAATTTCGCCACTATTACTTCTTTACTTTCTAATCTTACTTGTGACTTTTTTCTGGACTCCTGATTGTCAGTCCGTATTCCTATCTCTTAAACACAACTTAGTGTCGGCACCAATACTTTCCTGCGCAGATTTTGCGCTAGCTTTTATTATTCAGACCAACGCATCCCATTTCAATGTAGGTGGTATTTTGAGTCAGGCTTCACCAGAAGGTGTAAAAGTAGTCAGTTGTATTAGTCGCTCACTTTCCAAACACGAGTACAATTATTCTGCATCGAGAAGGAGTGTTTAGCAGTTCTTTGTGCTATTGAGAAGTTCCGCTCGTATATTGAAGGCACTCACTTCACCGTCATCACTAACCACTATTCGCTTATCCGGTTTAATAATCTCTAAAGTCCATCTGTAGGTTTATCTCGCTGATTGCTTTGTCTCCAGTAATACAATTTTTCAATTATCCATCGTAAATGCAAAGATCGTATCGTTTCTGATACCCTTTCACGCTCTATTACTCAAACTAATTTCTCTGTTAGTCATTTTTCTGTCAAAGTTACTCTTCCTACTTCTGACCCCTGGTATAAGTCTATGCTGCAGGGTCCCTAAATATTCTAGACGCTATCCATGTTGATCTGTAGCAAAAAATATACTTTTCTGTCGTATTAAAACTTCTATCGTTGCCGAGTCTCCAGACGATTGAAAAATTGTTGTACCCTCTGAGCAGCGTAAACATCTGATATCCATTCACGAAACTGCTACTTCTGGCCACTATCGTGTCACCAAAGGTTCTGCTTATCTCCTCCAAACTTACTACTGCCCCTGTCTTAGAACTGACGTCGCTCGTTATATCCGACGTTGTCTTGTTTGTGCTGCTCACAACGTTTGGCCTTTTACTCCCAGAGTCAAACTCTCCTATCCCTGACAACTCATATCCAGTAATATCGTAGGTCTCTACCCTGTTCTATCAAAGGTTATTCTTACGTATTTGTAGTTGCCGACTACTTTACTAAATATCTCTTTTCTTTCCATTGCGTAGCGCCACTGCTCAGTTCGTTTCCAATATCCTCGAAGAACAAGTCTTCTTACCTTTTGGTGCCTCTCCCCCCTTTCAGTGATAACGGTGTTCAATTCCACAGCTGTCAATTCACGTCCTTATGTGTACGTTTAACACGCGAATCTTTTTCACCACCCGTAATCTTCCTCAACTTAATCCTGCTAAACGCGCTAACTTGCTTCTTCAAGACTACGATTGCTTCTTATATTCGTGACAACCAGCGTCACTGGGATGTCAACCTAAAATTTTATGTACTATCCGAACATCCAAACACGAAATCACATTTACCATGTTTGGTTGAGAACACATCCTCGCCAGCAATTATTTGGGACAACTGTCCGAGATAAACAAAATGTATATTCCTGAAGGTGAAGATATTTCCCATGATCCCGAACACTTTAAAAATATCCTTTTCGATATTCTAAAGAAACGTTCCACTGCTTACCGAAAATTCATAAGCATTGTAATCCATGCCGGGGTCCTGTTTCCTTCCAATTAGGAAATTTTGTTTGACGCAGTAATTTTGCTCTGTTCGACGCTGCACAATGATTTTAATGCCAAAATTTTTCTAAATTTCTTGGTCTTTTTACTATCCGTAAAGTTGTTTCACCCTAGACCTATAAACTCGTCGATTCTTCTGACACAACCTTAGGTATTTGGCACGTCAAAGACCGTAAACCGCCTATCCTAACAATCCTGATATGCCTGATCTCGCTTCGTATTCTTTCTGAAAACGCAAACGTCGTCAACCCCGTTCTTAATCCTTGTGTCCCCAAATTCATATGATGACTCCTCCTCACTTCAATATTTGCGTACCAGATTTTGTGCTCGTTTCTAAATATTTTCTTGTATTTGTTTATCTTTTTCTCTCTTTGCAGTCACTCCCTATAATCATTTTCTTTTCCTTTGGCTGGGTTTGATTACTGTCAGTCCTCACACCGACTTGGTTTAATTTTCGATCTTCTTACCGTGGTATGTACTTTCTCGGTCCGCTTGAAAAATGTTAGACGAGCATTTTTCACAAAAATACACCCTCGTTCAGATGAGAGGTAAAATGGAGGTCCCGTGTGTAAGTGTTGTCACGCACGCTAAAGATCCCTACCTTGCTTGTAACAGCAAGGGTTCGGCAAAATTCCAAATTTTCCAGGTAAAAAAAACTCGCTTTCTGGCCGATGTAGTACTTGTGGGTGGAGCATTGGAAAACCACATGCATGGTATGTACTTTCTATACATTTTTTGTTTTCTTCGAAAGCTACGACTTAGTTGACTTTTTGGTCTACTTTTCTGTAATTGTCCGTTTGATACGATTCTTCGTTACCACACCAATTTTTTTTATCCGGCGTTCATGAGGCCTTACAGTTATTGATTCGTTTTGGCTTTTACGGTTGGTTGTTTTCCTCGTTTCGTTTCTTACTTTCTTGCTTTTCGCGAGAAACCAATTATTTTGCGGAGGTTTGAAAAATTTGCTGTTTCCTTTTAATAGTTCTATGAAACCACTGTCTGAATTTATTTTAAGTATATCGATATCTTTATCTTACACTACTGGTAGATCATATTTGTATTTCAGCAGGACTTAGTAAGCAACGGTACTGCCCTCTTTCTGCTAATGTTATTAAGCTCGCTCATTCCGATCTCGACAAAATGCTCCGCGTCTGAATCGCTAAACCATCTACCAGTCCGTTGTCTAGCCACATTGTCCTAGTATAGGAGTAAGATGAATCCCATAGGTTTTGCATCGACTTTCGTGAGATCGACCAAGTAACCCAGAAAGATGCCTAACCGCTTCCGTATAACTCGACCATCTTAACCCGTCTCCGTGATGTCAGTTTTCTCTCCTACATATCCGCTCCGTCTACTGGTAAATTCCCTTATCTACCGAGATTCAAAACCCATTACTGTTTTTATCGTACTCCAGCAAGAACTTTATCAATTTTATCGTGCGCATTTTGGCTTCTACAATTCTCCTGCCACTTTTCAACGACTAATCGATCAGTTAATTGATTCTGACCTGGAACAGTTCTGCTTTGGCTATGTCGACAAAGAACATCACCTTGTCCTCCCCCCGTCTCTTTTCGGTTAGTCTTACCTTTTGTTAATTTAAATGTCATTTCTGTCTTTCCGTACTCCAATACCTCGGTTATGTCGTTAAACGAGGTGTTCTACTTGTCGATCCTAAAAAATTTAGGGCTATCCTCAATATTTCTTCACCCTCCTATGTCTAAGAAATCCGTCAACTAATTGGTAAGGCCCGTTAATACTGGCATTTCATTCCAAATTTCGCCACTATTACTTCTTTACTTTCTAATCTTACTTGTGACTTTTTTCTGGACTCCTGATTGTCAGTCCGTATTCCTATCTCTTAAACACAACTTAGTGTCGGCACCAATACTTTCCTGCGCAGATTTTGCGCTAGCTTTTATTATTCAGACCAACGCATCCCATTTCAATGTAGGTGGTATTTTGAGTCAGGCTTCACCAGAAGGTGTAAAAGTAGTCAGTTGTATTAGTCGCTCACTTTCCAAACACGAGTACAATTATTCTGCATCGAGAAGGAGTGTTTAGCAGTTCTTTGTGCTATTGAGAAGTTCCGCTCGTATATTGAAGGCACTCACTTCACCGTCATCACTAACCACTATTCGCTTATCCGGTTTAATAATCTCTAAAGTCCATCTGTAGGTTTATCTCGCTGATTGCTTTGTCTCCAGTAATACAATTTTTCAATTATCCATCGTAAATGCAAAGATCGTATCGTTTCTGATACCCTTTCACGCTCTATTACTCAAACTAATTTCTCTGTTAGTCATTTTTTCTGTCAAAGTTACTCTTCCTACTTCTGACCCCTGGTATAAGTCTATGCTGCAGGGTCCCTAAATATTCTAGACGCTATCCATGTTGATCTGTAGCAAAAAATATACTTTTCTGTCGTATTAAAACTTCTATCGTTGCCGAGTCTCCAGACGATTGAAAAATTGTTGTACCCTCTGAGCAGCGTAAACATCTGATATCCATTCACGAAACTGCTACTTCTGGCCACTATCGTGTCACCAAAGGTTCTGCTTATCTCCTCCAAACTTACTACTGCCCTGTCTTAGAACTGACGTCGCTCGTTATATCCGACGTTGTCTTGTTTGTGCTGCTCACAACGTTTGGCCTTTTACTCCCAGAGTCAAACTCTCCTATCCCTGACAACTCATATCCAGTAATATCGTAGGTCTCACCCTGTTCTATCAAAGGTTATTCTTACGTATTTGTAGTTGCCGACTACTTTACTAAATATCTCTTTTCTTTCCATTGCGTAGCGCCACTGCTCAGTTCGTTTCAATATCCTCGAAGAACAAGTCTTCTTACCTTTTGGTGCCTCTCCCCCCTTTCAGTGATAACGGTGTTCAATTCCACAGCTGTCAATTCACGTCCTTATGTGTACGTTTAACACGCGAATCTTTTTCACCACCCGTAATCTTCCTCAACTTAATCCTGCTAAACGCGCTAACTTGCTTCTTCAAGACTACGATTGCTTCTTATATTCGTGACAACCAGCGTCACTGGGATGTCAACCTAAAATTTTATGTACTATCCGAACATCCAAACACGAAATCACATTTACCATGTTTGGTTGAGAACACATCCTCGCCAGCAATTATTTGGGACAACTGTCCGAGATAAACAAAATGTATATTCCTGAAGGTGAAGATATTTCCCATGATCCCGAACACTTTAAAAATATCCTTTTCGATATTCTAAAGAAACGTTCCACTGCTTACCGAAAAATTCATAAGCATTGTAATCCATGCCGGGGTCCTGTTTCCTTCCAATTAGGAAATTTTGTTTGACGCAGTAATTTTGCTCTGTTCGACGCTGCACAATGATTTTAATGCCAAAATTTTTTCTAAATTTCTTGGTCTTTTTACTATCCGTAAAGTTGTTTCACCCTAGACCTATAAACTCGTCGATTCTTCTGACACAACCTTAGGTATTTGGCACGTCAAAGACCGTAAACCGCCTATCCTAACAATCCTGATATGCCTGATCTCGCTTCGTATTCTTTCTGAAAACGCAAACGTCGTCAACCCCGTTCTTAATCCTTGTGTCCCCAAATTCATATGATGACTCCTCCTCACTTCAATATTTGCGTACCAGATTTTGTGCTCGTTTCTAAATATTTTCTTGTATTTGTTTATCTTTTTCTCTCTTTGCAGTCACTCCCTATAATCATTTTCTTTTCCTTTGGCTGGGTTTGATTACTGTCAGTCCTCACACCGACTTGGTTTAATTTTCGATCTTCTTACCGTGGTATGTACTTTCTCGGTCCGCTTGAAAATGTTAGACGAGCATTTTCACAAAATACACCCTCGTTCAGATGAGAGGTAAAATGGAGGTCCCGTGTGTAAGTGTTGTCACGCACGCTAAAGATCCCTACCTTGCTTGTAACAGCAAGGGTTCGGCAAAATTCCAAATTTTCCAGGTAAAAAAAACTCGCTTTCTGGCCGATGTAGTACTTGTGGGTGGAGCATTGGAAAACCACATGCATGGTATGTACTTTCTATACATTTTTGTTTTCTTCGAAAGCTACGACTTAGTTGACTTTTTGGTCTACTTTTCTGTAATTGTCCGTTTGATACGATTCTTCGTTACCACACCAATTTTTTTTATCCGGCGTTCATGAGGCCTTACAGTTATTGATTCGTTTTGGCTTTTACGGTTGGTTGTTTTCCTCGTTTCGTTTCTTACTTTCTTGCTTTTCGCGAGAAACCAATTATTTTGCGGAGGTTTGAAAAATTTGCTGTTTCGTTATTAGAGATATACGTGCTTCGAACACTTTTGCTATGTTGAACACGTTCCATCTTCGCCCTCGTTGATTGTTACTCTATGTTTTTCATTTACCTAGAGATTTCTAAACTTGAAATAAGATGTGTATCGAATCCGTATATTCAAATAAGTAAAAACTGAAATGGTTTTTAAATCGAGAAGGTAGTAGATTTACAAGTACGAAAGCAAAATTAGAAAATCAGGGTAAAAAGTATAAAAAGGAGCAAAGCAAATACGCTCACAGTGCGGACAAAAATAAACTTCTATTAGATTACAGAACAGAACCCAAGAGAACGAAAGAAACGAAATCTATCCGGTTCGAAGTGCCGAAGTACCGGACAAGAAAAAATTAGGCAATCAGCTTTGCTAGTCTTTTATTTAATTCGCAAGTCCGAATGTTTATGCTATACTTTCTGATTCCATATTTATGTATGTGTTTTTGATGATCAAGCTTTTCTTGAATGTTGCTATTTTAAAATATAGTTAAAAATCACTTTTGTGACTATACTTTCGAATGTTGATTTTTTAATGAAATGTCATACAAATACGTTCTTAAAATTTTTCTTATAGTGCTTCGTGTTTGTCATGCATAAAATGAGTAATTTAAAGGAAAATTGGTACTATTGTTTTTTACGGCGGTATGGTTTATAAACTGGAAACCCAACCAGGCAGTTGGTAAGAAATGCCTATATGCTGTTGTCAAGTGAATTCACAAGTTGAGTTACGATACCATTAAAGTATACACGCAGTTTGTTATTAATGTTTTGATATAGTGCTTAAAAATGTCAGTTGCTGACCGATTTTAAATATTTGTATTTGGTTTTAATTATAATGTTTCGTGTTTCCTTTGGGTGTAACTGTTGGTTACCGTTGGAAAGTTACTAACACCCTTCACAGCCTGCGTGAGGGAACATTAGATCATGGTGACCAACAGCTGTTTACTTGACCCCTTATGATATGTAGATTGCCTACATTCTAGAAATGTTAAGAGCTTTGATGAGTAGACGTGGACTATTTTATTCTGTAAGATTTGATCAATATCTAAGGGGTGTACAAAAGAGTAGTTCCTTTATTTACAAAATACTCTTCAGCTTGATTGTTACTAGATATAATTGATATTTAATGTTAGTACGTGGGAAGTGAAGAACTCAGACGTCAGAAATCAGACATTTAATGTTTACTTTGCCATTTAATTTCATAAACGTTACTTATTGGAGCTATATCTTAAATGTTTTTGTATTTAATTGTAATTACAGGTACAAAAGTTTACAAAAGGAGAATTGGTTCGTGGATTCTGTAATTTCGTTCTTTAGACCCCATCCTTTGGCTGTGTTAGCGTATCATTCGTTTTCTTTCCTTCCCTTTTCTTCTTTGTTACCCCGTAATTCGGGCGAGTTCACTCCTTATTAGCGATTTTGTTCTTTTTTTCCCGCATGCTCGTTTTAAGGATAACAAATGGGTAGACTGAATTTTTAAAATGTTGTCTTGAAAGCAACAATAATGTTCCTTACAGAAGAAAGCATCCTTAAAAAATAATAAATGGACAATATCTTGGCTGCCTAGGGCATTTTCAATACTTCAGCCAGTTGTTACGCACATAGACGTAAATACCAGGCTAACTACCAAACGCGGAGAGGGGGGGGATTCGCCTACATACCAAAAAAACAAAAAAAGCACGTCGCCTACGATTATCTATTAACCCAAAAAATAAATTAAATTTTCTTGATTCACATGAACAAAGAAAAGTATTAAATTTAAGTTATATTGTAAACAATAAATTTTATAATGGATCTACGAAGTTCGCATTTCGTAGCTAACTTGTAATAAAACTCATAGGAAAAAAGTAATGCTTAGATTTTCTCAATAGCAAGTGTGTTAAATTAAAGTATTAAATGTAGAACAAGTTGTAGTAACAATTAAGGAAATATAACCAAAAGCACTAGCGAAGCTAGCTTTTAAACATGTATGTTAAACTGGTTTTACAACATCAACCTTACATGTGATTTTCCAATGCTCCACTCAAAGGTACTACATTGGCCAGAAAGCGAGTTTTTTAACCTAGAAAATTTGGAATTTTGCCGAACCCTTGCTGTTCCAAGCAAGGTAGGGATCTTACACGTGCGTGCAACACTCACACACAAGACCTCCATTTTACCTCTCATCCGAATGAGGGTGTATTTTTTGTGAAAAATGCTCGCCTAACATTTTTCAAGCGGACCGTGCCGGGATCACAACATCAACCGCTGATAAATAATAATCCTCGATGTGCTTAAGAGAAAACGAGTCACATACTTCGATGCGTCGGGATGCTTATCTTGCAACCCGTCGGGGGGTGAGTCAGCATAGCAACGCCACGATAGTCAGGATCCATTCACCCTGCCACCGTATTTGCAGCAGCGGTCTACAGGCAAAAGCAGTTGGTCTACGTCAAAGAAAAGTCGGGCCTACATAAAGAGAGAACCAATTTGGTCTCCAGCTGAAAGCTGAAAAGAGAATCTGATTAGGATGGGTAAGCGCGGAAAGACTCACCGATACAGGCAAGATACTTCCTACTTGTCAAACAAAAAAAACGCGCATCGCACTTGAAGTACTAGGACGAGTAATGTTGAAAATATTTCAATGTACAAGCTGCTGAATCAAATTAAAAATTGGTTCAAATAACATGAGTTCGAACTGCAATCCTCGCGTTATTAAAGCGCGATTAGCAAACTGGAAAACACGCTATCAAATAATAGTAGGATCCATTATTTTGGCAAGTCTTTGGATGGGAAACACAAGAGAAAGCAATTAGACGTTATCGGAATGTTTAACAAATTAACGGATACCTAAAACAAGGTATTGACTATTTAATTTATCCAATAATTTTTCGTTTTAAAAGCAAAGTGGATTTGAGTTAAAATTTTGTTAAAGCGGGCTTATTCTGAACAGGTACACTATATAGGGTATTGTAAAAATAGAAATGGAGTTTCTTCAAACGGGTAATGACTAACAGAAAAAAATGTGTTACGGTATTCCGCGCAAACATGAAAGAAAACAGTAAAAGTAAGTAAAGAAATCGTCTACACCGAATACCGCAACAAAATGAGGATAGAATGGTGGAATTTGGGCTAGCCCAAAAACGTCGGAGAGGGGCCTGAGTGAAATAGAAAGAACACATTGGAAACCTCTGTAAAACTATATTGTTAACGTCAAAGGATTTTCAGACAAAGGAAAACAATCTTATTACTTTGTAACATCTTAACAGCTGCAGAATACCAGATAACAAGTTCATTGTAAGCAGATGTAGGCAGGTGGTAAGTGGTTTATCTTTACAAGAAAGCTGCGCATTTACATGCAGTTTTTAATTAAAATACAATCACTGTAGGTGCTAGAAAATATTGCAACTACTTTGTAACGTAAAGTTTCCTAAGCAGCTGTTTGATTTTATAAGGCAAACTTTTGTATACAGTAATTACTCGAGAAATTTTATAAAATAACACTAATTCAAATTGCGGTAAATCGAGCTTGTTGAGCAATTTTTGGGTGTTTTAAAAATGAATGCAGAAAAAATTAATTTCAGGGTTTTGAACGTAACAAAGGGTATTAATTTATGTTGAAAAATACGCGTAACACAGTTCACTCTCATCTATACACGTACGGGTACACGATACAAAAAGAATTAGAACATGAAACAACACCCAAAAAGTTACAGCGCCTGTTTAGAAAAAAATCTAAATTACGTAAGTTGATATAAACAAATATTTAAAAACTGCCAGAAAATTTCTATTGGTAAAAACTTTTTTTTGTAATTTTATTTAACTTATAGAACCGCGATTGTTTATAATACGATATTAATTGATAACACTACAAAGGATTTCAGCATCTAACAACCTAATTACAACGTTACATGGACTTCTATATATGCAAAAGTTCCAAAAGTTTAATAAGCTGGAAATACTGCCAATCAAGCTTCTAATTAACTAATACCAACCTGTTCCGATAAGTTTGTTTGTTGGTATAATTATTTTCTAAAATACCCAAGCTTTGATGTGAAACCTAAAGGCTAAGATTGTGGTTGGTACCGGGTATAGAATGCCTCAGGGTTTGCCTAATTAATATTCCTGAATGCTGTGTTTATGATATATACATTTCCCAGAAGACCCGCAAGTGAATTATTGCATTGTTAGCGCAGCGTTAGTAATATACTCAATATTGTACACGAGTTCGGGAAGAGATAAGTTCGAATCCAACACTAAACGCTTTCATACTCGACAGACAATTTTGAGTTACTATAATTGTTCCCCAACAAAGTGAATGCATATTAAGTTATACGAATAGATTTGTAGCTCTAGCTCTAGAAACGATGGGTAGATTTCTGTCAAGAGGGTGAGACATTGCTTTACCTTGACTTAAAGACACAGATGAAAAAATTCTTTAGTAATTTGTTTTTCTTAAAACTAGATAAGTATCATTTAGACTAGGCGTTCGCAATCTTTTTTACCACGAGTTAATGTCAACTCAAATGTGTGTATAAAGAAGACGTTTCGGCTCAGTGGTATTTTGGTGGGTGTATGATAAGATAACTTTTATTAAGATAATAATGTAAGGAATTCTCTTTAATTCTACTTCGGCCTTTATTTCCAATAAATACAAGTCCAATAATTATTCTGCACATCACAAATATTCACATTCATGTTTACATTAACACTAACCTAATCACTATTTTTAGTCACTAATTTAATCTCCTAAATACTCTGTTGTATCACTAACCTAATTGATAATTCAATTATCTAACATATTCATTTCAAGTAAGCGAATGTACCTTTTCATTAATTTATGTACAATGAACGTTTATTAAGACAGAATTCAAACTAAGCTGATCTATCGCAACGGCGTTCCCTCTTATATACAACAACCTTAGGTTTAAGAGAAACAGAAAAATCAAAAAAGGTGAGTTATCAAACTTTCAAGAACAACCCCTGTCGTATTACAATATTAATTATCCATTCTTATCGCTAAACAGATATGATAATATTACAATTGTATTTTGATACCTATGAATGATCCTTTCTTATCGCTGAAACTAAATTTTTTCTTTATTTAATTTAATTATGTCCTGACGTTGGGCATCAGTGTGACATATTAAATTTCTTTAAATGGGGAGTGAGTCAATTAGTGAACAAAACCTCGGTGGACCCACGGGCTTTACTATATTCGCGGCTTAGTCTGGGAATTACCCCAAGGGTAAGCAATGAGATTGGGCGTGGATATAGGGTAGGCTCGACTACAAACGGGAACAAAAAAAGGAAATGAGCGCCACTGCATCTATATAGACAATAAATAAAACTAAAGTATCCTACAGGAAGACGCAGAAACCTATAGGATATAATGATTATCAAAAAGCATACAAATTAAAATAAGCAATACCTCTGAAACCTTTTGGACCTCTGCTCCAGCTTCTGCGATGTCAGACCTGCAAGAAAATGTCACACAAAAAATTAAATATAAGACACTGTTTGTGTCTTACGACAACAAAATATTTCGGTATTGACTATTTAATTTATCCAATAATTTTTCGTTTTAAAAGCAAAGTGGATTTGAGTTAAAATTTTGTTAAAGCGGGCTTATTCTGAACAGGTACACTATATAGGGTATTGTAAAAATAGAAATGGAGTTTCTTCAAACGGGTAATGACTAACAGAAAAAAATGTGTTACGGTATTCCGCGCAAACATGAAAGAAAACAGTAAAAGTAAGTAAAGAAATCGTCTACACCGAATACCGCAACTAAATGAGGATAGAATGGTGGAATTTGGGCTAGCCCAAAAACGTCGGAGAGGGGCCTGAGTGAAATAGAAAGAACACATTGGAAACCTCTGTAAAACTATATTGTTAACGTCCAATCTCGTATAACTATTTACAAAACAATAAAATCCAATAAGTTGCGTAATCGTTTGTTACGTGCTGGTAAACAAAGCATCATAACATAAGCATATAAAATTAAGCATAAACTGTACAGTAAATCTAGAAAAAGAAGTATACCTAAATTATATACATGTACATGCTGCTTTCTGAAGTGCACCTCCTCAAGAAATAGTATAACATTAAAATTAGACACCCTAACTTAAATTAATCAAATATTAACTACTTTTAAATTAAAAGACAAAAGAAACAGTAAAACGGACTATACCACAAACTTTGAATAATTAATTTTTAATTTGAAAAATGATTATTACATCGTCGCTTGTGCATTGTGAATGTGTTTGGTAACGTGGTGTTGGTAATTTATTGGATATTCATGAGTAACAGCAAATAAAATGTCTATCCTCCACATCAGCATAAAAGAATTACGAAAATAGAGAACTGTACCTTGAACTAGTTGGCTTTGTATCATGTTGTAGATGGAAAAATGCGACTGCATTTCTTTATTGGCTGCATGCTGGAACCACCAACTTTACTTATACTAAGAAAGCACTTTTAGTAGCGCGACTTTATAACATGTATCTTTGGTAAGAAGGTGTGGTATTCAATCTTCTCTTTCAAAGCACGGTTATAAGGACAGGATCATGTATGGAGGTAGGATATTTGGCTTTCACAGATATCGCCGAAGAATCATGTGCAGAATTCCCAGACAACAGCTGCCAAAATACAAACTGTAACAGCTTGCCAACAAGCAGATAACGCAACTATCAAAGGATTTTCAGACAAAGGAAAACAATCTTATTACTTTGTAACATCTTAACAGCTGCAGAATACCAGATAACAAGTTCATTGTAAGCAGATGTAGGCAGGTGGTAAGTGGTTTATCTTTTACAAGAAAGCTGCGCATTTACATGCAGTTTTTAATTAAAATACAATCACTGTAGGTGCTAGAAAATATTGCAACTACTTTGTAACGTAAAGTTTCCTAAGCAGCTGTTTGATTTTATAAGGCAAACTTTTGTATACAGTAATTACTCGAGAAATTTTATAAAATAACACTAATTCAAATTGCGGTAAATCGAGCTTGTTGAGCAATTTTTGGGTGTTTTAAAAATGAATGCAGAAAAAATTAATTTCAGGGTTTTGAACGTAACAAAGGGGTATTAATTTATGTTGAAAAATACGCGTAACACAGTTCACTCTCATCTATACACGTACGGGTACACGATACAAAAAGAATTAGAACATGAAACAACACCCAAAAAGTTACAGCGCCTGTTTAGAAAAAATCTAAATTACGTAAGTTGATATAAACAAATATTTAAAAACTGCCAGAAAATTTCTATTGGTAAAACTTTTTTGTAATTTTATTTAACTTATAGAACCGCGATTGTTTATAATACGATATTAATTGATAACACTACAAAGGATTTCAGCATCTAACAACCTAATTACAACGTTACATGGACTTCTATATATGCAAAAGTTCCAAAAGTTTAATAAGCTGGAAATACTGCCAATCAAGCTTCTAATTAACTAATACCAACTTGTTCCGATAAGTTTGTTTGTTGGTATAATTATTTTCTAAAATACCCAAGCTTTGATGTGAAACCTAAAGGCTAAGATTGTGGTTGGTACCGGGTATAGAATGCCTCAGGGTTTGCCTAATTAATATTCCTGAATGCTGTGTTTATGATATATACATTTCCCAGAAGACCCGCAAGTGAATTATTGCATTGTTAGCGCAGCGTTAGTAATATACTCAATATTGTACACGAGTTCGGGGAAGAGATAAGTTCGAATCCAACACTAAACGCTTTCATACTCGACAGACAATTTTTGAGTTACTATAATTGTTCCCCAACAAAGTGAATGCATATTAAGTTATACGAATAGATTTGTAGCTCTAGCTCTAGAAACGATGGGTAGATTTCTGTCAAGAGGGTGAGACATTGCTTTACCTTGACTTAAAGACACAGATGAAAAAAATTCTTTAGTAATTTGTTTTTTCTTAAAACTAGATAAGTATCATTTAGACTAGGCGTTCGCAATCTTTTTTACCACGAGTTAATGTCAACTCAAATGTGTGTATAAAGAAGACGTTTCGGCTCAGTGGTATTTTGGTGGGTGAATGATAAGATAACTTTTATTAAGATAATAATGTAAGGAATTCTCTTTAATTCTACTTCGGCCTTTATTTCCAATAAATACAAGTCCAATAATTATTCTGCACATCACAAATATTCACATTCATGTTTACATTAACACTAACCTAATCACTATTTTTAGTCACTAATTTAATCTCCTAAATACTCTGTTGTATCACTAACCTAATTGATAATTCAATTATCTAACATATTCATTTCAAGTAAGCGAATGTACCTTTTCATTAATTTATGTACAATGAACGTTTATTAAGACAGAATTCAAACTAAGCTGATCTATCGCAACGGCGTTCCCTCTTATATACAACAACCTTAGGTTTAAGAGAAACAGAAAAATCAAAAAAAGGTGAGTTATCAAACTTTCAAGAACAACCCCTGTCGTATTACAATATTAATTATCCATTCTTATCGCTAAACAGATATGATAATATTACAATTGTATTTTGATACCTATGAATCATCCTTTCTTATCGCTACGAGATACGAGACACCTTTAGTAAAAACCACATAAACATAATTTCGAGATCAATATTAACTACTGATATACTGCCCTTCTTCTTAAAACCGTTTTGTCACAGAACATTTTGCGCGTAGGAAGCTGGATGTTTCTGTGACAATAAGAACAATCGGAGCCATTCTTACATTTCTCATATTGAGGGTTGTAGCACTCGACACTCTAATAGCAGAAACCGTCCCATGTGGATTAAACCCTGCTACGTACTTCGACGTAGTCGGACGAACACTACATGAATGACCGAGTTCAATCGACGAGTAGGCGGAGTTTTATAATTACCAAAAATAAAGAGAAGGCCTGCGATAAATAAAAGAAATCAACACTGCTTAATTACCCTAAATGACATTTTGGAAGGACATAACAGCGTGGTATGCCCACAAACAAAAAAAATCAATAACTACAATGTACATCTATCAGAAAAAAAAGAATCACTGGTTAAAATGGCGAGCTGCAGTTTTTATATCACTACAAATCTTAATTAGCAACAAAAAAAATTTAACTCTAAAAACAACAGCTCTAAATCATCATCGTAATCTTAAAGTTATATACATAAAATTCAATATATAAGATTGTCTCAAAAAAACAATTCTTAAATAATAGAATATTTATCTTAATTAACCCAAATTTACAATTTCAAAAACAACTGTTTGAAATCACCATCGTAAACATCCAATTAAATATATAAAATTGTCCTAAAAAAAAACATCCGGCAATAATAGAATATTACCAACACATATCCCCTCACCGAAAATAATCATTTTACAACTACAAAGTTTAGTCATTCAAAACAAAAAGCAATACCTCAATATCACGTCCATAATTACTAAAATAGTTCAGTAATTTTCGTATATACGAACCAATCTTGTAAATGCATGAGCCACGCGTCCACGGTGCTGGATTTATCACACCCTCCTAGGGTCAAAGCGGAACAGATGGACCTGCGACCACGCAACCTATGCATTCTTCCACACCAAGAGGAGCGACAATTCAACAGAACGTTATGTCCATCGGATGAAGCTATAATAAGTACAGTTAACAATTAGACCCTTTACGAAGAAAAGTACATGCTTTTAACAATAAACGTACCCACCACACAGTGGTGTGTGCACGAAGAGTTTACAGCGAATGGAAACGACAATTATGCTTGATCGTATATAGAAAAGAAAATGAATATTAATTCGTTTAATAGCACCAATTCATATCCATGCCGGCGTTATCAAATATACCAAAAGCGTAATTATTGTAAAAAGGTAAAATATACCGAGTGTTGGAGGATTGTGGCAGAATCTACGTAAATGAATAATGAAAGAAAAAGGATACGGATTAGTTCCTTGTCGGAAAGTGAACGTAACAACCCGCATACCAAGATTTGAACCCCACTCTTCTAGAATAGTACCTCCAGCATGTTTTGAACTACCCTCATTCCAATCTGTCGCGTCCACAACTAATCTTCAGCTTGACCAACTGCTTATCCCCAAACTCTAAATATGGTTCTTAAGATCTTCTAATACTCTCTGCAAGTCCTGGTAAACTGGGTTTACCACAGGGCGTTGCTTAATCACTAGTTAATAAATGCGACGACATCCATCTCTAAGGTGTAGGGTTTTGCCCACCTCTGGTTGTTGTTGGCGAAGCTGATGCAGGTCACCAAATTTATTTTTGAACCCCGAAGCAATTCCTCGGGTCATATTTTCATCCACCGCTACGCAATGTGCAAGAAAGTATTTTGATGGCACATCAAGATCTTTGTTGACCTTTTCAGTAATCCCAAACTTTTACCGGTACCACTGTACACGGACATTTGAAATAAATTAGGAGTTTTTATAGCAAAAATCGCGTAAATCAAGAAAAAAATCGCGTATAACCAGCAAACAAATTTCGAAAATTTATGTAGTTTAGTTTACGTATAATAAAATAACGACGCCAAAACTAAAACCTATGCCCTTTTTGAATTAAATGAATAACTGTAATTTTTGCGATAATATTAAATAAAATATTCTAAATTTTAAGCGCACCTGTACTTAAATTATATTTAAATCGAACTTTATGTAACCGTGTGTAAGGTTTGTGCGTGTGCGTGTGTGTGTGTGTGTGCGCGCGTGCGCTTGCGCTTGAGAGCATGTGTTATGTGTGTATGTGTGTGGATGAGGTTGGGTGTGTGTTTGTGTGTGTGTAGTGTTGATATCCGTGTTACGTTCCCCTTCTAGGGCCAGTACCATCGGCAGCCAAAAATCCCAGTCGTCAAGGAAGAAAGCTTAACGCATATTGCCTTATCAGTCCGAACCATCGTCAGCCGCAAATCCAGATGTTGAAAAGGCAATGTAAGCGTGTGAATAGGCATTTGAGTTTGTAAGGTGTGTCTGTGAGTGTATGTGTGTGCGCGGGATTGAGAGCGTATAAAAGAGCGTATAAAAACTAGGTTCTTTGAAAGAAAAGGATTTAGTTGTTGGATTATGTGCCTCAGGTATGTGTAAGTTTGGTTCTTAAAATTTAGCGTTAGTAAAAAAATATTCCCCTGTTCTACCACTTAACATTAACTTATACTACTACTGTTAGTCTCTGTCCGGGTAATTTTGTTTGTGTCCTTTGTCCGTCAAGATAACGTTGGTGGATGAGTGCCCTACATGTGATTCTCCAATACTACACCCAAAGGTACTACATTCGCCAGGAAGCGAATTTTTTTTACCTGCAAAATTTTGAATTTTGCCGAACCCTTGTTGTTCCAAGCAAGGTAGGAAACTTTAACGTGCGTGACATCACTCACACACGAGACCTCCATTTTACCTCTCATCCGAACGAAGGCGTATTTTTGTAAAAAGTGCTCGCCTAACATTTCTCAACCCTGGACCTTGGGCATAGTAGTCACACACATACCAACTACATCACGGAGCCGCCCGGGGTGGACGAGTGCTGTGGTTTCTTGTGCGAACGCATTTAAATGTGGAAAAAGGATTTCCTTCCAAATCATCGCATGTAGGGTAGTGTTGAATGTTTATCTATGTGCGTGAAGGTACACGGTTGTAAGTCATTACACTCGAATACTAGATGTTCCGATGTTCCCATTTCTCTGCACGTGTATATGTTGTCAACTAAATTCATGCGTTCTCTGTATGTTGGATAGCGTCCAGGGCCAGTTAGGTAATAAATAAATCCTTGACTGGGCACCAGGGATTTGACTTTTAGGCAGTCTTTGATATTTGGGATCATTGCATATGCCCTTCTACCGGTTGTGCTTTGATCCCAACGTGTCTGTCATTCTGCAAATGTGTAGTTCTTTATTTCCGTCTTAGTTGTAGGCCGCTGGTTTGTGTTTAAGATGCGTTGTAGTCATTGGGGAGTCATTGTGTGTAAGATAGTACATTGCAGCTCGCTGTTTCATTACTAGGACCAACGGCATAGTTCCCACCATTACATAAAGTGCATCATGTGCGAGAGTCCCATAAGCCCCCGTCAGTCGTAGTAAAACACTTCGTTGTGTACTGGTACTTTTTGTCTAGGTTTGATATGTTTCACGTCAGCAGGGTGCCAGAAAGCAAGGAGCGTTGATGCCGGGCAAAACAACGTACGCTGCAACAGCTGCCGGGGCTACACCGACGTTTGTTGTTCGGATCGACGCCAAGCCAGAAGAAGAGGACGCCATGTTAACATTGAAGAAGAAGGTCGATCCCGCTCGAGATGGGTTTATGGTGGTTCGAGCTTCAAGGACTCGCAGAGGGGGTGTGTGGTCGAGTGGGCTGGTCAAAAAGATGTGAAGAAGCAGCATTCCAAAATCGGAGGGAACTGCAAGAAGCTCGTAGCAAAAACCACAAGAAGAGGCGTCCAAGGGTCGTTCTCCCGCGGGTCAAAACGGGGATGAAGGCAAAAGAGTTTGCTCGGTTAATAGCAAACCGGAATCTTCGTTTCAAAGATTAGAAGCAACAAAACCACCTGAGAGACGAGTTTAGGTTTGGGGGACAGAGCCCTAAGAATTCCTTCGACAACGTTGTTTTTGAATTGACCCCCGCACTTCGAGGGCGCATATTAGATTATGCTATTAACCTCAGGTGGCAAAGAGTATAGATCGGGGGCATCTTTTTGATGACGCAGTGCTAAGAGTACCCCTGCAATCGATAAGGTGCAGGGATAAAGTAATAAGGTGCAGTAACTGTGCTGAAGTCCGCCATGAATTCAAGCATTGCCGGAAGGCAGTCTCCCGCTGTGTGGTTTGCGCCAGGGTAAACGAAAGAACAAGCGGTAACGCTAAGTCTAGCAAATGTACTACGATGCTACGTTTGAAGAATGTAATCACACACAACATTGACTATAGATTGTGAAGACCAAATAAAATCTTAAAGAAGTGGAAAGATTAAATTCGCGCAATTAAATCTCGGATCACAAATAATTTCCTATAATTATTCAACGAGAACAAGATCGGCATCGGGCTTACACAGGAACTGCACCTGATTAGTCGTAAAATAACTGGGGGGCTATAGTCGTATTAAACACAGATAGCGAACGACCACGCAGCGGGATAATTATAAATAATATGATGTGCGCAGGAATAACACTAAATAATTTGTCGAACAAGTTTTAACGACGGCCGAAATAAAAACAAGGTTAAATACTTTTTACGTAATTAGCGCGTACCTTCCGTCGGTCGACTCTCGGCAAGAAAACCCCCAAACCGAGGAGTTGATAAATCAAATCGAGAATATTATTCGTGAAATTGGCAGAAATAAAAAACTCGCCATCATAGGGTAACCCAATCGAAGACGATAGAGGCTCTTAGGACGCTGATTTTTTGACAGAATGGAATTTTAGCGTGATCAATAACAATGATTAATCTACGCGCATAGGTGCATAGGAACAGCAGTTTTACAGATGTTACTACAACCTCGCACGAGAGGGTGGAGATTATTTGTAATTGGGAACTAAGGTTGGACGAGGTAACGCTCTCTGAGCATAAATTATTAACGTGGGATTCTGATGTCAAAACAAGCGTAAAGAGCAAACAACTATGTTTCCGCGGTTCTGCAATAAAAAAGCAAGTTAGGAGCGGTTTAAACAAAATTTTAACGAAAGCATCTACTCTGAATGCTGTGGGAAATATGAACATGTCGGCAGATATTCAAGGAGAATAGCGCACACGGCACTTGGATTTTGAGATTTGAAGTTTTAGTAGGATTGGTCGCATGACAGCATTTGAGGAAATGACAGAGCAAATAAACTGACCAACGAGACCGCAATAAGGGAGTTCCATACATCGTTTTCATCAGTACCTAGGTTGCTAATTAATAAAAAGCTGCGAGAAAAGTAAATCCAACAGTTGAAGTAGAGTAGAACAACGCTGCATGGGCAGTTGACACACAAATTTATACCGAGCATAGAAGCTAGAGATAAGATGGAGATGAAGTTCGATCACAAGATGTTGCAGCTAGTAACAGGGCACCGGGCACTGAAAGCCTACCTGCAAAGATTCAGATTGACCCAGAACGACCGAGAATTAACAGACAGGAAGCTAGCTGTCGAGAGGAATGGAATGAAATGGAGTGACTCAAGAGCTTAAAAGAGGTCCAGGGCGTGGCTAGCCAGAGAACATTTTGGACATCCATTACGATTGCAATAAACTAAACTGACAGCTAATTAAAATAAGAAACGCGAAATTACAGTTAATTATTCCATCATTTGATGAGTCAGACTTGCTGGAATATGATGGAAGTATTCGAGAACATGTGACGTATTGACATGTTATTATATAAAAGCCGGAAAATAATTAGGTAAATTTATTCCTAGATTAGTTACTGAATCGCTGTTTATGGAGCGCACTTACGATGTATTTATTGCTCCAATCAAAATTATAATTTAACTTGGTGCAGGGTCACTTCGATATTTTAATTTATTAAAACAAAGATACTTACTAATACTGATAAAGTGAACTTCGACAAACAAAGATTTATTTAAAATGGAAATATAAAATGGAACCAGGAATTTTGCGATGCAGTTGTGTAAAATTATTTCTAAATGGAAGCGATCTTAAGATGGCAATTATAAGCAAGTACATGTTATAATGGAGACATAAATACCAGTGAAAATTTGGCAATCCAAAATGCAAATATAACATTGTTTAAACCCTTAGAGAGAAATTTGTGCTGTTATTAAGTAAATTAAGCTAGTATACGATTGTGAGTGGATAACTTCTTGTAGATATTTACTGAAGGGTTTTTTCTAAGGGTCACTTTTAAATTACTCGTAGAAGGGTTAAACAAGAGTATTTAAATTATCCACGTTGCCCTTAATATTTTGTGAATTAGAAAAGAAATGTTCTGAGATTACTAATCACTAACTAGCACTGTGTGAATGCTGTATTAATATTTCGTAGCCTATTTAGACTAAGTTGCGAAATTGCACGCATAAGTTTTTATGACTGACAAAAATGAAGGATCTACAACTCCTCTACATTAGTCTCTAATAAACTAATCTTAAACGATGATTATTACTCATTAACCTTTCTTATGATTAATATGTACAACAGTCACCTTCTCACAACACATATTCTAAGTCATCCTCTAATTTAGTCTTTTTAAACATACTTAAATATAGGATTATCACTCGTTCATAGTTTCCTAATTAAACTTGCTTCATAATTAATATGTACACCAATTACCTTTAGAAGTCATCTAATTTAATATCATTTCCCTTAAAAAATCTGTGTTAAACGTAATTGAATTCAGTATGGTTTACTTTACCTTGTGTAATGAGCAATCCTGTGCGTAAGTTTGTCAGAAACAACCCCTAAAATTAAATTAAATTTTCTTGTTTACAAAAATTCTTATCTAACATATGTCGTTTTATAAACCACTTAATTTTAAAAATAAAATTTCTTAATTTTTACCGTTAAGCATCTTTTCGTTAATTTTAACTTACTTACGTTGATTCTTTCAATACATAATAATTTCCAATCAATGTTCCATCCTGTATTAAACTGTTTTTAAAAATCCACCTTTCATACAAATAGATATATTCCAAAAACCATACGTACACTAATCTTCCATTTAATTTTGTTATCTTTAAGTAACTTCTCTCCTACAATACTTTTAATTTGTTTTAAATACACATTCCAGTATATTTTTAAATATTTGTTTGCTGTCTAATATTTTTTCATTTTTGTATACGAACTTATTTACGTATATTGTATGCTACAAAGATCAGCGTGCTCTCACTTTGACGTTTTAATCAATACAGATCTATTGGCTTTCGGCATTTGATTTAAATATTCCAAACTCTCTTGACAATCGCCTTCCATATATTTATCTCAGGACTCCAGCATATTCTAGAATCTGAGATCATTAAACAAGCTTTTCATTATGCTATCTGATTTCAGGGTCTAAATCTTTCTATACTAAATTAGTACGCTTGTCAATTAGAAACACATTCTTTTGTTATTAAATCAAAAATAGGATTTCTTTTAAAATATTTATGCACACAACTTTCACGTTATTACAAATGATTGAGTAGCTAAATGCATTTCAACCTAAATTCATATAAACACGAACCTTTAATTATTTACTATGAATAAAACTCTTTTAATAATCACGCGATTATGCGTCGAACGCAGTTAACACCTATATACAGTATATTTTACCGATTTATTCTTTTACAAATAAATGTATATGTAAATTTGGTCCTTTTTCAAATTGTCTCGAATTTATGGAGTAAAATCTTTAGTATACGCTTATGATATTGCTATGACCTTGAATCACATTTATATATATATATATATATATATATATATATAAGTAAGATGTATCTGTAAACGAACTCTTATGAAAATAATAAGAGCCATTGACAAATACAAATCGGGCTGGTAGTTATATAGCCATTAACAAAACATTAGCTTTATTACTTCATAGAGGAGGAAACATCCACTGACCAATGGTTTCGGCTAGTTAGCCTCTGATTGACTTTGTTTGAATATTAGGATACATTTCGTTCGAAATAAGTTAGTGGTTTAGTTTAAAACATTTATTATACTTGACGTTTCGGAAAATTTGTTTCCTTAATCATAAGTTAATGTGTTTTTTATAGAAAACCTGTTTTCACATGTAACCTGACGTGACGTGACGTGAAATGAAGTTACATGTCAAAACAGGTTTTCTATAAAAAAAACACATTAACTTATGATTAAGGAAACAAATTTTCCGAAACGTCAATAAATGTTTTAAACTAAACCACTAACTTATTTCGAACGAAATATATCCCAATATTCAAACAAAGTCAATTAGTGTATAACAAATACGTTCGTAAGCAAGATCAACTATATATATATTGCCGTGTTTGCCTTCTGGAATCTTAGTAAATTCGAAAATTAATTTATATAAAAATCGAAAATTTCTCCAAAAATAAAAAAAATTAAAAAAAACTTCTTACCTAGATTCCTCTCTTTATATTCTTAATACTTCTTCAGTTCCCAGGCTAGTTCAGTTGGGCCTCCTCTTGGATACCTAGATTCACCATTATGCTCTGCATCGTTCACGCACACTCTCAATAAAACCACAAAATTCAACAATCATACAATATTTATTTTTCACTATTACAAATAAAAATCCATTATTATCCACATTTTAGTGATCAAGTTATACCTCTACAAATCCTAATTTTGTAATGTCCTGTATTTTAATTTAAATTATCAAACACATAGAATGTACCCGGAGTAAATGGGCGCTGAATAATATCTTATTTTTCTTTCTTTATGTATAATTGGTTTTAAATTAGTAAACTCTGGAGTATGGTGAGCTCATGATAACCCAGTTAATTATGAATAATATATGCTTTTTACTTTGCATACGCTGACTGCAACAAAAAAAAACCCATGTACTCGTCACAATAAAATTTGTAAATTCCTGATGGAACGTTAATAAGCTTTATATATCTTTAGATTTCTATTTAAATACCATAATACAGTTAGTTATACTTATTATTTTAAATACGCAAAATAATGCACAATACCTTCAAAATTCACTTTCACACGTCACACAATATTCATAGTTTCATAGTTTATAACAACAACAATGTTAAAGCGTTACCTGAAATTTCTAGAAGATCTCTACTCCGTTGACGAAGCTGTAAACTTGGTTCGCTCTGCTCTGCTGGCCGCATCTAGCTATTTGTAGAAGAACATTATTTATGTTATGCTGCATGCGCTGCCTTCATGGTGCATCCCATTTCCAAATTCAAATTAATTACATTTCTTTTAGTTAAATTTAATTTGATTTACGTTTAATTATTTCACGTCACTTCACGAGCTTGTTTAAGATCAATGTTGTACCTCAAATTAACCTTTAGACTCGCCACTTATTCGCGCATCAAATTATGAGGCCAACACTGTATTACTTAATTTAAAATTATTTATACTTACAAACTCGTATTTGAAGCGATGTAAATACTATTAGAACGAAGTTAAAAGAGAGAGAGCCGTGTTAATTCGTCGAGTATTTATATGCTTCGACTGTAACCTCTCTGGACACTCTTACCGTGAAAATCTAATTTAAAATAACACGTTCTTAAAATTTTGTTTTAACCGTTTTGAAATCCCCGAAATTTAGCGCGTTGTTACGATATTTTCCAATAAACCCGACTTCAAATATTCTCGTGCTTGTCTGTTGTACAACTAACGATATCGACCAATAGTGTATGCATTGACGCCTTAAAAATCCCGCCTATATTAACGCTATCACTTGCTTATGCATATCATATGTTTCCTTCTAACCTTGTTTGAGTGATAGAGAATCGATATTACTGTCCGCGTTCTACACCTCCATGTGGACCAAATTACGTGCTTTAGCGACTGTTGTTAACCAATATTCCTCGAAACTTGTTTGTTATCTATAAAAATAAGGGGAACTTGACATTTACAAAACCTACAGATGTTCAATTTTAACGAACGTTTTAAATAACATTTCTACGAGTTGATTTTTCAACGTATTTTATATCCAATGGCTGTTTATGTGTTAGCAACGCGCTTCACCTTGGTAGTATTGATTTTTCATGCTTTTGTGCATATTATACGTAAATAACCGTTCAATTAAACTCAATTAAATTAATAAATTAATTGCATTGGCTTCTACAATTTATTTTCTTTGCAAACCTACTAAATTTTAATCATTATTTGTAAAATTTTGTTAATACTTGTTACTTAAAAATGAACTACATGAAATAAATTTCGCACGTAATTTCTGGTTGTTTCCTCTATACAGGGTGTTTCAAATTGCTTTGTTTATAGTTAAATTTAACCTTTTAAAACCACTACAAAATATATATATATATATTTATATATATATATATATATATATATATATATTGCTGTGCTAAGGGGTTGTCTAGGGGCGTATTGAGTAGCAAAGGTCGTGTACTAACCATAAATTGCAATAGGAATCAGAAAACTGCATTATTTAGCAGAAAATTAAGTAATTCGTATATTATGTAAATAGCAGGCATTTAACACTCTGTATATAGACTATAATTAGCTTTAAGCGATGCAAGGAAGCATATCTTACAACGATAAAACGCGTATTTAGCAGAAAAATAGGTAATTCATACATTATGTAAATAGCAAGCATTCAACACTGTATAATAGACCTTTATTAATTTTAAGTAATGCAAGTAAGAATATCTTTCAACAAAAGTACGCGTATTCAGAAAAAGGATAGTACATGTAATTAAACACGCGTTAAAAAGTGTTCTAATTAGTTATTAAACAAATACGAAGATAAAAGATAAAACCTAACAAAGCTTTATGCAAGTACGCTGAAATAATAATCATTTTTGATAAGAAAACGCAGTTTCAAACACGCATAAAATAAACGAAAGTAGAATTAAAGTTACGTCATTTATTTTGTTCAATTATTCAAAAAGGCCATATCTATACAAAACAACGTATGGTCAAGATATCGATGTATCAGTAGCAAATAGATATTACACGGAAAACCAAATAAATTACATCAGAAACAACTTTGAAATGCAGGAAATACAAAGACGTGGTTGGTTGAGATATCTGTATGACTGCTTGGAAACCCAGCCCACATGTAAGTGGGAACAGCCTATATTAACACCGAGCAATGATAAGACGGGTCAGTTTAAAACTCAGGCAGGGCGAAGCTGCGTCACTGCGAAATTGAAAGTCACGCGTAATTTAATATTCAATAAAATATCAAGTGTATGTTGTAAGTAACGATAAGTGCAACGATTAAGAAGACTTCTTTAGCCGTTTAACGGCTTCGAATGTTGATGAAAATAATTCTAATTGGTGGTACATTTTTGAATACTTCGAATCTGGGATGTAATAATTCAAATGTGTCGATAGATATAATAATTCGAATGGATCGATATAATATTTCGAATTGGATGATAATAATTCGAATTGGTGGTATTTCTGAATAATTCAAGTATGCGTCGATAAGAACAATTCAAATCTGGGTCAATATAATATTACAATTCAAATCAGCGTCGACAATTATATTTTGGTACAATTCTGGTACAATTTGGAGTTGCGAGATTAAACGCACATAAAATAAAGAAGCACGAAGTAATTTATGAAAAACGAGGCGTTCAACTAAGCAGAGCAGTGATAGATGAATGAGGACAACAAAGGGGTGTTGATCCACGACCCGAACAAGCCGTAGCAGGTCAGATTTATTTAATTTTAAAATATTTTTCTATTTAAATTTCAATACTGAATTTACTCAATTTATATAAAAAGTGTAACGAAGTCGGCAACAAACATTGCATACGTTAAACTTACGTAATGTATTATAAAGAGGTCTAGCACGTTCCAGGTTTCTTTGGTAAAAAGAGGTAGTTTTTGGTGACTTTAGATTGAATTCAAAGCATATAAATTTTGGGATAAATGAAACACGTGATATTGATTAATTGAAGGGTGTATTTTTATATTTTTCAAAACTTGTAAATAATATTTCTTTTCAGTATATGAAATTAATTGACTTTGTTTTATAATTCAAACAAATAGGTAATCATAAAGGGGTGGAGAAGAGAAAAATTGATCATCGTAACGTTGTACACTCTGTACATTAAATAGGGCAAGCCGTGGCATAATGATAAAATTAGTAAGATTAAACTTGAAGTGAGAACACAGAGAGGTGGAGTTAAATAAAAACGGCATTACACCGAGTACGGCGTTATCATATCAAATATATATATATATATATATATATATATATATATATATATATATAAATTGAAAAGCGACGTAGAAAAAAAATTAATAGACCTTTCACAACCTTTAATAAGTTTTCTGTTAACTTTTAATTTTGTTTCATATCAATGAAAAGACCCCTTCGCCGCCAAATCATAGGAAATAGAATAGAATCGAAATAGAAGAGTAAGTTTTGGTAATCCAGCAGTAGGAGTGGTATGACGAAACTTGATTTAAGGTATACATTTTATATAATAGTACTGCAAAAGTAGTTTAGGTTTAAATAACCGCTTTTATTTTTATATAGTTCCTTCACAAGCACCAGGTTCAAGCTATCTTCGTTGAATATTTTGCTATAGTTTAGAATAATATCTTCAAATCAATTGTTTGCATTGTTGGTAGGTGTTTAAAAGTTTTCATGGCTGATTCATCACCTCCAGTTGAGCAGAATCATGGTGATTATTTAATTACGGCAATGATGAACGGACATACAAAAATGAAAAAAAATTGTGCATGCAATTATCTTCAACAATACAGACTTGTAAGTTCCATTAGCGTAAGTTGCACAGAAGAAGTTGCCATAAAACTGTGCTGTGAAGTTTACTTGCGTGATATGGTTAATATAGCTTGCTAGCGGAGCTAGCAGGTGTCTACTTTATAAAAAAAACTATTTGTCATATACATAAATTTTAACAGAATATAGGTGAAAGGTGTGTAATTCTTTTTTCAAAAACTCTGCGTAAAAATGTTCTCGTCTGTAAAGTATATTATCTGACTACAAATATTTTGCAAGCAATATAGAAAAGATTGCTAAACAATTTTATTCAATAAAAACAAAAAAGCTTGACAAGATTTAAGACAGAACGTGTCGCAGAAGCCTAGCTGACTGTAGAGAAGACTGTTTATGTGGCGGTGAAGGTAGGGAAAGGTATTGTGCAAACGATTCGGCTTAAAAAACCCTCGACATAAAATAACAAATATGGACTACGACCCAAAGACAAAATGTTTATTCAAATACCATGTATCATGTATCATGTGCGCGTATCCGGCATAACCCGGCGCGTGCGTCGGCGCACCCGGCACGCGACCCACCACAACTCCGACGCGCAATATTTCATGGAGATTTAAACTGTAATCCCGTAAGTTCTGCCGAATACGTACATACATTTTGAAAGTTAATTTGCCATCTTCCAATAGGTTACATAGCCTTTTAATGGATTATATACATCATCCACCATATAACAATTTCGAACAAAGTAAATATGTATTAATGCCTCTATACTTGTAGTACAATATCCTTTAGCAAAACATCTAAAAGCCTAACCTAGTCGATCACCAGAGCCTTTTACATTTGATTTTTTCAATGCTCTACCAGATGGTACTACATTGGCCAGGAACCGAGTTTTATTTCACTTGCAAATTTTGAATTTTACCGAACCATTGCTATTCGAAGTAAGGTAGGAATTTTTAACGAGAGTAAACAGAAAAAGAAAAAAATTGTAGAAAGCATTTGTATAGAGCACAGTATTGTACGGCTGTGAAACGTGGTTAGTAGGAGAAGCGGACAAAAAAATGATTGAGGTCTTTGAAATGTGATGCTACAGACGTTTGATGAAGATATCATGATCAGAAAATGTTAAGAACAAAGAGGTTCTAGAAATAGTAGGGGAAGAAAGAAATATCTGGAAAACAGTAAAAAAATAGCAGACGTTCTGACGCATGAAGGAATAATGCGGGATATATTAGAAGCAGAAAAAGTAAAAAGAAACGTACAGGTACACCTTGATTAGAATATCGTACACTAATGGTGAAATATGTAGGCTGTGGAGATTTCAGGGAAATTTGTACGTTAGTTCAAAAAGGGAAACAATGGGATGCGCGTCCAATTTCCAGAACTGAAAGACCTAATGACGATGATGATTTCCTTCTATGTAAATTATGTAAGCGTATTGTAATATAATGAAATACAGAAATTTAGATAGAAATAATGTGAAATAACTTATGTATCATCATCTAAGGTGTATAAATTTAGATTGTCAGCTTGCAGATGGAGCTACATATGATTTACAAGATTGCTACGTTCAGCAACGTAGTCTAAAAAAAAGAAAATAAAAACGAGGAAGAAAAAGAAGAAATTGACCGGGCTCAATCGGCGAGTGGGCGGGGTACTATATCTACAAAAAAAAGAATTAAGGAATAAAAATATACTCACTCACGCACAATCAAACATCTACAAACTAAAAACCTCTAATTTAGAAAAAACAAAATTATATACAAAACACAATAGTACCAATAATGAACAATTCGTAGGTACACAATATACATATTAACGAATTAAAAAAATAATCATTTTTAACATGGCGAACTGCAGTTTTTAGGTCACTTTCTATATTAATCTTCAAACAAGAAAAAGGAACGAAATTACCCCACTAAAAATCACAGCTCGAAATCAGTATTGTAAGTACGGAATTCTATGCATAAAATTATCCTAATAAAGAAATCGGTAAACATTATATATCCTCACACATACAAACGACCAGTCATTTTACCACCAACAAGGTAATACATCCGTAGACCCGTGTACATATGTTGTTTCCAACTACTACCGGGTACCCATATAAGCAAATTAGTGTATAAACACTCACCCTCGAGTCACCACCGTCGGGTTGGCTCCTACTGTCTGTATAAACGGTGCGAAACAGAGGTGCGTGTGACCCCGCCTTGGGGTGGTCCACCCATCACAACAAGGGGCGACCATTCATTGTGGCTTTGAGGGCCACCGAAAGGAGCAATAGTAATTATAAATAAAATTTATTTATGGTCGTCGAAGAGTACAATTTTATAAAACCCATAAATACTACCACGCTGTAAGGCGTACGCGAACTTTTCATACAGAAAAACGGAAACGACCAACCATTTTTCACGTGTTCACGTTGTGTAGATCGAAGAGCAAGTCAATATTAATTTCGTTTCACTAATGACCAGAGCTCAACGTAATATTGTTGTTAAAGAAATAAAATTGGAAAAACACGGTTTATTGGGATAAAACGCGGCGTAGGAGCGTAGGGGCCATAAAAATCAATATTACAGTCCAAAGGCTCATTAGGCTGAAAAGGGTACGAGGTGATGGTAGTAGGGCGAGCATAAGTAAGTGCAGAAAAGGATGTAGAACTAGAGACAGAAGAAATTTTGTTTGAAGCTATATTTGCCGAAGAAGAGTAGGTTTTGATAGTAGTAGCAGGATGATCTGGATGAGGTACGGAAGAGGAGGTAGATTTAGAAGCAGAAGAAGTTTGGCTCCTAAAGCAGAGATCGGAAGTTGAAGTTTTATTTGAAAACTTATTGGTAGTAGGGCGACAGTTTGGACAGTTGCGGCGAGAAACTCCCTTATATCCGCAACCATAGCAATGGAGTACTTGAAGACGAGCACACCGTGTCGAAACATGACCAGGTTTGTCGCAATTAAAGCATACGACCTGACGAGTAGAAGTAGAACTAGATAGAAGAATAGTAAAAAGTACGGAGAAAGTATCGGATCTACCCGTAGGCGTAGGAGAAATCTTAACAACTTGTTCATGTGAAGCAAAAGTATTTTCCTCGATGGTAGCGGACTTATACGCAAGACCTGGTTCGGCATTACCAGGTGGGTCTGGACTAAGTGATACGACATTATCGACCAGAATTTTTGCCGGTTCTAATTTTAGACGCTCGTCCTTTAACTCTTGTAAGGAGCGGACGGTAGGCAAATGAGTTCTATAGAATGGAGCGAGGTTACGGAGCACATAGATAATCTATCATCCTTCTTAAAAGAACCATACCACTCAAACAGGGTCGTCATACACGTGAAATAGTTAGTAATACTTTTTGATGACTCCTGTTGTCTATTGCAAATACCCTCATACAGTCTTGTTTTCATGTCATCCATCTTGAATACGAATAAAAAAAGAAGTGGGGAGAAAGTAACTAAATAAAGGCTAACAGTAACCGATAGAAGCAAACAAAAATTATTGCGAATACAGGGTAATCTGAAACATATCCGACGGAAAACTTCAGGAACACCAATGGAAGCGAAACAACAAAATAGAAATTATAATAGGAGGGTAGAATAAAAGAAAAATCGGAGGAAAAAACTAACCCTGGATTTGATGGGGAGAACCAAAATATACAGAGAGGGAAGGAAGAAAAAGAAAAATCTTGGGTGCCAGCGTTTTCAATGGACTACGATTATTGGCGAAAACACAAGTCTAATAATCTGAAATTAACCAACCGATAATATTGAGCGATTAGGAAAGAAAACAAAACTAAAATTTAAAAAGATCTAACCCACACAAGAAATAACGGAAAGAAATAAATACTAGTTCAAGCGTAAGTGAAGAAAACATAAGTAGTAGCAGACCGATAAATGCGAGTAACGTAGGAACTTAGGCACTAACAATAAAAAATAATTGGAGTAAATATTAACTAAAACCAACTTGGAGCACAAATTAAGCGAAACAAAATCGAAGCGAACGCTAACCAAAATCTAAATTGAAACAAAAGTTAGGCCAACGTTACACAAAATAAAAAAAACAAAATTACATATAAAACACACTAGTACCAAAAATGAACAATTCGTAGGTACACAATATACATATTTACGAATAAAAAAAAGAATCATTTTTAACATGGCGAGCTGCAGTTTTTAGGTCACTCTCTATATTAATTTTCAAACAAGAAAAAGGAACGAAATTACCCCACTAAAAATCACAGCTCCAAATCAGCATTGTAAGTACGGAATTCTATACATAAAATTATCCTAATAAAGAAATCAGTAAACATTATAATATCCTCGCACATACAAACAACCAGTCATTTTACCACCAACAAGGTGATGCATCCGTCGACCCGTGTACATATGTTGTTTCCAACAACTACCGGGTACCCATATAAGCAAATTAGTGTATAAACACTCACCCTCGAGTCACCACCGTCGGGTTGGCTCCTACTGTCTGTAAAAACGGTGCGAAATAGAGGTGCGTGTAACCCCGCCTTGGGGTGGTCCTCCCATCACAACAAGGGGCGACCATTCATTGTGGCTTTAAGGGCCACCGGAAGGAGCAATAGTAATTATAAATAAAATTTATCTATCGTCGTCAAAGAGTATAATTTTATAAAACCCATAAATACTATCACGCTGTAAGGCGTGCGCGAACTTTTCATACAGAAAAACGGAAACAGCCAACCATTTTACACGTGTTTTCGTTGTGTAGATTGAAGAGAAAGTCAATATTAATTTCGTTTCATTAATGACCAGAGCTCAAAGTAATATTGTTGTTAAAGAAATAAAATTGGAAAAACACGGTTTATTGGGATAATACGCGGCTTTCATTCGACGAAGCTTTCAATGGAAAACACATAAAAAAACTATTATCAGATATCTAGAACCAGTTATTGCCTATTTAATTGTAGCATAAACTTTACGTTGAGGAACTCTTAGGAGTATTTATTATTAATTAGCCTCTAGGATGTAACAATAGGAATCAAATTTATACAAATAGATAAATGAATTAACACGTGAAAGGGTTATTTTAATTTACTGAATTAATTTTCTTTTTTAACGTCAAAGGGATTTGAGTTGAAAATTATTAGATCGCGTATTTCTTATTAGCAGAAAAAATGTACGGGATAAACGTAACAGGATTTATAGTAGTTGATCTTGAAGTATCTCGTGTTGCATACCATATTAAACATTATAAATTATATATACATGAAGTGAGAATTGCGTAAATTACAATGTACATGAGATCTAAAAGGGTTAAACATATAAATGCATAATTTTTTGGTAATTGAAAGTTCGCGTTCAGAAAATTCAAAAATCTGTTACATTATAGTCGTTTTTACGTAGAGGTCTAGTTAGAATTTCTGAAATTCTTTACTAGAGCTCGCAATGGTACTTGAGGATAATAAAGGTAATATTTCTTTTAGATTCTCAAACCGGCACTAACTAATTAATAATGTTCCACAGGATACTTTGGTTGCGATAGTGGTATTGTACTTTACAGCACGATTCTGATATACAAGCTCTTGAAGCTTGATCGGCTCGAACAACTGCCAATCAAGTAACTAATTAACTAATACCATCCATGTACCGACAAGTTTGTTTGTTATTGAAGTTATTATTTTGCAACATACCGAACCTTTGATGTGAATCGTAAAGACTAAGATTGTGGTTCGTACGAGGTATAGAATGCTTCAGGGTTTGCCTAATTAATATTCCTAAACGCTGTGTTTATGATACATACGCATACGGTTCCCAAAAGACTCTCAAAGTGAGTTATAGCATTGTTAGCGCGGCGTTGATGCTTTACCCGGTGCTTACACAACAACCGTGTGTGTGTTTGCGAAGTGGATACGATACAAGCAACGTTCGATTGAACTCCAAGTGAAAAGGGTACTTCGATGGCAGCAGGTGAGTAAGTTTATTAATAGCAATCCACTTCTGATTTGTTCCATGATTGGTATTACGTTCAAAAGGATAAGAGGATTCACCGCAGAAGCAATCCAGTAAACTTGGTTGGTCACGTGTATTCTTGGGTAATTAACACATGTTGAGGGATGTTATTGCTTGAGAATACACGTAGCTGATAAGTTACAGCTACATCATCAGTCAACACCCTGAAGATTAATTTTAGATACTTTAGTTTTAAGAAACTTACTTTGTTAAACGTTTGATCTAAACAGAAGGTTGAATGTAGAATTTTTTTTGCTTGATAACATCAAAGTAAAGTATTTCTATTGTAACCGATGCTCCTTTTCTTTTTGGAAAAAATACCAATTAGTTAAAAGGGCCTTTGTATGTTGCGAAGGCTACTTAAATTGTTTACTTTAAACGTAAATGGAGCACGAATAACGATCCTTACATCATTTAGTGTTACAGAATAAAATTTCCTCGCTGCTGTAAAGTTAGAACGGAGAACGTTAGTGTTGTGCCTCATTATGTGGAGCTGAGGAGTGGAATAAGTACCCTCCAACTTTGAAATGTATTTCAATTGAAACTTTTAAAAGCGTGCGACTATGAAAAGCATTTTAAGTGTTGGAAAGCTTTCTAAATATTGGATTACTTTTCTGAGATTATTTAGATATTTCTGGTTTAATGTTTATTGAAGTCGTTTTGGCTTTTGAAGTTAATAACCTACTTAAGTGTTTAATGCGTTGAGTGAGGTTTGTACATACAGGGTGTTTATAAAAGAACTTCGTGGTTTTAAAGCAAAATATTTCATTGAAAAATACGAAGTATGGCTCTCAGTAACTACAAGTATTCAAAGGCAATAATATCCATTTTTCTTATCATTTAGTACATTTCAAAACATGCCCCATATTGTAACGCATATGTTGCAATACAGTGTAGAAGTAGGGAAGGATTTGTTTCATATAAAGGAAATTTCAAATTACGTGGTTTTTTTAACAATAAATAAGACACATAATTTGCATTCATTTTCAAAAACTTTTTATTGGTAATTAAAGTATCACTAATCACATTTATATGCGAAAAATAATATATGCCAAATGGCCTCCTCTTGCAGCTCTACAGACATTTCAATGACATTATGACATAATTGAGGCTCTATCTCACCAATGACACCAATAATTTCATCTTTCAAAGCAGGAATCGATTGTGGACTGTTTTTATAAACCTGACTTTTTATATAACCCCAAAGAAAATAGTCTAATGGAGTCAAATCATATAATCTTGGTGGCCAATTAACATCACCGTTTCTTGAGGTTACACGTCCAGGAAATTCTTCTCTCAATAAAGCAATTGTTTCTTGTGCAGAGTGAGATGTAGCGTCATCCCGTTGAAACCAAATACCCTCTAGATCTGAGATTCCCAACCGGTGGTTCGCGAACCCCTGGGGGTTCGCAGTGTTTGCAGAGGGGGTTCGCAAAAATAATATTGTAATGGCGGATTTTTAAAACGCCATTAAAATCAAAAGCAAAAAAAAACAAAACAAAAACACAAAAATTAAAGAACACACCCACTGTAAAACATTTTGTTCGCTGCCTGTTTGTTAAGAAATCTATAATAAATTTCAATATTTTCTTTTCTTTTTCCTTATTTGTTTTTCAAAATTACTTCATCAATATCAAATTATATCAACAATTTTATACGTTATAATTTATTCCTGTTATTCAAGTAATCAAATACTATTCTCTTTTTATTACAAACATTTATTTATATTTAAAACATTTTATCAATGTGATTAGTATCATGTTCTGGTTTATATTTAAAATCTTTGCAGCAGTTTTCCATTATATGTAATTTTCTTTTTACAATACAATTGAAAATAAATATCAAATTAACACGTTGACTGCCACTTCAAATTTATAGTGTCCCCCCAGAGCCATATAACTTTTTTGTGAAATTCTATTAGTTTTGATGTTATAAGCATAGTCTATTATAAAAAAGCTTCTTTTTTGAAAAAATAATGAAAATACAACTATGACGCAAGATATGCGTCAGTGGCCCCTGATATAAATTTTTAAGCATAGGGGCCAATGACGCAACGGTTGCATCATGCACGATATAGCTAGAAAGTTTATTGAACAAATAAAAACATCTAAATAATCAAAATTTGAATATTACACATTGCAATATATATATATATATATATATATATATATATATATATATATATATAAATTGCTGTGTTTTGCCCTATTATTATTTTGAGCCCCACGATTGGGCATGTCATAAATTTGCTATGATATTACCTAAACAATCGAGCCCCAGCGTTGGGCCGTCATAAATTTGCTATGATATAGCCCCAGATTTGGCATACCATAAATTTGCTATGATTTTCCCATCTGATTCCTTTATTATTTTAAGCTCTAATGTTATGAAATGTTAAATTAGAATTTTTACTTCGACTAGCTTACTGAATAGATCTTATTGAATCAAATAAAGCAATTTTATAATACACAATATAATAATTGATAATATTTACAACACTCAAAATTTTCCTTTTTGTACAAAATATCTACATATACCAGATTTATGTTTTTCTGAAAGTCAGCATAAATATCTTTTAATTATTCAGGGACCTTCGAACGTTCCAAGATACCTATTCCATTTTCATAAATCTTTAAGTGACCCTCTTTGATGACTCTTACAAATATACAATGAGGCAAATATTAAATAAAAAACAGTTTTCAATTAAAAAAAGTGTATTATGATTGCTAACCTGGAATGGGTTCTGTAGTTCCATTCTAGTCTATGATCTGCATCCCCTTTCTGTGTTCGGTTTGCTTATTTATATGCCGGCCCCATATAAGAATCGCCTACCATAAATCGCTTACAATTAAAATCGTACCAAGTCGGAATATGTCCAAATTAGAATACGTACATTTTGAATTATCTCCAAAATTAGAGTATGTTCAAAGTTAGACGTCCCAAATTAAAGTCATCTCAATTAAATATGTCCCAAATTAAAGTCGAAATTAAAGTCCAAATTAAAATCCAAAATTAAAATCCAAAATTAAAATCCAGATTGAAATCCAGATTGAAATCCAGATTGAAATCCAGATTGAAAGCCCTGTTTTATTAATATTAGAAATGAATTTAATTAAGTCGTTTTACTTACGTCTATCTACAGATCGGCTTATTTTCGTTGCACAAATTCTCGCACCTTTAACTTTGATTTATTTTGATTTATACTTTACTGGTTACGTAAGTTTTTAACACCTTTGAATATAGTGGTTGCTCAGTTTGAATATAGACTAAAATGTCGTTCCGTTACTATCGTATATATAAGCCCTACCTTCATTTGATTTCATTGGCTTGTTGACATTCTAGGACGATACTTCTGCCTTTATCTCGCATACCTCAGAATTTTTACCAATTACTTAGTTTAAATCTTTCAATGCATGCCTTGTCTGTTACGTCCGCATCCCACATATTGTGATATTATTCGAGAATTTCCAACTTTTGACTTTTATTACTCACGTATTTGGATGTTTGTTGATTTTATCGTCTAATTGAATCGCCTGGTGCTTATTTATTTCTACAGAATATTGGTTTTCTGAACAAATGTGTTTTCTTCCAGTCAGGTAACGATTTTCTAATAATGAATTATTTAGAATGCGTGTACGATGATATTTTCGATGCAATTGTTAAATATTTGCAATGCCAATTTATCTATGCTTTCCGCTGATTTAATTTTGATGCAATTTGTTGCGTTTTACAATCTTATCTTTACTTGTAAACTACACTTAGACATCTTTATGTTCTCATGCATTTAATCCCGTGTATTTTATATACAGTGTCCTCTCAACTAACAATGTGTAGAGTGACCGTTTTATGATTTCTGGAATTATTTGCTTTTCTTAAAGTGGAAGTTGTTTATATTTATTCTACGACCCCCATGACTTGACCTACCCCTAAACTACCCTATTATCATAGCAATATATACCGGCTTGAACAAGCAGTTGTTTAATTTTTATGTTAGTCTTCAAAACACTTTTCTAAACAAAGACCTGGCTTATCTGAACATACCGGGCAAAAAAATACTGTATCCTTACGCACATTTGACGATTAACAATTCTTGCACCTCTTTCTCATTTGTTGTCCATTTCAGGGTGTCTACTCGAACAACTGAATAAAGATTCAATTCTTTTTCTGTACTTTTCAGTACTTTAATTGAAAACATTCAGTACTTTTTGTTGCTTGAAAAACGAAAAATAAGCGTGATCAGAAAGAACATTCGAATATTTTAATTAGTTAAAAGTGAATTCTGGGATGTTTAAATTTGCAGTTTGTTTAACATAAATTTGTCTACGAAAGCTTAGAATGTGTTTAAATTTTATTTTTGATAATGCAGCTTTCATAAATGGCATCTTGCCTGTTAAAGTTATATTTAGCTTTATAAGTGGGTCTTCTATTACATTGTGTGGTATGGATGGGCTAACATTTGAAATAACCACGTTTATGGTTTTGGCTTTAGTAATTTACGTATTTCCACTTCTGTATTATTCACTGTTATTTTAGGATGATTATTTACAAGCTGGTCGGCGCCTTCTTTTGTAGTTAAATAAATGCAGATCCGGTTGTTTGCTATTCTTGACGCAAAGGTTATATTTTTGGGATCTATTATTTCCGTAATTGTATTTAGATAAACTTCTAGCTTTGTGTTTGGTAATGAATTTAATGTAATCGCATTTTCTTTTGAAGGGAAACTGCTTGTACATGTTTGTTTGTTTGGTGCGTTGCCTTTTACTGCATTGGAATATGTCCCTTCTTTTATTGTCTGATGGATGAGTGAGTTTTTTGTTTGGCTGATAGAATGATTTAGGGTTGCGGGTGTTATTGTTGGTAAAGGATACATTTCAGGTGGTTTTGGTAAGTGATTTGGGTTAGGTCTAATTATTGTGGTTGTATTGAAAGGATGAGGAATGTTTAGAAAATACTACCTGTTTTGATTTTATCACTTGCTAATATTATTATTTCCGAGGTCATATTTTATATGGACTTTTATATGGACTTATAAACTGTACTGTTGAGCATACGGTCGCGGAATCTTTATTCCACGAAAGTTTTATTTTATACACAATAAAAGACTACAAAATAAAAGTCAGACTTTGTAATGTCTAAAAGCAGACGCTTAATTTCCGTACGTGAAGTATAAATTCCGCACTTTTGCCGCATATCCGGACTTGCTCTACAAAATCGGCACTTTTTCAGTATTTTTTGAATTTTCCATACCAGTAGATACTCTGAATTTGTGGCTCTTTGATATTTTTGTGGCAAACGAGGCAGCTTTCTATCACTTTTCTTATCGTCTCGTTGAGTTCCGCCTTCATTTACAAGGGCTTTTATTATGATATGACGGAAGTCATAATAGTTCAGTCGTTTCTGGGTAGTAAATTTATTACATAAGTGAAAGCTATTTAACCACATGATTGATAAAAAAAGCATGGCCATTTTTTATACCATCTTATAGTTTTTCTTTCACTGATATAATAAGCCAGCATTTGGTCTTGTTTGTCAATTCCTGACATATACTTGTTATAGTTTATTATACTTTGTGGTTTTCTAACATTTTGCCCTTTCCTATTTTTCGTTGTTTGCAATGTGCTATCAAATTCTGTCGAAATAAATATCACATCCCGTTTATCTCTTCACTTTTCTACTGCTACTCCATAACAGTATTTGGTTAAAATATCTCCTTTTTTTAATTTGGCATTTACAACTTCCTTGGGATTGTTTCTTCTATTTTGTCGTAGAGTTCCAGTTACATACGTGCCTGAAGTCCATTTAATTTCAGAAGTTTCAGCTGCAGCAACTACATCCGTTTCTAAAACATAAATAATAAATTAACAACTTCATTTCTAATACCTGTCTGAATGTCATTCTTTTTCACCACCGCTGCATCTTAGTCGCTTTCCTCCCCTTCAGATATCTCGTCAGGGGTATATTCGCTCTCACTATCTTCAAATGGATCGAAATCACTTTCTTGATTTGCGAGTATTTCTAATTCCTTGTCCGTTAGTGGTTTATTATATACATACCGTGAACGTTTCAGTCTGGAACAACCCGGATCTTGATCCTCCATAAGAAAAAGCCATAGTAATAAAAACAAAAACCAAATACCCAAAAACGCACTCTATACAGTACCTAATAGGCCAACAAACTCACAACAATCTCAAGCAGCAGCCGGTTTAATACTGAGACAAGAATCACTATATTACACTTGACGACATTATAATTTGAATAAGGGCCGCTCTACTTGCGGCCACGTCCCAATGCTCCACCCGGAGGTACTACATTGGGTTTAAACGCGAAAATAATCGTGCTTCTTATTAATCCCAACTTCACAATTAATCAACCCTAAATAAAAATCTAACAAACCTAAAATCTAACAAACCTAACAAACTCTAACAATCTAACAAACCTAAAAATCTGACAAACTGAAACAAAAACTAAAAACAGGGCTCAAACAATGGTATCCCTAGCGCCGACGGTAAGAGTTCGGTTTAGAAAGACAAACATTTTTAGGGGTCGTATATATATTTCGATTCGACTTGGTCCCCTGAGTCTAACGACATACGACTTTTGTTTAGGAAACGACCCCTTAAAAAGTTATGGTCAATAAACTAACCCATGTTAAGACTATGGGAATTTTTTTTTCTACCAAAAAATTGATTTTTTCTTAAAACCAAACCTAACCTAACCTAACCTAACCTAACCTAACCTATCGTAACCTAACCAAACCAAACCTAACCTACGGGAATTTTTTTCTACCAAAAATTTGTTTTTTTCGTAAAACCAAAACTAACCTAACGCAACCTAACCTAACCTAACCTAACCTAACCTAACCTAGCCTAACCTAACCTAACCTAGCCTAGCCAAACCAAACCAAACCTAACATATGGGATTTTTTTTCTACCAAAAAATTGATTTTTTCGTAAAACCAAACCTAACCTAACCTAACCTAACCTAACCTAACCTAACCTAACGTATCCGAACCTAACGTAACCGAACCTAATGTAACCTAACCTAACCTAACGTAACGTAACGTAACCTAACCTAACCTAACCAAACCAAACCTAATCTAACCTAACCTAACCCAACCCCTAAAAAACAACAACAACAACGAGAGGTTCACAATTTTTTATTTACTCAAGAATGTAATTTGAATGAAACAAAAGAATAAATGTAAAATTAATGAAGCACGTGAATCACCATATTCATGGCGAATAGCCTGAAGTAAAGCTTCGAAAGGATCTCTAGCATATTTATAATTCCAGCGGCGCCAGAGGTATTCGCATAAGTGATCAGTGATCACCAAATATACCCGAAATGTCATTTAAAATTTTTCCACACCCTATTTATCAGGTGCACTCGCATAAGCATCATGTCGGCTAGCGCCATTATACACAAAATGTGATTGCTAAATTATTTCAAAAACTACTAATTAATGTAAATCAATGCTTGTGCGAGTACAGCCGCCACAATTTAAGTCTTACCTCCATAATAAAATTCTCCAGCATCCGAAGATCTGGTCGTCTGCCTACATCTAACTGTAATTTACTGCTAAGGGGAAGATGGGATGCACTGCTAAAGTCCAGGTGGGTATGCACTAAATGTTCTGGGGAGGGATCACAATCACTATCACTATCACTTCACTTTCATGACCTGGGGCGGGGGGATGCGGGTTTCACTCTATTTTATTATCTTTGTTTATTTTATTGATTTAATTTAATGAGGGTTTCTGATTTATTTGTTATTGTTTATTTGTTATTATTTATTCCCGATTTCAAGATTTTCCACGCATAATTATGAAGATAGACAGTGATTGTATTAATGGTGTGGGGGTTTCTCGTGCATATTGGACATTTGGGTATAATTATCATGTTATTTTTATTTTTATTTTTTTTAATTTTTTTAATATCAGGTTTTGGTTATATCTATGCTCGTATCATTACTCACGCCAAGTCAATCTAAAAATTTTTAATCCTCCCACCAACCCCACCGAATTTTACACGCGGTTGTCATTGTCTAATCTCGCGACCCTTCCCGCGAATTCTTTTAAGGCAGTCCAGAACGCCTTCTGGTTAACTACTTCCCCGACTTCCTCTAGGCTCTTTGGCCATGCCAGACCTAAAATAGCTAGTTTGCTATCAGCCAACCCTCGATTTGCCGCTTCAAGCGGGCAGTCGAAGAGCACGTGCTCTGCGCTTTCCGCGCCTTTACCGCATTCACAGCGGTCGCTGTTGGTTAGACCGAACCTTTGTAATTACGCCTTCAAGGCGCCGTGCCCTGTTATCAACTGAACCATTTTATGATCGAGCTTAACCTCGATCCTACCTCTGCTTCTAAGCTCGGTATGAATTTGTGGGTCAAACGAGGCAGCTTTCTATCACTTTTCTTATCGTCTCGTTGAGTTCCGCCTTCATTTACAAGGGCTTTTATTATGATATGACGGAAGTCATAATAGTTCAGTCGTTTCTGGGTAGTAAATTTATTACATAAGTGAAAGCTATTTAACCACATGATTGATAAAAAAAGCATGGCCATTTTTTATACCATCTTATAGTTTTTCTTTCACTGATATAATAAGCCAGCATTTGGTTTTGTTTGTCAATTCCTGACATATACTTGTTATAGTTTTTTATACTTTGTGGTTTTCTAACATCTTGCCCTTTCCTATTTTTCGTTGTTTGCAATGTGCTATCAAATTTTGTCGAAATAAATATCACATCCCATTTATCTCTCCACTTTCCTACTGCTACTCCATTACAGTATTTGATTAGAATATCTCCTTTTTTTAATTTGGCATTTACAACTTCCTTGAGATTGTTTCTTTTATTTTGTCGCAGAGTTCCAGTTACATACGTGCCTGAAGTCCATTTAATTTCAGAAGTTTCAGCTGCAGCAACTACATCCGTTTCTAAAACATAAATAATAAATTAACAACTTCATTTCTAATACCTGCCTGAATGTCATCCTTTTTCACCACCGCTCCATCTTCGTCGCTTTCCTCCACTTCAGATATCTCGTCAGGTTCATATTCGCTCTCACTATCTTCAAATTGCTCGAAATCACTTTCTTGATTTGCGAGTATTTCTAATTCCTTGTCCGTTAGTGGTTTATTATATACATATCGTGAACGTTTCAGTTTGGAACATCCCGGATTTTGATCCTCCATAACAAAAAAACCATATTAATAAAAACAAAAACCAAATACCTAAAAACGCACTCTATACAGTACCTAACAGGCCAACAAACTCACAACAAATCTCAAGCAGCAGCCGGTTTAATACTGAGACAAGAATCACTATATTACATTTGACGACATTATAATTTGAATAAGGGCCGCTCTACTTGCGGCCACGTCCCCAATGCTCCACCCGGAGGTACTACATTGGGTTTAAACGCGAAAATAATCGTGCTTCTTATTAATCCCAACTTCACAATTAATCAACCCTAAATAAAAATCTAACAAACCTAAAATCTAACAAACCTAACAAACTCTAACAATCTAACAAACCTAAAAATCTGACAAACTGAAACAAAAATAAAAACAGGGCTCAAACAATGGTATCCCTAGCGCCGACGGTAAGAGTTCGGTTTAGAAAGACAAACATTTTTAGGGGTCGTATATATATTTCGATTCGACTTGGTCCCCTGAGTCTAACGACATACGACTTTTGTTTAGGAAACGACCCCTTAAAAAGTTATGGTCAATAAACTAACCCATGTTAAGACTATGGGAATTTTTTCTACCAAAAATTGATTTTTCTTAAAACCAAACCTAACCTAACCTAACCTAACCTAACCTAACCTATCGTAACCTAACCAAACCAAACCTAACCTACGGAATTTTTTCTACCAAAATTTGTTTTTCGTAAAACCAAAACTAACCTAACGCAACCTAACCTAACCTAACCTAACCTAACCTAACCTAGCCTAACCTAACCTAACCTAGCCTAGCCAAACCAAACCAAACCTAACATATGGGATTTTTTTTCTACCAAAAAATTGATTTTTTCGTAAAACCAAACCTAACCTAACCTAACCTAACCTAACCTAACCTAACCTAACGTATCCGAACCTAACGTAACCGAACCTAATGTAACCTAACCTAACCTAACGTAACGTAACGTAACCTAACCTAACCTAACCAAACCAAACCTAATCTAACCTAACCTAACCCAACCCCTAAAAAACAACAACAACAACGAGAGGTTCACAATTTTTTATTTACTCAAGAATGTAATTTGAATGAAACAAAAGAATAAATGTAAAATTAATGAAGCACGTGAATCACCATATTCATGGCGAATAGCCTGAAGTAAAGCTTCGAAAGGATCTCTAGCATATTTATAATTCCAGCGGCGCCAGAGGTATTCGCATAAGTGATCAGTGATCACCAAATATACCCGAAATGTCATTTAAAATTTTTCCACACCCTATTTATCAGGTGCACTCGCATAAGCATCATGTCGGCTAGCGCCATTATACACAAAATGTGATTGCTAAATTATTTCAAAAACTACTAATTAATGTAAATCAATGCTTGTGCGAGTACAGCCGCCACAATTTAAGTCTTACCTCCATAATAAAATTCTCCAGCATCCGAAGATCTGGTCGTCTGCCTACATCTAACTGTAATTTACTGCTAAGGGGAAGATGGGATGCACTGCTAAAGTCCAGGTGGGTATGCACTAAATGTTCTGGGGAGGGATCACAATCACTATCACTATCACTTCACTTTCATGACCTGGGGCGGGGGGATGCGGGTTTCACTCTATTTTATTATCTTTGTTTATTTTATTGATTTAATTTAATGAGGGTTTCTGATTTATTTGTTATTGTTTATTTGTTATTATTTATTCCCGATTTCAAGATTTTCCACGCATAATTATGAAGATAGACAGTGATTGTATTAATGGTGTGGGGGTTTCTCGTGCATATTGGACATTTGGGTATAATTATCATGTTATTTTTATTTTTATTTTTTTAATTTTTTAATATCAGGTTTTGGTTATATCTATGCTCGTATCATTACTCACGCCAAGTCAATCTAAAATTTTAATCCTCCCACCAACCCCACCGAATTTTACACGCGGTTGTCATTGTCTAATCTCGCGACCCTTCCCGCGAATTCTTTTAAGGCAGTCCAGAACGCCTTCTGGTTAACTACTTCCCCGACTTCCTCTAGGCTCTTTGGCCATGCCAGACCTAAAATAGCTAGTTTGCTATCAGCCAACCCTCGATTTGCCGCTTCAAGCGGGCAGTCGAAGAGCACGTGCTCTGCGCTTTCCGCGCCTTCACCGCATTCACAGCGGTCGCTGTTGGTTAGACCGAACCTTTGTAATTACGCCTTCAAGGCGCCGTGCCCTGTTATCAACTGAACCATTTTATGATCGAGCTTAACCTCGATCCTACCTCTGCTTCTAAGCTCGGTATGAATTTGTGGGTCAACCTGCCCGTGGCAGCGTTGTTCCACCTCTCTTCCCATTGTCGAATTGATTTTTCACGCAGCTTTCTTTTAATTAAAGACCTCGGTATAGACGAATGTGATATCCGAAAGTCTCCCGACGCGGCCTCTTTAGCTAATTCCTCAGCCTTATCGTTTCCTACGTTACCATTGTGCGACCTGACCCAACAGAACTTTAAACGTCGAAACTCGAGCGCCGTACGCGCTATCCTCCAGACGTCCGCTTGGAGGTCTGTCGAGGTGTTCATGTTAGTTAATGCCGTCAGCGCTGATTTACTGTCGCTGATTATATAATACTCGTCTCTGCCCGTGTGATTTATTACGTAATCGATAGCCTCTCGTATGGCTACCAATTCGCACTGGAAGATAGTGCTCCAGTTCGCGAGTTTGGTTTGAAACCGAAACACCTCCCTTTCCTGCTTAAACACGACAAACGCCGCGCCTGCTTGTCCATCGTCCATACGTGAACCGTCCGTATAAATTTTAATACCCATCGCGTCCTCATCACCTTCGACAAACTTGATTCCTCTAATATCAGCCGGGTGCCCCAACTCAGATACAACGATCTTTTTTGCAATTTCCCTATTACCAAGATTAAGATCCTCGATAATTTCGCGCCCTTTTCCTATATTTATTAATCGCCTATCTCTAATCTCCCTAACGACATATTCGATAGGGAGAGTCATGCTGATCACTAGGACCGCCTCCGTGGAGGTGGTCCTGTACGCCCTCGCGGCTTTTACCGCGGTTATGCGTTGTACGCTCGTCAATTGACGCACCTCCCTGACTTTACAACCTTCTGCCCATACAGAAGCTGCGTACAGCATTGCCGGCTCAATTGCTCCAGCATAAACCGTCCTCAGCGATTCGCCCCTGAAACCCCACTTTATTTTAGCCGCCGCCATCATTTTATTTGATATTTCGCGGCCCTTACTTTTTACGTATTGTACGTGCGCTTTCCAATTTAATTTATCGTCGATCTTGACGCCGAGGTAGGTAATACAATCTTTAAACGGGATTTTCTCCCCTCCTAGCTCTAGCCTAGGAGGTCTCTGTCCTGGTTTCGTGCCGAAATAAAGCGCCTCTGACTTCGCCGTGTTAAATTTTAATTTTACCGCCTGCGACCATTCGTGTAATTTATTAAGCGCCTCGTTCGGTTTTGTGCGCATATCCATTAACAATCTCGATCTTACAATTAAAAGCGTGTCATACGCAAACCCAACGATTGAGCATCCTGCGGGCAACTTGACCCTAAAGATGCTCTCATACAACAACTTCCAAAATGTGGGACCAGAACATGACCGTGCATTTATATTTCCAATGCTCCACCAGAAGGTACTACATTGGCCAGGAGGCGAGTTTTTTGTTGCCTGGAAATTTAGAATTTTGCCGAACCCTTGCCGTTCCAGGCAAGGTAGGGATCTTTAACGTGCGTGACAACACTCACACACGGGACCTCCATTTAACCTCTCATCCGAACGAGGGCGTAATTTTTGTGAAAAATGCTCACCTGTCATTTTTCAAGCAGTCGGCCGTGTCGGGATTTGAACCCAGGACCTTGGGATCCGTAGTCTTACGCTTACTACATTGATCCACGGCGACGCCTACCAGAACATGACCCCTGCGGACATCCCCTTTCCACCTCACGCGACAGAACTTCACCCGGAATTTCAACCTGTGCCAATCGCCCCGAGAAATAACTCTTGACCAAAGACATCAAGTTTCGCGGACAACCCCTACGATCTAACTCGCAAACGATTAATGGCCACCAGGCAGCATCAAATGCTCCTGAAATGTCCAAAGCAACAACGACACAATACTCTTTAGCATCTCTGGCCTGCTTTATTTCCCCGACAACAAACTCTAACGCGTCGATAGTCGACTTATATTTGACGACAACGGGTCGTCATCGGCCTCTGCGCAGAAACTCGCATGAAGCAAGTGCGTCGTCATCGGCAGCGAACGTGTTAAGGCAGTTTACTAGAGATTTTAGAATTAGATATTTGTTCACAACCGGAAACTTGGAGAGTAGTGTTGTATTAACCGACGTTCATACATAGGCTTAGCACTTGTAAAGCTTGAGTGATAGTAATACTGTGACTGTCAAGTTCTTGTGTAAATGATTTAATAATTATTAATTTAATTATTATTGTAGCTTATTTTTATTATGGATCGATGGTTAAAAACGGGTCGTTTAGAAACGAGATATGATAATCGAGATGATAGTACTGAAAGCTGTAATGATGTACCGTTTCACCAGACGAAAAACAAAGGGATGATGATAGAAAAGGGAAAAAGCGAAAATATGACAGCGACTACCTACAATTAGGTTTTCATTTTACTGGGAATGAGTCGGAACCTAAACCGCTTTGTCTTATACGTAATGAAACAGCAGTTTAAAACCATCACTTCTTCGTAGACATATTGAAACAAAACATCCGACACACTAAGATAAACCTCTTGAATATTTCAAAAGAAAATTAGCAGATATCAAAAAGTGTAGCATTTCTTCTTTCTTGACTTCAAACGAAGATAGTAAAATGGCCTTTGAAGCATCATTTTGAGTAAGTTATAGAATTGCAAGATCTGGACAAGCGCAAACAATAGCAGAAAATTTAATTGGACCATGTGCGAAAGATATCGTCAAATGTATGCTTGGGGAAAAGGCAGCAAAGAAAATTGAACTAGTTCCCTTATCAAAACACGGTGTCGCGTAAAATTAATGACTTGGGTAATTATGTGGAGTACGAACTTCTAAAAAGAATAAAATTGAATTACTTTGCAATTCAACTTGACGAATCGACGGTTGTAACAAATGCCGCAGTCTTGCTTGTCTACGTTAGATATCTTTTTACGAATATTGTTCACGAAGATGTACTACTTGCAAAACCTTTGAAAACCTACACAACTGGAGAAGCGATTTTCGATATGACCAATGGGTATTTTGAAAAGAATGGAATAAGCTGGTCTTATTGTGTGGGTGTGTGTACAGATGGTGCAAAATCAATGAGAGGAAAATTTTCTGGTTTTTGTGGCACGGGTGAAGAAGATCAACGAGAAGACAAGTTTTAGCATGTAAGCGTATTTTTGCAGAGTTATCTGCTACTTTAAGTGATGCTGTGAAAATTGTGAACTTTATAAAATCGCGTGCTACAAATTGCCGTCTATTCCGTACGGTTTGTGAGGATTTTGGAAGTTTCCACGTTTCTTTACTACTTCACACAGAGGTTAGAAGGCTTTCCCGTGGTAACGTTTTGACGCGATTGTTTGAATTGAAGTATGAAGTTCAAGCATTTTTTATTGATCATCCGTTTCATTTGTCTTCTTGTATATCCGATGTTCTTTGGCTGCAAAAGCTTGCGTATTTAGCTGACATTTTTTGTAAACTGAATTTTCAGTGTACATGATAGAATTGAGGCTATATTGAAAAAGATCAATTTTTGGATTCAATGCCTGCAATGAGTATGGATGTTTCGATTCTGTCAGCACTTTTTTTTATCAGAAAATTCAATTAAACTTGACGAAAACATTAAAAGGAGTATATGTGAACATCTGAACTATCTTCGATTAACTTTCGATGACTATTTTCCCAACAGATGCAATATATGCATCTCAAACTACTGTATACGTAATCCATTTCAAAGAAATTTCAGAAACCTCCCTAAATATACTGGAAAAAGAACAACTCATAAAGTTATCTTGTGACAGTTCTGTAGAAGCAATTTTTAAAGATCAATCTTTAATTGACTTCTAGCTCAGTATACAAAATGAATATCTTGTTCTGTCAAAAGAAGCCATTGAAGTTCTATTACCATGTTGCACAACATCTCTATACGAGGAAGGATTTTCAACACATACTTATCTGAAACATAGATACAGAAACAGGTTAAATGCAGAACCTGATCTAAGACTGAAATTGCAGGTATTGAGCCTAACTTTAAATTGCTTTGTTCTATCAAACAGCCACAAATATCCCATTACGATGTTACATGCCAAATTGTCATAAAGTTGGAAAGGGGGGAGGGCATGAACAAACGAGGTAAGTCTGCTCCTAGGAGTAAACTATACCGCGGCTCGGCTGGCTAGTCGCGACGGGCGTGGGTCGAAGGTGAGGGGATTGGAAATAATATTATATTGCCGTTAGTCTTAGGTCAGGGTAATATGAGGGCACCACCCTTATCTTATTCGAGTTCCGCCTAACATGGCACGGATTCCTAGTCTTTAAGAGAAGCCTACAAGATGAGGGAAAACTCGACTTCTTCAGACAAGAACCCGGATAAGTCCTACCTGGCCGTGAAAATGTTTAATTCTACAATTGTGCCAAGCTGATTGCAGTTCCCGGTCTTCGTACTTTATATGCACTCTACTTCCGGTTGAAATATCTAAGGTAGTGAGTCGGTCTTACTTATAAATTCCTTAGGTAACGAAGGTTTCCCCAAAACTGTCTATAAAAGAAACAATAACGTCACTGAATCCCTGTTAACAATAAATATGACTTGTCAAAATTTAGTTTCATGGATTAATTATAACTTTACAGAGATGATGCACAACATACGGTTCTTCTGTTGTAAGCGCTCACATGCGTTAATTATTAATAAGTCACTTCTCCTTAATACCTTATTTATTAAATGACTAACTTGGATGTAATTACGGTCAACATTATAGATAAAGTATATATATATATATATATATATATATATATATATTGACATTGAGAAAATTCTTAACTTATGCCCTAGAGGATCCTCGCGCTAAGCGGATTATACACTACTAAATATATAATTGAAATTAAATCACGGCGTAACTGTAAAATTTCATTTCATACGCTACAAGAAGTAACGTCGAACAATGTATAAACAATTTGTTTTTAAGTAAAAAAAAAAGTTACTCACAGTTTACTGGTATAACTACCACAGGAATTCAGCTCACGGTTCCCCTGATGTTTTTGGTTGGTGCGTCGAAGTTCCAGGATAGCAACCTCAGCAAGCGGCTCGTTTTAATTTATCAATGAAGTCGGTGATGTGTGCGGAAAACTGAATTTGGATACGATCACACGAAGAATATGGTCATCCCACTAATGAATTCTAATTGGATGAGTCACTAATCACGACCACCTTTACAAAATAATCTAAGTTCACTCGAAACTCACCACTAGCTAATACATTAAACCTAAACGTAAAATTAATTCCGTATTTAATAAGTCAGTGTTTGTTGGGTCGAGCTTTACGCTCTATTACTTCGGCGGCTCTCCACGAATTATCAATCTTCGAATTGCCTAATCCGTCCCGTATAAAATAAAATAGGATCGTTCCGGTTATAACAAAACCTATATTGTCACGCACCACAAATCCTTCAATACCATGGAAAAGCGTTAATTGCGTTCAAAGGAAACTGACCCTCGACACGAATTGCTAAGTTAGTTCCGCGCGTGACCTAGTTTCACTTCTCGTCTCTTGATCAACCCCCGAGCCTTCACATCTTATTCCTTTCAGTACCCAACGAACACTACTCGTAACATAATTCTTACTCACTATTTCATACCATCCCTTACCCTTCTAGCAAATGACGGGGTGTAACGGTGTTGCCCAATAACGCTAGTGGACATTATCATGCCTGTGCCATAAACCAGGCACGTGATACGTGTTTTGTCCCTCGCTGCTAATTCTTGGAAGAACCTAACATCTGCCGTAGCAGGAATGCGAACAGGAATGTGAAAGTCAAAGCTTGTCTATACAAAACGGGTTGTTAGGAACGAATATACATGAATAGAATAACTGTTTAAATGTGGATTCTTTAAAATGATTCATATATCTGATGGGGTTTCGACAACCGGACTTACTAAAAATACGCTAAACTAATTTAGAACTACCAACCCTTGGTTTTCCCCTTGAGAATTAGAATGTAATTTCTTTACCTTCCTAAAATATGGATTTTAAAATGAAAATATGCGAAATGGTTAATGTGTATTTACAAAGATAAAAACCGCAGGTTACAAAGAGTTTTTCCAAGTGTAAAACATAAGAACCAGTTTGTTAAATTTATCTTGTTTTCAACTTTTATAGGCATCATTTTAATCTTATTAATGTTTCAATTAAATGTTTCACGATTAATATAATCAATTATTCCGTAATATGAAAAATATATATTCTATCAAATTTTATTGCTTTTTTTACCTGTCATTAACGACTACATAGGGGGTTCGTCAAATTTTTTCGGACCTTTCTTTTGGTTCGCGAGGAAAAAAAAGTTGGGAAACACTGCTCTAGATCAATATTCATTAATTCAGGGCACAAAAATTCGGTTATCACCCGACGATATCGATCACCATTGACCGCTACAGCTTCACCAGCAGCATTTTCAAATAAGTAAGGTCCAATTACACCACCTGACCATAATGCACACCAAACAGTAACTCGTTTAGAATGCGTAGGTTTCTCATGAATAATTCGTCGATTTTCCTCACCCCAGATACGACAATTTTGTTTATTAACATAGCCACCAAGTTCAAAATGTGCCTCATCAGAAAACTTGATTTTTTGAGAAAAATCAGCCGGTTATTCATTGATGAAATTGACAAATTAACGACGTTTTAAATGATCTAATGGCTTTGGTACCTGTGCTATTTGAACCTTATATGCCTTCAGAGCTAAATCCTTGTGCAAAATACCCCATGTTGTTGATCCACTAAGTCCAACTTGTCGTGAACGTTGTCTAATGGACATTTTAGGATCTTCAGCAACACTATCACGAACCAAATCAATATTTTCTTGTGAACGACCGCTACTACTGTATTTTTTACTTTTTTGATCTTCTACCGAACCGGTCACTTGAAATTTTTTAATAACTCGACCAATAGCGCTTTGAGCTGGACGATTATGTAAACCATAAAATTCGCGTAAGTGTCATACGTCGCACTTCTTAAATGTCAATATACCCAGACGAATTCAGTGCGCCATTTATATTTTACTTATTCTTTAAAAAACCCGCGCAATTTGAAACACCCGTTACAAGTAGGCCAAGAAAAATGATAGAATATGGTTGCTTGAATTGTCTTTTATCAAGAAGGAAAATAAAAACCCATATATTGTTTGTATTAAAAAAGATATATGATAATAAACAGAACAGGTTATTTAGCGTGTTCAGTCTACGCATACTGGCAAGCCCTGAACGGGATTGACTACGAGTAGTATATTACATCCTAACATTCTGATATGCCCCCGGTGTGATATACAATTTCAAATTTGTATTTAACCATGTACAAGTAGACAGGATAAGTTAAAAAAGTAACAAAATCGATAAGAAACCATTGATCAAGCAGTCTTGCAAGTGAAAGTGGAAGATTTGCAAGAAAATTTTGATAAGCTACGTGATCGATCATGAGGGGAAATTTTTACAACTAATGACTAAACTAGATGCAGTAGATGACGATATTCAAGAAACAAAGTTTCCCGTCATCGAAGGGTACAGAGAACCATATAGGACTGACTGTTCGAATTAAGTCAAAGAATTATTTTGAAAGAGAAAGTGCTAGTTTTTATTTGATAGTTATCCGAACCCGGTGGAGTGGAAAGCTTTTATAGTCAAAGTGTGGGACTTTCGCATACCCACTAAAACCACTTCCTTTGGCGGGTGCGTCTGCCAAACGGCTCCACCGCACTGCAGCCTAAAAGGCTTATTGTACTAACCCTGGTTAAGTATTATACCCAATCTGCAAAGCCTGCACCCCAAATCATAGAATACAAGACCCTTGATGAAAGGGTTCGACTTCCTTCAGGTCTAAGTTTGCTCGCCCGAATAAACGTTGTCTCGTTCTACCCAACGCCTCGCATCTGCATAGTACGTGCATCGCAGTCTTCGGTTTCTCTAAGCAGAGTCTGCATTCGAGGTCTCTGTTATATTTATGCATCCTCTGGAAGTGAACCTTGATAGAAGTGTGTCCTGACAAGAACCCCACAGTGATTCTGAGCTGTTCCCTTAAACAAAGTAGTTCCTGAGTTCTGTTTTTGCTAGGCCCCTTTCCCAGCGCCTTGCTATGTGTTAGTCCTGGTCTGTTCTGCTAGTCTCTTTGGTGTTGGTTGCACATCCATTCGCTGATATAGCTACGGATGGCAACTTTGGTGACTCCTAAGACAGGTTCGGGTTCCTTTAAATCCTTGATGGCATGACACCCACTATAATGTAACAAGGTTTTGTTGTGCCAGTCCATTAAGTGCCTTAATACCTTCCCACACCAGTCTAGATACCACTTTCTGACTTGTTAGAGCCTTGAGTGCCGCCTGGCTGTCAGACACAATATCGATCTTTTAATAAAGGCACCTCTTATACTTTCCCGGACACTTTGCAGTATGACGTACATTTCCGTTTGAAAAACGGTAGCGTTTGCTCCTAAGGGAACGCTTAAACGTACCTTCCTAAAGAGTCCAGATCCGGTCCCGATCTCGCCCTTAGAGCCATCCATGTACCAGACCATGCTGCCCGGATGTAATCTACCCTTCATTTTTTCCACTCCACATCCTGGGTAACAATCCTGAAGAGTGTATCCCGCGGATGCTGGGGAGTCAGTTGGTCCGAACGCATCTCAAACAGATGCCCCCAATTTCTCCTAAGCAATGTCGAATGCTCCGTACCTTCAATAATCCTAGACTAAAGGTTCTTAAGTCTGTATAGTCCAAGCCTTGCCTCTCCCACTATCACCAAGTGTAGCGGGGGAAGGCCATGGAAAGTCTACATAGCAGCAGTGGGCGTGAAACACATCGCCCCTGTACTATTTAGACAGGCCAATCTCTGGATCCTGCCCAACTTTATTTTGGTGTTTGATTATTCAGCCTTGGGCCACCATACCAAGGCTGCATATGTTATTGCTAGTCTGACTACCCTAGTGTACAACCGGTGTATCATGTTTGGTCTTAGCCCCCCAGGATTTGCCGCAAGTGCGTCTAACTATTGCTAAAAAGGTTTCCACCTTGCGTACGGTTTCATCGATCTGTAGGTTCCATGTGAGTTTGGAGTTCAGAGTGACTCTCAAGTACACCTCTTTGCCTGACAGGCCGATTTCGTTACCGTTAAGGAAGAGGGGCCCGCAATCTTCTTTCTCCGGGTGAATGGTAATAAGGTGGACTTTTGGGGGTTGACTCGAAGACCTTCCTCCATTGCCCACCTCTCTATTATTTTCAGGGCTTTTTGCATTCGGTCCCAGTTAATATAATTGTATTTAGCCTGCACTAAGACTGCTAAGTCATCTGCATATCCCAGCGGGGTAAACCCTTTTCTGCTCAGCTCCCACAACAATCCGTCCATGACTAGGTTCCACAACAGGAGAAACAAGACTCCCCCTGCGGGCATCCCCTAGCCACCCGAACTGCCATGGTATCACCAAGCAGTTCTGTGACTGCCACTCCTCCTGATATGCCTGTCAAGCAGTTTTTCCATTGTCTTAAGAGGAAAGTAAATAAGACTAATGGGCTTGTAGGATTTTGCCTGTGAGTGGTCCGTACGACTAGATTTAGCAATAAAGACCCTAGTTAACTTCCAACTGCGCGGAATATATTGGAATGCCAAGCTAGCCCTCAAAACTCTGCAGATCCAGCTCAACAGAAGGTTTGATCCGTTTTGTAGCACGGCTGGGAGACTCCCGTCAATGCCGAAGTATTAATATGGTTTGAAAGTATTTATCGCCGATTTAATTTTTTGTAAGGTAATCACCTTCTTTGCTACTGCCCAGTCTTCCTGAGATGCCCTCCTTTCAGTGGCCTCAGGCCCCTAGACTTGCTACTCAAAAGGTGATTGTTCCAGTTCCGTTGAACCAGGGAAATGAGTTTGGAGCAAAAGAACCATCGTCTCTTTCTCATTCCTAGTAAAACTACTGTCTGCCATGGACAGTGGGCCAATAGATTTCTGGGTGTGCTTTGAGATAATTCTTTGAAGTCTGGCGTATTCAGGATATCCTTCGATATCTTCACAGTACTTCCTCCATGACTCTCTCTTAGCCTTACTCAGAGCTTTGTTATACGCAGTAAGAGTCCGCTTGTATACCTCCCAATTACCTGATTTTTTTGCTTTATTAAATAAAGTTTTTATCTGTCCCCTCAGTTGTCTGAGTTTAGAGTTCTACCACGGACCTTCCTGGTAGTTCTCCTCTCCAACTGAGAGCAGTATTCGTTATATGCTAAAGTAACCACGTTGATAATATTCCCCTCGGCCATTTCAATATCCAGGCAGCTTTGCACTGTTAAAACTTCGCTTGCAATGTGCCGATCCAGGTCCAATTTATAGTTAGCCCAAACAGTTTTTATTGGGTTGTTGTAAAATTCCTTCACTTGATTGAGCCCGGTAAAGGAAAATCTTATGTATCTGTGCTCTGAGCAGCTCTCCTCATCAGACACATGCCAGTTCTTTACCAAGTTGCTTATGTATGGCGAACCTATTGTTATATCAATGACTTCCATCCTACGTCTATTTACGAAGGTTGAAATATTACCTTTATTCAAAATGTCTAAATGGTTTGCCATTATGAATTGCATTATTGCTACTCCTCTAGGATTGGTTCCAGTACTGCCTCATACTGTGTGGTGAGCATCTGCGTCGCTACCAATGATGAGGTGATATCTATCCACTCTGCACCTAGCCAACAGCGCCTCTAGTTTCCTTAAGGATTGAAGGTTAGGGGAGTCGAACGGAGCCAATCCGAGTATAATCTCCTTCGGCCCACCTCCGCTAGTCCCACATTGACCGCCACAAGGTCTTGTTGACAGAATTCTGTAGGCTGCAACCACGTAAGTATACAAGTCCTGGGTCTATCAGTGGATCTACTATAAACAAGTGCCCTACCGATTGAACCCAGTCCGTAATAGGCTTTGAACTTGGCTTGTTCAAGTACCCCATAAGATCCAGGATCGACTGAAAAGTTCATGATAGTTCCTTCCTTATCAGCTTTCTGGGAAAGCATTCGCCAGCCACCGGTTTGCAGACTGGGATTCTGCTTTTGCAGTCAGCTCCTGGCAACTTTCTCCTCGACATCTTTGTCGGGGATCCATACTAGGACCTTGGGTCTCTTCGGGAGGTCCGCTACGTCCACTACTTTTAGACACGCACCCTTCCAAAGGTCTCTCTTGGTCTCTACATTATGTTTAACCTACCCCTTAGTCTATAGATTAGCACAGGTCAGCCAAAGGACACTGCCGGCAAACCTAGCGCCTTCGAACTGAGGTGGGTTAAAGCTTCCTGAGGAAGTGTCGAATACGGCATCCAAAAGCATGTTCTTGACGCTCATCGGCTGCCTCTCAGTCAAGACTGAGTCCGGGTGACGTTTGTCGATTACCGCCACTCCTAATCTCCTAGCACCAGCACTATATGACCTAATCTGCTCATGGCTCTTGGGGCGTTTAGTTTGCTGCTGGGGTTTAGATGGTGTCGGTCTGGAACGAGGTCTTTTATTGCCCCGGCTCTCCTTCTGCACCGATACCTTCTTTGTGGACGGTTTTGACTCCGTCCATCTCCCAAATTCGACTTTCTTAGATTACCTCAACTTCCTACGCTGAGCACTCAAAAGCCTCTTTGCTTGCAGTCCAGTACCTGCAAGCTTCTTTATTGTTTTCTTCATGTCTGGTTTATCAGACACCGCTCTTGCAAGCGAACTTGCATCCCGGGTCTGCTCCACCTCCATGGATAAGCTTTGGTTACCTGAGGGGTCCCCCATTGCTGGTTCCACCTCTTCAGGTTCAGTTGTACTAATGGTTTGAATTGTGTTCATGATTGTTCCCACAAGTAAGGAGGATGTAAATGGTCACCATGCCAGGTGCCCCTTGTTGGCATTGAAGGCCTAAATAAAGCAGGGTGCCGCTCTGTTCCCCAAGTTTTGAACTCATTAGGACTGGTCAACTGTCCATCCACGCAGCCCTTAGGCTCGGTCCTACACCACAGGATTTTTAACGAGGTTATCTCCTCTTGGTCCGGGCGGTTAAGCCAAGACACCCATACCCCCTTGCCCGTCAGACATGACCACGACAGCAGAGATGGCGCGGTGTGTCGGTGTTGCAGAATTGCCCCACCGGCTTCGTTTACCTCAGTACAGACCCATTAGCCACGAAACTGCAACTTGAAATGAGAGGTTTCGTCCGTGAGATCGTTTTCACTTGGCTAGGGGACGAATTTTATCCCGCTCCAGTACAGTCTCTTGCTCTCCACCATGTTGTGGGTCTTATACCACTCATGCACTGGGTCATTGAAAGAGATATGTTTATCACTATCCTTCCCAGAGTAGATTGTCAAGCCCTTGGCCATATATCCTGGAATTTCTCCTATCCGCCACCTGGAGATGCGCCCAATGGGTAACCAACCGAATGGGGAAGTGTTAGTTAGTCTTTCAGCAAGCGCATTGGGTAGTGAAAGCGGTCAGTCTGCTGCAAACGTGCATTTGACTGACGAATAACTAAGGGCTTTGCATATAAAATACCCAAAGTTTGCGATAAAAAAATTTAAAAGAGATTTGAAAGAGTAATTAGGTTTCAATGCACAGTTTAAGAATATACATAAAGACCCTCACTTACCTATCTCAGAAAAGTTTCAGTTTCTGGTGCAGTCTATTACAAATGGTTCCAACGCATAGACAGTTATGTCGAGTTATTCAGAAACTGACGATAATTACAGAAAAAGGATTAGTGCATTAAAGAAGTGATATGGAAGAATGAGATTGTGGTTGAGATATACGTACGTGAGTTACTAAAACTAGTTATTAACAATAGCCAGTATCCAAAAACAATAAAGTTGAGTGTTATGTTTGACACTTTAGAATCTCATCTGGAGATAACCAAGGAGAAGTGTCATGATGTTCCCTTTAGTAGAATCCAGCTTACCAAACAGGACCTTCCAAGCTTGGTAAAGAAGCTACCTTGCTAAATAAACAAAATCAGGCAAGTTGGCTCACCTTATAGTCTTTCTAGAATGCGAAGTTGAAGGGGGGGATTGAGTTAGTCCGCAAAGGGTTTACTCAGTGGTATCAGTCAAAGTATGTCAATAAACACCATGAAATGAGTGAGAAACCGTGTCTCACAACTGCAGAACTTTATCATACAAGTAAAGCTAGTAAGAAAGACGCTTCTTCAAGAAAGATTAAAAAGAAACAGTTGTATATTTTGTGACAATTCACAGGACAGTGGCAGATGTGTTGAGACTAGTAGTTTAACTTTAGGAAAAAAAGGGGGTAAGGCGCACGAGAAAAATTTATGTTTTTGTTGTTTGACTACGGGTGATGGATCAAAGTTTTGTAGGAAACGCGTAATTTGTCCGATGTGCTCAAAAAAGGATTATGCCATTCTATATACCGCAATGTCTTCTCATCTAAAAGAGAAGAGAAATCAGTGCCAGTATGGACTATGGCTACTCAAATTATTAGCAATAAGAGAAGTTGCCAGACACGCTCTTACTTAACAGCGGTACAAAAAGGAATTACGCAAAAAATAGTATCGCTAAAAATATAAGCGCAGTGTTTGTGGAAGATGTACTCTAGCTCTTGCGGCTTTAGAGAGCTCAAGGACTCCCACCAAATCAACCCACAGGAGGAATTTAAAGCAATAGCGTCACGACTTTTGGCCGATGTAAAAATGGAACTTCGCATGTGTGAGAATGCGGTGGTTAGTGATATCAGAGGCCCCGCTAGCAATTCAGATCAAGTTAAAGTGGAACAAAGCGGCGAATATTTTGAGTTGCGACATATCTGAAATTAAAACGGGAAGATTGTTAAAGTAGAAAATGCTGTTCTTCTTAAGTAGGTTATACGATCTCATAGATCTTTTGTCGGCGGCTACTATAGCTCCACGTACCTTTACAACAAGTTTGAGAAAAAAGGTGGAGGTGGAATGAAACATTACCAGAAATTATTAAGAACGAATTTGAAAAGTAGGCAAGTCAGATTTAACTGGTAGGTAGTATAGAGTTACCAAGGTCGGTGGCGCCTAGCTTATTCGGATACAAGAATTGGGTCTGACACATTTTTTGTGATTCAAACAAATCAGCTTATGCGGTCCATGGTAATTTTAAAATATCCGGTTAGTGATAGTAAATATGTTATGAGGTTTGAGCAGGCAAAAACAAGAGTGCGTCCGCTCAAACTAGTAACGATTCCGTTGATGGTTTGGTTTATGGGTGTAAGATAAACCGAGACGATAAAGGTCAGTTTAATAAGTACCAATTTAAAGTGTGAATACTGGAGTGACTCAACAACCGCATTAGCCTGGATGAAATAAAACAAAATTGGTTGGTATTTGTACAAAATAAAACCCGAAATTCTGAAATTAAGTTTGACCACCAAGAGAAACTATGTTCCGCGTATGATGAATCCGGCAGATCTGCCCTCTCGTGGTTATACTCCAAGAAAATTATTAGAATTGCGTTGGTAGAAAGGGCCGAGGTGGTTAGCGAATTCAACTTGGCAACTTGAGCCAACATGTGAAAACAAGCCACAGATTGGTGCAGAACTAAGAAACTCTCCGGCGACATTTAGCGTATTTGTGCCAATTAGCTACTGGTCGGAAGAGTTATGCAAACGCGTAATAAATTATTCTAAAATTTTAAGAGTGGTGTTCTAAATCAAGCGTTTCGCAGATACGGCCGCACTTGGAGGATTACGGGCCTTGACGGTCAGTGAGTTTGATAATGCGGAAATTTCACTAATTAGGTTTATACAGAGAGGTGTTACGAGTCAGGGTAAGAATAAAACACGAACAATCAGGCATTATCCGTGTACTAACAAAATTGTGCATAAGGACGACTCATGATTGTAAGTTTCAATGCTGTTACCTGCTAAATATATCTCGGCTGATTCGGTGTCATTTGTATAACTGTCAAATCGGGACACAAATAATGATGTACAAGCTTAGAGAACGGTTTTGGATTCCAAAGAACCGGAAGACCATTAAAACAAGTCGTGAAAAATATGTTAGATGTAGAAGATACGAGACTAAGAGTTTGCCGAAACGACATCTTTACTTAAGGATCGAGTGGAAGAAGCCTCGGTGTTTCCGATCATTGGGATTGATTTGGATGGGCGATCTGCTTGAAGAATAATAGAACATCCTGCTTCGTTGTTTTTACACGTGCGGTACGTATTGGGTTGGTTATTTGATTGAGTCCTGAGGCTTTTTGCAAGAATTGCATCGTTTTATAGCAGATAAAAGAAACGTAACTATAATTTATAGTGATAAGGTAACGAATTTTACAGGGACCAAATATGAATTTCGTATACTATATTGGAGATCTATTTCGTCGGTGTACGCAACTCAGCTCGAGGTAAGTTGCGACAACATTCGCCGGGAAACACGTGCGCGAACGCAAAAACGTTTATTGCCACAAAAGATACAGGCGAAACTATTCGTCGTGAAACAGCTCTGTGTGCGAAAAATCCAGTCCGTAAAGACTTGAAACCATTTCTAGTCTGTGTTATACAAAGGACACTATGTATTGAGAATAGAAAGAATAAACAAATGAATTTGATGGAAAATACTTTTATTGCTTTTCAAAATAATCGCCTTTATGATCTATAACCTTTGCATGCGCTTGAACCACGCTTCAAAGCACTTTGTCCAATCACAAGATGGTAGCTCTAAAACATACGTTTTAAAGGCCTCAGCCGTTTCTTCAGGCGATAAAATCGTTGTACACACAGTTTATCTTTAATTACTGGAAACAAGAACAAGTCATTGGGTGCCAGGTCGGGGATGTAAGGCGGATGACCCACCAATTCGATCTTTTGTGTGTCCAAATACTCGTTTGTTGCATGTGATGTGTGTGAGCTCGCATTGTCATGATGCAAAATAATTCGTCGTTTTGGGTTGGTTTCTCTCAATTTACCGAAAACTTCAGGCAAACTAATAGTCGTATACTACGCTGAATTAACGGTCTTTTGATTTTCGAGAGCCATAGTTGCCACAAGACCGGTTTTCGTGAAGAAAAACGCCACCATTTGCTTCTAAACGCTTCGAGAACAAACAACTTTTTTTGGCTTTGCTTCACATTGAAACAGCTAAACTGCCGACTGACCTTTTCTTTGTGGCTCATACGCATAAATCCACTACTCGTCACCAGTGACGATGTTGTATACCGCTTTGGATGCGCCACAGTTGTATTTTGAAATTATTTTACGACACCATTCGACACGAGCACGTTTTTGAGCACCTGCCAACAAATGTGGAACCCAACGCGCACACAGCTTCCGAACACACAAATGTTCGTGCAAAATCTTATGTATGCTGGTCATACTAATGCTTAAGCTTCTCTCGATTTTTTGATATGTCATATGACAATATTTTTCAATTTGTTTTCGCACAGCATCGATATTTTTCGGCACAATGACCGATTTTGGACGACCTTCTTTAACTTGGTCCGTGAGCGAACTACATCCACGTTTGAATTCTAGCGATATACAGTGGCTGTGGATGGCGCCTCATCGCCAAAAGTTGAAATCAGTTAATTGATGCATTGTTCTTGAGTTAGACTACATCGAAGGTCATAATTAATCATAGCTCGAAAATTTTCGCACGTTAATTCCATATTTTGGCATAGGTAAAATTTTAAACTCTGAAACAAAAAAACAAATAGTGCTCGCACGTCAAAACTTTTTGAGCACCTATAACCTCAAAAATGTCAAACTTTGCGATGGCAATTTTAGATTTCACCTGGCAATACCAATGTTGCAAGTTCTCAATACATAAGTACTTTCCTCGTATTGAATGAAGCAAATTAAGTTACATGTGAAATTTTTTCTATTTTAGAATATTGTTATAAATGTCAAAAATAAGCTTTTCAAATGGCTTAATGAGTTACAGATGTCTACATTCAACTTTCTTGCAGTGCATCCTTTTAAAAGGGTATTCATTGTAGGTCTGGTCAAACTCCGTAGGCTTATTCTATAAACCAACAAAATAGAAAAGTTTAAATACAGGTGTAGGAAAAAACGCTTGTTAAAAAATACGCTTTTCAAATGTGAATAATTTTGCTGGAGTTGAAAACGAAATTAGAACAGTAATCTATCAAGATGACACTTAATTAATTGTTCTAATATCGAAACCAATAATATTTGATAGCGTGTTTATTGTTTTATTAAACTTAAAATCAAATTCAAAAAAGTGCAATTGAAAATGTTTACAAACACAGAATTAGGTACTAGTGGGTGTTCCAACTACTTTTCTTTTACACCTCGTGTGTTGTTTTGTGATTGAATATTGAGAGTGGTTTCTTTACGTTCACTATGCTCTGTAGATTTATAAAAGTGATGGTGGCCATCTGGGAGTTGCGACCGAGGGGGGGGGGCAAAAATTGTCACTAATAAATCTAAAACGAAAGGTTTATACAATTAAAATCTCTAGTTTTACGTTCACTACGTCTTAAGTTATACAGCAAACACAAAAATGATTTTTATCCGCCATGTTAAATTCAATCTGGACGACACATTTTACTTTACTAGATAATTAAAATGTAAATAAAAACGAAAATTGATTAAAACTGCAAAAAAATACTTTGCTGTTTTCAGAACAATTCCTTGTCATCGTCAGTGTCATTATCTGCATAAGCTCCATCATCAGGGTCTCTAGTATTATTACATTCGGCAATATCTGCCGAGCATGCACATAATTCTGTGCACAATACTCCATTTTTTGCACAATTGCATGTGGATAAACATGGTATTTAGCACATGAACAACGCACTAATAAGATCACTTCCGCAGGGGCACAAGGAATGTCGCTCATTATAGGCTCCCATTGTCATTAACTGTCCAGCCAAAATCAGTTTCAAGTGGAAGACAAGGTTTTGGAACGTGTGCTTGCTACCATATTAATGCTTGATAATGAGCTCTTTGAGCTGGGTGAATAGCACCTTGAGTGGGAGGCATACTAGCACCCTCCATTTGTTTTTTTGTAAAATACCACCATCTTAGTTCTCGTAAAGTATGAGTTTCTGGTTTTGGCAAATACATAGCGCAGATATATTCCTCAAGAGCTACATAGATTTCATCTTTAGTAAAGTCTGTTTTGCCTAAAGAAGCAAGTGCTTTCAATGTTCTCTCGCTAGCATCTATAAATCTGTTCCAAGAACTGGTTTTAGATTTGCCATTAAAGGAACCTGTGATATTAGACCTTGAAAGAGCCTGCATTCCTAACAAAGCATTAGCCCTATTTATTCCAAGAGCTTTGTAAATGGGCCCTATTGGAATCTGACGTTGTTTAGCTCCAGTTAATACAAGAGTGGTATCTTTTGGTGAGTGAGGGTATCGATGAACCGCCAGTACGAGAACGTCTGTATCAGGAGACAAATTCTTAGTTTGTCAGCTCCCGTTAACTTTGCTTTTATTGCATGTTGAATTATTTTTGTGTCGGCTTCTTCTTGTGTAGTCATCAAATCATCTACAGTTTGCTAAGTAGCTTTCACTTTATCGCGATAAGACACAACGACATTTTTATTCAAACATGTAGCAGTTTGAATTAGACTATTACTAAGTATTGCTGTTAGTGAAACTTTGTTTTTAGAATGAGATAGGAGCTTTTTTTCAGAAACTGATTTGATAGTCATTTTGGCTTCCACTTTATATAAGACAGGTGAATTGCCAGCTGCCGCTAACGTCTAGTTGCATCTTTTAACGAATTTTCAACATAAGTGTCAAATATGACATGAATTTCAGAGAATTTTGAATATTTAAAATATTTTTATCGCAGAACTGCACTGCAAAATCGGCAATTGTTCTTGAGTTCTTAGCAAGTTTTAGTGATTGTACTTCTGCCATTCCATCAACAATTTGCAACCGAGTCAGTAGATTTATTTGAATTGTTTGATTCAATAAGGTTGAGAGCGAGATTTCCTGTTTCTTGACACAGTTTTTCCAAATGATGCAACAGTTTGCTTTTATTGTAGGTATGATACATTTCTCCATCAGCTCCAAACATAGACCGAGGGACTGCTGATAATTCGTATTTTCCGACACATACCTTCAAGTCAATGTCTAGGCGTGAACGACAAAAAACAAAAGCCGATTGAACGGCTTCCTACCTTCCTTTTTCTCTACTACGCCTTCTCTAGTTCCTATTTTAACCTTTTTAGCCATTGTTTTACATAACTTTAATTTTTCTTGACGAACTGGTTCCTAAAAGTTTTTGAACCGTCGATAATTCGTTCACGAATTTCTGATAGTTCTCAAGTCCGAGATCTGGCATGGCACATACATCATTTGAAACATCAGCTGGTGCAACAATCATTGTTACTAAATTAACTAGTTCACTTTCATGGAATGTGAACGAGTTGACATAGCTATGCAGACATTCCACCATGTCAGAAACATTTTTTATATAACGAGTTGATGCTGCAAGGATCGCTTCATGGTGTTCTTCGGTTTTCTTTTTTTTCTTGACTGTTATGCCAAAATTGCAGATCTTGGATAGTTCTGGACGTGCTAAGAAGAATGGTGAGGGTTTGAACATTTTGTGTTATGCCTACAATTCCACCCCTCACTTTCATACGTTGATTTTTCTATTCTAGTGCTTCATCTACACCAAGACAGCAAAACGGTTTTCCAGTTTTGTTGGGAAACCATTTACCACTTGCAAGTTCTTTCCATTTTTCACAATCATTTTGGCGTAGTTCTTTCATTTCTGCAATGTGCCAAGCACATAGTACACTGTAGTTCGACAAAGTCATTGCAAAAAGGTACTTTGTAAATTCCTCTAATACAAATAGCCTCAATTCCCAATTACCGCTCTGTAGTGCGCGAATAAAAGACAATAAAGTAAAAACCATGTCCATGTAGTTTAACACTATTTTGAAAGTTGGATTACTCTGACTCTTTTTTTGAAAGAAATCGAAAACTTTTTAAATAGTTGGATTTTGTGCATTACATTGAACTAGACTCAGGGTTCGCCAACTCGTTTCTTATGGGTTCTCTTCGAGGGTCCTTTAGGATCATGAAATCTACAACCAAAACAAACTCGACTTCATCTTAATTTACTTTTAATTCAGTAACCAAAATTAGGACAGATTACATACACAAATGCCGCCCAGTTAATGTTTCTCAACTAAACTAACACTAGAATTAAACTTAATATTAATTTCGGTAAGGTAACCATAAACAGTTACTAAACGCGCTTTGTATTTATAGCCTAACAACTCATATCTCTAATTTCTACTAACGCAAGATCGCAATGATAAGAAATGATTCATTAACCCTGTGATTACAGAAGTTAGTCTTAATAGTAAACAATATTTAAACTTCTCAGCCCACTATATTATCCAATGGTACCAAACACGTTCCTTGCGGCCGAGAACGTTTTATTCGCCGAGGGCCCAGTAAACCGACACAAAATCTTGTAAACAAAATGTACAAGCGTTCCCTCTAACACAGCTTACGTTGTGGTAACAAACAAAAACACAATGACGCCTCGATTTGCGTGTCTACGTTCTAGACCAACTCCCTACTTAACAAGCAATTACTTCGTAACCAACGCAGATTCAAACTTAGCAACTATAAAAAGGTAGAAATACCTGCATTCGCGTTGCTTTGAAATTGCTGCTTACTTATTCTAAGTGGCGCTGCTTTTTTTATAAATTCTCAACCTCTTGTTGAGAATCACTACTAATTATTAAACACGGTACTTTTACGAATACACTATAGAACTAAAAACTAAAAGTAGAATGCACTCTAATTTATCCCAAATCGTTACAACTGAGTATCCTCTTGAAAATCAATATTATCCATTGCAAAATGGATAAACCTACCAAAAACTACGTCTGGTGATACTTATAATCCTTCATTGGCATTCATTGTAACAACTACAGTTTTTGCTATTCTGTCTATTATTTCACAAACACCAGAATAGTGAACCGAAAAGCGTGCTGAATGAGGAAAATTAACAAGATTAGAGCTACAGGTCAATTGATAAATTGTATTGGTAATTCACGTGTATGCTTTATTATCTGGGACGAGGACTTTGTCACCTGGTAATCGGAAAAACATTGAAACATTAATATCTGAGATAGATGATCAGCTCGTTTATCAATCTCATTTACACGTTTTTCTTCAGAAGTGATACCACCATTTAAAAAATACAGAGAGCAATTCTGGTATTTGCTCAAAATCAAACTTTAAACTTCCCTTGAATTTCCACCGCTTAGTATTTACTATAGCTTTTCTTATTATTTGCGCTGCTGCAAGAAGTACCTTGAATTGTTCTTCTTCAAATATATTGCCTTCTGGTTCAGCAACAGCAGCATCTTTCGTTTTTTTAGAAATACTCTTTAGGATTCATTTCTTCGCTTAGGTTGAGAAAATTCAATTCCAGGAATTTCTTCTGCAATAAATGCTTTCAATTCTCTTCTGGATTTAAGTGATATTGAAGTGTCAACCCCATTGGAGAAACAGACGTTAAGGAAAGTATTATGTAAATCAGCCATGAAAAAATTCTTGTAACATATTGCAAAATTCTATTTCTGAAGCCACAATAGCGGCTGAACTTTGTGTGCCTTGTTTCTTTAGCTTTCGCCTACGAATGACGTTTGTCACATTTGTGGTCCAGCAAGTTGCATGATACATAACATCAATTGCATGGGCATCATGTGGGTTAATACACTCATTTAATCGAAAAAGTCAAGGGTATTTCTACTTATTTCGACTGCTTCTCTCAAATTAGCACCTCCTGTGTCATAGGCAACATGTTGCAGAGGATGTCTCCGTCTTGGTTTTTCATCACAAAAAAAATACAAATCTTTATTATATCTTGCCGTTTGTGGAGTACGCGTAAATGGCTTTGAAGTAGTAAGTTCTTCCGATGCCACCTTACAAATTGCTTCACTTTCAAACTTCAAAAAAATGCTTTTCCACTGTTTGCCACCTCTTTTTATGCGTAAAACGTTTATAACAACGGTAATGCCATTTAACTCCGAGCTGACGCAATTTTTCTACTGATGCATCACCATCTAACAAATGTAGTATATTTGCACATTGTTCATCTATTCAATTTGAAAATGCAACTATTGTTTTTGATAAATGTTGAAACGTTTCTTCGCCAGCATTTTTCACAACTGCTTTTGTGCCGGTTTTGCTACACACCACACACTTATTGACACAAAGTTTTTGCTTGGCTTCAACGAAAACCTTTGCCTTTGCGATCGATTTCATAGCTTTGGATTAAGTATTTACCTGCAACAACATAACATAATAAATACCTAAAAAAGTATATCAACATAATAAGAAGCAGACAAGAAACAACATCATTTATTCAATTATGTGTTCAAATAAAATACATAAAATAAAATATATTAGAGGCACGTATTTTATGGCTTTAATTTTTGTGCTAGCAACAGAATCACTCTGTATAAACCTAGTTTAAAATAAGCAATATGCTCTTCTTAATACACCTATATACGATTTCTACACAAGACCCTTAATTTCATATCCATAACACACATGTCTAGTTGTTAAATGAAATAAAATGTTCCCGCCATTTTGAATACAACCTGTCAGAAAATTATCATTTTTATGCTTGCTGCATAATTCGAATTTAAGACGCATAGAATGTAAACTACAGATTTTCAATGTAAAAACCTTTTCTTTTATTTATTACTGACAATTTGTGCCTATCTTAAACAGCCCTTATTCCCTCTTCCCAGTCGCGGCTTCAAGATGGTCACCATCACTTTTTTAATTATAAAGAACAACACAAACATAGTGAAACCACTCACAATACTCAATCACAAAACTGCACACGAGATAAAATTACTAAACCCACTATACTGCAGGGCAAATGGAAATATCTGTAAAGCTCCGATGGAGTTTCTTACCATAAGAGATATTCGAATATGACGTTCAAAAGCTTTGATCTGAAGCTCGTCTCAAGCCTCGATAAACTAGATGCTTGACAGCCCCTAAATTACAAGTTGGGGACAGTTCTGTCTAACAGCTGAACTGGAAGAACATGTACTGTTACAGATGGTGGAAGTAGAGGAAAAATTGCGTCCGAACTGGGTGTTTCTAACGAAGAGTTTGCGTAAGCAAGAACTTAAGCCGCACCATATTTAATATGTGCGTGCTCTCAAGTAAACCGCTTACAAACCTACAGTTCAATTTTGTCACTAGTTTTTAGAAAGACATAATTCGACTAATTTTCATTCAGTATTACCTTGCAGTCGTTCTAAACGGACCTACACATTGAAGAAGTTCTAGATTACTGCAACGGAGAGAACGGCTTGTGTGTTTCAGTAAGCTAAGGAGCCGAACTGCAGGTTTAACAACATTAGGAGGGTATTTAACGAGAAATCAGACTGACAGGTCCCCGAAAGGAAGCAACAGTTTTATTTGTACTTAAAAGTGACAGAGTGTACAGGGGTCGGTTTGGCATTCTAAGACATACTACTGCGACGTGGAAGGCAATAGCGAACCACCACATTACCATCAATGTATACAGCATTTTTTTAAAATGATGGCGCATCATCTGAGGCAAAAGATTTTGGAGTTAAAAATAGTCAGAAGGGGACTACTTGGGAAGATGTGATCAGCAAGTTTAAAAGAAGAACATAAAACATCTTGCGAGTCGGGGCGTAGAATATCAGAAGCATGGCCAAGTAGGTACACCAAAGAATTTGAAAATTTAAATGGATAGGTTAGCAGTAACGCAGTAGGAATTAGCAAAGTTCGGTGGCCACATGAGGGTAATGTTTGGAGCAGTGATTCATGCAGGATACGAGGAAGGAAAATTGGATGTGGGGATAGGTATGCGGAAAACGATAGAACTTTGTATAGATAACTCAAACAAAGGAGTTCTCACGGATAGATTACAATCTAAATCGATAAATACGGAAATAACACAAATTTACATGCTCACCTCTAGCTAAAACAAAAAAAGGGTAGAAACAATCTACAAAGATATCGAAAACATACTAAGGACACGAAAATTTAATAATTACGGAGATTTTAATGCAGTGGTAGGTGAGGGTATGGAAGGAACGGTTGCAGGTTTATTTGGTTTAGACACGAGAAACGACAGGGGAAATAGGTTGGTAGACAAGAACAATTTAACCATCACAAATACATTATTTCAACATCATTCCAGGAGATATAAAGAGATGTCAATTATACATTCTTGTTAGACAATGGTTTAGGAATCAAGTAAAAGACTGTAGAAGCTACGCTAAAGCAAATACATATACTTACCATATCATAGTAATTATGAAAGCCGCGTTTAAATTTAAAAATTGAGGAAAAAGGGAAATTATTCATCAATGCAAAAATGTTAAAAAATAATAAATTGAGGAAAGGTGCAAAAGGGTACAAATTAAATGGAAATCGCTAAGATATACGAAGCATACAAACTAATTAAATGGAATTTTAGGGATATAAAATTGTACGGAAAAAATATGAGACGTAGAAGAAGACATCATTATAGAAAATGTAGAGAAAGTGGATAGATGGCAAAAATATATAGGGAATTTATATGCAGGGCAGAATGCAGAAGCACTAGAACAGTAAACAGACATTAAAAACGATGACTTGGGATATCTTATATTTAGAGAAGGGTTTGAACTAGCATTAAAATAGCCTGAGAAATAATAAGGTGCCGGGTACAGACAAAGTGCAAGCAGAAACTCTAAAAGCCGCTGGACAAGCAGTAACAGAACATCTCTTCCAACTGTCGAGTAACAATGGAGAAAACAATAAAGAGAGGAGAAAGTATGTATATAGGGGTTGTAGATGTGAAAAAAGCATTCTACAATGTAAATTGGTAAAAAAAAATTCGAAATACTCAGAACGATTGGAATGAGTTATACGGATCGACGAATCGTACGTAGTTTATATAAAGAGCGAAAAGCTGTAATAGAAATAGAGCAGGAACGTAGATAAATAAATATTGAGAGAGGAGAGAGATAGAAATGTGCCCTATTCCCGTTAGGTTTTAACTTGGTTATCGAAAAGGCAATGCATATTGTCCAATGCAGAAAAACATTTGGAATTATTATGTAGGGACAAACGATCGATATGCTCAGATTTGCAGACGATATTAGTATCTAGCAAGGAAGCTAGAAGCAGCTTTTAATGGAATAGAAACAGTATCAACAGAAAGATACAGTATAAAAATGACCAAAATATAACTGAACAAGGGGGTGGGGGCGAGAATACAACTAGAAAGCCAGAATTTATAAGAGATCAAGAGTTTCTGCTACCTAGGAAGCCAAATAACGCAAAATGGGAAAAGTGTAAAAGATTTAAACCAAGCTTAACACAAAACCATACTGCATTTAACAAGAAAAAAGAACCACTATGTTCAAAGTGGAAGCAAAAAAAGCATAGAGTTTTTGAAGTGTGACGCACAGACGTATGATGAAGGTATGGAAAGGAAGAAATATGTGGAAAACAGTAAAAAATAGGAGAGGTAGGATGATTGAACACGTTCTAAGGTATGAGGGAATAGTGCGAGATATACTAGAAGCAGAGAAAGGAAAAGAAAAGAGGTAGAGGTAGACCCAGATTTGACAATTGCACACAGATGGTGAAAGATGTAGGCTGTGGGAATTTCAGGGGAATGTGCAGGCTAGCTCGGAATCAGAAATAATGGAAATACGCGTGAAACCAGTTTCAGGACTAAAAACCTAATGATGATGAATATTTTTCAAAGAGGAAACAAAATTCTTAAAAGCGGTTTTATAAATCGCCTAACAATCACGCGTGGTTAGAAGAAACTTCACGCAATTAATGTTCCCGACATCCGAATTGGTCTTCCTGAAAAACTCTAAGAGATTTTTAGTCGGTCCCTCTTTTCTGCCCCCGGGTTCTACATGGTTAAATTTCCAGATGATTTTTAGAGGATGAATTATTCTAGCTATTAGAGGAATTTCCATTCGGAGTTCGAAATATACAGTGGTTTGTGAGCGATGGCTTAAGCATATCAGTGTTAGAGCACGAAAATTTCTTTATGAGACTCATCACAATCGCTGCATAGGTGAGAGAGGACTCGTTTTTTAGCCAACACGTTCGCCAAACTACAATCCGTTAGATTATTAATTTTGGGCATCCTTGTATTTAAATTTTAATTGTTATATTTTAATACATGGATACATTTTAATCGTCTATCAAACAAGTATAAAATTCATGACATAGCGCAATATTTAAAATACTAAATCATGCAGAGATAAAATTAATGAATTACTTACAATGTTCAAACAAGCGTCTCTAAGACAATCTTCAGGGTGGCGTTCTGGGCTATTCAAATCTGTTGCACCGTTTACGTAAGGAACATAACAACAGGACAGATAAAGGGATAAGGAAAAAGACTACTTTTGCACACATCGCACTTCAAGGTACCGATAAATAGTATCTACTTCATAGCTGTAAACTCTATAGCATCCCTGCTTGCACCAAAGAATAAATTTTTATAGGCCGATAACAATCAAGCGACCGTTGATAGCAAACCGCAGAATTTCTAACAGGAAATCGCGTACATGCTCAGAAAATTGTGCTTAATATAAACCTAACAGATATGAATTAAATGCTAAAATAAATTTAAGACGCGTCAAAATGACGCATCACAGTACACCCAAGATGATGGGTGTACATGACTCCAATTCCTAACACACATGTGCTCAGGAAACCGTTCAAAAGATAGAGAGCGCATAACACAGCCAATTGTAAGGCGCTGTCAAGCATGTATTGTTCCGGAAAGAAGTCACTTTCAACAACTACTTCAATTTGTGTTCTTATTTAATTTGCATCATATGTGCTATTAAAATATTGTATTCAACTTGAGCAAAATTTGAAATGTGTACAACTTTTTTAGAAGGCAATATTGGACACACTTATATATATATATATATATATATATATATATATATATATATATATATATATGTATAAAGTTTCTTCACAATTTTGGTTTATAATAAGCCTACGAGATTGAATAGACTTACATTTAACACCCTGTACATTAAGACACTGTAGAGTTTTTATAAACATACAACATAACATAACATATCAACATGTTGTAAAAGCTTGTTGCTTGTTGAGCAACTGCTATTGTTAATTGTTCATTAAGAGAGCATGAGAAATTTTAGTTTCGTGAAAGTCACTAAAAAAACTTATGATCAGAGTGAGGGCGAAACACAGACGGTGGCAAAATCATGTAAATTGTAAATTGCTTTAATCGCTATCTTAATTATAAGCTCATTTCTACAATTTGAAAGTATTGCTCATTAAATTAGCAATGGAGGATCAACAGTATTGTAGAGTTCAATATTCGTATGCTTTGATCATTGGTTTGGGTTAGTGACTAACTTCATTTGAATTAGTAAAATTTGTAAATACTAATAGCTAGCACTAAGATAACTATAGATTTTTATACAAAAACTATTATTAACCATGCATGTAAGATATTTATGTAGATGGTTATATTGTAATTGTCTAAGTTTTGCACAATATTACTGTAAATCTATTTGAAGATTATATAAAATCTTCTTGTATTTGTTTCAACAATATACGATTGTTATTCATAATAACCTGTTTTCATGCTGTTTGCATATTAAAAATTTTTAAAATATTATATATATATATATATATATATATATATATATATATTGTAACGAATACGATTATCTGCTTCTTAAATATACGCTTTTGTTCCCTATACCTATTCAATAAATATTAAATTCCAATAGAAACCATATATTACGAATTCATACATAGAGCCCCATCTATATTTAAATATTCAAAGTAAAGTTTAAGAACTCTTCTATTTGTATGTATCTTGATACAATATTCCCTTTTCTGCGCGTGATCTAATAAGCAACGTAGCCTCGTGGTCAAGCTTCATTTTGATATCGGGATGTAATCGAAAAACAAATATTAACGTGGGCCTGCAGGTTTTGATAAAACATGCCGTCCCAAAAAGTAGTCAAGTGGAGTCGAGGAGTACCATGGCTTCATTTTTAGTTGTAGTATCGACCTAAGTATAGTCAGGAATATATATCTACGTAGGTGAATAATTCTCAAACTTACCTTTAAATCATTTTTCCCCATTTTTTTTCAGCGCAAGGATGAATAAGTATGAACAAGTAGGAACTTATAACAAAAGTACGAAAGTACGAGCAAGTATGAACAAGTACGAAAGTACGAACAAGTAAGAACAAGTAGGAACTTATAACGAAGTACGAACTTATAACGAAGTACGAACTTATAACGAAGTACGGAATTATGTCGAAGTAAAATAAAGCAAGTACGAACTTATAGCGAAGTACTCAAGTATGTATTTATATTGAAATAAAGTAAAAACATGGATATGCAAACACATAATAATTTCTTTTGGATATTGGTTGTGCAGTAAATGCAGTTTTAAATGTTGCTATGCGCGAGGGTGAAAATTTCCACATATGCTTGGTTAGTATAGAGGTCAAGCTCGGACACATGTATCAGCTACGCGCACCTACCATTGTAAGTAAGTAGATGTTTAAAGAATTTGGTTGCCTAGCAGATGTTTAGCGGCGAGTTATCCTCAATTTTATAGCTATATACATTTCAAGGAACAATTATTTATGAATAATTTTTGAAAATTCTATATATGTTTACTTAAATTTGATACGCGAAATTTTTGTGAAATTTTTATGGTCATTTAAATTGATATACTTCTAATTTTATTCTAAATTTAATAATCGAATAGTGCATAAATGTTCTTGTCTGGTACACGTTGGAGTGTATAAAAATCGGGACAGCTCCAGAACGTTTCCCAAAGCGTAAAGCTTAGCAAATGGACTTTAATTGTATGCAATTGGAGGTAAGGAGCGAAAAACAGTAACATAGGTCAAACCGTAATTAATGCTTGCTTACCTTGCAATGTTGTTCACCAGTTTACTCCCGCAAAGATAAGTGTTGTTTACCAGTCGACGCAACCTGGTCGGGCAGCACCACTTATGCACTCGAGGTTATAGGTATTACGTGTTGAGGCGGTGAAACGATACGAGAGTCTCATGTTGGTAAAGCAAAAAGGATTTATCGCTCCGCCATATGTATAGCACAACAATAATATACGATAAGGCTATCTATATTGTCAATCGCTGACCTCCAACTGTATGAAGTTTTAACATACCCCCTACCCAAAATGGTAAATTTTGTTGTATACCGTGAAATGAATGGGAGAAAAAATGAAAATAGAAATTTAAAAAAAATGTTTAAGTATGTATAAATTAATCGAGTACTCTGCATTTTGCTTCCTGCATTAAAATATAAAATAAAACATAATTTGTAGAGAAAGAAGAAAAAAAATAAAAATTGCATGTTAGAATGCTGAATTAGTTATGGAGGAGGAAGTGGTACCACCTTGTTAATTGGGCGGACCGCTTCGCCTGTGGGTGTTTTTAGTTTTACAACTCGTGTTACACCATCTTTACCCGGTAAAAGTTTCGCCACTCTCGCCAAAGGCCAATACGCCGGGGGTAAATCGGGAGTAAAAAAAAGTACTAGATCCCCTTCTTCTATGGTTTTGGAAGGGGTGTTTCACTTAGGTTTTTGCTGTAAGCTGTGCAAGTACCCTATGGACCAGCACTTCCAAAAGCTCTGTACAAGTTGTTGGGACATTTGCCAACGACTAGGCCGATTCGCAGGAACATTTTGTAGGTCCACTTCACACCGCGTAATTAAAGGTCCACCAGTTAGAAAATGGCCCGGAGTCAAGACATCCGTGCCTTCGTCAGGTGACGTTGTAAGTGCGCAAAATGGACGGGAATTTAAGATTCCTTCTATGTGGATTACAACTGTGCCAAATTCCTCCAGAGAAAGTGTCGTTCTACCCACTATTCGTTTCAAGTGAAATTTAGCACTCTTGACGCCGGCTTCCCAAAGCCCCCCAAAATGGGGTGCATAGGGAGGGTTGAAACACCAATCTATACCCCTAGAGGATAAGTAGTGCGCAATGACGGGGTTATCTTGATCAAAATGTTTATATATTTCTAACATTTCTCTAGCCGCCCCACGAAAATTTCGGCCCTGATTGGAGTATATGTTCGTGGGTAACCCGCATCTGGCTATAAATCTATCTAATGCAGCAAGACAGGCTTCCGTTGTTAAAGCTGTGACATATGAATGGCACGTGACACCATACAAATAAAGAGGGCAATATATGCCTTTTGAAATTTTGTCGATCGCAACGAGGATAGCTTGATTGTAAAAGAACCGGCAAAATCCAAACCGGTATGCGTAAAGCATCTTCCGGGTTCGAGGCGATAAAGCGGAAGATCTGCCATAGGAGGCTGAATAGGCCCCCCCTGAAAGCGATAGCAAGTCAGGCAGCGAAATATTCTACTTCGAATTAATTGACGGATACAAGGAATCCAAAATGTACGGGTAACTAATGATTGAGTTAGCCGCGGACCCCCATGACCTGAATATATGTGATAGTAATCACATATTAATACAGCTAACCTGCTGTTTTTTGGGATAAGGTAGGGATGTTTGCTAGTTATGCAAAGGCTGGAATGGCGCAAACGGCCCCCCACTATGACTAATCCCGTGGGAGAGAGAAAAGGTGACAACGGACGGTACATTTTTGTGCTAGATTGCCCTTTTTCTAGTAAGACGATATCGTCGTAGATGTGCTCGTACTGAGTAATTCTAATGGCAAATGTGAGAGCACTACGATACTCAGAGGCATTTAACGGACCAGTAGTCTTTGCAAGATTACGTTTGCGTGCAAGGCAGTTAAACGTGAACCTTTTAACGCACGCAAAAATTCATTGAACTTTTAGCAAGTTGGGGACCTTTGTAGTACTACCAAGTATTGTTTCACATCAACAGTAGACACGAGTGCGTATTGTACGGCTTTAAACCCGTCTGCAATATTGTGTGTGTATTTATCACTTGGCCAATCACAATAATCTCTGTATAAAAAATAAGGACCCTGCCACCAGAGTGTACAATTCGGTAGTTCGAATGGCCTCAATCTTCGGCTTGCAGGATCGGAAGCATTCGCAGAACTGGGAACGTATCTTCATATGGCTGTGGGTTGATTTTCATGAATTTGAACCACTCGGTTCGCAAAAAATAATTTTAACTGATAAGGTGGCGTACAAATCCACGTCAGTGTGTTTGTAGAGTCACTAAAGCATATTGGATCTAGTAAATTGATGGTGTCAAATGCTAATGCTAAATCTTTCATTAGTTTTGCCAAAAGACATGCCGCTCCTAATTCAAGACGAGGAATGGTCCACGTTTTCAAAGGGGCTACACGGGTTTTGGAAGCTATCAAATGTACATATATTTTTTCATCAACTTCTAATTGCAGATACACAACCGCGGCCATCGCTACGGAACTGGCGTCGGAGAATCCGATTCAACGGGCTTGACTGTTGCCGATTTTCCAAATAGATCGTGGTATTGTTATGTATTCGAGAAGTGGCAGTTCAATTTGAATTTGCTGCCATTCTTGAAGAATTTTTGCGGGCAATTGTTCATCCCAATCCACCTTTTGTAGCCATAGGCGTTGCATAAGGCACTTGAGAAGAACCGTAAATGGACTTACATAACCATTAATATCGAATATGCGTGCTATGTGTGACAAAACTCCTCGCTTAGTAGGGATGTCTGCAATATTTGGAACTTTACATCTAAATGTATCGGAACCCATATCCCAACAGAGACCCAGAACATCACGTGTTGTCAAAGTAGGATTAGAGTTCGGTAGATTTAGAACGTCCGTCTCCGACTTATCAATAACTGAAGTGTGTGAACTTCCCCATTTTCCTAAGTCGAAGTTACCTAGTTTTAGTAAATTGATCAATTCATTTTTTAGAAGGAGAGTTTCTTCTACAGAATCGGATCCAGTCAAAATATCATCAATGTAAGTTGATGATCTAAGGGCTCGGGAAGCCCGGGGGTACGAGTGACCCTCGTCTTCTACCAACTGCTGTAGAACACGAAGGGCAAGGAAAGGGCAACAGGTAGCGCCAAAAATAACGCGGGTATGTTCATATTCCGTTAAAGGTTCACAAGAGTGAAACCTCCAAAAATATCTGCAAATTTTCTATCTTCTGGGTGAACGACTATAGATCTAAACATTTGTCAAATATCGCAGGTGAGTGCAGGACTAAACAGGACTCGAACTTGAGTACTAGAGGGCTTATTTTTAACCACGCCGTGGTGGGTATGATATATAAGGACGGTTTCACAGCGGGAGTGAGTTGTCCCTGCGATATATAATTAGCAATATTTTCTGAATATAATTTATAAAAGTTTTTGTCGCGTGCAAATCGAGCTTCTAGTTTTAGAAAGCGATTGGTAGCTAATTCTCGTGTTGAACCTAATGTTCGGGAAATGTTTTCTATGAACGGTAGTTGAACCACATACTGGCCTAACTCGTTTCGTATAGTAGTGTACTTGAAATAATTTTCACAAGCCACGTTTTCAGGCGACATTGGCGGCGTAAATGGTATTTCTTCAGCTTCCCAGAAGGCACGAATGGTGTCGCTTAGGGACGGTTCTTCCAAGATGCTAGTGTACAACGCAACATATGAATACGGTTGACTTAAAGCTGGTACATCACTCATAATAACCCAACCAAACGAGGTAAGAAGCGCCGATGGCTTGCCTGTTAAACGCAACGAATCGTTGGGTGTGGCATCTAAGACAGCTTGAACACCTAACAGCATATCGACCGGAGCGGATATGTGAAATTCAGGATCCGCCAATTGTAGGGACGAAAGTTTGTCTATTAAATGCTTAGATAAATTTGGTATCGGAAGATCTGCGGTAATACGAGATAAAACAACAGCCTGTAAATTTAAAGAAACGTTTTGATCATATATTGATGTAACGTTACAGGTAGCAATTCCATGAACCTTTTCTAGCGGAGATTGGCCTACTCCACGTATTTCAAAAGGACATTTCTTGCGTTTAAGACCTAACTTGTTAGCTAAAGATAATGTGATGAAATTAGAATGCGACCCTTGATCTAAAACCAAGCGACAGCGATGCCAACTACCGTCACAGGCTAAAATAATTCGTACCTGCGCCGTGGCTAAAAGCGCAACGGTTCTCTATTCATTTGCACAGGAATGAACAAGAGAGACTGGAGCAGGAAAATGTTCAGCCGAATTAGCGGCACCTGAAAAGTGTCCTACCGCGCTTTGTGGCGGAGTCGGAGTACTGCATGAAATTGGTGCCTCGATACACAGTAGCGTATGGTGCATTTTACTACCGCACCGTTTGCACTGATTTTTTGACTCACAAGTCGAAAGGGAATGTGGTGATAAACACCCAAAACATCTATGATATTGCTTTACCATGTATTGCCTTTCTAGAGTTGATAAAGCTAATAATTTTGGACATCTGTAAAATTTGTGGAACTGATCGTCGCAGGCAGGACAGGGCTTAGAAACGGCCTACTTTGCATTAAATCGTCGTGAAGTAACTTCCTGTGCGGACATTGTTACACGCTTATTGTTTACAGAATTTGTATAATATGGTTGAGGGTTAACCCTTTGTGGTGGACTAGACACATTTTTTGATGGTGGTGTATTATTGTTACCGCTAACCAGTGCTAAGATAGAACATTTGTTGCGTAAATATTTTATAAAATCGTTAAATTTCGGAAATGTTTGATTTAAATGTTCCTTTTGGAATTCTTGTCGCGACTTCGGGTCTAATAAACCGAGGGAAAAAAATAAAAATATGTAATCGGCCAACTCAGGTAGCTGCATGTCAGTAAGAGCTGTGACGTTGGCTTGCAGGGTTTCACATAAATCACTAAGAACTTTTGGGGAATCCGTCTTTAGTTGAGTTAGTGAAAATATTTTGGATAAATAATGATTAGCAATTAGCCGTTTATTAGTGTAGCGTTGAACTAAGAGATTATAAACAACCATATAATTTTCTGGAGCAAATCGAACAGATTGTGCTAACTTCAATGCCGTCGCATCCAAATAAGAAAGTGTTTATGTGAATTTTTCGCAATCATTAAGTGCGTTATTGTTGTGAATAATGTTGTCATATAGAGATTTAAACGCACCGAATTTCTCGGAATATATCTATTTTTATTTCTGTAAATGAACATTAGATCTGGTATTTCCAGAAATATTAATAGTATTTACATTGGGCGTTGTGTCGGGAGCGACATAGCGCGCCGTATTAGCGAAAATATCATAGTACATAGTATTGAACGTAGATTCTAGATTAACGATATCCGTAAATAAGGTTTTATAAACGTCAGAGAGTAACGATAATTCATCTAAGACATCTAAAAATTTTGTTCTTACGTCATCTAGCTGACTAACACGAGCATTAAATTAATCAAGATTAGTTGGTAACGTTGAAATTAAATCGTAACAATCTTGCAAACGTCGCCAGTACCTTTCTTTGCGATTTGTTAATCGTTTAAATTCAACAATAACTTCACGTTCTGGTTCCATATTCTACCAGGTATACTCGTAACAAATTGAAATTACAAATAACTAATAGAAAATGTAACGCAGTTGCAAAGCCTTAAAGGTAAACACAGTACTCGTGGAGAAGTAATGTTAATGTTGGTACAGACTTAAACTAATATAAGTGAATTCAGAACTCTAAGAAATAAAGTGCATTAAGTACGTAATATTTACAAACAAAAATGTAAACAAACAGTTTCGTTAAAGTCCTTTGACTTATTTTGTTATCTACACAGCTGATTGATCAGCGTAGTAACAAGATGTTAATGAACTACAAACTTTAAATAAATTGGAACAAGTTTTTGAACACCTGTGATGCTAAATACAAAGTACTCGTTTTGTTGATAATAATTGAAGTTTGAAATCTTTAATAGAAATCATGCATTTTAACATTCAAACCCACTTTTAGAAAATAGTTTTGAAAATGAATTAATGTAATAATTTAAATTTTAATGATCCCGCTAATGAATTATATTAATTTTGACTATAATTCAAAGCTTATTTGTTCATAAAATCATATGGGGCTCAGAAGGACCACTTTTTTGTCTGGTACACGTTGGAGTGTATAAAAAATCGGGGCAGCTCCAGAACGTTTCCCAAAGCGTAAAGCTTAGCAAATGGACTGTAATTGTATGCAATTGGAGGTAAGGCGCAAAAAACAGTAACATAGGTCAAACCGTAATTAATGCTTGCTTACCTTGCAATGTTGTTCACCAATTTACTCCCGCGAAGATAGGTGTTGTTTACCGGTCGACGCAACCTGGTCGGGCAGCACCACTTATACACTCGCGGTTATAGTTATTAGGTGTTGAGTCGGTGAAACGATACGAGAGTCTCATGTTGGTGAAGCGAAAAGGATTTATCGCTCCGCCATATGTGTAGCACAACAATAATATACGATAAGGCCATCTATATTGTCAATCGCTAACCTCCAACTGTATAAAATTTTAACAGTTCTTATTATTTCCAAGGCATTTCTATAAGATAATTTTGTAGTTACAAGGTTATACTAAAATGTTCGCATAACTAAACATGTGATAGGTTGAAATTTGTTTGCCACATTATAGTGTATAATATATTTTGACAGAACACCTGAAGTACAGCTTAATACAGACAATAAGTTTTTTTTACCTTTGATTCTTTCCAATATATCAGTTAAAAATATAGTTCTGTAATCTATTAAAAAAAGCAGAGCATTTAACTTAATTCTTGTAAACTCGAACAGGATTCTATTCAGGTATCATGATTAAACTGTAATATAAAAACGAAAACCATGTATTTCATATAGAAAATTAACGTAAATTATTCAATTATAAATATCCTATAAGTATTCAAAATTTAATGCTAGATCGTAATAAAGTAATTGTTTCGAAAGTTTCTGTACAGATAACTTTGTACAAGCGATGTATATATATATATATATATATATATATATATTTATATATATTGTAATGTCAGGGGGAGGTACAAGGCTTCTAAGGGTAGATTTGTGTTAAAAGGGGTGTATGCCAAATAAAATGATTCATATATCAGATCCAGTAATTCAAAAACTATATTTTGCCGTACTTTACATATGCTAAAGTATTTACCATGTTAGTTTGAAACGTATGTGCCAAAAGGTAAACTAAATGACTTGATGACGTTGATAAAATGCACAGTGCTCAAGGTTTTATACTAAGTTGAAATTTAATAAGCCATTGAAAGTACATTTGCCGTCTGAAAACCGGATGCGTCTACGGATGTCTACTATCAACCAAGCATCCAGGTCTTGTGTGAATTGTTTTGGTTTTTTTTATTTAAATAGAATCAACTTTTGGACGAATTTGTAAATTCAAAATTATAAGTTAATAGCAATATCAAATATAATTGGAGAATTGTGAAGTGTTTAGGACAAATGATAGAATTTAGGAATGTGTATAAAGACAATAGTGAAGGTATTTGTGACACCAAAAAAAGGACAAATTGTTATTGGATATTTTTATGTATTTAAAATGTAATTAAGTAAGCTAGTTTTGTTGTGCTTATTGCCTAGGAGAGTAAACAAGAAGCTTCTTTTTCGATAAAATTTTGTATAAAGACGTGTTTTTGCAAACCTGCGTTAAAGTTGTTATATATTTTGAAAAAATAAATGAGTTTGAATTTAAATAGTCTGATTTATTAAAGTGGAGGTACAAGAAGCATCGGTGGTTAAATAAGCAACAGCGACGTTAAAAGAAGTGTAAAGATTGGTGATAGTGCGACGGGAAAGCAACGAATATTTAATTGGATTTGGATAGAGGTTTAAAGGCAGAAGGATATAGAGTGGTTATAGTGCGACGGGAAAGCAACGAATATTAAAATAGATTTGGGATTGATTTGGATAGAGATTTGAAGGCAGTAGGACATCGAGTGGGACATCGAATTTATAGCAGGGCATTGAGTGATTTGGAACAGGACGGCGGTTAGATTTGGACTGATTACGAAAAGGCGGACGGATTAATTGGAGCACGAAGAGGGAAAGTAGGAGAGCAGCAATTGCAGGGGAAGATTCAACGAAAAAAAGGAACACGGAAGGATTAGCGCAGGGGAAGTAATTACAACGGTTTGTCAAAATTCTAAAATTCGGGTTATTCATTTCAGATTTGGGGTCATCAAAATTGTACTAAGACACCTGGAGGCGATACGAAAGTTCAATAGTGATTGTGAGTCCATGTAAAGACGCATACGGCGACTAAGATCGTGAGCCAGCAGCATTTAAAAAGGGAATCAGCGAAGTATAATTCAGGTGAGTACCGTGCAATATCATAAAACGTCAAACAAAAAGTCAGAAATTGTGTACATTAATTAATTTGGCACAAAGCTACGTTGATCAGTAAAATTTGGCATATACAGTAGTAAATTCATATAAAAGTAGTAAAACAAAAGAGTGTGCAGTTTGGTTGGGCAGTGCACATCTACTTACGACTGAACCCACGGTAAGTAGATGAACACCCTGAGATAAAGAGTTCATATAGTCGAGGCATAATAATAGTAAACAGTTTAATTAGATAACCAACCAAACGCTGCTAAAGCACATTATATAGAAGTCATTCTTTTAATAATAAAAATTGGCGCGACGACAAAAGTAGTGTAAAATAATTTATAATTTAAATAAATATAATAAAAGTAAAAAAAGGGGGGGGGGGGGTGAGCCAGTAGAATATATATATATATATATATATATATATATATATATATATATATTTAAATTAATAGAAAGAATAATAAGTTGTCGTAAAGCTTTCTTTCATTGAAGTCGGCAGTAATAATTCCATAGAAACAACCAACCACATTTATAAATTTTTAGTAGAGAAGAGAGATATATTATTGGTGTTGGTTTAAATTTTTTTTAAAGCATAATTTTCAATATTTGATCTTTCTTTACTTTAATTTTTTTGTGATAAAGTGACTAGGCTCTAACGTAGCCATAGTCTAAAATTATTTAGAAGTGATTAAATTTTCAGGTTGTACGAGGAAGTCGTTCCCATTCCAGATTGCAGAGTCAAAAGTAAGTATTATTTCTTATATGTTGCTCGTCTTAAAGATTTTTTTTCGAAGATTTCCGTATCTGATCTTCGGATAGATGCTCTTTATAACATTCATTAAGATACGGTGGCGTCAATAAAATTTCTTTTTTTCGTATACCATCCTACGACCCTAGCTCATAGCTCTGCCCTAAGTTGAAGAAGCTTAGCTGGCTGGAAGATCTCATTAGAGGGATCTTTTTCTCTTAAAGCCATTTAATATCTTTTTTACACTGGGCTTAAACGTTAAACAGGAACTCCCCATAATCTATCAGGGCTCTGCCGCCTATAAGTTAGAGTAGACACGCTATTTACATTTTGAGGAATTTAGTATGTAACAGTATATATATATATATATATATACATGCACATATTTACATTTTTATATTTTGTTTAGAAATATTTGACTGTATTGTATAAAATAGACCACTTTGTATTTACATATGTATATGTATATATATATATATTACTCATATTTAGACCAGGGTAGAAAATTAAATAATCAAATCAAATAATTTTAATTACCGTGTATAAGGAATTTCATTAAATAATACGCTTTATTAAAACCTTGAAGCATAAATAAACTCGGTCGTTTCAGTAAAAATAAGAAATTTAAATTATCTATAAGACGCTTTACATCAAAAGAAGCAGTATTGAAAAGCGCAGTGGATAATTTAATTATTCCTAAACAAATGGAAATTACGTGCAAAGTTTATATTAATTAACCCTATTTTAAGTAACCGGTAGTAAAACAAAGTGTACATATAATAATTAATATTTAAGTTGTATTCGCTAAAAATGAAAAGGATAGAAATCAATTTAATTAGAGTTAATTAAACCGTTAGTAACATATAATAAGCATAGAAACTTGTAAAAACCCAAGATTAAAATACCACGGAATAAAGCTCTGAGAATTAATATTATATTTTGAACACCTGCGTAGTTTAAATGTCAAATACGGCGAAAAGTTTGCAGATAATTAATGTTTCAAAGAATCTTGGAGAAACCGGGACTTAGTATTCACGAGAATGTGCGATACGGGTTTATTAAACCCAGATAACAGTCCGCGTGGACTAAAATATAATCGATAATAAAGAATATAAATTTGCACCAATACGAACAGGTTAGAAAAGGAAAGAGAAAATGCGTCAAGCAAAGACACATATTTTAAAAGGCGGGATTTAAACAACGTCATGGGGTTACAATTGGTTAAAAATAGGATGCATATATCAGAGGTAGAACAACAATTTCTGTATAAAAGTAATTAGTTTTTCTCGGACAACTTTGCGGGCCGTGTTGAAATTTTCTGAGATCTCAATGGGGTGAGTACTAAATTCATAAAAATCGACGTGCAGGCTACAGACTGGGAACGTAGAATGAGGAATTCGTTGGAATTACCCGTTTTAGGGAACAAAGCGACGTGTCGGCTATTCGCTATATATACAGGCGGGAATATGTGTTTCTCGCTCTTAGACTCTTAGACTTTCGACGATTCGATGCGTTAAAAGCTCGTGCATCCGCGACTTGATATTAAACAGTGCATTTTAGTTTGATTAAATAATTTAAAGTGTGCTAGTATATTTTAGTGACTCAAAATAGTTGGTTATTTTACGTGCTAACATGAATGTACTTCAGTGCACTTAGATACAAGGTAATAAAAGTTTATTATCACGGTACCAATTAGTAAAATTTACAACGACAAATGTATACCCAAAAGTAGGCAGTTTTGGCGTATATTGGTAATATTGGTAAAAGGAAGTATGAATTTCTTTGCTATTTTGCGGGGTGTTAATGACTAAATGGTTCGTAAATGTGTCTGCATCCACTGAACCAGAGGCAGATATACACAGATGAGTTCCGGAAAAGCCTAGAAACAACTTTAAATTAATGGTGATGGAGAACATTTTTAAAGCGTTGACAACTTGAAGCTGTAAATAGAATCCGGTTGGAATGGTGTGATTTACAAAAGGGACGATTACACTGAAGCTACGAGGACAATAACCTTCAGGTAAATTGTACTATTTTGTTTGACATTTTTGTGTGTATTGAATGACTTTATAATTGATTTACTTTAAATGGACATTAGTGGAATTTTTCTAACCATAAAAATTTAATTTTAAGATGAAATTTGCTTGTTTAAGTAAAAGGGTATTTTGTTTTGATGTTCGGGAATAGGATGAAACTTTGGGTAGGTCTTTGAGCTCAATTAGACAAACCTGGTTAATTAACGTAAAGGGTGGTAGATGCTCCTTTATACTCAGACTCCGGTCTGCTTATATTGTTATATTAATTAGTAGGCATCCAACAAGGACTTTAATTTTGGATGCACAGTAAAATGATAATAAAATTAATCCGGAAATTCTTTTTAAAACTGAATTTTATGTTCAAATTTAATTTGAAAATTTAATGTATTCTGAATATTGATGTAAATAGAGTTAACGTTGATGTTTGTGGTAGGAATGTGTTGTTTAATTTTTATGATTGAGAATGGAAGTTATCTAGAAGAGCAGCCGAGGCGATTAACAGAAGGAATCAACGGACCAGGTGATTTAAAAGGTTTCACAGCAATATATATATATATATATATATATATATATATATATAGAAAAGTTATTTGCAGCTAATGTTTTGTTAATGGCTATATAACTACCAGCCCGATTTGCATTTGTCAATGGCTCTTATTATTTTCATAAGAGTTTGTTTACAGATACATCTTACTTTATATATATATATATATATATATATATATATATATATATATATTACTGTGATATTTGATGGTTATAAAAGTATTAGTACTCAGTTTGCAATTTATTTCATTATTTATCATGTAAAAACAACAAATTACAATTTGATAACGCTTTTCAAATTGTTAGTGTAGAAATTAATAATTCTACGGTAATATTTTAGGAAGCAAAAAGTTAATTTTCATAATCCTGCAGATGTAAATATTCATAAGGTATAGCGTATATAAGATAGCATTTCAAATTTGATAGTTATAAACATATTTTAACAGTCATATTTAAATATAAGAATATTTTCCAAAAGCTTTTAATAAATGTAGGGGAAGAAGCCAGCATCTAAATTTCATATTATAAACCAATTTAACTTTCATATTTAAATTATAGCAAAAGTGGATGTATATTTTCAAAAGCTTTAGCATTTGAAACCGTTTTAGTTTCTGCGTATAAGTTACAAAAGCAAAGTAGCAGTTATATTTCTTAAAAGTTTTAAGCTGTTTGTCGAAGCTTTCCTAGTAACATTAAAATAATAAACGAATGTAACCGTTTTAATTTTTCCCGGTATATTTTTAAAGAGTGTGGATAACATTGAACAAATAACAAGCAAATTCTAGGTAGTACTGGTTATCACTGTCAATTAAATAAATTTATAAATGGAATGGGTAAACAGCCGTTCATTAGTTACAACATAACTTGCAAACAAGGAAACAAGTAGAGGTTATTAGATAGAATATGTACAAGTACATAGGCGCACATTGAACGTTAACGTTTGCTGACAACGGGGAAGGCAGACGAAGTAAGGGATAGTTGCTTTAGCGTGTATGTTAGAACAAAAAGAGGATAACATGTGTTATGAATATAAGGTAATGGAGTGAGAACAAATGGGAGGTTATACAAAGTGGATGAGTACAAAGCAAGAGAGAGGTGATTTTGGGGCGTAGGTTGGAGTGGAATAGATACTACACATGTTGCATTAGGGGCGTATTTTAAACCCTTACTTTGTCAGTTGGAGAGTAAATATACACAACGTGATTGGTGAGAGATGTTTGGAATAAGGGAAAACAAGTCTGGTAAGAGTGCGGGTTGTGAGTGTTAGTTGGATTTTCAAGGCGGTTAGACAAATTACAAGGAATTTTGAACATACGGTAGGATATTATTGGAAATGGTGGCCTTTAAAGTTGTTTGTGTAGTAGAGTTTTAAGAATTGTGGATGGTTGGAAGTTTTACGTAGAAGTTAGTGTTTGTATTGTTGAAATTTGCAGGAATTGACATGCTTAAGGGAGGTAGAGAAACAAGATATAAACCCCAACAGATTGCTGTGAAGCTCTCTTAATCTCTAAGTTCGAATAGCGTAAAGCTTTCTCTTAGTCTACAACCAGCTGATGGCTACTAGAGTAAAATACTTTAACGAGTTGAATAAGAGAGTATTCTACGTAAGTAAAGATTGCTTTAATTTCAATTTTCACTAACTGTGCAAAAGTATACAAATGGAAATTGAGTTGATGTCAGTGGTTGGTCAATTTGGTTGTGTATTAACAGTCAATGGTATTAGTAGCAGAGCTTGGGAGAATTTGGATGCATCTTCAATGTGGTAAATGAGTTGATTTCATAGTCAAATGGTTGCTGCTGGCAGTTATGGTTATTGCAAGTCAGTTGGTGTGTTCCTGTATGCCGCAGTATCTGAGGGAATGATAGCATGTGTAGTGCAGGGATAGTATCCAGGTAACTGTTGCTTTTTATTGCCTATGTGTATAAACTGGTGTTCAATGACTTTTGCGCATTATGGGTATAATTTATGAACATGTAGAGACAAAATGGAAAGAGTTACAGCTTGAACTTTTTATATTGTATTATTTTACTGTATTTTTATGTGGGATTGTATGGGTTTAGGATATTATTAATATTTGTTTGTTTGTACAAAGCAAAAAATACTTTTTGCTGGTGATATGCAAAAAGTAGCACGAGAGATTTATTAAACCTAGGTTAGAGAAAAACATGTGGCAAAGCCCTGTTACTTTCTCGGATAATCAATTGGAAATAATTAATCTGGGGAATTATTGATCTCAAAATGGTGCCGTAGTAGTAGCATTTTATGGTTTTTTAAGCTGTCTTTAACAGACCGCAGTGCGTAGCAATTTAATGGCGCCCAACGTGACGCTTTTTGTATTATTGAGTGACGACCAGCAAGCAGCGATTTTAGCAATTTAATTGGCCGCCCAAATCATGAGGCCTTAGTAGTAGCATTTTAGCGGTTTTCTAAGCTGTCTTTAACAGACCGCAGTTCGTAGCAATGTATATATATATATTATTATATACCCCACCCCTCTACTTTTTGTGTGTTTCACCTATATTATACCCTTTATTTTATACTTTTGTAAAATGTGCACACCTAATGCACGCCCCTTGTACTTGCACCGTTTGGTTGGTTCTTTTATAAACTATTTAATGTAATGCCTCGACTATTTAAAACTCTTAATCTCAGGTTATTCAACTGCTTATAGTGGGTTTCCGTTATAAGTAGTTGTGTTAAGTCCAACCAACGTGCACCCTTTTGTTTTACTATTAAAAATTGCTACTCTACTTTAGTATATGCCAAAATTTCTAATTATATCAAAGTTACTATGTGCCAAATTAAATTACAACCAAATTTTATATGACTAAATTTTGACGTATTAAAGAATATGATTTTAAAAACTCACCTGGTCTATACTCCGTCGATGCCTTGCTGAATCCTGGCACAAAATCCTAATTACCGTATACGTCTTCACAATGCTGTTCTTGAATTTCCGTGCTGCTTCCAGGTGTTTTCGATTTTTAACTGTTCCCCAATATCTGAAATGATTAACCCAAATTTAGAATTTAGAAAATACCGTGTTACAACTTCCCTTGTACTAATCTCCAACTCGTATCCTTGTTTCCGCTCAATGCTCCTGCTGTCTTTAACCCGCTCCAATATCCAACTTTTAATCTATATAACCACTCTCGATGACCTTCTAACTTTTAACCACACTCCAATATCCAACTTCTAATCTGTATAACCACTCTCGATGACCTTCTAACTTTGATCCACACTCCAATATCCAACTTCTAATCTGTACAACCACTCTCGATGACCTTCTACCTTTAAGACCACTCTCCAAATCCAATTTCTAATCGTCGCACAATCACTACTCTTCCTTTATATTTCCGATGCTTGTATCTTTTACCACTTTTCAATTAAACTCATTTTAAACAATTACTTTTATTTTCTTTTTCAAAATATCTGAATACAAATTAGCACAACTCTGAAAACACGTCTTTTACAAAATTGGTTCGAAAAATAATCCAAAACACGTCTTTTACAAAATTGCTTCGAAAAATAATCACTTTGTTTACTCTCTAAGGCGACCATGTTAACTCTCCATTAGCCTACTACATCTTAAAGTCCATAACAAATAACTAAGTTCGTGTCGCACATACCATAGTCCATGTCTTTTATACAGTTTCATAATTACATTAAATTCTAATATATGTCCTAAATCTTTACATTCAACCAATCACATTTTACGATGTTTTAACTAATAATTTTGAGTTTACAAATATTGTCCAAAAGTTGATTCTATAGAAAATGAAACCAAAATAAATTACACTTGACCCTGGATGCATGTTGATAGTGAACATTCATAGACGCATCCGGCTTTTGGACGGCAAATGTACTTTCAAAGGCTTTTAAAAATTCAACTCGGTATAAACCCTTGAGCATTTCACATCTTACTACGCCACTTAGTCATTTTAAAATTGTCTTTTGGCACTTAATTTCAACTACTATATTTGCATGGTATTTTAGTATACATAAAATACGGCAAACATATATTTTTAGGTTTATGTGATCAAATATGTGGATTATTTTGTTTGGCATATACTACCTTGTACTAACCAACCCTTATAACTCTTAGTAGCTCCTTAGACATTTTATATATATATATATATATATATATATATATATATATATATATATAGTTGATAAGATAAAATAATAACTTACACTTTCTTTTTCTAAATAACGGTCACAAATACGAAAAACTGTAAGAAACAAAACAGTTTCTAAATAAAACAAAAAACTCAGTTTGTGTTTTAAAATCTACCTGCGGCGCACCTCAAAAAAATTTACGGGAAGAAAAAGGGACATAACCCCCAAAAAACTACCACCCTGTAAATTTTCGCAATCATTCGATGTGCTCACTGATGTAAACCCTACAGCGTAACCTATATTCCAAACTTCATCTTAATATCTCAAAAACTGTAGGAGCTATAAAGAAAAAAACCAAAACAATTTTGATACCCTGTAGATTAGGAACGAAGCGTTTGTGCCCCTACGTTTATATAAATTTTTAGTCACAAAATTCGCCTAAGAATCGCACATGATATTTAAGAACATCCTGTATAATAAAACAAACTCAATACATTATCCTCGATTATATTCTCGAAGCATGACACATCCAGGTAATGCAATCTTCCACCTTAATTTCGCGCTTTGTCTCTAATTTATTTTAGTCGGTATAATTTATGGCGATCGTAAAGCATCTTCCATTCTTTGTTGATGCATTAAAACCTAGCTGTTGTTATCCCTCTCACACGTGCATGCTCAATTCTTTGTTGGTTGGTCTGTCGGCGTCAATGAGTAAGATTGTCGCACGATGTAAATTGTATCTGTTACGTATTTGCAACGTTGGACATGCTTCATGCTGGTAGATATTCTAACGAAAACTCTTTTTGAAACAACAACAGTTCTTTATTAGTAACTGATCACACAAACCTCTTCAACTACTTGTGGCTACACTGAAATTCAAAAGCACTCGCGACAGTGTATTTCCAACTAATCGATAACAGTATAAATACTAACTTCTTAAAGCTACAACGCTATCTTCTTAATTACTATGGAAATAATATAAATAACTATCAAAGCAGTAAGTGTTAATTTATATCAATCACTATAATAATTTATATAATATCGATCTATTTACGTTGACACTATTTTATTTCGCATGACTTTATAGGTCAAGACTCGAATAAAAGACGGTATAATAATCAAAGCTTGAATTAGAACTACACTTAGTGATGCATAACGGCAGCCTATATTCATAATCAATAACGCTGGACTATTCTAAGAACGTTCTAGAATTACACAAATAACATCTAGAAGGTTCCCATTGTACGCTTAATAAAGTACTTAAATGTAACCTCTTGTAAACTGTCAACCAAAACCTTCTGAAGATGTCACCCCATAATGGCAATCAATTATCCTTTATGTACAGATACCTCTTTTACGTTCAGCTGTATTATTCTGGTCAAAGGTAGACTAAGTGATATCTCGTTACATTATCAACCGACCTTTAAGTATCACAATTTTACGCTCTACAATTCTATATAGACACCATATTAATGTTTGTAAATCTCTTCTTTGAATAAAACCCTTTAAGAAAATTATTTTATTACAGACATTGTTCATCAAATGTTTTTTTCAAAAACTCTCCCATAGAATAATAAAATGGCATTGAGTCGCTGAACATGAATGCTTTGAAACAAATTCGCTTTGACATATAAAAGAACGCGGTTGATGTTGTCGTTATACATAAAAAGGGGGAATTTAGAGGTTGCAAAGTTCATATTTTTAATAATTTCTTTCCTTTGGTGTAATTTGTACAGGTTTCCTTTTATAAGAACTAAAGCGCGCTTTAATTGCAAAAAAACGTATCGTAAAACTGGAAATTGATGGCAAAGGCTAAATATAATTTTTAATACGCTACATGCAGGCAAGAGGTTTTAAGGTCATTTATATATTAGCAAATTCCTCAAGAAAAAGTGCTTAACGGCGACGACTATTCTCTTTCGATTGGACTTAGATAGTAGAGCACGATTTTGGTCCAAATAATATAGTATTTTAATAATGTAACACAACTTACTTCACAAGAGAACTCCTTTTCAGTTTCAGTTGTTAAGTTCGCAAGCGTGTTTTGCTGAAACAAAGGTGTTTGTAAATGAATCATATTCAATAGCTACTGTCAGTAGCGGTTTCTATTACGAAACATTGTTGAAAATTGTTTCTCATCCCTCTTCGCTGCTTTTTACCTATTTTACGTGCGCTCGTTCGACTTTTTAAGATTTATCAATTGCAACTTATACTATCCACGTTGCAAAAATACTTTTGTATTTGTAATTTGTGTGTTATAATATTTTTACACATGTTTTGAGTTACACTTTCAATAGCGTCATAACGATTCTAATTAATAATAAATTGTATAGGGCTTTTTATAATTTAGGGGTCTTACATATTGTACTAGTTAGAAAATAGGTCGTGTGAATTATCCTCGTGACTTTTAAAAATAGTTTTTATTATGTATTTCGTGGAAAAAGAATGTCAATTAAGATTTCCCACGGTTTAAAAGGATATGCGTCATTGTCTTCGACCAATGAAAACGCGCTACGTGCAAATGAGTGGTGGGCAAGTTGAAAACAACAAGCGACCTTCATTCATTCTAAACGTAACTACCTTATCTTGAAGAACTGTAAGAGTAATGCTTTATTAATTAAAGTAACGAGGTTCACCTGTCGATTTCTTACCTCAATCTTTTCGTATCTTATGTGTTCCTAAATGTTTTAAGTAGTCACAAAATTTGCTACAAGAATTTGGACTAATTAGAGGCTGATCCACCCACGCCCTGTATTACACAAACAACGATGATCATTGGTTATCTAGCGGGTCAAAGTGCAATAATCAAACGGATTGATTAACTGTCTTTACCAAGAATTTTAAACACTTAGATGATCATAAGTGAAGCAGAGTTATAACAAATCTACATGTTGATTTTGTAAAATGATTTACATAATTCGTGTGTAATTTCTGTGAAACCGATTACGCCCTCTGCATTGGCAAGCAACTAGTTACAGTACCTTTTACTTTCGAACTTGGTACGTAATAGTTGCTGTACAATAACAAAAGCGAACGAAATAAGTAAATGACTAATTACATCATTTTCAGGTTTATCCTAAAACCAGAATGAACAATTAAAAGAAATTAAAGCATTTTTTAAGAAATTCAATGTCTGAAGAAAGATTAATTGCACTAGAATTGATATCGTATGAGAAAGTGTTTGTTAATTCTGTTGAAAATTATAACCAAGAGATTGACTTATTTACGCCAAAGAAAACCCATCAAATGAACCTTTTGCCTGCGGTATTATAAACTACTTATTTTTAAGCGTTGGTTAAACGTCTACGAGCGTAGTAGTCTTGGCCCCTTATGACTTTTTTTTTGTTTTGCAAAGAATGCTATTTACAATGATTGATGGAACATACCTTTAGATTCGTGAAGAGGTCGTTCTTGAAAATCGTACAAAAATTGCAACCTACAGTTTAGATCTAGAAAATTATGTAATATCTCACAAAAAAGCTCAGCAAAACACGCCATCTAAAAATATCCACCTCATTGTAATAATAAAACTAATAAGCTTGCAAATTAATTAAGCATAGCAACCTTATCCTTGGCACTAATATTCGTGACTTTGGTTCCCTTTACAATAGTAATAAAGGTTCTCTTTTTTCTATTAACATTATTAATTGCAAATTCATAGCAGCAATGTTTATACAAAAACGTTCCTGGGCTTTGTTATATGAGCAATTGACGCTAATGATCTTTTGAAATTTACTACGGAGACTTAAAAGGAAAAAATGCATCAACTAGCTTTTAGTGGTGAGGGGTGAGTTCTATGAAACAAAAGCAATTCTATTAGGGGCATACAAACTCCAACACTTGCATTTACCTGAAAGGTCTCTGGACTTCGGTCGAATAAACAAAATTTAACAGCCAACCCACCTGGAACTTGTATTTCGTTAGAAGGTTGGTGGTCTGCAAGGGGATGCTAAAGTGGTTATTAAATTCCTGCAGTACAGGTTGTTCTTTTCCGCAACTACTCAATTAAAATATACACAAATAAAAACTCCCAGATGATCATTTAACCCATATTAAAACATAAATATCATAGTAATAAAACAAATTGATTTAATAACCTATCCCTATTTGAGTAATTCTACGTGTAATAAAGTAACTTTATTAGTTATAAGTATCCAACCAAACAAAATGCGTATCTATCAGTATATGTAATTACATGTGTAGTTCTTTTCCTGGTTAAAAATTGCTATCAATCAAGCGTGCACCTACGTAAAAGTTAGCTTAATACGAAAAATGGCTGTATACATTTAAATATTAAAACATTTTAGTATATGTAACAGCTTTTCCTTCCAAAGTTTTAGCGACCTTGTACAACACAACAATGTGGTGTCAGTAAACTAATCTTTTGAGTCACACAAGTGTTTAAGGACACATCCTCTACTGGCCCACCTTCACTAGTAACATAATTTATTTAATTCCGCGGTCACGCACGTAGTTGGAAGCTTTTCTCACTAGCAAGCCCGAAATTATTAAATTACCGTACTTCAAATTATTTAAAGCTTGTCATCACCTAGCGCTAGTTGTTGGTCAATTAAATTATAACCGTTTAAGAAGCACGAGCGATCGACTATGTTTAAGTGATCTCTCTATTATGATTTGACGTGTCAGGGGTGAACAAGTAAGAAAACTCATTAGAAAACGTACCTCAAATCAACAACGCTGGGGATGAAGAAGTAACGGCAAATAAAAGTAAAATTGTATCAGAAAAAAAGATCACATTGAAACTATTGAAACGGATTACTTTCATCAAGACAAAATTGTAGCTTTAGCAGAAAATGAAAAAAAGAATCCAAATGAGAAAGAAAACTGGGGAGAAATTGAAATACACAATGAAAAAGAAAAAAGCAATGAAATAGGAAACGAAAGAGAAACTGAAGACGGCAAAAAAACTGATACAGACGGAAATAGAAAATGACAAAGAAAATAGATCAGTAATTGAAAACGACAAAGAAAATGATAAAGAAAATATAAACAATCAAACCAACAAAACAATGACAAAAAAAGTGAGACTGAACCTGAAAAGAAACTTATACAAGAAATGAACAAGAAAGCTTAGTTCTGGTGGAACAGACTAATAATAACGCAACTGTGATATTACACGATAAGATAGATGATAGTACAAATAGTGACAGTACAGGTGAGAAGACTCAAAATGAAGAAAAACCAAAGATGTATCGCATGGAAATAAAGAAGCCAGTGAGTCGAGTAACAAAGAAGAAGAAAAGGCGATCACTCATTACTCTTGACCCCTTTCAAAAAATCTGACATTCTCAGAAGCATTTTTGAAAAAAAGCATGGCTGTCGCATGAAAGAAAAACTACCCAGTGCAATTACATCAGCGACGTGGAGAACTTATTATGCTCGCAAAGATGATGAGAAAAAAGAAAAAATTGAAAAGGCTAATCTAAAAAAAATTTAAAAAGAAAACTCAATAAAGAAAAAGAGGGAAAACCGAACAAAACCAACCAAAAAGTCAAAAAAGAAAGCGGCAGGTATGAAAGACAGTACAAAGATAGAGCTCAACAAGCAAAGATACAGTTTTATGCACTCTCTGTGGAGAAGAGCTTTTCAGCGATGCCGAAGATGACGAAAACAAAAACATAGGTTGTGATAATGCCTTCTGTGGTATCACCTCAAATGTACTAATATATCAGATTTGACGTACAATGATGCAACTCAAAAAGACTACATATGTGACATGTGCCGATAAAAGTAACTACCTTATTAAGTTAGTGTCTTACTGTACGTGATCAGTTTACGTTCTAACGTTAAGATGAATAATTTTAATTTTGTTAGGTAAGCATTATAATACTAACTGAAGTAAAGTTTTAATCCTGTTAATGTTCTTAACGTTATTTAGATGCTTTTTGCATACATAGATATATTCATTTTTAATTGATTTCTTTACGTTTTCTACGAAAGATATACGTGCAGAATTTGTTTCATCATCATCATTAGGTGTTCAGTCCTAGAACTGGCTGGACGCGAGTTAAGGTTCGAGCTTTGGGAGCTGTGTTTTTAAAAACCACTTCCAAAACTTCTTAACAAATTTATTTCAAACAGACATTAATTATGGAATTTTACAAACTTGATTTAAATTAGTCTAAGTCGAAAATAACTGAATTAATTGTACTATTTTGAGTAGCCTAAGCAACTCCAACGTTAAAGCTGAATATTTGACTGACTGCCGGGTCCTGACGCTCCCGGGTTTTTTATAATATCCCTGCCCCTCACCTGGCTGTAGGAACTTGCAAAGCTCATGTCTGCTTATTCTTAATTCTATTCATTGTTACAATGTTATAATCCTACTTTCTAGATAACTGCGGTCTCTTGACCGTCTGTGACCTGCCACCTGCAGTGTCACTATCGTCTGGATACAAAGTATTGCATTCGTTCTCATGAACTGTTAATAAACTTTATAAATTGTCCTTGTATTACATTGTTGCATTTGACTTAATAATTTCTTTAACAATTTCTAATAATTCCTAATTATTTCTATTTTGTTATACACATATCAATAAAGTGATACATAACTCGGGTACCCTCATTGTTTCCTAGTCTGAACCAACCTACATATTTCCCTGAAAATTGCACAGTCTGCATCTATCACTATCTGTGTGCGAAAGTCTGATCTCGGTCTACCTATACCTATCTTTACCTATCTCTGCTTGTCATATATCCCGTACTAGTCCCCAGAAATGCCCTAGAACGTATCCTGTCCTTCTATTTCTCCAACTTTTTTGTTTTCCACAGGTATCTTTATTCCTCTACTATTTCTACAACCTATTTGTTATTTACTTTGTCTATCCATGCTGCCATCGTCACACATCTAAAGCACAACATTCCAGAAGGCTCCTATCTTTTTCTGTCTGCTTTTCCTACTACCCCATTTCATAGATGTACTGTGCTGTGCCTCACACCATGCTTTGAACAGTTTTCTTCTTGTATCTTTGTTCGTTGGCTTTGAACATAGCTGCTCTTCTTTATTGTTTGATGCAGTTCGGTCACCTTCTATTGTTGTACAGTTATATACTCTATATCCCCGATATTCGGTGGTTGTGAAGGAGGGTATGCAGCCTTTGGCTGCCAAGTTCCCCCAGCACTTGAACCTTTGTCGAATTAATAGTTTTTCCAATTTTTCCTTTCGCACAATCAACATTAGTTGAAAATATTTCACAACCAACACTTGTAGTTGTTTATAATAATTATCAGATATTAAGAGCACTAATTTTTTCGTTATTGGGTTTTACATTTTGAAACTGGTTGGTTAAGTAGCCTGTGGCTGCCAGAGATCCCCCAACACTTAGACATTTGCCGTATTAATAGTTTTCCAGTAAATTTTTTCGCACAATTAACATTAATTAAGAGAATTGCAAAACCAATATCTGTAGTTCTTTATAATAATCACCATGTTTAAGTGCCACAGTTATTATTTTTGTTAATAGTTTTACCATCTTGCGACTGGTTGGAAGCGTACCTCCATTGATTTCTAATCTGAGCTAGCCTACACATTTCCCTGAAATTCTCACAGCCTACCTCTTTCACTATCTGTGTGCAGTAGACTAGCCTAGGTGTACCACTACCTCTCTTTTTACCTATCTCTGTTTCTAATGTATTCCGCAATATTGTGGCAATATGGCCTATCATCCTATCTCTTCTATTTTTTACAGTTTTCCACATATTTCTTTCTTCCTCTACCACTTCTAGTAAGGCTTGTTCTTAACTTTATCTATCCATGACAACTTCATCATACGTCTATAGCACCACATTTCAAAGGCTTCTACCTTTTTCTTGTCTGCTTCTCCTACTGTCAAGGCTTCACAGCTATACAGTGCTGTGCTCCACACATATGTTTTAAGTAATCTTTTCCTTGTGTCTATGTTTGTTGTCTTTGAACACAGTAGTCGCCTTTTCTTGTTAAATGTAGCACGACCTTGTACTAATCTTTGTTTTATATCTTTTGTGCTTTTACCATCTTGCGTTATTTAACTTCCTAGGTAGCAGAAATCCTTAACATCTTGTAAATTCTCGTTACATATTTGTATTCTTGTTTTTGATTTATTTTTCCCTCTTTTGCATACTAGAACTTTAGTTTTATTTTTGTTAATTTTCATACCATATCTCTCCGTTAAAACTTATTTCCGTTTCATTAAAAGCAGCTTCTAACTCTTCTTTGCTAAATGCTAATACCGCTATATCATCTGCAAATCTAAGCATATAAATCTTTTGTCCATGCATATTAATTCCAAATGTCTTCCTGCATTTAACAGTATTTATTGCCTCTTCTACGTACAAGTTAAAAATTAATGGGGATAAAGCACATCCCTGTCTCACCCCTTTCCTAATATTTACTTTTCTACTTTCTTGCTCTAATTCTATTACCGCTATTTGCTCTTTGTATAAGCAATGTACTATCCGTCTATCCCTAATACCCATTCCAATCTTTTCGAGTATTTCAAACATTTTTTTCCATTTTACATTGTCGAATGCTCTTTCCAGATACACAAATTCTATATATACGCTTTCCTCCTTCTCTATTGTTTTATCCATTATCACCCTCAGAGCTAAAATAGCCTCCCGTGTTCCCCTATTTCGCCTAAACCCAAATTGATGTTCTTCCAGTATTTCTACAGCTCGTTTTTCCATTCGTCTTTGTACAATTCTAGTTAATATTTTTGACACGTGTGCTGTCAAACTTATTGTTCGAAAATTTTCACATCTATCCGCGCCTTTCTTTTTTGGTATAGTTACTATGATGCTACGTTTGAAATCTTTGGGTATCTCGCCTGTCTCATACATATAGCTTACAAGTTGGAAGAGACGTACTGTTACTGCTTGTTCAGCGGCTTTTAGAGTTTCTCCTTGCACCTCATCTGTACCCGGCGCCTTACCATTTTTCAGACTTTTTAATGCTAATTCAAACTTATCTCTAAGTATAGGATATCCTTGGTCATCATTTTCAATGTCTGATTCCTGTTCTAATGCTGTTAGTTCCTCTCCTGAATATAAATTCCCTATATATTCCTGCCATCTAGCTACTTTCTCTACACTTTGTATATTGACGTTTTCTCCCGCGCGCCTTATGTTTTTGCTATGTGGTTTTATATCCCTAAAATTCATTCTAATTAATTTGATGCTTCGTCTGTCTTTCCTATTTCCATCTTAGTTTGTACCTCTTTGCATTTGCGAATAATTTCCCATTTTATGGTTTTGTATCTCTGTTTTCCCGTTTCGTCTGATCTATTTTGTTTTCTTCTTTTTTCTATTAAACTCATGATATCCTTTGTTATCCATGGTTTCTTATTTTCTTTTTTGTGTATAGCCCAAAATATCTCTGTCCGCCATGTCTAAGCTCGATTTAATGTTATTCCATTCTGTTTCTACCTTCTTAGTATCAGAAATATTCTCGATATCTTTCAGCAATTCATTTGACTTTTTTCAAATCTTTCGTGGATATCTTTATCTTTTAGCTTCTTAAAGTCAAAGTGCCTTTTTTCGTTCCGCTTTTTCAGATTTTTAAATTTAAGTGCGGCCTTCATAATTACGATGTTGCGGTCACTGTCTATATCTGCTTCCGTGTAGCTTCTATAGTCTTTTACTTGATTTCTAAACCGTTGTCTAACAAAAATGTAATCTGTTTGATATCATCCTATATCTCCTGGCATCTTCCACGTGTATCGTCTTCTAGCATGATGTTGAAATAATGTATTTGTGATGGTTAATGGTAAATTCTACCAGCCTATTTCTCCTGTCATTTCTCGTGCCTAAACCAAATAAACCTACTATCGTTCCTTTTCTACCTTCACCTACAACTGCATTAAAATCCCCCGTAATTATTAAATTTTCATGTCCTTTTACGTATCTTAGTAGGTCTTCGATATCTTTGTTGATCGCTACTAGCTCTTCCTCACTGTAGCTAGAGGTGGGCTTATATACTTGTATTATATACTTGTATTTAATGGTTTAGATTCAAATCTAACCATGAGTACTCTTTCGTTCTTTTGTAAGTAGTTTTCTACACGTCGTCTTATCTTTTTTCGCATAACTATCCTCACACCTGAATTTCTTTCTCTGACCCTGTATGAATTACCCTGAAGTTTCCACTCCAAAAATCCCCTTCCTCTGGTCAGCGGATTTCACTGATTCCTACTATGTCTAGTGCTAACCTCTCCATTTCGAGTTTCAGGTTCTTTAGCTTACCTACTTGTTTCATACTTCTGACATTCCACGCTTCGACTTGCAGAATGTTCACGGATCTTTTTTTATACTTTCGAATCACATCCTTCGAAGTAGTCCCCTCCCGGAAATCCGTATGGGGGACTATTTTACCTCCGGAATTTTTTACCCCAGAGGATGCCATCATATTTACTAACAATTTCTGTACGCAGTGTACAGGTACAGGTACAGGTAATGTGGTGGTTTTCCGTTGCTTTCCACGTCGCAGTAGTGTGTCTTATAATGTCATAACAACCCCTATGATCTCTGCCACTGTGCTGCCCGCTTTGTTTATCATTATAAAAATGTTTTCTTTTAATGCTGTTTTTATTACCTATTTGTAAACTCATGTCTGACTATAGTCTATTCCAAATAAGAATACGGTAGAGAGCACTTGGATGTAAGGTGGAGTTACACATGGTCATTATAAATACAAATTAATTATAGTTTGCATATGATACATACATAACAATTAGTAATTCCATATTTGAGTCATTAGTTTTCATTATTCGTTCTTATTGTAAAACTGACCATTACGTTTTTCACATTTTAAACATAAGCCTAATTAAGCCGTGTAAACATGCACCATGATTTAACCAATCAAAGTTCAAACCTACCCTTGTTACACTTTCAGGCAATTGTTATACTGCGCAATTGTTATACTCGCGATAACTACACGTCATTGTCATAATTTAATGCATAAGTACGCGGCAATTTTACCCGCCATATTGAACTTATACCGACCACGCTTTAAAAGTGATGCAACCGCTTTTAAGTCAATTTTCAAGCACAATTTAAATCAAAACAAATTACTTACGTGGTGGCATCTCGGAACTTAATCTCAGGGCACAACGGTGAATTGCAGGTTAGATTCAGTTACCCATGTTGAATCAAATTACCATCCGTCCTTGCTGTAGCTTCTGTACTCGTAGGGGAATAACTGGAATTAGGGTACCAGGTACGACAAAAGATAAAAGTAGAAGGAACCTACATACCTAAAAAGAAAAGACACACTACACCACTGAAGATAGTTGTTACTTCGTCGAGGTCGTCTTTTAACACCACGCGCGTACTCCGCATCCTTTTGCGCAGACGTGGCTGTCAGGGACGACAGAAATTGACGTATTTATTTAAAAATACGCGGCAATTTATTTACAACTTAAATCTAACGTGATAGACGCCAGTTGGCATGTAACAATTGCAACAAAGCCATGAAAGAAAAAAATCTTAAAAAGGGAAAGATTTTTAGCACGGTAGGAACTTAAAATCTAGAACCTTACTTACATATGAACTAACTTACATTCTACTAAATGTTTATTTTAGGCATCATCTTGTTTTTTCAACCGATAACGCGTCTTGCGAGTAACCAGGAAATGGAACGTGTAGCACCAAGATTATCGAACTACATCTATAAATGCACACACGAGTCTAAGATGTGGCGCAGTTATAATCGACAGCACAAATTTATCGGAGAGCACACAATACTACTACACCTAACACAAATGCGACAAGTGCCTAACATTTCTACAATAACCTACAGCTAACTTTACAGTTTTTTGGTGCACACGCACATAAGCATTGCATTTTAACTGTTTCTGATTTGGCAAAAAAAGGACCAAATTTCAAAATGCCCGAGAGAGCAAGTTACTATACATTTTACAAATTTTTATGTTGGTACTCTGGCTTAATAAACAATACCCATAAAAACTTTTTAATGACATGGTTGTGAATTAACAAATTTACGAACAGTACCATCTTACTAATTTCTTACATTTCTAACCTAACAAATTACATTGCTACCATCAGGTTAGCTTCTTCACTCAATGCTTAAAATTTTTCTACGTTTGATCATAAATACCAAGCGTTAGGACAACAAAAGAAAGTAAGACAAAGTCTCAAGTTATTACTAAAGATAATAGGTAAGATAGAGATATATTCACATAAAACTAGATAACAATAGATGGATCCGAAACGTCCCAGTACGCTAAGGCATGCTACAACTATACACTTTAAAAATATAGCGTAAAATTCCCCAGCTTACCAAGCCGTTTTGTTATCCATCGTAAAGATACAAAAAAGAGTGGCTCCTTGAAGCCGTTACTTAGGAAAGTATTCGTACCCCTAGGAGAGAGCAACCTGTTAAGTAGACCTGTTAGGTATAACGGTACGAGGGACCGGAAAAGGCATGTGGGTGCATTCCTGCACCCGGCATTGATCGATATCGATAAGACTCACACATACATACACTCATACATACTTGCACTGTTAGAGGCCACGTGCGGCTGACAGCGGCACCGCATGACCTCATGAAAGATTCCCAGAGACGTAGTCCAAGTGTCTATGAAAACCCCCGCGCAAATACACGGTGACTAACGGAAATGAAAAGGCAATAGCAATATAGAAAAGGTAAAAAGAGAAATGTAGGTATTTTTGGAATGTACTGGTGACTTCCAGATAGAAGAGAGTAGAAGAAGGGCTCGCATTGAGCAAAAGCGATAAAAAAAGGTGGATAAAAAAGCACTACTCAACCAGCCAATGTAGTCAGTAGGCCGGAGTGAAGAAAAAATCACTCTTATGTGGTAGACGGGTGTTCCGGGACAAGAACAGGTCTACCGAAGGAAGAATAAGGCAGAAACGGAGACAGTGGGATAAAAAAAAAAGGTAAAGTTTTGGACAAGCGTCCGAGAGAAGGTAGAGAGTTGTCCCTGTTAAATGCAAATCAGTCTGAAGGATCACCTTCTATGTTAATCAGACAAATTAGAACATATAGTAAGTTAGAAAAATTACTAGACTCCCGATGATAACTAGTTCGATCATCTTCCAGTCGAGTGCATCCACTGCGATAAAAAGATCAGACAAAAGTTGGAACAACCAACTACTGCAGGTACCTTCCCACAAAAAAACCAAGTGTTCCAAGGTAATTTTCAGAAACGGTAACGCCATAAACACACAGGAATACCTAACTATAAGCAGTTAAATGAAGATATAAACATACTGTCCCAATATGCAAAAAACAACCAAGAATTCAATAAGATATCGATAAAAAGCGATAGCACTTCATCACGAAGTTAAATAAAAAACCAAACAAAAATGTTTAAAAGTTCTGATAACTTCACAGAAGAAAAAATAAGTAATGATAAAGGATCAAGTGGGCGACTGTAATAATTCAGAAGAAGAACGCATGGAATAGGAACTCCTAGTTTTGCAACTGCGAATATGGACTGTTTCTTACAAAGGCATAGGCCGCGTCTCCTATGTGAGCCCAAAGAAAAAAGCATCCACTCAACATCAGCTAAAACCATTCATAACAATTCAATGAGATAAATGCTAAAAGACAAAATAATATAATGCAGAAAAGGTGCCAGGATTGATTAGGTGAAGCAAAAAAGTGACATTGGAGAACCTAGATAATAAACAGATATATGGCTGACAATAAATTCAAGCGAGGAATTGTAGCCAGCAAAAAGATAAATAAAATGAGGTAAATAAGGCAAAAGTGTAGAAGGTAAATGCTGTATGAGAAAAGAAACGAATACCATTCAGGACGGAAACAAAAACATTTGGTAGACCATTAAAGAAATGAAACGTAGAAAAATTAATTAGCATTTGGGTGAGCAGAAAACGGTTTAAGGTCTTTGATATGCCACTTTCCTTAACGTTTTCCTTCGGTGTCTTGGAGTTCATAGATTAGTGGGCTAATGACGCGAATAACCTATCATAAAATGAATTTTGGAGCTAATTTCAAAAAGAATTTTTTAGTAGCATCAGATAAGACAATTCCTTTTCCAAACCTATTCACCTAAAGCAAAAGAAATATCTCGGTTTCGCAAATTATGATTTTTACTCTTTTCGTAAGCTTTTAACAAATTTCTTCTAACATCATTAAAAATAGAAGGTAGTGATTGTTGGGCTTCGTCCCAGCGTACTTTTTCGTTAAATTCAATTACGTTGGTATCATCTGGAACTGAACCGTAATAACTACCATCAATTGGCGTCTATCTTCCAAATACAAGGAATGAGGGAGTGAATTGGGTTGCTTCGTGTTTATATGCACGCAAAGCTTGAGCGATTTTAAAGATATTTTCATCCCACTTAATGTAGTCTGAATCGATATATGAAAAGATAGAAGTGATTAAGACTGGAGTCTTAATCACTCTTTGGATAGTATTTTGCGTTGAACCAAATTTTTTTTACTTTATTACTTTTAACGAAATTTTGGAAATTTTTTGAGATAAATTGCGCCCCATTATTACAGAGAATAATTTGAAGAACACCAAAGATAAGAAATACATTTTGTTCTAGAAATTTAATTATAGCGGGGATGTGGCTTTAGTTAAAGGTTGTATAATAACGAATTTAGAAAAACAGTCGGTGACGACTAAAAGATATTGATTACGTTTTTTTGATCGAGGGGGAGGTCCTAATAAGTCAAATGATATTAATTGAAAGGGATAAGATACACGTTTGAAGTTACCCATTAAACCAGAACGATCTTCCTGAGAACTCTTCTGAGCCCCGCAAATTCTACAGTTTCTAATATAGTGGCAAACAGATGTAAGAGAGGAACAGCAAAATTGACACTTCTCCAATTTATTTTAAAACCTGCTGCATTTAGGCGTTCAGCAACTTCATTAAGTGTAACGATATGTTCTTCAAAGGAACTTTAAATGACCAATATGTCGGCTAAAATACAAAGGCACGCGCTTTGTGTAAGATAGGACCTAACGTTTGATCCATAGTACGCTGTAAAGTTTGTGCTATATTACAAAGACCAAACAGCAAGAAATTATATTTGAACATCCTCGACCAGGAACACAAAAAGCAATCTTTGGACGTAAAGATAAGTCAAGAGGATCTGATAAAAAGCTTGTCTAAGATCGATAGATGAGATAAATTTAGCATTGCGAAGTCGACTTAGGATAGAATCGGTACGAGGTAAGGGATAGGCATCGGCCACAGTTACAGAGTTAAGTTTTCTTCCGTTAAAACAAACACGCCATTCATCATTCTTTTTACGAACCAATAACACGGGAGCCATCCATGGCGAATTTGAAGGAGATATAACACCGGAATCAAGCATTTTATCTATTTCGGAATAAAAATGTTTTTGTAGTGCAGGCGATAACGGATATTGACGTTGGTTAGAAGGAACAGCATCACCCGTAGAGATAATATGGGTTGCGGTAGTGACACTACCAAGTTCAAAAGTATTTAATTTGCGAAATTTGTCAATTGTAGCGTTAAGAATTTCATTCTGGGAATCGGTAAGAGAAATTTTATTAGATATATTAGACGGCGCATAAGAGTTTGTTTTAAGAGAAGGTTGTCAAGAGAAATCTTGAAAATATAAAGATAAATTGAAAATTTGGCAAAAGTCATTGCAAAGTAAAAATGGGTAAGCTAGTGTAGGTACAATTAAAAATGGAACATCTCGTTCAAGTGGTTTTATACGAATTTTTAATTTGAGAGAACCAGTTACATATATTCTATTATCGTCAGCTAGATTGAGAGAGGTTCCTTCTGGAATAACCTGAAATTTAATATTTTGTTCAGATAATTGCCTTAAGCCTTCTTCATTTAACAGAGAACATGACAAACCCGTGTCCAATAAAGCGATTACATTTAGAGAACCAATAGAGATAGGTTAATGTGGGTGATTATCGAGAAATTTTTTTACTAGTTCTAAGGCAGTAGAATTTTTATGGTAAAAGGAATGAACTGCTTTCAACCAATTTGACCATTCGGCAGGGGTGGAACGACATATTTCAGATGGGGGAGGTGAGTTATTATATGAATTTAAGGTAGCCGCCTTGTTATTATCACTAGATACGTTAAGTTAAGGTTTCACATTGGAGGTAAGTTTATACTGTAATTCTGTTGACGTCTGGGTGTGTTGAATTGCTCTTGTTGAGGAAGATTTTGGCTCCATGAGATATTCACGTCCCGAGTAGGAATACCTCTGACAAAGTTTCCCGATAAGTCAGGGTTGCATTTTATACATTTTAATTTATAGGTATTGTTGCGACCCCAGCCATAACAGAAGAGGTTTTTTGGGTATATGCAAACATTATAAGTATGTCTGCTTTTCTTACAATTCCAGCAGGTAACTGAGTTTGCCGCTGGAGAAGCAGGAAGATTAATAATAGATACTTTACGAGAGGGTTCTGACTAACATGCTAAGTCAGGTTCTAGTAGGCCGGATTGTTTTGCTGGGGGAGGACGATATTTGTCTATACGTAACTTCACTTCTTGAAGAAAGCGACATAAATCTTTAAATTGAGGTAAAGAAGAGATATGTTGTAAAGCTAAACGTTCAGAAAAATATGGATTCAAATTTCGTAGAAGTTGGTCAATAATTTCAGTTTCGGGTAGTATTTTATCTAATCTGCTATATAAAGCTTCAATTGAGGTAATGAAAGAGATTACGTTTTCGTTAGGTCCCTGGGTACAATTTTTTATTTTATTCCAGAGATCAGTTATATATCCGTGCGGTAATAAATCACGTTTTAAGCTAGTAACTAACTCTTCTCATGTAGATATCTGGTTTCGTATATTTCTATACCAAATCAAAGCAGGGCCAGAAAATAATTCTTCTGCTGAGAGAAATATATCTTGATCTGTACAGTTACGAGAAATTTTAAAATCATTTACGCGGTCTAGGAATGACATTAAAGAAATTTGGCAATCAAAGCCCGAGAAAGAAGTACCCCATTTATACAGTGGTATAGACTTCGGAGACGAAGTACTCATTTGCAAAAAGTTCATATTAGAAAAAGCAAGAGGTAAATTTACATCTGAATCTAAGTTAAGCTTTTCGAGAATGATTCCTTCAATTAAGAGAACGTCAGATAAGAAAGTTTGCTTAGTTTCATTAGCCTGTTTATCCATAAGTAATGATAACAAATCTAAACATTGCTTTAAATGTATTACACGAGATCTAACACGTTTTAACTCTAAATTTGAAAATGCTGGATTTATTTTCTGAACTATATAATTAATATCGTCTAGAGATTGTTTGATCTCAAAGGTATTTTGTGATAGATCGGAAGTTAGTATACAAATAATTAATTGTCCGTCAGCTTCTTGTACTAATTCGACTTTAAATTGCTAACGCCTGTCGTTTTGATTTGACGCAGGTTGGATACTGCGTGATTTCAGTTCGAAGATCGTTTCAATAGACTTAAAATGTGAGAGATTTATCATATTACTATATTTTAGGAAGTAGATATACTAAGATAAGGTTAAGGTAAATAAACGATAATAGTTTTTTTAAAAAAATAAAATTTTTCTAAAAAAATCTGCAAAAAACTAGTTAATTATTTAAGTTGGGTTTACTTTAATAAATATCAGTTATGGATATAATAGTTATACTAAGATTTAGAACAGAAAAAGCAAGTTTTAGTAATCTAAAAAAAATCACATCAAAACAAGTATTTAACCAATGAGTTTTTTAAGAATTTTAGAATAATGAATGACAAATAAAGCTCTTACAGTATAAGTTATCTATGAATAACAATACTTACTGGATAACTTATTTATATCGGAAGGTAACACATTTTAGTTTAATCCAAATTTGGCTAGGTAATAATTGTCCAGCACATTTCAAATATAAATACACTGTTTTTGTAAAGGAGAAGTAAATTACACTAAACTTGAAACTGCATTTTTAAGGTTAGTAAAATTAAACAAACAAGTAACTAAGGTGACAATTTCAACCAGTTAAATTGACATTTAATGCTCATTCTAATTCAGCTAACCAAAAAAAATAAAAAAATAACTGTAGGTAACTAAAATTTAAAGGTTGCCATATTAAATATCAAAAGTTACTAGTAATTAACCATTATTAATTATTATAGATATAATTAAGTGAAAAAAGCACTATCTATTTTCAAAGCTAACATCTTACAAATTTAAAATATGACTAATTATAACGGATTTAATTTCAACAAACACGTGTAAGAGCGCCATTGGTACACTTTCGGGCAATTGTTATACTGCACAATTGTTATACTCGCGATAACTACACGTCATTGTCATAATTTAATGCATAATTACGTGGCAATTTTACCCGCCATATTGAACGTATACTGACCACGCTTTAAAAATAATGCAACCGCTTTTTAAGTCAATTTGCAAGCACAATTTAAATCAAAACAAATTACTTACGTGGTGACATCTCGGAACTTTATCTCAGGGCACAGCGGTGAATTGCAGGTTAGGTTCAGTTACCCATGTTGAATCAAATTACCATCCGTCCTTCCTGTAGCTTCTGTACTCGTAGGGGAATGACAGGAATTAAGATACCAGATACGACAAAAGATAAAAGTAGAAGGAACCTACATACTTAAACAGAAAAGAAACACCGCACCACTCAAGATAATTGTTGCTTCGTCGAGGGCTCGTAGCTGAATGGCGTCTTTTAACACTACGCGCGCACTCCGCATCCTTTTGCGCAGACACGGTTGTCAGGGATGACGGAAATTGACGTATTCATTTAAAAATACCCGGCAATTTATTTACAACTTAAATCTAACATGATACATGCCAGTTGGCATGTAACACCCTATACTTTTTATCGCTTTATTCTTAGCTGGCATGAACTATAGATATACGTCAATTTTTCATTTATCACTAGTAAGTATCGAAAAGTACCGCTTTGTGAGCAGTTGTCCGAATAATGATACATTAGTGCCTGAAAATTTGTCAATGGTGTCTGAAAAGTGGTAAAATTGACTTACTGACTTTTAAAAATTATAATCAAAAAATAATTAACGTGTAAGGTTTCTTTTTCGTCTCAATCCATTCTTCACATTTCAAAAACGCATTCACACCTACAGAACTTGTTTCATACCATAAACTAACTATTTTATTAAGTGTTCAATGCAGAAAAACAGTTAAATGTCCGAAAACCGGTTCGGTCACCCTATATTCAATCACATTTCAAACAAAAAATGATTTTAAAATTAAAGTTAAGCCATACTTTTATTTCTTCAAATGAATTGCAAATTTGCCTAACCTATTACTACATTAAGCTGAATTAAAACAGAAGAGAAAGAATATTCAGTTCTTTGAAAACGAGTTTAAAATGAACAGCAAACATCCAAATGCATACTTGAAAAATTCTGTAAAGTTTAATATTGCTACAGTTAAATGAAGGATTCAGTTCTGTTCAAGAACTTATATTAAGAAAGACTCATCGTCGTAATGGCAGAGTAAACAAGTCGATCCCAGAATTGATCCCGGTAACCGGAAGCTGCACTCCAGCTGCGGAAACACCTTGGCATTGTGTTCAAACAATGCTTTTCTTCTATACGCTCGAACTATTAAACACTAGCGAAACGAACCCGTCGTCAACTTCCACATAAAATAACACCCTTGATACAAGAGTTTGTCACAAACTTGGAAAGTTATAATTTCCCTAAAGCAATCAGTGGTTAATGCGTTCAATTTTCCAAACTAGTGAGGTCAGAAATGGTGGTAGAGACAAGGCAATGCGGTAACATATTACAATATTACTTTAATCTCAGTCCCCGTCGTGTTATCATCTTCAAAAGAGCTCGCTTCTTATATACAGCAGACCAATTTAATAGCACACTACCTCCTTTGATAATCCCACTCTGGCTCTTCTGAACTGTTGTTACGAATTAATCAGATTTCTGTGCATTTTTAGCCCAACGTAAGCTAAAATCAGGTTAGACGATTTTTGTCGTCGTTTAATAGTCCACAAGCAAAGTAAACTGAATTCCCAAATACTACCTCGGAACATCTTTAAATAATACATTGTTCTTGGGATTGAGACAAATGGAGCAGAGAGAGATTAAATGCGCTGCAGCTTTCAGATAAGGATTCGGGATGGTCCTGGCTAAGGGTGAGCAAGAGATGGGACCAATGACAAATAAAGCAAGAAATCTCATGAATTACAAAGGAACTTCTCCGGTTACAACTGTGCAATTTCGAGTTTTTACAGGCGAATTAAAGTAAGTAATTGCTTTTATAAAATGTTACGTTGTCGGTAATGTAAGTAAATCGGACGTGTCAATAGTTGGAAATGCAAAGAATTCGAGGATATGTGTCGCTTTATATTCAACACTGCCACTATCTGAAATCTAAACCCTCGATACGAGACAAAGCTCCATTCCACGCGGAATATGTTTACATACATTCAATTCCTTTACGGTTGATATTCCGGAACTCATTTTAAATTCGTTATTAGGTGGATACATGTATCACATAATAAAAACAAACATAGTAAGAAAAACAAGAGATTTTTGGTTTTCTTAAACGAATGGTAACGGTCTCCAAATTAGACTACACAGAGCAAAATCTTTTTTTGTGGATTTGTTAATTCAAAGATAGCGTTTATTCAGTCGTTGGTAAAAAAACATTAATAGGGGATACTTGCGACACTGATTTTCTACAATATCCAGTTTGCAGTTCAATTTAAAGCAATTATATAATATAACCCGGTGTTCGTTCTCAAAGGCGAACCTAGAAATTTAACATGCAATCGGATGTTTTTGATTATTGTTGCTCGCCAATTTATCGTATAGGAAAGCTAATAGTATCAATAGAAGGAGAAAATTATTACGATTTAAATGATACCACTGACAACACTCAAAGTACAATTACTATTTTAAAAAACGAATTTAAAGTTTGACAGTTTGTAAATACAATTAGCTTTAATTTTAATATCCGACAGCAGTAGAGGATATGGATGGTTCTGGTGCAGCGCCTCCTAACAGCGCCCCACAGCGCCACCGATCTAACTTAGGTAAAAATTTTCTTCGACTAACCACTTTAGCCTGATCTATAAGTTCCCGGGCAATCCAACCCTGTTTGAATTGTTTAAATCAAACCACCCTTCGAAAGTTTTCTGCGGGATAATTTTAAGACACCTAATAAGGTTTAGAAATTTGCTCACTCGTTTCTTCCCGCATTCCTAGCTCATCTTTCGAGATAAATATATCTTGTTTGGTGTCAATTAATATTATATTTTTCTCAGCTACCTGAATTTCTAGGAGTTTTTTACATAGCATAATTCCCCAAGGAGCTACCCTCATTTTAAGATTTTTTACCAACAGGGATTTCTGCCGTCCTTATAACTTTTGTCGCCATGCGACACATCAAATTAGGCTAGAATTTTACACAGAATCCGAATCTGTAAATAGATTTAAAATCTGGTCACCTTTTACCGTTTTACACACATAACTTCTAAATTATAACTTCCCTGCAGCTCACACCTAAAAGAAAATCTAAAAACCATTCTTAAAACTTTTTATTACAGACAATTTTTACTAACACAGTTTAAATTTTGTAAACCACATTTCTAAATGCATATTCACAATTTTTATTCTTAACCTAGAACTCCTCACATCGGCTTATACTTATTAATATTTATTTCTAAATAGAGCACCTTTTTCCAAAAACTAACCGGACCCACGTGTTTCAAATTCCTCTGATTTTGTTCTCATGGTTTTGCTTAAGACCTCGTACATATTTTCCAGATTACTAGAAGATGTTATAACCATATTTTTTATCTTAAAGGATTTCACATCGGTAGTCTCTTCTCCTATTTTTGTGTAGACGCCGTAGAGTTTGCAATTAACTTTTATTGCTGTATGTTGTGTTCTTTTTTCATTAATTCATTAAATAAACCGCTCTTTCTGCTTCCAAAAAAACTCGGACACTCAATCATCGACACTGGCGTTCTTTATGCGATAGCTAGCCATACGGTTGTTAAACGCTGTGCTAACCATTTCTACACCATCTTCGCCAGTAGCGGCAACTGTTCCATTTTTATGTCCGTTGCTCCTCAAGTGTGCGGCATACATAGTCTTTTTCATTTCGGAATCGCATACTTCACACAGAATTTGTGGTTGTTTCAAACAAAACCCTTTAACAGCTGGCGGAGCTGAACGTTTACGACTTAATGACATGCCGTGCTGTTTTTCCTTATGCCGCAGTAACTTGTCCATTCTCGTAAAAGCGACACCGCAAGACCCACAGTTTAAGTACTTTGCTGCTGACGGATGTAGAAGCTTAACCGTGGACGATGTTACAACACGACATTTGTTCTGGTGCCGTTTGAGAACATTTTTCCAGGTATAGGAAGCACCACAAGAATTGCAATTAAAAATATTTTTGGATGACATTTTTCTTCGACCAGCTTTCATGGTTAGCGCCATGGTTTATATACATTTTGGAAACAATCGAAAATTGCCGAAGACACTCAAAGAGTGCACAAGCGCGGTCACTAAACCAATTAGCATTAATACCGAGTATTCCGTACTTTCGTATGTTGCTCATTTCCTAGAACCAAATCTTCCGCATAGCGGTCGGTAGCACGTAATTATTTCTAGAGCCGGCAAGTACTCGATACCACCCAAATAGAAAATTAGATGCTCGATGTCTGTTAACTTCCGATTCCCTCGTAAAAGGTAGAAAAAACTCGGTCAATCATCCGTCTAACTTATACTTAGACCCGCTCCCGTTCTGATAATTTCTAAACATTTTTTAAACGACAATGGTCTCAGAATTTTTAAACCTCCGAGGGAGCTATAAGTCGTGATCAATTACACGTTCGAGTTACCCGTAAACTAACATATTTTATAGTAACAGTGCGCTGTATAGTACATGCACACCCCTTCTCTGCGCTATTGCTATTCTTGTAGTTGGTTGAAAAAGTCAGTCGCCTTTTTTACTGTCAGGACCGTTCATTTACATTTCCAATGCTCCACCAGAAGGTACTACATTGGCCAGGAGGCGAGTTTTTTGTTGCCTGGAAATTTAGAATTTTGCCGAACCCTTGCCGTTACAGGCAAGGTAGGGATCTTTAACGTGCGTGACAACACTCACACACGGGACCTCCATTTAACCTCTCATCTGAACGAGGGCGTAATATTTGTGAAAAATGCTCACCTGCCATTTTTCAAGCAGTCGACCGTGTCGGGATTTGAACCCGGGACCTTGGGATCCGTAGTCTTACGCTTACTACATTGATCCACGGCGACGCCTTACTGTCAGGACCGCTGGAAAGCATCATTCTATGCTTTCTTTATAATTATAACACATCGCGCACTTTTTGTCTGATAATTAAATTTTGCTCATGTAGGATTTTACACTTTCGCATACTTAAACATTTAATACGATCGATTAACCACTTTCGATTATTCTAACGGGAACCACCATACATTCCGTCGCACCGTTCTTTTTGAATCCAACGATCCGATGGACTTCCACACACTAACACCTAACGTATCTTTCCTACTATTTGTTAAACAAAAACTACCGGCATCGCCATGTCTGTATGTGAACGTAAGCAGATGTTTGTGGATGTGTACCGGAATATGTAATCATATACATTAATCAGTCTAAGCTATTTTATTTAGACCATGAAAACTACCATTTCTCTAAACCACAATTAATAATCACCTTTATAGGTTTAACATTTTTACAATTTCCCAATGGCTGGTGCTACGTACATGGAAACTTTAATTTCTTATTGGAGAGAATCCTTATTCTCCCACGCACTGTTGCATTGTTGCATGCCCACCCCTTTTGAGGATATATGCTCGTTATAGGTTGTAGCACCCTCGATTTTACTTAACTACACTTCGTGAGACCCCTGTAATCTTTTTAATCGTATCTTTCTCGCTTACAATACAGTAGGACTTGGCTCTTGTACGACGAATTCTAATACTAGACCCCCGTTAAATTTGTTTTTAAATTTCCCTACAACTTTTTTATTGGCAAGCGGTATATTGTATTTATTATCCGTGAAGTAGTCACTCTTTAAGATTAATATATCTTGTTTGATATCAACTAATATTAGATATTTCTAGGGAGCCCAAATCTGCAAATACATTTTAAATAGGACCACCCCTTACAAACTTACGCCTTTTAAGGACCCAAACCTCTAATTTTCATAATTATAAAGGACCTAACACTTCATGCTTGAACCGAATTCCTAAATGAAGGACAAGAATCAAAATTAAGAGAAAAAAAAACAAAAAACCAATTTAATCAATTCTCAACTATTTGTGGGTTGAAATTTTACGTCATAAACAGATGCTGCCTAGGTTTTCAGACTTACACAAAATCGTTAGTTTGTTATGTTTCAGCAAACATGTAAATCTTGAGATGTATTTAAATTATTGTTTCATCGAATTCGAAGCACAGTAATACGTTCTTACCTTTTCATTAAAAATTTATAAATTTGGTGTTTGTTGATAGCATGGACAGACAAAGTTATTAACAAATAGGTAATAGAAGAGCAATAAAGATATCCGTGGAAAACAAAAAAATAGGAGAAATAGAAGGGCAGAATATGTTCTAATGCATTTTTGGGGAATAATACGAGATATGTTACAAGCAGAGGAAATTTACTCTCACAATCATTCCCTTGAGGAAAATGGGAGCAAAATGAAAATGATTCACCCCAGGATTCGATGGTATCCTATTCCGACGGGTTGTTTATTGTAGATGCGGGATTTTTTTAGTGCAAAGGTATACTTGGATAGGAATAAGAAGGGGGCGCATTAAAGCTATTTCCTAAACCAAAAAGCTAGGATCCTCGATATATATATATATATATATATATATATATATATTTATATGTATATATTGTAGTGGATTTAAAGGGTTAAATTTGGGGATAAACAATGCAATTTCAAACACCCTGTGTAGAGAAAGGAACCATTTATATTTATTTCATTTATTTAATTTAAGTTATGAAGCATTGACGTATTGTTATAATTAGGGATTAAAAAGTAATAAGTTCATAAAGAAAATCAGTTTTATAAGTCAATAAAAATGCATAATTAATTTAATTTAGTTTAATTCAACTGGTAATAACGTCATAAAACGCATAAGAGCATGTAAAATCAATAATCCCAAAGCGAAAAACTTTCGTAACAAACAAACAGACATATGTTGTATAGAATACCGTGAAAAGAAGCTCCGAGAATTGTTATTTTAAACGATCATTAATTAGGCACACCTGCATGTTGGAAAGGTCATCTTCCGCTTATTTGTAAGCATAACAAGGCAAGCTTCAAGAAAATATTGTTCAGCCGTCGGTGGTTTCGCATAAACGCTAACAAAAGTTTCTTAAAGAGCAAAAGGGATGCACAATCAATAATATGCTACAGAATGAGAAGGGTACAAAAGCATTCGATTGAGTACGCACGGATTCGATCCACGTGGAGTCCATAAGACGCGCTCAGCAATATCGGTTTTCTACAACTCAAGTAAAGGTTAGAACTCCACATCAAATATGCATAAGACAGGAATAAAGATATTACAGGCGGAGTTTTGTGACGTCACTGAACTGTATTATTGGTCGAAATAGACAGTTTTAAAACAGACAAACACGCGACAGGTGGATGTGATAGTTTGAATAATATAGCGTGTTGACGAGGGAATATTTCTGGAAGTTTTAAAACGGTTATACAAAATTTGCGGAAATATTATTTTTGATTAAGGATTTCACGTAAAGTGTGGCCAATGGGGCCTGGTTTTATTGTATAAATACGGAAAGAAAATTAATAGGGCTCTCTTTAATTTCGCATCGCTTAACGACGTATAATAATCAACTGACGAGGCTTGTGAGTAATATAAATTTGTAAAATTCAGTAAAATAGTATTAGATTGTTTGTGGCCTTATAGCTGGTAACGCGATTAGTGGCGAGTAATTTAAATTTAACTGAGGTCCACGAATACTTTAACAAGCTCGTAAATTAATAATACAGTAGTAAACAAGTGTAATATAAATGGATTTGGACGTTGGAATTGATAGTGAATGGGTATCACGGAAGCTCATCTTAGATTGTGTTTTCATCTATAAATAGCTAGTGGAGCAGCGCGCATAATCACGGAGCCGAGGGGTTCCGGTATACAAAGCATCTTCAACGGAGATGGAATTTTGAAGCTTTTCCAGATAACGCATTTGAATTTGCTGTTTCTTTTTTGATAAACTGTTAAAATTATTTGTGATGTGTGAGTGAACTTTGATGGTTATTTTTGGTTACCTAACGTATTGAAAAAGATGCGTATAACTGACTATTATTATGGTATTTTGAATATAAAACAAAAGGTGTACGTAAAGCTTATTAAATTTCTTGATGAATTTAAATTTAATTGTTAAGAGTACATGGGTTTTTTTTTAAGTTTGTAGTAATAGTATGCAAAGTGGAAAGCATACATTAATAAACTGGGTTATCATGAGATCACCATACTCCAGTGTGCAGTAATAAATAAAGATAAGGTATTATTTGGGGCCCATTTACTCCCGTTGCATTAAATGTGTTTGAGATTACAATTTTAAAAACAAGAACTTTACAAAGATAGTATTTATTGAGGTGTAACTAGAGCACCGAACTGTACATAACTACGAATTATTATTTGTAAATAGCGGTAAATAAATATTGTAGGATTGTTGTATTATTATGTGCTTTTATTGAATGGTGTGTGAATGGTTAAGAGAATGATAATAAATTTAGGTATCCGAGAGGAGGCACAGCTGAGCTAGCCAGGGAAGCTGTTGAAGAAATTAATTTGATGAAGCAGAATCCGGGTAAGAAAATTTTGGTAAAAGTTTTATATTTTTGAAAATTAAATAATTTTTTTTGAAAACTGGCGAGGTCCAGAGCTTTTGTAAGTTCCACGGCAATATATACCACCGAAGATGTCTCAAACCAGAAAATAATAGAGGAAGAGTAGTAACGGATTTCCATCCGCTCATTAATCATGCAGCATTCCACACAGTGTAGTTTCCCAGAACTAGATGCCCAAATCCAGGAATACGAGGATACATCGAAAGAATTATCTACTCTCAGCACACTGCTATGTGCAGGGAAACGAAAAAGTTAACAGGTTAGATAATTAGGATGCAAAAAGCCTCCTTTCTTAGGATCTGAACGTTGCATTAATCTAACAAGAAAAAATATGGCATTAGAATTAAAATTATAAACACAGAGGAGACGGAAAAGGGAATGAGAAGAGAAAAAGTTTGGAGGCAGTCTAAAATAATGATTGTCGAACCGTACAAAGGGTTGGTTTGGTTACTAAATAAAAACATTTAAAAGTAAATGTGTTTGAGTGTCTTCTTGCTTGCCACTGCAACCTACGGAGTCACTTTACCTCTCTAGTGCCGAGGTAGATCGTTTTGTGTGATCTGCGTAGGGCATGAGAAAACAACCGGTCGCTATATAAAAGATATTAGAGGAAGCAAAGGCATGGCGTCCTGGGTTCCGACATCCTAGGCAAATTGGAGTTGTTCTTCCTTGCCTGACCAAACGTATTAAAATTTAATAGGAAGATTGGCAAATTGGCTGTGAGACCGTAAAACTAGGAAAATGTAGGCAAACGGTGGTGAAGACTGAATGTGGGAGGTTGTACGGATTAATAGAAAAATACAATTAGACTAGTTGCTCCACGGTTTTGGTCCGCCTTATCCACCATTTCTACTACTCTGTATTTACTTATCGTACTCTATCTTTATTCAAAATTTTATTAACTTGAACGTTGTTTTGATTTTTAACTACGATATTGCTGAATGTTTCAGTAACACGCCTGCCTTAGTAGTTGCGGTGTCTGCCACCATGCAAGGGCCGAGGCGGAGTGAGTACACGTCAATTATGATATCCAGGTACCGGCAGACATCGAAATAGTTGTAGAAGACCATGAAGATGAGGAAATGCATACACGGTATACTGATTCACTTTTATAAACTTATGTATTTATTAATTTGCTTTAAGGAGTCATCCTGATCCTCTTCGCTATCACCACCTGCTTCTATGAAAACCCAAGAAGAGGCTCTTTTGATGCAGTACCTCTGTGCATGTACATTTTTTTTTTTGCTTTAAAGTTTCCACTTTTTGGGAGTTTGTGAACCGTTTACTTTTACTGTAAGGTTTTCCATTTAGTGCAACTTACTTTAACTATCCACCAGAAAGTAGATGTAGCCGATATTGCCGTCGAATATGCGTTTATCCCTGTTATAGTACACTTGTATTGTAACGAAAACTCTATTTGCAATAACAATATTTTTTTATTTTCAAACAAGAGTATACAAACCTTTTCAACAACTAGCAGCTCGGAAATTGAAAGCCCCTGTGACAGTAATGACAGTTGAAACCATTTCTGCATTTTCCGTGTTGATAGAAGTGACAATCAACACCTTTAATAGCAGGTGCCGTACCATTTGGATTGTAACCACACACCCAAAATCAGGAATTCGATTTTCTGGAACAGTACCTCTAGCATATTTCGCACAACTCTCCAGTCCAATACGCAAACTAAGTATGGTCAACTTCTTATATTCAAATTCATTCAACTAACCCTTGAGGTCCACTAACGCTTTCCATAGATCCTGGTAATCCGATTTATAAGAGGTCTGCTGCTTAGTCATCAATAGTAGATTGCTCCGGTGTCGGTCCCTTAGCCGTATGTTCTTTTCAACCTCTGGTTGTCGGGGAAGTTGATCAAGACCACCAAATTTATCTTTACATACCCGAGCAAGTCCTCGGGACATATCAAGGTCTGCTGCTACACAATGTGCCGGAGAGTATTCCGATGGCACATCGAATAGATCACCTTGAATCCCATCCGTGAGCCAAAATCTCGCTATGCCTGTGCCGCTATACAGAGCTTACAAAGCCGGTATACCACGTCGTTGATCCTTCTTACAACTTTATATAGACCCTCCCAATATTTCTGTAACTCTGACGACAGCCCACGGCAGAACAGTTCCTCTACCAGTACGTCAGCAACGGTTGCATTTTCTTGGTTTGGTATGGCATACGCTTGTGCACTTCGTGAAACAGTCCATGGCTACTAAGATGTACTTATTCGAAGAGTCGGTCTCAGGGAATCGACGGGCAATATCGATTGTCGATCTCACAAAGGCTCCACTCGTTGTATTGTCTCATTGGAGTATTACGGTTTCCCAATGGTGCGCCCAACTAACAAATACTTCACCACTCTTTTACATCGTTCTTGTAGCCTACCAGTAAAATTTTGCCCGGACTTTCTCCAGAGTCTTTTTAACGCCGAAATGTTCTCCTGAGTCCCATTATGCACATCCCCTAAAACCTCCAATACTCGGCTTTTAGGAACCATCACTTGAAGCATACGCGCGGATTGACCTCCTTCCTCCGAGGATCACATCAAGATCTCATTCTCTACTTTCGGAGAATCCCAGTGTGCCCAACACGACTTCAAGGTGCTACTCAATGGGCTAATGTCCTGCCAAGATTGATGTTATTCTCTGGTTTTCCAGCCCAGAATGACACCTAGGTCTTTGCCAATCTCCTGTTCCGTTCGCATGTGTAGAAGCTGCCAATCGTCGTTGATAACTGTAGTCTGACCAAGTAAATCACACTTTGTTTCTAACTGTGAGCAATGACTACGATGTACGGGACAAGACCGCCTCGAATTCGCAGCTGCGTTACGATGATTTGTACTGTTCCGGGTCGAAGTCATACTCCGGCAGCCTTCCTTCCATCTGGTGACTTGTCCTTCGGGGTTTCTAAACTATAATAGCCACTTCAGGGTGGCATGTTCGGTTCTCAAGTGAAATTACGTTCCGATTTCGAAAGCACCTTGCTAAAGTAATCAATAGTTCCGAACGTCTTGCATGTGGGATAGTACTCCTCAGATGGCGACGTTGCCTGTGCCTATATCCAAGATGAATTTGCCTTCCAACATAGGGTAGTTTAAGGATCGGAACAGTTGTCGGAACGCATTCTGGCAGTCCTCATCCCAAAGGTGATTAACTCCATCTTCAGTAAGTTTGGTCAAGGGCTTAACTATATTCGCAAATCCGGAAACGAATCTTCTGTAGTAAGTGCACAACCACAGAAAACTGCGTAGCTGATGTTTATTTTTGGCATCGACCACTCTAGTATTGCCATGACCTTTTCCAGTTATGGCCTGACACTGTTGCGTGAAACTTCGTGCCTTAGGTATTTCTCTTCGCCTAGTAAGTGAACTTCTTTAAACTCAGGTTAAGATTGGCCTCTCTAAGTTTTCAAATCACTTCTTCTAAATTTTCCAAGTGTTCCCCGAACGACATCCCAATCACAATAACGTCATACAAATATACAAGAGAGGTTTTCCAGGATAGCCCACGCAATATGTTATCCATTAAACGCTCGAAGGTGGCAGGAACGTTGCCCAAATGGCATTACTTTAAATTGCCATAGACCAGCACCAATAGTGAAACTAGTCATTTCCCGATCTTTAGGATCCATATCCACTTATCAGTAGATACTTTTCATATCAAAGGTTGAAAACAATCATGACCCGGAAAGTGTATCTAGGGTGTCGTCAATCCTTAGAAGTGCAGTAGCTATTCTTTTAGTTCACGTAATTCCATCGTCTGTAGTCCACACAAAATCTTGTCGGCCAGTCCTTCTTAACAAGCACAACAGGGTATGCCCAAGGACTATCAGAGTGCTCAACCACTCCGTACTACTCCATATGTCCAATTGTTTTCTCGGCCTCCTCGGGTTTAGCCAATGGGAGTTCTCCCGGCTGCTGTCTTATTGGTAGTGCATCTTCTGTACCGATTCAATGTTTCTACTGCAGTTTTCCCTAGTCGACTGCGAACACTTCCGAGTACGGTCGGATTAAATTTTTAACTCTTGTTAGTTGTTGTTGTTCACGATGCTGGCACGGTTTCGTCAACTGGTTCAACAACTTCGCGGAATACTCTTTGATGGTTGCTTCTTTCTCAATACCGGCATACCCTGCCACATGAATGAGCGACAAACAGCACCCAACCGCTGTAATCATTTCAGCGCGATATCGTAGTCATTGGGGTTTAAGATCCTAAACGGTACACCATCAGTCATTTTGATCAGAGCCTTCCCTATAAGCGTACCATTTTCTAAGAATTCGTCACTAAACGGTTCGATAGGATGCATACAGCTTTCCCGGAAAGAAATATCCAAGCGTCCCATCACCACATTTTCTGTCCTTCCAGGTGGGGCAACGTCGTCCATTAGACAAACTCGTACAGACACGACGTCAGTTTCGCAAAAACAGCACTTCTTCGTTTCCTACTCTCAAGACATCCTCTTTCATATCTACATAGAATCCATATTTCTTCAAGATTTTTATTCCCAAGATAACTTCTTCGCTAATGTTCACTACTACTACCTGATGGTCAAATGCCTTGCCACCAACTCCGATTTTTATATCTATTATTCCGTGTGTTTAAATTTTCTCGCCAGCCACGGTTCGAAGACGCACCGTACAACTGTCGCGCACAACATTCAGATTAGCAATTGTAGTGGGCTGCGGTATCAACTAAGAACTTAACAGTCTTACCCTTAAACTGTCCATAAATGTAAATGCTGGCTGCATGTTTACATCGTGTGATGCTGGTGATAGTCTGCTGAGCAAAATTCGTGCAGGTTGACTTTTGCTTTTTCCTGTCGATCCCCTATAGTTTTCCCGCTTCTTTGCTACCTTCTTGGGCTATTTACATTTGGGCGTATATCTCCAAGCTTGCTACAATTCCAGCATCTGAATCGGCCTCTTCCTCTTTGGGCGGTGATTATGAAGTACTGCATCGAATCACCTCTATGCTTTCTTGGCCCAGCTCTTCTACGGAGCATCTTACCTTGTCAGTACTATAATGGTTCGCCGCTTTAAATTCTAAAGCACGAGCTAGCGCATTATCTAAGGTCCTTGGTCGAGCCAGCCATAATGCTTGCTGGATCTCTATTTCGCAAGTCCCGTCAACAAAGGTCCATACAGCCAGTTGTACTAAAAAGCTATCCGGTGATGTTAGGTAGGCTAGTTTCACCAAGCGAACAACATCTACTTCAAACTCCTGAAAATTTTCCTTAACCCTTTCGTAACGGTTCTTCACTTGTACGTGGTACACTTGTTGCAGCTGAGAGTCGCCGTACCTCATTTCCGGCCTTGATGTTAAGGCCCCGTAACTTCTTTGATCATGGTCTGGTATGATCTGCAGGATATTAAAGACCTCACCTCTCAACGCGACGATCAACGCGGTTACCCTTTCACTATCGTTCCAGCCGCTAGCTCTCGCGGCAGCCTCAAATTGTTTAAAATACGTTTGCCAAAGTAATTTTCTATCAAATGAGGGTGGATTTACTCTGAACGTTGATATCTGTTCGCATTCCCCAATATCATTAAATTCTGGGGCGTGCTTTTGTGTCACCAACACTGAGGGGGCCTTGTCCTTGCACTGTTAGAGAATTAATCTGTTCTACCATCCTGAGTACCTCTTTTTCATTTTACGCGAAGTCTTTAACAACGTTGCTTCTGCTTCTTGCGTATATACGAACTGCGCTTCCAATTTTTGTAAACCGTCAGAAAATTTAGCGTCTAGCTTTTTGCGGCTTTTGTAGTTTCCTGTATAAATTCCTTTCTCAATTGGCTGTAGTTTTCAATTCATTTTTGTCCAACCGTTTTTGTACTCTGGTTTAATTGCGCTGTAAAATTTTCCTGTAAATTAATTGCGGTTTTGCTCAGTTTTTCTGCAAGGTTTGCAGCAGTCCATCCTTGTGTCTTCGGGTTTTCTTATAATTTCGCCGAAAAACTTTCCTCTAGTTTTATGGAATTTTCCCCCATACCGGACTTGAAGTTCTTTACAGCGGAAAGAATTTCCCCATTTCCTTTTTTTGCTACGAGTGACAGGCCTAAAAATAAAAATCGTTCAAAAGCATTTAATCCTATTACTTGACACCAGTGTAACGAAAACTCTATTTGCAATAATAACAGTTTATTTTTAATTATCAAACTAAGTATACAAGCCTTTCCAACAACTCGCAGCTACAATAAAAAATTTTAAATCATCCCCAACGCGCTATTTTTAAAACTAATTGCTAACAGTAAAGGTTTTGGCCTCTTAACACTAAAACTAGAATCCTGTTCTCCAAATTACTATTGAAACACTATAATTAACTATCCAAGTACCAATTATTAGTTTATACTATCACTGCAGTAATTTGTATCAACACTATATCGATAGTCATTTATATCACACCTTTCAAAACTATTACTGGTATCGTAATCAAAGTTTCAATTAGAACTGCTTTTCAGAACTAACTTTCAATATCAATGATGGTAATTTATATACATTTCCAATTGCTCTAGATTATTCTAAAGTAACCCATAATATGCAAATGACATTCTCAGGATTTCCCATTGTAATAAAAAATAATCCTTAAATGTAAAAGCCTTGTACCTGTCAATCAAGCTCATCTGAAAAAAGTTGCGCCGCAGATCCCATTAATCATATCTATTTGAAGATTTCGCGCCACAGGGTGTCCACCAACAATCTTTTGGATACAGATACTTTGTTTAAATTCTAATGTAATTATCCTGGTGGGAGGTAACCCATCAGCGCTACAGTATTCGTGTAACCTTTTATTTAAGTAGCAAAATTTATTTTTCAGGCCGCTCCGCCTTCAGCGCCATTTGGTTCTACAAGACGTAAGTGCAATAAAGAACCTACAGTTAGCGTAAAGAACAATTGTTATTTTATTTCAATACAACAAGTATGTTTGTGACAGCTCCTATAGCGGCATTCAAATTTGTCGATACACAGCAATATGATCCAAAAAAACCAACGCTGTGGATTTAATAGGACCGTCGCAGGTACTGGTCTTTGTGTTAACCGTTTTTTGGTGCACAGCTTTCGCATACTGCTGTTTAATCAATAAGTAATTGTTGGTTTTAAAGTGTCTCTTAGGGAAGAGCAGCTAGCTCTTCCGGGGACATTAATTATCGATGTCTGAAAATATTTTAAAATTTCTATATTTCACATTTATTTATTTGAATTTTATGTTTTCTAATGGTTCTTTTTTTGTTGCAGGTTAACTCAAGTACAAGAAAAATTTGTAGATATGAATTAATTTACTTGTGTTTGTTGTATTAAGTAAGGAGTAGTTCATTATCTTAGCATTGTTTTATTTAGTGTTTTACTATTATTATATGTGTTACCTATTTTTTGTGTTTTTATTTGTTGTACGGTGTTTTTAAAAGCACAACACGTGTGATTGCTATGAGAGCAACTACTTGTGGTAGGTAGCTTTCGCGTACTAAATAAGAATGTTAATAACGGAATAAATAAAAAAACTGTAGAATTATTCATAAGTAATAATACAGAAAAGCACATAACAATTACTTACAAGTTGGGCAAGATGTAATCAATGTGGTAGTTACTACCAGCCGCAATTCCAAACTATAAGCGTCAACAAATACTCGGCTTTTAAATTTATTATGGGTTTTTAACTACTAACGTATATAATTCTTTAATATATTTTAAACCATTAATGCTGTCCTTTTACTACTTCGAATTGTTCCAGTTCTGTAGACCCACATCTATAGTTGCAAGCGCCCATCATCCGATTCACTCACATACGGTGAAGTTTCCATCTCATTAGATATGTTGAAACAGGAACAAAGTACGTAACAATATCTAAGATATCAACAATTTGATGCGTAGATTGGTTTAGTTTACTTCAATAAACTTTATAATAAAGAAATGTATTTTTTCATCAAAAAGAACCGAAGGTTATTTCATCCCAGAAATTGTCATACAATTCTGAGGGTTACCTTTCTCGATATAAATACTTAACGATTTGGCGCTACGTTAAATAAAATTAATCCTAAACGGACACTCTGTATATTCTGATTTTATGAATAGTGGTGTTCATTAAGCATGCCATTTCAATAAATTTTTAATTCTATTAAAATCATAAACTTAAAACCACAAAGACATCGTTTTATTTCTGTTGAATACGTATTTGGACGTGACTCAGATCCATAAATTATTTCAAAATCACAAAAGAGCACACAAAATATATCTAATAGTAAATTTTTATAACGCTGTCCTATCATTTTAAGGAAGCCTTTAAAATAAAAAAGTAAAAACTGTGAAAATATGATTAGGCACGTTCCATACCATGATTATCCCAAATATAGGAGAGCTTTTTACAAATTTTAATAACATGAAATAGAATTAATATTACATAGTTAGAACGTAAAGTAAACCTCGGACCGGACCATATCATAAGAAGATACATAAATGTAAGAATTGCCTTAAAACCCAGACACTTATTGGAACGGGCATTAATGTGGTAAGATCTCGCGGATATTCGACAGTGCTGGCATCAGCAATATATTTGGACGGTTTGGTTCCAAGCAATAACAATTTGGAGATAAGAACCCAATGGCAAAATAATTTACTCTTGGCTCCTTGGAATTCTTTAGCCACTTGAAGACATAACGGTAAGTTATTAGTGTATTAGAATTTGTGTTTTTTTTTTGGTTGATGATTTTTTGCATGACACTTGATCAATTAAATATTGATAAAACGTCTATTTTTAGTTTAAATATAATGTTAAGTTATTATTGATATAAAATTTGGGCAGTGCAAGTATTAATTAAAAATTTGATACTCGTAAATTATTATTGGATTGTCAATGTTATGGTTAATTAAATATGAACTGATTATAAAATTTTGCAATTCTGGTTATGTATTTGATTAGATTAATGTAACTTTGAAAATTTGTATGTATATCTGCTTGCAGGAATAATGAAATGATGCTGTTTTAAAATAGATTTAGGTAACCCACTGAGCTGACTTTTGTTGTTTTCTTTGTGAGCACGTACAGTGTAGCATTTTTATAAAAAGAACATCATTTTACCAGAAGGTCAACGTACTTATAATCCTCAGTAATACCCATTGTATAGAGAATTCTCACTAGACTAGACGTTTGCCGTTCATAAAATTGACAACATTGAAAGCATTTCCAGGTAAGGCTTATTTGTAACGTAGCTCAAAATTGCACCTAGTTAATTATTATCTTTTTCGATTTTTGCTCAATTTTTTTCATTGTTTCTATAGGGACCCACCTCAACATCACTGTAGTTAGCCTGTGCACCTTATTTTGTTACGGGACCTTCTGTGCAATCTCAAATTTAATAGTTTAACGCTTCATTCACTCGTAACAATACATACACAGAAATTTTAAAAAAGTAGGCTAAAATGAAGTTGAAATGCAGTGTTAGGATGCAAATTCTTAAGGCTTAAGAATTGCCGTGAATTTAATTACTGAAGTACAACAGACTAGGATGTGCGTTCATAATAGCAACGTTTTCAGTCAATAGCATGCATCGTCCATATATTCTAAATTTATTGAAACTATTTGCCAACTTGCACCCTTCCTTTTTACAGGTAGGAATGTGTACAACAGAGTCTAAATAAAACTCTGGCGGGACTAGCGTCGACCGTTTGAGGCTGCGGTAGATTGCAAAAGACTATGTATCAGGGGTTTAGAGAACAAAGTTAAATTTTACTCAGGTAAGTTAAAGGGATGCAATATAGAACGTGACAAAAGAAAATATCTTTATACAACTTATATATTGACGTTTAGTTAATAACATTAATAATAAAAAATTAAATATGTTTCGTTATTTTCTTACAACCAAATTTTTATACGATAAAATCACTAGATGTAGTTTATATATCTACACTCATAATTTCAAATTTTGTTTCAAAGTCTACTAAATAAGATATTAGAAAATCTAAAATAATTATTGTGCTTAGGCACAATTTCAAATTGACGCTCTTAATAAAGGAAATCATAAATACACTTTGTAGTGTTTAACATTAGTTAAGAGAATTTAAAATGAACGTTTAAATTGAACATAACCCCGAAATTCACAAAAAAAAAGGTTTCATAAAAGCTTTCTTGTTTACAACTTAATAGGTTATATAGCAAAGCAAAGATAATATTAAATTAGTTAGGTAATCGATAAATAAAGTTATGACTATATTTTACATGCATAATTTTTCAGATAATTGAGATTTAAAACGTGACGCATGCACGTCGTTGCGTCACAAAAATAATTCAGATAAACTCATACCAGATATATATGAAAAGAAACGTACACTTAAATGTTGAGCTTTACGGCTTGTTCAGAACCATAGGATTTTCTTACTGTTGTTGAGACGAACACCATTGTTAATTATTTTGGTTGTTAACCTCAAACTTCTAATTTGTAAGGGCGAAGCCTTGTTTGTTCCACAGCCATATGTTTCATCAACAAACATTTGATTTATTTTATAAGGTACTTAAAACGTCAATATAACATTCTTAAACGATAAAAGGTAATTTTTTGTTGGTAGTAAAATTAATGCATGGGCTTAGATAGCTTAGCATATATAATTAAATTCTCCATCAGAGAATATATCACCTGAAGGTACTTCAGGAAAAAATATGCTACGGGAAAACATGTCATCAGAAGATATGCTACGGTACGGTATCTCATCAGAGGAATTTGCTACCAGGGTTGTGCTATACGGTAGGACACGCCATCAAAGGACCCATTCATTAATATTTTAAACGGGTTATTTAGGTAGACTTTGTCCATACATATTTTGGTAGTATTCAGGTATGAGATCATGGCTTTAGAAAGGACATCTTTATCGGAAGACGGCATGTGCTCAAAGAGACCGTTAGATATCAAGACAAATCAAAATTTGTTCTACTTTACAGATAACCAAACTTTTTGAGAAGGGGACAAATCACGAAAACTATCCTGAATGCTAGATTCATATATACACCAGTTGTGTATTTATGGATACTATTCAAAGGTTAACCAATAGGAAAATTATATCTGATTTTAATTATTTATATTATTTATACAAAAGAAAGAATATTTATTTAAGACTAAAGATAGATGTATATAGTGTATTATTTAATAATACTAAAGGGAAATGTTACACAAATCAAAACTTTGTGATTATAAATGGTGTTAGTATAAACTTAAGACGAAAAATGCTTTTATATTGAAGGAAATTGAACCACAATGTAACATGGCAAGAGAAAAGTAAATTGACATGTTACAAACTTAATCCTAACAAAACTCCCGTTATTAAAACGAATTTGTTATTATAGATGAACCGCACAATTCCATGACCGTTCAGAAATTAAAAATTCAGTAACAGAAATGCTTATTTTTAAACTAATAACGAACAAATGCAAACGTGCGTCGGTAGCTATTGAATTACTGCATCAAATTGATTTCACTTTATTTCTAATTTATGAACGTACTTTAAAATCCTGAATTACTAGGTATTGGTGATTATTTATAGAAAGTACTGTCTAATTTGTCGAAGTCAAATATTCTATTGAAATCTATTGAACGATGAAGGCAGACCAGGACGAATTTTTAGTAATGTATTCAGGGCGGATCAAGATATGTAGAGATAACAGTATTGACATTTTCTTGAAAACGAAAATGTGAATTTAAAAGACAAAATTGTCGTTGAACCAAAACATTTTAAATACACATTTATTCCAGGAATATAGATATCGGACCTCGTCCTTCAAGCTTTCTTGGCTTTGCCACACAAAGAAAATCTCATCTGTAACGCTCGTGTTGGCGTTACTTAGGTAAACATCAATTTATAGAACTGATTTAATATTTCGTTAGTTCAATGAGCTTCAGTAGGGTATCACCCTGAAAATTATTAAATAAAAAGTTATTTCATATTAGGCAAATAAATAAACCTAAAAATACTTAATGTATATTAAATACAACCACAATAACGATAGGGAAATAATTGTGTATATTCTGTTTAGTCGTAAACACGAGTCTGTGAAATCGCAAAAACCCTAAAATCAAAAACTTTATAAAACTAATGCGTTCAGACGGACTGAAAAGCATTGAACTTGACCATATGACAGCTTAAACGCACAAAATGTGAAAACGGATTTTTCAAAAAAGAAAAGAGTAATGGGATACAACGATTTATTTCAGAATTAGCAAAAAAGCTACGAAAAAAACTATGGGGAAGTAACAGGAGAAGGTAGACGGTCTAACAGTTTTAATTATTTTAAGCGTGCTTAATCACAATTATTGCACGCGATACAGGTAGTAATGTACTTGGAAAGAAATTAAAGTTTCTACGCTCACTAGATGGAAAGGCTGAAACTGTTCTGCCCATGGCTAACTTGGCTATCACCCCAAGGGAGAGTTGGATATGGTCTGGGCTGAAACTTTTTTAGTTACTCTGAAAGCAATTTATTAAAATTGCACGCCCCTGTATTTAACAAATATTAATCATACAATATTATTTTACGGTAGAAACAGAAAATCCTTATGTAGTAGATAATTTATAATTTTTCTACCTAAATTTGACGATAATTGATCAAGACCTCTTTAACACACAAAAAAATTACCAGTGATAACACATCAATTCCATAACAAATAATTTTAGTTATTGGTGCTAGTTTGTTGATTGCGCCTAGGTGCATTATTTTAAATATATAATGTCTTAGATTTAGTGGATTCTATTGGGACAAACTCGTCGTAGTCAACGCAGTAAGTATGTAAGATTCTGGGCCTATTTATATTTATATTTTTATACTTCTTATTGTACAAGTATATGCCCACCTCCAGCCACAGTAAAGACGAGGTCGAAGCGATTTACAAAGATATCGAAGACATACTAAGATACGTAAAAGGACATGAAAATTTAATAATTACTGGGAATTTTAATGCGAAGGTAGGTGAGGGTAGTGAAGGAGCGGTAGTAGGTTTATTTAATTTATGCACGAGAAACGACAGGGAAAAAAGCTTGGTAAAATTTTGCGACAAAAATAATTTAACCATCGCAAATACATTACTTCAACATCATGCTAGAAGACGATACACAAGGAAGATGCTCGGAGGTATAGGAATATCAAATAGATTACATTCTTGTTAGACAACGGTTTAGGAATCAAGTAAACGACTGTAAAAGCTACCCAAAAGTGGATATAAACACTGACCACAACATCGTAATTATGAAGGCCGCTTTTAAATTTAAAAATTTGAAAAAAAAAAACTGAAAAAGTCACTTTGACTTTGAGAAACTAAAAGATAAAGATATCCACGACAGATTTGAAAAAAAGTCAAATGAATTGCTAAATGATATCGGGAAAATTTCTGATACGAAGGAAGTAGAAACAGAATGGAATAACATTATCCAGGTTAGATATGGTGGCCAAAGATATTCTGGGGTATACACAAAAAGAAAATAAGAAACCTATTACAATTTCCTTGGTGATAGTTCTTACCATTTAGAAGTCGATAAAACAGTTTACGAAGTCGGTAATACAGTTTAAGAGTTCATAAATACATCGCGCAAGCGCAATGAATACGAAAGCAATACAACGCCCCTGGCGGCCGGAAGCGCGAACCTTATTACAGATTCCGCGTTGCCAACTACCATGACGTCACCCTTGCACAAAATTATATTGCGCCATAATCGGAAATATAAAAATTTACACAAAAGTTCATATCAGTAAACAAATTAAACACGGTATTACTTACTCTGGAAATCCGAACGTTCTGCGGGGTTGAACCAAAGTTGGCCTCTATCAAGGTTCCTCAGGGCTCCATTCCGGAGTAATTACAGATGGTGACTTGTCATCTCGGGTCGTGCAGTCCGATACGCCTCGTTGGCTTCAAATTTATTACCTATGCAGGGAATGGGCAGGAAAAACCAGGTAAAGGTAGACAAACAAAAGATAATCAAGCAAAGGAATCTACATAGGTAAAGCTAACGATACGTTACCAAAAAAACGACCACTTCACTCGAAGATCAAAGGCAAAAAGCCCCGTTTTAAGAGCGTCACGGAAAACTTATCCCCACTCTTTTGTCTTTTACACATCCGCCGAAGTTATTCGTCCAACCCTCTAGAGTCGCACGAACTGCACAAATGCACTATGACGTAACGGAAGTATACGCCTAGTCTATTAAAATTCCACGCACCGCGTCTTTTGAAATTATGGCGCGAAACTTCCGTACATCAAAACTAACCTAAATACAATGTTTAAGTGCCAATTGGATTGGCACGTAACAAACCATGGATAACAAAAGATATTCTAAATTTAATAGAAGAAGAACGAAAATACAAAAGCAGATCAGACGAAACGGGAATACAGAAATACAAAGCCATATAATGGGAAATTATTCGAAAATGCAGGAAAGTTAAAGAACAATGGGTTGACGTAAAGTGCAAAGAGGTACAAACCAAGATGGAAATAGAAAAGACAGACGAAGCATACAAACTAATTAGAATGAATTTTAGAGATATAGAACCGTGTAGCAAAAATATAAGGGACGCGAGAGGAAACGTCATTATGTAAAATGTTCAAAAAGTGGTAATATGGCAGAAATATATAGGGAATTTATATGCAGGAGAGGAACTAGTAGCATTAAAACAGGAATCAGACATTGAAAATGATGACTTCGGATATCCTATACTGCGAGATGAGTTTGAATTAGCATTAAGGGATCTGAAAAATGGAAGGCGCCGGGTACAGATAAGGTGCAAGCAGAAACTCTAAAAGCCGCTGGACAAGCAGTAACAGAACATCCTTTCTATCGTGTAAGCTATATGTATGAGACAAGCGAGATACCCACAGATTTCAGACGTAACATCATAGTAACTATTACCAAAAAAGAGAAGCTCGGATAGTCGTGAAAATTTTCGAATAATAAGTCTGGCAGCACACGTACAAAGACGAATGGAAAAACGAGCTGAAAATATTCTAGAAGAAGATCAATTTGGGTTTAGGCGAAATAGGGGAACACGGGAGGCTATTTTAGCTTTGAGAGTGATAATGAAGAAAACAATAGAAAAGGGGGAAAGCGTGTTTAAAGGGTTTGTAGATCTGGAAAATGCATTCAACAATGTAAAATGGACAAATATATTCGAAATACTCAAAAAGATTGGAATGAGTTCTAGGGATAGACGGATAGTACATTGCTTATAAAAAGAGCAAACAGCAGTAATAGAATTAGAGCAGGAACATGGAGAAGTAAATATTAGGAAAGGGGGTGAGCTAGAGATGTGCCATATCCCCATTAAAAGATTGATATGCTTAGATTTGCAAATGGTTAATCCGACCTAGGTCGGTTTTAGTCCGAATGTTGGACACTTGGCGTATATGCCTGACATATGTTTGACATATGTTGGACATATGTCGGATATATGTCGAATATATGTAGGATGTATACTGGACATATGTCGGATGTATGTCGGATATAGTTTGGATGTATGTCGGATGTATGTCATACGGATGCGAGAAGAGAAAGAAGGAAAAAGTATGGTCGAGGGAGGATGATTTAGGTTAGTTTACGTTGTTTGTAGTTAGGTTAATTGGTGTTGTCTGAAGTTAGGTTAGGTTAGTTGGACTGGTCAAGAGCTAGCGTTGTCCGGAGTTAGATTAGGTTAGTTGGAGTTGTGTGGACTTAGGCTAGATAGCAGGAAAAATTGATAGGTTAGGTCAGCGCCCTCCACATCCCTGCACATCCCTCCACATACCTCTACATCCCCCACATCCCTCCACCACCACATCCCTCCGTTGCTTTGACTTAGGTTAAATTAGTTCATGTTGTTTGGACTTAGGTTAGGTTAGCCTGACTTATCTGGGCTTAGGTTAGGTTAGATAGCACGAAAAATTGATAGGTTAGGTCAGCGCCGACGGCGCTGACCTAACCTATCAATTTTTCGTGCTATTAATCCGATCTATGTCGAATTTTCGTCCGACCTAGGTCAGAAGCAATTTCACTCTTTAAGGCAACTTCACCCAATGAGGCAATTTCACCCTATGAGGCAATTTCACCTTATAAGGCAATTTCACCCTATGAGGCAATTTCTCCCTATGAGGCAATTTCGCCATTTTTATATAGCTTTATTAACACAGAAGATACAAACTATATAATTTAATTGTGTATAAATGTATTATGAACTTCTGTAAATGGATTGTATTTTATAGTCATTATTGTTGTTGCCATGCAAATAGATTTCAACAACACATGAGTAAGGAATGATAATTCAACCGTGATAAACGACATTAATATTTGTCTAGAGCATATTGGAGGGATGTGGAGGTGGGTTGAGTGATGTGGATGTTGGACCATGGGACTGTACCTCCATCGGACACATCCGACATACATCTCACATACAAAACTATCATTCGAAAGTATTACATTTTTTATAGAATAATCTTGGGGTGAGCATGCAACTACGCAACAGTGCATGGGAGAATAAGATTCTCTCCAATAAGATATTAAAAAAATTAAAATTTCCATGTACGTAGCACCAGCCATTGGGAAATGGTAAAAATGTTAAACCTATAAAGGTGATTATTAATTGTGGTTTAGAAATATAGTAGTTTGCTTGGACTAAATAAAATAGCTTAGACTGATTAATGTATATGGTTACATATCCCCGTACACATCCACAAACATCTGCTTACGTCCACATACGAACATGGCGATGCCGGTAGTTTTTGTTTAACAAATAGTAGGAAAGATACGTTAGGTGTTAGTGTGTGGTAGCCCATCGGATCGTTGGATTTAAAAAGAACGGTTCGGCGGAATGTATGGTGGTTTCCGTTAGAATAATCGAAAGTGGTTAATCGATCGTATTAGATGGGTAAATATGCGAAAGTGTAAAAGCCTTAATGAGCAAAGTTTAATTATCAGACAAAAAAAGCGTGCGATGTGCTATACTTATAAAGAAAGTATAGAATGGTGCTTTGCAGCGGTCCTAGCAGTAAAAAATGCGACTGACTTTTTCAACCAACGCAGAGAAGGAGTATGCATGTATTATACAGAGCACTTTTACTATAAAATATGTTCGTTTATCGGTAGCTCAAACGTGTAATTGATTACGGCTTATAGCGCTCTCGGAGGTTTAAAAATTCTGAGACCATTGTCGTTTGAAAAATGTTTGGAAATTATTAGAACGGGAGCGGGTCGAAGTATAAGTTAGATGGATGATTGACCGAGTTTTTTCTATTTTTTACGAGAGAATCGGAAGTTGACAGACATCGAGCATCTAATTCTCTATTTGGGTGGTATCGAGTACGTGCCGGTTCTAGAAATAATTACGTGCTACCGACCGCTATGCGGAAGATGTGGTTCTAAGAAATGAGCAATATACGAAAGTACGGAATACTTGGTATTAATGCTAATTGGTTTAGTGACCGCGCTTGTACACTCTTTGAGTGTCTTCGACAATCTTCGATTGTTTCCAAAATGTATATAAACCATGGCGCTATCCATAGAAGTTGGTCGAAGAAAAATGTCATCCGAAAATATTTTTAATTGGAACTTTTGTGGCGCTTCCTATACCTAGAAAAATGCTCTCAAACGGTACCAGAACAAATGTCGTGTTGTAACATCGTCCACGGTTAAGCTTATACATTCGTCAGCAGCAAAGTACTTAAACTGTGGGTCTTGCGGTATCGCTTTTACGAGAATGGACAGCTTACTGCGGCACAAGAGAAAACAGCACGGTATGTCATTAAGCCGTAAACGTTCAGCTTCGCCAGCTGTTAAGTCTTGTACGAAACAACCACAAATTCTGTGTAAAGCATGCGATTTCGTTATTTAAAACAAATTAAATTTCAATCTATAATTAACCGCGCTCGTAAAATGAGAAACTAATGGTTACTTTTAATACCGCTAAGCATACACTTTTGCTCGGTGATTTACTTGGAAACTAAACAAATCATAATAGCAAAAATATTACGTAGACGTTATTTAATTAGTAAGGCTAAGTCATTACTGTATTGTAAACGAGAAAGACACGATTAAAAAGATTAAAGGGGTCTCACGAAGTGTAGTTAAAAATATTAATGTAAATAGTTTTAAGGACATTGTACATAATAATTCTGGTGCCCTTATGCATAGCATTAAAAAATTATTGTACTTACCTGGTTGAACGTTGAAAATTTGCTAACACTAAACACTTAAAATGCTACACAATGAACGATTTTATTCACAAGTAAATTCAAACAGATTTAACACCAGTTTTCTTCGCATTTATACACCTCTAGAAAATATTAATTAATTGTTTTTCACGTTCACCTAATTAAACAGGCTAAAACTAGTTGTTAGAATTGTTTGGAGAATTCCTGAACTACTTAGTAAGTCATCAACAATATGTGAAAGTTGTGTGGAGAGATGTGGAGGGATGTGGGTGGCATGTGGAGGCATGTGGAGGAATGTGGAGGGATGTGGAGGAATGTGAAGGAATGTGGAGGGATGGTGGAGGAATGTGGAGAAATGTGGTGGGATGTGGAGGGATGTGGAGGGTAAAGGCGCCAGGAGCTGCCTCCTGCCTCAAATGTCACAAATCCCTACTCACATTGATTGCTCAGACATAATTCGAATGCTAAATTTCAATGTTCCATGAGTACATTCTTGTAAGATCCTTCCTGTCTTTATCCTAAAATAAAATAAAGCACATAAAAATACATTGGAGACATTATAATTTGAATTAGGGCCGCTATACTTTCGGCCACGTCCCCAATGCTCCACCCGGAGGTACTACATTGGGTTTAAACGCGAAAAATAAACGTGCTTCTTATTAATTCTAACTTCATAATTAAACCACCCTAAATAAAATTCTAAATAAAAATCTAACAAACTGAAACACAAACTAAAAACAGGGTTTAAATAATGGTATCCCTAGCGTTGACTTTGGAGTGTGCCCGATCAACAAGACACGAGCAAAAATGAGAGGGGGAGGGATCCGTAATTCCGGATAGCAGACGCCGGCTCTGCTTACCAGTGCGACCTGAAGGGTCGGCTTAAAACTATTCAAATCTAGCTAGCTAATTTAAAATGGATTCAAATTTTCTAAGCAATTGCCAAAAGTATTAATAGTGAATCTAGCTATTTTGCCTGCTCTATAAATTTACAAATTCGTCCTCCCTGATCTAAGTATTTTATCCTAAATTTGTCCCTAACGTTCCCTATCATTCGCTAACTGACATAATATGTATACAATCTTCTTTTCTATATATTCTGCGACCAAAAATTGGCGACAGAACGTCAAACGAATTAAATCAAGCCACAAAACAATACAATGCAGGCAAAAATATTAGAAAATAAATATAATATAAATATATAAATAAACATATAATAAATATATAAATAAATATCTGAATAAGAAAAAGCATGTAACAGTGCATGTATTAGCAAAAGCAAATACATTATCAGGTGCACTCGGATGAGCATTATATCGACTAGCGTCATTACACAAAAACGTGCTTGTTAGATTATTTTAAAAGCAAGAATTTAATTTAGTGTAAAATTCAAAGATCTAAATTTTAAATATAACTATTCAGGTATTAGTTTTTAATAATTTAAACTACAAAGATTACGGCTTAACTTTGGGTATTTTCTAATTAAATAAAAATAACCACGAAACGTGGTAAGTCAAACAGATGATTTTCATAACAAAGGAAAATCGACTTACCGATATCCAACATAGAATTCAAATTTCTACAAACTATTTAGTAGATAAAGTCGAACCATATATGCGGCTCCAATACTGAATAAGGACAGTAAAAACTTGTTGCCTATCTTGTTACGGCAATGTCCTGAAGGTCAGAACCATAAAAACAAAGGGTGGGGAGAGCCATCGTCAAAATCTCTAACCAAGAAAAGGATACCACATCAATCAGTAGCTTAAACTGCAAATCCCATTACTGTAGATTTCCATACGTAAACATTTTATGCGCTAAATTAGCTGTTACGCATAGCCATTATTAAATCAAAACTTCAGTGTTGCACTAAGGAAAACCAAATAAAATTAGTTTTAAATATGCAAAACAGAAATTACAAACCATGATGAATTTTCTAACACACACGGATTGATTTACTGCACAAATAAATTGATAGTCTCAAGTCACCCTTTAATATTAACTTCTGCATCTTATCACTAGGACGATAAAGGGTAGACTGTCGGAGTACGGAAACAATAGAGACCTCAATACTTGAGTAAAAAAACAACAGCTGCGCATAATCGCACTAAAATACGTTACCTTGAAGATAACTTATGGAAATTCTAAAAAGCATGTAGGACTTTTAACATGATTTTAAATACAATCTGGAATATTTATAACGATGAATTTATTTATCAGATAAATAGAATAAAAGAACAATAAATAGAGTGTTTCAAAATTATGATAACTTTCTTTCAATTATGCATAATTTCTAAAAATACAAAACTTCGAGTTATAAAAGGAATTTAAGATTTTTGTAACACAATACAGAATTTATATGCGTTACTGCGGGAGAGGGAAAGCAAAACGCTTCATAATAATTATTATCTCTCAAAATGAAGTTTAACTTTTTAATATTTATATATTTATACCAAAATGTAAGGAGTGTGTCTGCAATTTCATCCCCTCAAAAAAAAATTTACCTATTCAACATCAATAGTAAGAAAACATTGAATTTTGTTTCATTAACCTAATTTTTATAAATATTTACAGGAATACATATGGAATCTTTAATTTAAATTATCAAAAATTGCAAAATAAATTGTTTTTACAAATACATTACCTTAAAGTTATAAATATATACATTTTATTCTTCACAATATTGAAATGCTTTTTTAACTGCTGCATATCAACTTGCTAGGCGCTAAACGTAGCCGGAAGAAAAGTAAATACCAGGATACCTATGAAACGCGGAGAGTGGGGGATTCCCCTAAATACCAAAAAAATAACATACGTCGACCACGATCATCTATAAACAAATAAAAATAAATAAAGGATTCTGTACAAACAAGCGAAAACAATAAATTAAGCGTTATTATTTCAAAGCAAACAATTAGATTATATGAACAGTTTAGTTCTTTAAATACGAAGTGCGCATCTCGTATTTTACACAAAATAAAATTAATCAGTAGTAAATAAACAGGTGAGAGCTTTTGTAAAGCGTTTTTAAAATTTCACCTAAAACTTTGTGTAAAATGAACTAATCGGTAGGAAAGAATTAACGTGTGAGAGCTTTTGTCAGATATTCTTTTAAATTGTACCTAATACCGTTTGTAAAATAAACCAATCAGTAGAAAAGAATATACGTGCGTCTGTCCAACATTTTTAATAATGGTACATCATACCTGTAGAGCGATAATATCGATTCGGAGCAACAAACAATAGTTCTATAGTGTCACGTTTATTAACACGTAACTACACCAAACGCCTGATACGGAATATGCCATTGATATAAACAAAAGAAAACAAGTTGTATACCTGTAGGTGTCTGGATACTTAGCTTATAATCCGTCGGGGGTGAGTCAGCACAGCAACGCCGCGGTAGTCAAGATCCATTCGCCCTGCCACCGTAACTGCATCAGCAAAACAAAACCAGTTATTCCACTTCAACGAACAGTTGGGCCTACACAAAGAAAGAACCCATTTGACCTCCAACTAAGAGCTAAAAAGAGAATCTGATTAGAATGGGTAAGCACGGGATAACTCACCAATACACGCAAGATACCTCCCACTTGTCGAACAAGAAAACGTGCATTGCTTTTGAAGTACTATGACGGAAAATGTAGAAAATATTTCAACCTACAAGCTGCAGAATCAAATTAAAAATTGGTTCAAAATAACACGAATTCGAACTGCAAATCCTCGCGTTATCAAAGCGCGATTAAAACTGGAAAACACTGTTTTATTGCATAGTTCAATACACTATTTAGACGAAGGTTAGATGGAAAACACATAAGAAGCAATTATACGCGGTCGTAATGTATAACAAGATAACGGATACCTAAAACAGGATATAAACTTGTTACATTTTTTCGTCGTGGCCGCCACGTTGGGCGCCAAATTTATGCTACGTAACACAAAGAAAGTCAAAGAAATGACCCGGCTCAATCGGAGAGTAGGGGGAGGGGTTGTAGAAAGCAGACTGACCTATGATGTATGCGGCGGTAAGGAGTTAGTAACAGTACCTGCAATAAAAGAAATTAAAATAGTAAACCTGCAATAAAAAAGATTAGTCCTGCAAACTTGAAATAAAAAAAAAGTATAGCAGTAATGAAAAGTCTAAATTATTCAGTACTTGGTAGAATGTAAAAAAAGCAACTGTTTGGATAATCTGTATAATATAACAACGGTAAAAGTAATACAGACAAATGTTTAGTACAAAGTGAGGTAATATTGGGGAGTAGCAGAAACGTTTCCTAACACACCAATTAAACATAAATCAGATAAAATGTTGACAAAAGATAAATAGATAAGTCACAATTGGTATGAGTAATTCAGTAGTATTGATTTTTCTTTCTTTCTTTTTTTTCTATGTTTTAAAATAGCATGCAAGTCTATTGTAAAAGGTATCAGAACCACAAAGATATGGTAAAGCAACGGATAGATATTTAAAGTAATAACCAGTAGGAAATAGTTCAACTTACAAAAGTCCTTCAGCAACGCCTCGTTGCAACTGAAGTGTGGAATTCAACGATGTCCTGCACTAACGAAGCACTTCCCCCTTGACTGCGAGGGTGTTGATTAAACTTATCACACGTTACACTAATCACACCTACGTATTTCACTGGGGTTAGCAGCAGACAATCTCACGCGTTGGAACTATGTAGCCTTGATAAATTTTATTTCCTAAGACAATAATTTCGAAATATTCTGTAGCACTAGTTTAATTTCAACTGGGACCAAAGGTATATTATTTTCATAATCATCCCAAAACGCAGTGAGAAACTTTAACCAATACCTTAGTAAACCGGTAATCTGTTATATTTCGCAAACACGAAACTTGCACAAGCAAAGATCTGTTGTAGATTCTTTGGGGCTAGAAAATTCAGAAACTACAGTATCCACAGTATTTGGGATAATCCAAAGTATGAACTACTCAAATAAGAAAAGGACAACGCCACAAAAAAAACAATTAGTAAAGCAACGCGTATCACTAAAATAATGTTCCGCAAAACAAGCACGTGCGGGCGAGTCAACAGGTTCTATCACTTTTTTTCCAACAGAATAGCAACAAAAAGAACAATTAGTAAAGCTACGCGAGTTATGTATCCCCCAATTACCTATATATATTGATATATTGAATCTAATAGGAATTATTAGAAATTGTTAAATAAAAGTATAAGTCTATTGCAACATTGTAACACAAGGATAACCCAGAGAGGTTATCGACAGTTCATGAGAACGGACATGCAACTTTGCATCCGTGAGGGCAGTGATACTGCAGGTGGCAGGTCACAGGCGGTCAACATACCGCAATTACTTAGAATTAAGTTGTTACATTGTAATAAAGTGTACAATTAAGAGAAACGCAGACATGAGATCTGCAAGTTCCCACAGCCGTGTGAGGGGCAGGTTATTATAAAAAGCCCGGGAGCTCAATGCCCGGCAGTCTGTCTTCGAACTCCATACTTCGTTGTTCAAGCTATTCACTAGTACAATAATTATTTTTTAGTATTATGTACAAGTTATCTAAATTTCAAATCAAATAAATGTGTTAAGAGTTTGAAGTTGTTTTTTAAAAACACAGCTCCAAAGGCCCGAACCTTAACTCGCGTATCACTAAAACAATCCGACTCTTTTCAAAGCAAACCGCACACACTATTTTTAACGTAATTAATTTGTAGGATCGAAGAGCAAACTTAAACTTTCAAAGCAAACAGGAAAACGTATTTTTAAAGTCATTTATGTATAGGAACAAAGAACCAAACGACAACTGCTCGTCTGTAGATATAAAATCGTTGTTATTACAACCGCTTATCGCCTATCAACTAGACTCGTATATCCACGTAGAGAACATCCAATAAAATGAATGCAGCACTCATATCTACATAATTAATTACCGCGGTTTATCATTTCCGATAAGTTGGAAAGTAATTTATTTATAATCCAATTTTATTAATGAAAATCAATCTTCAAATTATCTACTTTTAATTAATTGTATACAATTCTGAAAACTATGCGGAAGTATTTGCTTTATACAAACAAATATAAAATATAGAAATAGTAATTGCAGGAAGGTATTTACTAATGGAGAAAAGCGTAAAATGTTAAACTTGATAAAAATGCACGTTACAAATTATTTAATTATAGCATAAACTTTACGTTTCAAAGCAAATAGATTTGAATTGAAATTATGGAAAAGTGGGCTTATCTGAACAGGTACACTGTATAGGGTGTTGTTGGAGAATTGAAGAATAGAAAGAGAATTTATGTAAATGAAATAACCAATTACCGGATACGGTTTTACTGCCCGAAATGAACGTAACAAACTTGAAAAAATTAAGCTAATTAAAAATCTACAGCGCTAACCTGCATGGATATTATTATTCCAACTTATATTTGTAAATATCTTATCTCACTCTTGATATTTAGAGGATTGCTCACTTTTAAATTGTCGCCAGTATAGTAAGCATTACTAAAAAATTAAAATATCATAAAAAGCTAAAACAAAGCCTTATAGCAGCACCTTTTTCGGTTGGAAGAAAATTAAGCATTTTCAATAAAAGTACGTTGATTTAGTCATCAATCCATAAGCAACCAACGTCGACAAATCCTTTCCAATTAAATAGATTCATGTTTCTGTACAAAAATAATTAATCAATCTTGCTCTAGGAAATACAACCTTCTTTGAAATAATCAGTAGTGTAGCATTTAATCACGTGTTGTGGAATGTGATTGACAACTACACTGCATACTGCCAATTCAAATTGCAATATCCGGTTAACAGTGTCATTTAATCAGCTTCTCCAGCATATTGATTCAGTCGTCGTTTCATTATACGTGCCGAACGATGCACCATTGTTTAGTTTAGTGGTAATATACGCAAATTCAAAATTTATTTGCGCCTGTTAAAATATAAGAGATAACTTAGCGAATAAAAAAGGGCGCTTTCGCATATAGAGATGTATTTACTAATTGTCATAGGAATACCACCCCCATTACTTAATCGTTGATTCACTACGAACTGATGTAGTATGATGATATAGACCCTTTACGTATATATCAGCCCTACCACCCACCCGCCGCTCAGTAAGCCTAGTAATTTGTTAATTTGCAATCTTAATTACAAGTAAACTAAAAAATAGATTTGTATGCAGGGATTGGAATTGAACAAGAAAGTTAATAATTACAGCCCTTGCACGTGTAAAAACGTTTTTATCTGCATTCCTTTTAGTTTACTTAGGGAGTCTATTCTGTAACTATTTCCGTTAAAATTTAGAGGTCTCTAAAATTTTGTGGGAACTAAAATTATGTTTGTATTCAGTAACACAATTTTCTAATAAAAGTTTAGGATTATTTCAGAGGGATGTTAAAATAGCCTTCTATTATTTAAAAGATTGTTATCATTGTTATAAGGATGGGTTTCTATAATGTATGTTACGTTCATTTTCAGCAATAATTGGTTATTTTATTTACAATAATTTTCAACTCAAATCCTTTGCTAATTAATTATCCGGTTATCTAAATTCCATGTCTACGGTTAAATAAAAGCGTCGATTCATAATTAAAAAGAAATACCGTGGTTAATAATTTTCAACTAAAATCCACTTTGCTTCTAAAACGAAACTTTATTCCATAAATTAAATGTTTTACTTGGTAAATGCTTTTGCTAATTAAGAATAAATTCTACTTCTCAGAATTTCCCAACGTAAAGTTTACGCTATACTCCGTAGTCGATAACGTGTTCCAAGTATCCGATAATTGCTTCTTGTGTGTTTTCCGTCGAAAGAATTCGTCGAATTAAATCTGCGTATTATCCCAATATAAACTGTGTTTTTCCAGGTTCATTCTGAATAGAAATATTACTTTGAACTCTGGTCACTGGCTGAACAAAATTGATTCCATTTGCTTTCCAATCTACATAACGGAGACACGTGTAGGAATGTTTGGTTGTTTCCGTTTTTTGTTATGAAAATTTCGCGCACGCAATACGGCGTGGTTGTATTTAGGGTTTTTAGAAAATCGTATTTTTCGTCAAAATTAAATTAATTTTTACTGGTAATTGCTATAGTTTCTTCCGTGGCTCTAAAGCCATGATAAATGGTCGTCCCTTGCTGTAATGGGAGGCCAAGTGCGTTTGTTCTGGGTGTAGGCCAACCTACTCGTTGCCGTGGATGAGCTAGTGACAACCCCAACGTTAGCAACTTCGAGAATGGGTGTGTGTAATTTTCTTTCTTTATTTCAGACCTCCCTTAATTTTTGTTGTAGGTATAATGCCCCGCCCACTCGCCGATTGAACACGGTCCATTTGTTTTTTAATTTTTTTCAAGGCTAAGTCAATGCACGTGGCATGTTATTAGTGAACCTTAGTAGATAGAAGAGTTACTCGAAATTGAAATGAAAGTCTGGATCGATCTTGATTGATTGGTTCATATCTCTGTATAACGGCAAACACAAAACAAAATTTAAAGTTACGGAAGAGATTCAAGGTGATCTATTCGATGTGCCATGCGAATGCTCCCTGGTAAATTGCGTAGCAGTGGACTTTGATATATCCGGAGAAATTGCACGGGTGTTTAAAGATAGATTTGACGGTCTGGATCAACTTCACCGACAACAATCAGAGGTTGGAAAGGCCATACGACTAAAGGACCAACATCGTGAAATCTATTACCTGGTGGCTAAACAATGGTATTTAGGCAAATCGAATAACCAGGCTCTGTGGAAGACGTTAGTGGAACTCAAAGGTCAATTGATCAAATTAGGAGAAAAGTTGACCATACCCAAGATAGGTTGTTGGATCGATGGGTTAGACTGGCAGGGGGTACGAAGTATGCTAGAAGTGCTGTTCCAGACAGCCGCGGTTCAGGTCTTGGTGTGTGGTTACAATGCAAACTGTAACCGTTTTCATGAAGTGTCGATTGCTACTTTCATCAGTATTGAAACTGCAGAAATGGTTCCCCTTCTCCTGAGCGTCACAAGAATTTTCTACGTTCGGGCCATAGTGTGTTTTCTACAGAACAATTATAACAAGGGAACAGTGTAACGAGATGCCACGTAGTCTGCCAATGCTCCACCCGAAGGTACTACATTAGCCAGAAAGCGAGTTTTTTTTACCTGGAAAATTTGGAATTTTGCCAAACCCTTGCTGTTCCAAGCAAAGTAGGAATCTTTAACGTGCGTGACAACACTCACACACATGACCTCCAATCTACCTCTCATCCGAACGAGGGTGTATTTTTGTGAAAATGCTCGCCTAACATTTTTCAAGCGGACCGTGAGGGGATTTGAACACCGGATATTTAGGCGTAGTAGTCACACACATACCACTACGCGACGGAGCCGCCCCCTCTTCACAACCACTGAATTTCGGAGAAATAGGGTATATAATTGTAAAACAATAGAAGGGGACCAAACTGCATCTAACAAAATAGAACAGCGCTTACGATGAAAGACAATGAACATAGAAACAAGAAAAAATTGTTGAAAGCTTATGTGTGGAGCACAGCACAGTATACCTATGAAATACAGGCAGTAGGAAAAGCAGACAGAAAAATGGTAGCAGCCTTTTGAAATGTTGAGCTTCAGATGTATGAGGATGATAGCATAGATAGACAAAGTTAATAACAAATAGGTTATAGCAATAGTAATAGAACAAGGATATCAATGGAAAAAAATAGGAGAAATAGAAGGGCAGAATACGTTCTAAGGCATTTTTGGGGAATAGTATGGGATATATTACAAGCAGAGATAGGAAAAAGGAAGTAGATGCAGACCTAGATCAGATACTGATAGATGCAGACTGTGCAAATTGCAGGGAAATGTGTAAGTTAGTTCAGAATAGGAAACAATGAGGGTACGCGTCTAACCAGTTCCAGGACTGAAGACCTAATGATGATCATGATAGGTATCTTTTGCGCACGTTGCAATCTGTGTAAGCTTGATTTTATTGTTTTTGTTTTGCATATATATTTAGTTCATTTTATAGTTAGAAAATTACCCATTTTAGGTAATTTTGGTGGGCGGTATGTTTTGTCCCTAAATCTTTACACCTATAATTTTTCTCAAACAATAAGGTATTAAAGTGACTGCGGGATGGTAACTCGTTTACGTGAACATTCTCCATAAAACATGTGGCACTTCTTGTTCGGTCGTCGCAAGTATTCGTTCGGCCACAGTGTGTTTCGTTATAGAACACGCTGTCGGTAAGTACATAATTGTCTGTATGCAATATTGTTACAATCATTTGCATCCCAAGTCATATTGTGTCGTCCTTTCCCCTCAAACATCATTTTGTATATTATCAAATTTCTACTAATATCAATCCGCAGACGATTCCTTTATTAATCCGCGTACGCCTCAGCGACATATGTCTATTACAAACCGAGGGAAGTTATATTTAACGCAGTTTTCCCACGATATCAAAACTATTACTACTGAACCACAAAAGATAATTCGCAGAAACCTAATTTCTAAAACTCGGTTACACAAATATGTATAATACCCCTAAATTATTTGTACAAAAAAATCCTTAACATAAATATTTACTAGGTGCATTTCACCAGCACCCCCACTTTCACGTGAAGGAGTGAAAATGAGTGCGTTCGTTTGTGCTGCAAATCCCATCGTTTGTGCAACTTCCGTTCTCGAGATATTCAAAAAACAAATTGGGGGTGCTACTGAAACGTCCGCACACCCTCTATTTTAGAGGGGGTATAAAGTGGTGCATTTGTTTGTGCTATGTTTGTGCTGGTTTGTGCTGCAAACTCCATCGTTTGTGCTACTTCAGTTCTCGAGATATTCAAAAAACAAGTTTGGGTACTGCTGAAACGTCCGCACCCCCACTCTTTCAGAAGGGAATATAAAGTGGTGCATTCGTTTGTGCTAGTTTGTGCTGCAAATCCCATCGTTTGTGCTGCTTCCCTTCTCGAGATATTCAAAAACAAGTTGGGGGTACTGCTGAAACATCCACACATCCCACTCTTTCAGAGGGGAATATAAAGTGGTGCATTCGTTTGTGCTAGTTTGTGCTGCAAATCCTATCGTTTGTGCTGCTTCCCTTCTCGTGATATTCAAAAAACAATTTGGAGGTGCTGTAGAAATGAAGTGAATGAAAGTGAGGTGTATGGTTAAAAGTTCATCAAATGTGTTGAAAGCACTTGTATTCGTTTGTGCTCCGTTTGTGCTACATGCTACACTGATTTTTTCGCTTCACCAGTCACCTCCTCTGGTTACGGTTGTCTTTTTTTCTCTAAAAATATGCAAATACAACGGGAACAAATTTTTTCCGAAACAGCCGAGAAAAATTTCGTACGAAATTCAAAAATCATATTTATTTTTAACCAGCCCTTAACTCTATAGATCTTTGCCCCCCCCCCTCCTTCAAATTAAAAAGCAGTTGAACAATATTGAATTGTTGCGCCAAATCCAAAAATAATTTTTTCACAACTTTAAACCTGTGAATTTTAGCACCCTTTATTCGGTGTAGGACATTTGGGCGCTGCTGGTAAAGCACGGCTGGCTGGGCGCCGCTGTTAGGACGCGTGTGATTTGAACGCGAGGATAGTAGGGCACGAGCCGTTAATGCGCCGCCGATAGTGCGCGGGACATTAGCGCGCGAGGATAGTAGAGCGCGAGGACTGTAGTTCGCGAGTCGTAAGAGCGCTGCCGTTAGGGCGCGGTGGACAACAGGGTGCGAGGGTAGTAAGAACGCGAGCTGTTATATCGGGATCATAAGACACAATAAGGTTAGGTTGTGAAACCGTTAGGGTTACAGAAAAATATTAAATCAACTTATAATAATATATTAAATGTTTTCTGAGCGGGCGCTGTAACTTTTTTTTGTGTTGCTTATTGTTCTAATTCTTCTTGCATGGTGTTACTGTGCGTGTTTATATGAAATTGTACTGGTTGAATTTTTGTAGATGCCCTTGACGTCTAAAACATTGTTCTTTTATTACTTTTAAAGAATGCTTACTTCTGCGTGGATCAGTATTTTAGCTGCTGGGGGAGCATTTTCAAAAATTCTGCCTGTCCATTCTCATCAATACATATACAGCAAAACGATACAAAAACAATTAAAACATAATACAACACAAAAAAGTTTACGCCCAAATTTTTTTGTTTTTGGAGTTTTTTGGAATTTGACTCGCGCCCTACTGTACTCGCGCCCTAATGTCCCGCGCCTTATCGGCGGCCTCCTAACGGTTAGCGCCCTACTGTCCTTGCCTCCAAATGACCCGCGACCTATCGGCCGCGCCCTTACGGCCACACCCCGATGTTCGGAATTGCATTTTATTACCATAGAAGAAGTTGAATAAGGAGACCTCAATTTCACGAGCCCTCTAAACAATTTTAATCTACCCCTGTGAACAGATAAGATAGGACGACTGTAAAAGTCAACTAATTAGATTTTAGCAATGTTTATAATAATTATAGACATTACGGGGCTTGAAAGATTGCTATCTTGATCTAAGCCGAAGTAAAGGGTGTGGGATTTGCAAAGGACCACCCTGTGTTCAGGGAAATGAAAGACTTAATGAAAAAATAATATTGTTAGCCTTTAATGTAAGAATAAAATATACAGAAAGCAATGAGTTACAATGACCATTATTAAAGATTTAAATAACTGAAGTAGCTGCATGGTGCCAATAGATTGTGTTGCTCTTTTGAATTTAATGGAAGCTATAAAGAAAATGCCGGTAATTTTGAGGGTAATAAACAGAGTGGCTTACTAACCTTGTATGCTGATTGGTGATGAAATTGGCATGTTGATTATCTTCATTGAGGATATTATATTACTCGTACCCGCAGCACTACTTGATTTAAAGTTTGTTCATGAATACTGGCACTATCACTATACCGTTTTTTTTATAGTTGTTACACGAAGCTTAATTAGCGGAACGTAGTATCTTCAAGCGAAGCATATCATAAACAGCCGCAACCCTTCCGTGCATTAGCTGGACGCGACGCTCTCAGCGTCGCTATAGTGCCTTCTAACTCGAGAGCTTTTCGGCTTGTAGATGTTTTTTCTGGTGAGTTGTTGTGGTGATAGTTGATCTTCTTAAATATATACGTTGGTCTGGATTCCAAGAGACCTGCTCCTGGAATCCTCTTGTTTTGATGCAGTGAGCAGTTTCCCGGATTTTCCCATTGGTTGTCCTCCAACTACACGATATCCGGATCCTGGGTACACTGGCCTGTGGTTTTAGACCAACAGGATGGCTACTCGCCACAGGCCGCTCCATCGTCAGGTAGCTCGTCTAAACAGGACTGACGGATGTGCATCCCCGACGACTTCACTTGCGTACCCATTCCTCGGCACCCCGCATAGCCGGAGAACTCCCTCAGGACGTCACCGTTCCGCTGCTCACCTTTGATCGCCCGGAGGCGGTGGTAGATATACGTTGCTGCCTCGTCGGCGTCTGGGCAACAAGAGCCGCAACCCTTTCGTGTGTTTGGGTTTTTATCCCTTAATCCTTCCATCCCCTCCTCTAAGGATTTAGCCTTAGGATGGGTTAGGAAGGTTTTTATTGGATGGTAGGAAAAAGGCGTGTTTAATGGCAACCAGCTTTAATTAAAGTAAATAATAATAGGCAAATAAAATTACTAAAAACGATTAATATAAATAAGTGAAATGGGCACTAAACAGGTATACTATGTATATTTTTTTACGTCTACTTTTGAGTATTGACAATAATCCATAAGTTCACATTGTCAAGACTTGGGGTCAGTTTAAGGACGGTTTGAAGTGAACAAAGTTTGAAGTAAAAGTGTATTTTTCGGAAAAATTGAACGAATATTTTATAAGCAACAATTTAAAATAAATCAAAAAAACTTGTAAAAATTCACAATAAACAAAACATTTCATTGGTGAAAACTTAAATTGAAGTGCACTTTTGTTAGGATAACTTTGATAACAATAAACTTCTTCCTTGTATCGAGCAAATTACAATGTGTATAACGTCATGTGACAGTTTACAGTCTTTCGCGACCTAACACTTAAGAGCTTGTCCAGAAGATCATCATACAATTCCCATTTCAGGCACTTCTCCCGCTAACAATGCGCAGTGTAATGCCCAATCAATAGAGGATCTCCTCCTGCAACAGGGCTGAATGCAAGGACTCCTCTTAAGGTGTAATTTTTTTCGCCAATTATAATGTGACGGGGAATCACATTTAAACTCACGTTAAACAAAGGACGAAGTCCTTTATTGTCATTTTGCATATACGGTCATGGTTCCATAATCAGGTGGGTGTTCGAAATGGTACTCGTATTCGACGAAATATTGCAAGTCGTACATTTTGTACTTTGGTTACTGAACCTTTCATCTATAACCTTTTGTAGCTGAGTAATGTCATTATTTGCAATATTTGCAGCAAATGCGCATGCAAAAAGGTTCATGTGCGATTACATGTAGGACATTCATCACTTCTTTTTTCGACCGAAAGATAGTTTAGTAATAATTGTTCCAACAGATAGCATGCTGTACAAGCAGAATTTATATGTGTCAGTTGTTCAGTAGGTTTTATAGAATTTGATGAATCGCGAAAGTGAAGTTCAATAAGAATTTGTTCTCTCTTGGCATAACTTTGTGCAGTAATACCATCGCGCAAAATGTTACTAATTAATTCAAAAAATTTGAATGATACATTTTCTGTAATAAATGCTGCGCAAAGTTTACTGTCTGCAAAAGCGGTACAAATCACATGCACTGCACCATGAAACGTGTAGGTATTGATAAAGGTGTAAAAATTTCCGCCTATCTTGATAGGTTTAAGCGAAAGAGTATTGCCATTTTTCAGAGTGCCTATTATTGATGCTTTTGACTTGCTTAGGTCATTATAGTGCAAAATAGTAGGGTCCTTTGTGAGATAGACACTTGTTGTAGTATTTTTATTACGTTTAATACTTTTTACTCCTTTACCACTCCATTTATCTACGGGTTCTTCGAGATTAGCTTTAGAAGGATCGGCACAGGAGAGGATGGCAGTACAATTGTCTTCACAATTGACTCATTAGTAGGCATAGCAGCGGTAACTGTCAGGATGTTTTGTTCAGAAGAAATGCGTTCTGTAGTGGGCTACCGCTAATGCGTTTCACTAATTTAGAACAAGTAATAAGAAAATTCTTTATTATTCACTATTCACAAGTCTAATTAATGGTATATGCCTTATTTATAGATGTTTTCAGTCCAATTAACAATGAAACACTATCACACTAATGCTATTTACAAGCACTAGTACCTTCTTAAACTAAACCCTTAACCATAAGTCTTCTTAACAGCACTAAACACTATAACAATGACCAACTAACTATACTCGATATGATTTATATACGACATTTTGATATAGACTAACCTCGGTACACTCAGCACCGATCTTATATATACCTTATAATTAAATAGATGACTCATATTCTAGTGTTTGCTGAAACGTTCTAGACTTCTGTAGAATATACTTCGATTATGCAGCTTGCGTATTTGATGGGTTGCCTAATAGTTCGTAACAATACTCACCAGTTACACTTCTTCAAAAGAGCACAAAAAGAAGGTAGCTCACCAAACACCAAATTTAAGTAAGGTATAGCTTTATTGAAGACGATATAATTTTAAACATTCACCGAAACATAGTGGTCAGCAGTTTTTGAAAATAAACTTATTAATTTAAAAGTAAGAGGTGTTCTGCTGATGAACAAATGGTGTACACTGTAAAGGCATTTCACTTTAAGAACCCAACGACGTTTTGCGCACTCAGCAAAAAACGGTTTGGAAGCGATTATTTGATGTAATTAATGATTGCAGTGTTCAACCTAGTTTTGATAGCTGGAAAAAAGAAACTTCAGTGTTTATGTAATATACGGGGTGTTTGAAATTACGTATTGTATAATTTGGGATTTAGTAGAAAATTGAATTTCATCGATAACAAGCGCTTTTACAAATATGATACATTATCGACCAACTAAATTGTTTTTTGAATATCCGAAGAAAGGGGTATCACAAACGATGGGGTTTGCAGCGTAAACGTAGCAGACTTTTTATGCTTCTCCGTGGAGGTGGTACCGCGCCGACATTTTAAATATCTAGTTAAGAGGGTAGCACAAACGATGGGATTTGTAGCACAAACCAGCACAAACGGGTGCACCTCTTTCCTATATAATACATAACGTCCCATGGGCATCCCCTGGACGTCCGTTTTAGTTCGATTCAATTTACGAACATTCATGGACTTTTGATAGACGTCCATAGGACGTCCTTCCGTTAAAGTGGTATGTACGACCTTTGGCAAACGTCCATTGGGTATTCGTACATTGAATGGAACTAAAACGGACGTTCAATGGACGTTTTCCAAAGAACGTCCATACCACTTTACTTGAAGAACGTATTTATGGACGTCCATCAAAATTACATAGACGTTCGTTAGAAAAATTAATTATTATTGAATTTGGAGCAAAAATTCAATGTATAACTTGGGATATTTTACATCTAGCGAATTAGGAGCGGGTGAGGGTCCCCGCAGAGTCGAGGGTTAGTTAAAAATAAATATGATTTTTGGTTTCCGTACGAAATTTTTGTTTCTTAATAAGTCTGGTTTCGGAAAAAATTTGTTCCCGTTGTATTTGCATATTTCTAGATAAAAAAGACAACCCTAACCAGAGGGGTGACTGGTGAAACAAAAAAATCAGTGCCCCATGTAGCACAAACAGAGCACAAACAATTACAAGTACTTTCAACAAATTTGATAAACTTTCAACCACACACCTCACTCTCATTCACTTCATTTCTACAGCACCCCAAATTTTTTTTATAATATCCCGAAAAGGAAAGCAGCACAAACGATGGGGTTTGCAGCACAAACCAGCACAAACAAATGCACCACTTTATATTCCCCTATGAAAGAGTGGGGGTGCGGACGTTTCAGCAGCACCCCCAACTTGTTTGTTAAATATTTTGTAAACGGAAGTAACACAAACGATGGAGTTTGCTACACGAACCAGCACAAACGAATGCACCACTTTATATTTCCGTCTGAATAAGTGGGGGTGCGGACGTTTCAGCAGCACCCCAACTTGTTTTTTGAATACCTCGTGAACGGAAGTAGCACCAATGATAGGGTTTGCAGCACAATTCAGTACAAACGTAGCACAAACGAAATTACCACTTTATATTTCCCTCTAAAAAGGTGGGGGCGCGGACGTTTCAGCAGCACTCCAAGTTGTTTTTTGAATATCTTGAGAACAGAAGTAGCACAAACGATAGAAATTTTCAGCACAAACAAACGCACCAATTTTCAATCCCCCACTTGAAAGTGGGGGTGCCGATGAAATGCACCTATATTCACTACAATTTTTTGTGAATAGGTTTCAGCGCGAGTTATGTAATCCCCCAATTGCTATATATATATATATATATATATATATATATATATATATATATGTAAAGAAATAGAAATTATTAGAAATATTAAGAAATGTTAAGTGAAGTGCAACAAAGTAAATCAAGGACAATTTTATACAGTTTATTAACGTTTATGGGAACGGAAGCGCTACTGTGTAGCACAGACGATAGTGACACTGCAGATGTCAGGTCACAGGCGGTCGCAGACGGTCACGTACCAAGATTACCTAGAAAGTAAGATCGCAACAATGTATTTATGAATAGAATTAAGTGTAAACAGACATGAGATCTGCAAGTTCCCACAGCCATGTGAGGGGGTAGGAATATTATAAAAAGCCCGGGAGCCCCAGTTGACGACAGTTAATCCATCGTTCAGCTTTAACATTGCAGTTCGTTAGATTACTCACTTTAGTACAATTAATATTAATTTCGGACTTAGAATAATTTTAATTCAAAATTGTCAAAATTTCAAGTCAATTCTGTATCAAACTAAATAAATTTGTTAAGAAGTTGGAAATGATTTTTTAAAAAAGGCCGCTCGCAGCCACGAACCTTAACTCGCGTAACAATACAAAAAAGTTGTAACTGTTAGTGTTCCATATAATTTTTATTTAAATCGGTCCAAATTAGGACTTGTGTTTTATATTTTTCAGGTGGAATGTGTTCCGCCACCTCTACATAGACGAGTCTACAAAGTCCTTTGCAGAAAATCCAATACTATTTAGCATATTTGAAGCGAATAATCTATTCGAACGGTATATTGAACTCTATGTATAATTAATAGCACTTTATTTTTTCTTTAGATAGAAATGTTTGAACTCTATCAGCTTTGTTTGTATAGATAGCAAACAATTGCTGAGGGTAAGTTGTGGTTGAATACTAAAATTTTTATTGCGCTAAAATAAAAAAAAAATGAGCATTTCCTAATATCCTTGCGTAAATTATTCGTCTACTTCTTGTTTAGCTTCATGTAAACGATACCTAAATATGTTCCCAATCTGCATAGATATACAGTTCCCTATAAAAATAATTAAAGGAAATTACTCCAGGGAAATTATCCTAGTCTTAGTGGAAACTCGAAGGTAGTATTTGGTCACGTGTTGCGGCATGTGACTGGAAACTAACACGGCCTACTGACAATTCAGATGGCAATATCCGGTTAACAGTGTCATTTAATCAGCCGCTCCGGGATATTGATCCGGGCCGCATTTCGTTACGCGCCCACTTACACACCACTGCTTTATGTAGTCGCAAAACTGTATAGTTTGTTATTTTCGCTTACAAAAATCAACAAAGAACGAGTAGTATTTGAAAAAATAATTTTCTTATACACGAATGTTGTACGTACGTACGCTACGGTGATTGATGCAGTGGTGTTAGCTTCGCTTCACTTCATCCCTGGTTCACCACAGACCGATAACCAGCTGATGATGGATTGCGTAAAGTCATCCTTGCTCGTCATCTTTTATGCTGCTCTTTATAAGTAATTGGCTATTTTGCACAGTTTTTTTACGATCAACTTAAACTTTTCAATAGGTTATTTATGTAAGGGTTAGTATTAGCGAAACTGAGTTTAATCTAAAACAGCCATTAAAGTTTAACGTAGAAATGACAGAGCCAACATAAACGAATGCCAAAAGAACGTTGCTCTTCGCCTTCATCTAAGCTCATAATTAATACGTTCAAGCGCTAAGAGTAAATTTGAAACGTTTTGTTTCGGTTTGTGAAGCAGTTTGGTTGGAAGCTAAATGGAAAAATGGCTACAGCAAAGAAACCCTTTAATAGATCTGCTGTGTGATGATAACAAACTTAAATCGAGATATCGAGCATTATGTGTTTTGTCATAAAGTGGATTAAACAAGCCTTTAATAACTACTTTTGTATAGCAGTCAAATAAACAGACAGAAATTCATCCATTTATTGAATACGTTATGCGTCTACATCAATAATTAGGTTAAACGCCACCTAATTCTAGGCGTATTAAGCTGACACAGCCACTTCAGCACAATCGAATGTGATCTGTACAGAAATTTTGTGCTCATTTGTTGCTCTTTTCCCGATTTTGTTGCTTCAGCCGTTTCATTAAAAATAATGTCTGTGCTAGCATAAGATTAAAGTTAGTACAGCCATATTGAAAAATACAATTTGAGTGCCGTAGCCGAAGAAACGAATAGGTCAGATCTATGTGCTTTTTTATGTGCTCTCAGATTATGAGAAAACAATAGCGAAAAATAAAGTGGATTAATGAAAAAAAGTATTTTAGAATATTGAGAGTACCTTTCACGTAATAACTTAAGGAATAACTCCGTCAAATAATTTGTTGCTCGAACACGCGTGGGCTCAACATATTCGTAATAAAACGTAGTTTCAGAAAATATATAGGTACGAATTTGTTGCTCGTCGCAAAGTATTGAAAAACAGTCGCAAAAGCGTCAGATACTGCGCGTCGAGGTGGTTGAATGTAGGTATTTTGAGGAGCCGATGAACAATTAAGAAATGTTTTTGCACAAATTAAGAGCATATAAATAGTACATAATTTCGGCGTAATGATTTCCTCGATCACGGCACTGTATATATAGAATGCTGTGATTACACCAAAATCCGGGAACTACGGTTTTCGAATCGAGCCCCACAGATTGGGCGTCAAGAATGCTGTGAAACCTACAAAAAGCTATTAACTTAACTGGTCCGTTGACTTTCTTCTGTTAATCGCCTCTTTACTCTTTTCCGCCTCAGCTGCTCACCTAGTTAAACCTTCATCCTCATTCATAAAAAAAACAAACACATTCCTACCACAAACATCAACGTTAACTCTATTTACATCAATATTCACAATACATTAAAATTTCAAAATTAAAATTCAGCATAAATTTCAGTATCAAAAAATTTCAAGATTAAATTTGTTATCATTTTAATGTGCATCCAGAATTAAAGTCCTTGTAGATGCCTACTAATTAATATAACAATATATGCAGACCTGAGTCTGAGTACAAAGGGAGCATCTCCCACCCCTTTACGTTAATTAACCAGGTTCGTCTAATTGAGCTCAAAGACATACCCAAATTTTCATCATAACCCAGAACATAAATATTAAATACCCCTTTCTACTTAAACAAGAAAATCTCACCTTAAAATTAAAAATTTGCTGTTAGTACAATTTCACTACTGTCCATTTTAAGTAAATCAATTATAAAGTTATTCAACACACACCAACACATCAAAATCGAACAACAAAGCATAAGTTACCTGAAGGTTACTGCACTAGTGGCTTCAATGTACATCGTCCTTGCTAATTTCACCATTCCAACTGGGTTATGTTTACGTCCTCGGATTACTGGTCGCTTTTAAACATTTTCTACACCACCATTCATCTAAAGTTGTTTCAGTGCTTTTCCGGAACTCATTTGTGTATATCTGAAGCTTGTTTTGTGGATTCAGACACGTTTACGAATCATTTAATTATTAACACCCCCGAAAAATAGCAAAGAAATTCATACTTCTTTCACAAATATACGCCAAAACTGCCTACTTTTGTATATTCATTTGTCGTTGCAAATTTTACTAATTGGTACAGTGATACTAAACTTTATTACCTTGTATCTTCTTTTCTAAGTGCACTAAATTACATTCATTGTAGCACGTAAAGAACAAACTGTTTTAAATCACCAAAATATACGAGCAAACTGTTTAAATTATTCTATTAAAATCGGAAAACTAAAAAGCACTGTTTAACGCGTTGAATCAATTCGAAAATCTAAGAGAGAGAAACTCATATTAACCCGGGTACATATAGAGGTTAGCCTGTCTGTCGGTTTTGTCCTCAAAACGGCCAGTTTCTAGAATTTCGTATACTATGTTCCCATCTCGCCCGCCTGTGCGTCGGTTCTTATTAAATTTGCACTCGCACCAGTTAAATCTCAGAAATTTCGACACGGCTCGCAACGTCTCTCAAGTTTGCCTTTTATTTTCAACCAATCGCAACCCAGTGACGTTGCTCCACTCACGCCTTTTACTATATGTGTCTCGGTCTTGCGCATATTATCTGTCTCTATCTACCCTGTTCTTATTGGTGCAAATTGATATTCTTTATTATCGATTATTTCAGTCCATGTGGACTGTGAAATAACCCACCTTATTAGCATTTCCGTAACTATTAAGCTACGGTTTCTCCAGCATTCTCTGTAACCATTTGTTATCTGCAAATTTTACGCGGAACATAAAACATTTAAAAATACGCAGGTGTTCAAACATAATACTTCTACGATCTGAATATTATTGGGTTTTACTAGCTTTTATACATATTATATGTTACTAATGGTTCAATTAACTTCAATTAAAATAATACCCTTTAATTTTAGTGACTCTAATCAAATATTAATTATTTTCTGTACATTTTGTTTAATACCGGTTACTTAAAATTGAGTTAATTAATATAAATTTTGCACGTAATTTCCATTTGTTTCTTTACTCGGAATAATTAAATTACACGTAGAGCATTTTAATACTGCTTCCTTTTTTATAGCAAGCGTCTTGTAAATGATTTAAATCTCTTATTTTTAATGAAACGAATGAATTTTTATTCTCCACGGTTTTTTAATAACGCGTACCTTTTCCCAAAGCTTCTACAAGGTGATTAAAATTATTTGATGTGATTATTTAATTTTCTACCCTGGTCTAAATATGAGTATTTTCCCCCTATTTGAATACAAATAATCCCACTTATTTGAATTCAAATATAAAACATTTAAACCGCAAACAAAATTTACAAAAAATTGCCTATCTCTCTCTACCCTTATCTATCTAACTTACCTACCTTATCCAATCACAAAAATTATTTACACCTGTCCTATATCCCTATCTTATTTCTAACTTTTAACTATACTCACTTCCCCCTACCTAATCCTATATACCTATCCTACTCTTACTCTATTCCTAACTCTCCACTAATCTTATATGAAATATCTATACTTAAACTATCTTATTTTCTTCCTACATTTACTCTTTATTCTCATCCTAAACCTATTTATAATTATCTCCAATATTTATCCTATACCTAGCTTTATTTTCTATAAACACCTACTTCTACTCTTCTATATACACCTATGCTATCCCTATATATTTAAATTTTACTCTATTGTACACCTATCTACTCTCTATTCTATATCTATACTAAAATTCACCTATCTCTATCCTTTGTTCATCAAGTTATTTAAATCTAACTCTCTTCTTGACCCTCCAAGTCTTTCTTCTCACCAACCTAATACTCTTCATCCCTATCTCTCCCCCTTCTATATCTATACTTATCATCCTTATTATCTCACATACAATAAACTTATCATCCCTATTATCCTGACTCTTACATATTACTTCTTCTTCAGTCCCTACACTTGTCTGTTTCTTATTTATTCTTATTTTCTTTTCTACCGACAAACCAAACGATGCTACCTTAAAATTATCGATTTTTCTCTCTACGGAAAATCCTATGTACCTTCTAGAATTTTTGTGTAATGGAATCAGCCAGAATGAATTCCTTAAATCTACTTTATTAAAAACAAACTTGCCACTTAACCTCGTCAAAAGTGTGTCCATGGATGGTGGACAATGGAATTGCGGTTTGGTCCGTTGATTAATTTTTCGTGCATCTTTAATTAATTCTGCCTTCACCTGCTCCCGATATGCTGCTGTTGCTTCTACCCCCACTAATTCTGCATGTTTTTGTACTAAAGCTTGAACCTCTACTCTCCTATCCTCTGGACATCTTATTGTGTTGATCTGTTTAACCCCATCATCCTCTACCTCTACTACATTAATACTCCACCCCGTGTCATCCTCTGTGATTTCATAACTGCCCTTCCATGGCACTACCCAATCCTTAATCCTTACTACCTTCCCTTCCATATCTATCAAAACCCCTAACTGCATCATACAGTCAACACCTAAAATGCTCTGAAACTTCAGTCCAGGTACAATTACAAACTCCTGTTCACAGCTTAAACCTCCTATATTTATCCTAAGCACCACAACACTATTCACTACAGCAAACTTCTTTTTATTTGGAGCTACTAAATGGCTACGCTTTATAGGCATAATTCTATCACAAACCTTATCCCTAATTTTGCTGACGAATTCCTCCGATATTAAACTCGCCTCTGCCCCTGTATCCAGTAATACTTCTACATTATTCTCAAAAATTTCTATATTAATAATTGGCAAACATAATTTTTCCTCAGTTTCTAGCTCTACTTCTTCCTCAATTTTGAAAAATTCACGTGGATGTTCATATACATTTACACTGAAATCTAGTGGTCTGTCGCGTTCTAAAAATCCTGTCCAGGTCTGTTTTCCCTACTAGGTCCTGGTCTAGCCGTCACCTCAGCGTATGTCCTAGGCGTTTCCACTCGTTCCGTGTCTGTATTAGCAGTCCCCCTCATGTCCGGTGAACTATTCCTTCTGGTAGGTTCCGGTCCCGGTGCAGGTCCCCTTCCTAAACTATTACTTCTAAAGTATGGTCGTCGCTGTTCCCAATTCTGTCGCTGGTATCCGTAACTATTCCCCCTTCTAGCATAGTTGTCCCGTCTACTGTCAAACCTAACTGTGTTGATCTGTCTTTCCCTATTATCCGAGGTCGTCCACTACTTACGTCGTCGTACCTCTGCAGGTATTCTAAAACATTTCTCTGTCCACTATGTTCTGTAGTGCTACGTGTTGTCTTACTTCTACCTCGAAGTGTCGTGATAAATACTTGATAATTTGTCGGTCCGTCAGTGGTGGGTTCAGTTGCTTTGCTATGCTATACTTGCGTATAGCATATTGCTCCTACTTCCTGAAAATTCTCCCTTAAATTTCCTGTGATTAAGTCGTCTCGTACCTGGTCTTGTCTGTGGTCACTCCAGTAGTGCTTTAAAATTTGTCTTCAAAGTCCGTGTAGGTGTCTATGTCCTGTCCTACTAAATTGTACCATGCTTCCGCGTTGTCTTTCAATAAAGCCTTTATTGTATTCAGTTTAGTCAGTTCGTCAAATAAATTTCCCACTAGATTTCTTACACTATTAATAAAAATTTGTGGATTTACCCTGTTATCGCCATAAAACTTCATGTGTTGGTCCAATGCTACTCCACCTGTAGAAAATCTGGGACCATCCCCCGTTAAACTTGACATGTTGTATTTGATACTACTAACTTCGCGCTCTACCCTGCCTAACTGATCCCTACATGAGTCCGTCACTTCAGTCATTTTTATATTAATCTCTTCTTCACAAAAAATGCGTACTTCGGACCTTAAATGTCCCATTTCCTGTCGAAGACCTGTAATATCACGCTCATTTTTTTCAACCCTATTTTCTACTTCCCCCAGTTTCACGGTAAGACTATTTTTAAATTCTGTAAATTCTTTAGTATTTTGTTCAATTTTCCCGCTTATCTGCTCTAATTTTTGGTTGGACTCCTCCCTCGCTCTATTCGATTCTTCCCTAGCTCTACTAGATTCATCGCTTAGCAGTTCTAATTTTCTGTTGGACTCCTCCCTCGCTCTATTCGATTCTTCCCTAGCTAATCGCATTTCCTCTAACATTCTCATCATTAACTCAATTCCTTGATCCCCTGATTCCGTCCTCGACTGATCTCTACTGCCTCCAGCTTCTTCCATTTTCGAATTTTTCTCACACAATGCACTATCGTCACTTCCAATTTCCACTCCTTGACTCCTTAACCACTCCTTTCTCTGCATACGTTCTAATCACTCTCACACACTTTAAAATACTCTTAAATTTATACACACACAGAAACTCTCTCTCTCAGATCGCCAGTTTCCTGGAATAAAATCACAAAAATTTTATTTGGAACTCGAGCCGCACTTTTGGGTCGCCAAGAATGCTGTGATTACACCAAAATCCGGGAACTACGGTTTTCGAATCGAGCCCCACAGATTGGGCGTCAAGAATGCTGTGAAACCTACAAAAAGCTATTAACTTAACTGGTCCGTTAACTTTCTTCTGTTAATCGCCTCTTTACTCTTTTCCGCCTGGGCTGCTCACCTAGTTAAACCTTCATCCTCATTCATAAAAAAAAACAAACACATTCCTACCACAAACATCAACGTTAACTCTATTTACATCAATATTCACAATACATTAAAATTTCAAAATTAAAATTTAGCATAAATTTCAGTATCAAAAAATTTCAAGATTAAATTTGTTATCATTTTAATGTGCATCCAGAATTAAAGTCCTTGTAGATGCCTACTAATTAATATAACAATATATGCAGACCTGAGTCTGAGTACAAAGGAGCATCTCCCACCCTTTACGTTAATTAACCAGGTTCGTCTAATTGAGCTCAAAGACATACCCAAATTTTCATCATAACCCAGAACATAAATACTAAATACCCTTTCTACTTAAACAAGAAAATCTCACCTTAAAATTAAAATTTGCTGTTAGTACAATTTCACTACTGTCCATTTTAAGTAAATCAATTATAAAGTTATTCAACACACACCAACACATCAAAATCGAACAACAAAGCATAAGTTACCTGATGGTTACTGCACTAGTGGCTTCAATGTACATCGTCCTTGCTAATTTCACCATTCCAACTGGGTTATGTTTACGTCCTCGGATTACTGGTCGCTTTTAAACATTTCTCTACACCACCATTCATCTAAAGTTGTTTCAGTGCTTTTCCGGAACTCATTTGTGTATATCTGAAGCTTGTTTTGTGGATCCAGACACGTTTACGAATCATTTAATTATTAACACCCCCGAAAAATAGCAAAGAAATTCATACTTCTTTCACAAATATACGCCAAAACTGCCTACTTTTGTGTATTCATTTGTCGTTGCAAATTTTACTAATTGGTACAGTGATACTAAACTTTATTACCTTGTATCTTCTTTTCTAAGTGCACTAAATTACATTCATTGTAGCACGTAAAGAACAAACTGTTTTAAATCACCAAAATATACGAGCAAACTGTTTAAATTATTCTATCAAAATCGGAAAACTAAAAAGCACTGTTTAACGCATTGAATCAATTCGAAAATCTAAGAGAGAGAAACTCATATTAACCCGGGTATATATAGAGGTTAGCCTGTCTGTCGGTTTTGTCCTCAAAACGGCCAGTTTCTAGAATTTCGTATACTATGTTCCCATCTCGCCCGCCTGTGCGTCGGTTCTTATTAAATTTGCACTCGCACCAGTTAAATCTCAGAAATTTCGACACGGCTCGCAACGTCTCTCAAGTTTGCCTTTTATTTTCAACCAATCGCAACCCAGTGACGTTGCTCCACTCACGCCTTTTACTATATGTGTCTCGGTCTTGCGCATATTATCTGTCTCTATCTACCCTGTTCTTATTGGTGCAAATTGATATTCTTTATTATCAATTATTTCAGTCCATGTGGACTGTGAAATAACCCACCTTATTAGCATTTCCCGTAACTATTAAGCTACGGTTTCTCCAGCATTCTCTGTAACCATTTGTTATCTGCAAATTTTGCGCGGAACATAAAACATTTAAAAATACGCAGGTGTCCAAACATAATGCTTCTACGATCTGAATATTATTGGGTTTTTACTAGCTTTTATACATATTATATGTTACTAATGGTTCAATTAACTCCAATTAAAATAATACCCTTTAATTTTTTAGTGACTCTAATCAAATATTAATTATTTTCTGTACATTTTGTTTAATACCGGTTACTTAAAATTGAGTTAATTAATATAAATTTTGCACGTAATTTCCATTTGTTTCTTTACTCGGAATAATTAAATTACACGTAGAGCATTTTAATACTGCTTCCTTTTTTATAGCAAGCGTCTTGTAAATGATTTAAATCTCTTATTTTTAATGAAACGAATGAATTTTTATTCTCCACGGTTTTTTTAATAGCGCGTACCTTTTCCCAAAGCTTCTACACGGTGATTAAAATTATTTGATGTGATTATTAGATTTTCTACTCTGGTCTAAATATGAGTAATATATATATATATATATATATATATATAATACTCATATTTAGACCAGGGTAGAAAATTAAATAATCACATCAAATAATTTTAATCACCGTATAATGAATATTATTAGATAATACGCGTTATTAAAACCGGGAAGCATAAAATTTATTAGTTTCAGTAAAATAAGAAATTTAAATTATGTACAAGACGCTTTATATCAAAAGAAACAGTATTAAAAAAGCTCTGCGTGTAATGTAATTATTCTAAACAAATGGAAATTACGTGCAAAATTTATATTAATTAACCTAGTTTAAGTAACCGGTAGTAAACAAAGTGTACACATAATAATTAATATTTAACTTGTATTCGCTAAAATGAAAGGATAGAAGTCAATTTTAATTGAAGTTAATTGAATCGTTAGTAACAGATAATATCTATAGAAACTTGTAAAACCCAATAAAAGCAAATCCTAGAAGTGTTAGTAGAAGTAGGATGTTTAAACACACCTGCGTATTTTAAAAGGCAATTTCAGTTTAATTTGTTTAGATAAACATGTCGATTCTAAGGATATTGGAAACGGTCAGATGCTTTAGCACGAAATACAAAACAGGGTTTATTTAAAAGCTCTGAGAATTAATATTATTTTGAACACCTGCGTAGTTTAAATATCACGTACGGCGAAAATTGTGTAGATAACAAATGGTTTCAAAGAATCTTGGAGAAACCGGGGCTTAATATTCACGAGAATGTGCGATACGGGGTTATTTAACCCGGATAGTCCACATGGACTAAAATATAATCGATAATAAAGAATATCAATTTGCACCAATACGAACAGGTTAGAAAAGGAAAGAGAAAATGCGTCAAGCAAAGACACATATAGTAAAAGGCGTGATTTAAGCAACGTCACGAGGGTCACAATTGGTTGAAAATAGGATGCAAATATCAGAGGTAGAAACAACAATTTCTGTACAAAATTAATTAGTTTTTCTCGGACATGTTTGCGTGCCGTGTGAATTTCTGAGATTTAAATAGGGCAAGTGAAAAATTCGTAAAACCGACGCGCGAGCGACGGACTGGGAACAGAGAATGAGAAATTCTTTAGAATTACCCGTTTTGGGGAACAGACCGACAGACAGGCTTTTTGCTATATATACCGGTGGAAATATGAATTTCGGCCTCTTAGACTCTTAGACTTTTGACTATTCGATGCGTTAAAAGCTCTTACATCCGCGACTTGATTCAAGATGTTAAACAGTGCATTTTAGTTTGATAAAATAATTTAAAATTTTGCTCGTATATTTTAGTGATTCAAAATAGTTTGTTATTTACGTGCTAACATGAAGGTACTTCAGTGCACTTAGATACAAGGTAATAAAATTTAGTATCACTGTACCAATTAGCAAAATTTACAACGACAAATGTATACACAAAAGTAGGCAGTTTTGGCGTATATTGGTGAAAGACGCATGAATTTCTTTGCTATTTTTCGGGGTGTTAATAATTAAATGGTTCAAATACGTGTCTGGATCCACGAAACAAGGGTCAGATATACACAGATGAGTTCCGGAAAAGCCCAGAAACAACTTTAAATAAATGGTGATGGAGAAAATTTTAAAAGCGTTGAGAATTAGAAGCCGTAAATATAATCCTGTTGGAATGGTGTGATTAACTAAAGGGACGATGTACTTTGAAGCTACGAGGACAGTAACCTTCAGGTAAATTATACTATTTTGTTTGACATTTTGTGTGTGTTGAATAACTTTATAATTGATTTACTTTAAATGGACATTAGTGAAATTGTACTAACCATAAAATTTTAATTTTAAGATGAAATTTGCTTGTTTAAGTAGAAAGGGGTATTTAGTATTGATGTTCTGAATTATGATGAAAATATGGGTATGTCTTTGAGCTCAATTAGACGAACCTGGTTAATTAACGTAAAGGGGTGGTAGATGCTCCCTTTTTACTCTGCATATATTGTTATAGTAATTAGTAGGCATCCTACAAGGACTTTAATTCTGGATGCACGTTAAAATGATTAAAAAAATTTTAATCTTGAAAATTTTTGATACTGAAATTTATGCTGAATTTTAATTTTGAAATTTTAATGTATTGTGAATATTGATGTAAATAGAGTTGACGTTGATGTTTGTGGTAGGAATGTGTTGTTTAATTTTATGAATGAGGAGGTTCATAAAATTAGGTGAGCAGCCGAGGCGGAAAGAGGATCACAGCAGTTTATGACGCCCAATCTGTGGGACTAGAATTTTTTTGTTGAAAGGACCCAGTTCCCGCATTCACAGGAGTATATCACAACATTCTTTGGCGACCCAAAAGTGAGGCTCGAGTTCCAAATAAAATTTTTGTGATTTTATTCCAGGAAACTGGCGATCTGAGAGAGAGAGTTTCTGCGTGTGTATAAATTTAAGAGTAGTTAGAGTGTGTGTGAGTGATTAGAACGTATGCAGAGAAAAGAGTGGTTAAGGAGTCAAGGAGTGGAAATTGGAAGTGACGATAGTGCATTGTGTGAAAAAAATACGAAAATGGAATAAGCTGGAGGCAGTAGAGATCAGTCGAGGACGGAATCGGGGGATCAAGGAAACGAGATGATATTGAGAATGTTAGAGAGGATGAGTGAAGAATCGAATAAGAAATTTGACCGAATGAATGAGACATTAACAGGAGTTAGGGAAACCCTAAGTGAGAAAATAGATAAGACGAATAAAGAAGTTTCAGAATTTAAAATAGTCTTACCGTAAAATGGGGAGGTTGAAAATAGGGTTGAAAAAATGAGCGTGATATTACAGGTATTCGACAGGAAATGGGACATTTAAGGTCCGCAGTACGCATTTTTTGTGAAGAAGAGATTAATGTAAAAATGACTGAAGTGACGGACTCATGTAGGGATCAGTTAGGCAGGGTAGAACGCGAAGTTAGTAGTATCAAATACAACATGTCAAATTTAACGGGGATGGTCCCAGATTTTCTACAGGTGGAGTATCATTAGACCAACACATGAAGTTTTATGGCGATAACAGGGTAAATCCACAAATTTTTATTAATAGCGTAAGAAATCTAGTGGGAAATTTATTTGACGAACAGACTAAACTAAATACGATAAAGGCTTTATTAAAGGACAATGCGGAAGCGTGGTACAATTTAGTAGGACAGGACATAGACACGTATCAGGACTTTGAAAACAAATTTTAAAGCACTACTGGAGTGACCACAGACAAGATCAGGTACGAGACGACTTAATCACAGGAAATTTAAGGAGAATTTTCAGGAAGTAGGAGCAATATGCTATACGCAAGTATAGCATAGCAAAGCAACTGAACCCACCACTGACGGACCGACAAATTATTAAGTATTTATCACGACACTTCGAGGTAGACATAAGACAACACGTAGCACTACAGAACATAGTGGACAGAGAAATGTTTTAGAATACCTGCAGAGGTACGACGACGTAAGTAGTGGACGACCTCGGGATAATAGGGAAAGACAGATCAACACAGTTAGGTTTGACAATAGACGGGACAACTATGCTAGAAGGGGGAATAGGTACGGATACCAGCGACAGAATTGGGAACAGAGACGACCATATGTTAAGAGTAATAGTTTAGGAAGGGGACCTGCACCGAGACCGGGACCTACCAGAATGAATAGTTCACCAGACATGAGCGGGACTGCTAATACAGACACGGAACGAGTGGAAACGCCTAGGACATACGCTGAGGTGACGGCTAGACCAGGACCAAGTAGGGAAAACCGACCTGGACAGGATTTTTAGAACGCGACAGACCACTAGATTTCAGTGTAAATGTATATGAACATCCACGTGAATTTTTCAAAATTGAGGAGGAAGTAGAGCCAGAAACTGAGGAAAATTATGTTTGCCAATTATTAATATAGAAATTTTGAGAATAATGTAGAAGTATTACTTGATACAGGGGCAGAGGCGAGTTTAATATCGGAGGAATTCGTCAGTAAAATTAGGGTTAAGGTTTGTGATAGAATTATGCCTATAAAGCGTAGCCATTTAGTAGCTCCAAATAAAAAGAAGTTTGCTGTAGTAAATAGTGTTGTGGTGCTTAGGATAGATATAGGAGGTTTAAGCTGTGAACAGGAGTTTGTAATTGTACCTGGACTGAAGTTTCAGAGCATTTTAGGTGTTGACTGTATGATGAAGTTAGGGTTTTGATAGATATGGAACGGAAGGTAATAAGGATTAATGATAGGGTAGTGCCATGGAAGGGCAGTTATGAAGTCACAGAGGATGACACGGGGTTGAATATTAATGTAGTAGAGGTAGAGGATGATGACGGTAAACAGATCAACACGATAAGATGTCCAGAGGATAGGATAGTAGAGGTTCAAGCTTTAGTACAAAAACATGCAGAAGTAGTGGGGGTAGAAGCAGCAAATCGGGAGCAGGTGAAGGCAGAATTACTTTTGACGAGGTTAATTGGCAAAGTTGTTTTTAATGAAGTAGATTTAAGGAATTCATTCTGGCGGATTCCATTACATAAGAATTCTAGAAGGTACATAGGATATTCCATAGAAGGAAAAATCGATAATTTTAAAGTAGTATCGTTTGGTTTGTCGGCAGAAAAGGAAATGATAATAAATAAGAAACAGACAAGTGTAGGGACTGAAGAAGAAGTAATATTTAAGAGTAAGGATAATAGGGATGATAAGTTTATTGTAGGTGAGATAACCGGGATGTTAAGTATAGATATAGAAGGGGGAGAAATAGGGATGAAGAGTATTAGGATGGTAAGAAGAAAAACTTGGAGGGTCAAGAAGAGAGTTAGGTGAACTTTAGTATAGATATAGAACAAGGAATAGATATAGGTGTATATAGAAAAGTAGAAGTAAGTGTTTATAGAAAATAAAGCTAGGTATAGGATAAATATGGGAGATAATTAGGAATAGGTTTAGGATGAGAATAAAGAGTAAATGTAGGAAGAAAATAAGATAGGTTAAGTGTAGATATTTTATAGAAGATTAGTGGAGAGTTAGGAATAGAGTAAGAGTAGGATAGGCATATAGGATTAGGTAAGGGGAAGTAAAGTATAGTGAAGATTAGTTAAAAGTTAGGAATAGGATAGGTATATAGGATGTATATAGGATTAGATGGATAAGTAGGATGAAGTTAGGGATAATTTCAGTTAATAGAATTAGGTGAGAGTTAGGAATAGAATAGGATATAGGACAGGTGTAAATAATTTTTTTTTATTGGATAAGGTAGGTAAGTTAGATAGATAAGGGTAGAGAGAGATAGGCATATTTTTTTGTAAATTTTGTTTGCGGTCTAAATGCTTTATATTTGCATTCAAATAAGTGGGATTATTTGTATTCAAATAGGGGGAAAATACTCATATTTAGACCAGGGTAGAAAATTAAATAATCACATCAAATAATTTTAATCACCGTGTATAATGAATATTATTAGATAATACGTGTTATTAAAACCGGGAAGCATAAAAATTTATTAGTTTCAGTAAAAATAAGAAATTTAAATTATGTACAAGACGCTTTATATCAAAAGAAACAGTATTAAAAAAAAGCTCTGCGTGTAATGTAATTATTCCTAAACAAATGGAAATTACGTGCAAAATTTATATTAATTAACCATAGTTTAAGTAACCGGTAGTAAAACAAAGTGTACACATAATAATTAATATTTAACTTGTATTCGCTAAAAATGAAAGGATAGAAGTCAATTTTAATTGAAGTTAATTGAATCGTTAGTAACAGATAATATCTATAGAAACTTGTAAAAACCCAATAAAAAGCAAATCCTAGAAGTGTTAGTTAGAAGTAGGATGTTTGAACACACCTGCGTATTTTAAAAGGCAATTTCAGTTTAATTTGTTTAGATAAACATGTCGATTCTAAGGATATTGGAAACGGTCAGATGCTTTAGCACAAAATACAAAACAGGGTTTATTTAAAAAGCTCTGAGAATTAATATTATTTTGAACACCTGCGTAGTTTAAATATCACGTACGGCGAAAATTGTGTAGATAACAAATGGTTTCAAAGAATCTTGGAGAAACCGGGGCTTAATATTCACGAGAAGGTGCGATACGGGGTTATTAAACCCAGATAATCCACATGGACTAAAATATAATCGATAATAAAGAATATCAATTTGCACCAATACGAACAGGTTAGAAAAGGAAAGAGAAAATGCGTCAAGCAAAGACACATATAGTAAAAGGCGTGATTTAAGCAACGTCACGAGGGTCACAATTGGTTGAAAATAGGATGCAAATATCAGAGGTAGAAACAACAATTTCTGTACAAAATTAATTAGTTTTTCTCGGACATGTTTGCGTGCTGTGTGAATTTCTGAGATTTAAATAGGGCGAGTGAAAAATTCGTAAAACCGACGCGCGAGCGACGGACTGGGAACAGAGAATGAGAAATTCTTTAGAATTACCCGTTTTGGGGAACAGACCGACAAACAGGCTTTTTGCTATATATACCGGTGGTAATATGAATTTCGGCCTCTTAGACTCTTAGACTTTTGACTATTCGATGCGTTAAAAGCTCTTACATCCGCGACTTGATTCAAGATGTTAAACAGTGCATTTTAGTTTGATAAAATAATTTAAAATTTTGCTCGTATATTTTAGTGATTCAAAATAGTTTGTTATTTACGTGCTAACATGAAGGTACTTCAGTGCACTTAGATACAAGGTAATAAAATTTAGTATCACTGTACCAATTAGCAAAATTTACAACGACAAATGATGTATACACAAAAGTAGGCAGTTTTGGCGTATATTGGTGAAAGACGCATGAATTTCTTTGCTATTTTTCGGGGGTGTTAATAATTAAATGGTTCAAATACGTGTCTGGATCCACAAAACAAGGGTCAGATATACACAGATGAGTTCCGGAACAGCCCAGAAACAACTTTAAATAAATGGTGATGGAGAAAATTTTAAAAGCGTTGAGAATTAGAAGCCGTAAATATAATCCTGTTGGAATGGTGTGATTAACTAAAGGGACGATGTACTTTGAAGCTACGAGGACAGTAACCTTCAGGTAAATTATACTATTTTGTTTGACATTTTTGTGTGTGTTGAATAACTTTATATTTGATTTACTTTAAATGGACATTAGTGAAATTGTACTAACCATAAAATTTTAATTTTAAGATGAAATTTGCTTGTTTAAGTAGAAAGGGGTATTTAGTATTGATGTTCTGAATTATGATAAAAATATGAGTATGTCTTTGAGCTCAATTAGACGAACCTGGTTAATTAACGTAAAGGGGTGGTAGATGCTCCCTTTTTACTCTGCATATATTGTTATAGTAATTAGTAGGCATCCTACAAGGACTTTAATTCTGGATGCACGTTAAAATGATAAAAAATTTTAATCTTGAAAATTTTGATACTGAAATTTATGCTGAATTTTAATTTTGAAATTTTAATGTATTGTGAATATTGATGTAAATAGAGTTGACATTGATGTTTGTGGTAGGAATGTGTTGTTTAATTTTATGAATGAGGAGGTTCATAAAATTAGGTGAGCAGCCGAGGCGGAAAGAGGATCACAGCAGTTTATGACGCCCAATCTGTGGGACTAGAATTTTTTTGTTGAAAGGACCCAGTTCCCGCATTCACAGGAGTATATCACAACAATATATATATATATATATATATATATTCACATATGGCTGTGCCAGCATAAGGCGGGCACAGCCGTGTTAAAAAACACAATTCGAGTGCCGTAATCGAAGAAACGAATAGGACAGAATTATGTGCTTTTTATGTGAGTAGATGGAATAAATCAATTCTGCAAAAAAAAAGACTCCCATTTAAATAACATTGGCATCTTAAATTTGACTCCCATAAGCAAATACACATGCAAAAAAATTGCGCACATCTGATAATAAAATCTGCACAATAGTTTTCTTCGACTAAGCATCTTTTAGCTCCAGGCACGGATAATTTCAAGACTTGCAAAGAATTCGCACAACTAGTAACGAAAATCTGCGCAATAGTTTTCTTCAACTAAGCAATTTTTAGCCCCAGGCATGGATAATTTAATTAAATTATAATTTGAGCAAATATTCGCACATCTGGCGAGGGCTCAGCACCCCGATCTGGCACGGATCTTGTTCTCAGCACCCCGATCTGGACCATCTAACCTTTAATCGGCAAATATTCGCCTAAATTTGCACAATAGTTTTCTTCAACTAAGCATTTTTTAGCTCCAGGCATGGATCGTGCTCTCGGCACCCTGATCTGGACCGTCAGACCCCCGGCATCCTTCCCCATGACCACCGGATAGGCAAATTCTTCCGCTAATTTATTTAATCTTTTCAAACTAATCTAATACATAACTACATTAATCCATTAACCCTAATGCAATCGTTTGCAAATTAAATTCTTATTTGCCACAATCTCCCGTCGAGTCAATTTAATTACATCAATTAATTAGTTATTTATTAAAGCATTACATAATAAAAATACAGTGTCATCTTAAATTTGACTCCCATTTGAGCATATGCATGGCAATTTCTAAATTTGCCTTAATCATCTTAACACCCCAGATCTTCACCACTACCGCACAATCAAACCACACCAAAGTTTGCCAAAAAAGGTACCAATTTTGACTATGTCATCACAGTAGTATCATCTACAGGAATGCATCATTAATCTAATACAGACACCAACATTTTGCAATAAGTGCAAACAATCGGTTACCATTCTTTGCCACACAGGGTTAACACTATATCATTTTAGCACAAATTTGTATTTTATATAATCCAAGTTTACAATAAGTAATTTTTACGCAGACATTTTCGCACAAACATTTATGAAATGCAACTTTCCTATCACCAGTATAATTACTAGGCTTAATAACCTGCTTGTGGATAAAGTATTTTTAGTGTAAAAAATAATTCGCACACCAGATAACAAAATCAATTAGTACATCATTTTTAAAGTAGTCTCCGAATAATTATTTTGATATTCAACAATTATTATTAATAAACATCCTTGTTTAATTAGGTGAATGTGTGATTAAAGTGTATATAAAACGCTAGACAATTTTACAAAAACTAGTGAATTATTTGTTTTCTGTAAAGAAAACTCACTATAATTAACGTCCTCCACAACAGTTTCATCTTGAAAAATGTAAGTATTATGCATTACTTGTGTACTTGCTTAGCGGAAATTATTTTGCTTTTTTAATTTATTTTAAATATGGCCTGTGGCCCTGGCCTGTGACCTGTGGACGTGCCCGTAGCCTGTGGCCGCGGCCTGTGGCCGTGGCGTGGCCTGTGGCCGTGACCTGTGGCCGTGACCTGTGGCCGTGGCCTGTGGCCGTGGCCTGTGGCCTGTGGCCTGTGGCCTGGCGAAAATGCATGCAAAAATACTTATTGTAAACTTGGATTATATAAAATACAAATTGTGCTAAAATGATATAGTGTTAAACCTGTGTGGCAAAGAATGGTAACCGATTGTTTGCACTTATTGCAAAATGTTGGTATCTGTATTAGATTAATGATGCATTCCTGTAGATGATACTACTGTGATGTCATAATCAAAATTGGTACGTTTTTTGGCAAACTTTGGTGTGGTTTGATTGTGCGGTAGTGGTGAATATCTAGGGTTTTAAGATGATTAAGGCAAATTTAGAAATTGCCATGCATATGCTCAAATGGGAGTCAAATTTAAGATGACACTGTATTTTTATTATGTAATGCTTTAATAAATAACTAATTAATTGATGTAATTAAATTGACTGGATGGGGGTCCTGGGGAAGGATGCCGGGGTCCTGACGGCCCAGATCAGGGTGCCGAGAGCACGATCCATGCCTGGAGTTAAAAAATGCTTAGTTGAAGAAAACTATTGTGCAAATTTAGGCGAATATTTGCCGATTAAAGGTTAGATGGTCCAGATCGGGGTGCTGAGAACAAGATCCGTACCAGATCGGGGTGCTGAGCCCTCGCCAGATGTGCGAATATTTGCTCAAATTAGAATTTAATTAAATTATCCATGCCTAGGGCTAAAAATTGCTTAGTTGAACAAAACTATTGCGCAGATTTTTGTTACTAGATGTGCGAATTCTTTGCAAGTGTTGAAATTATCCGTGCCTGGAGCTAAAAGATGCTTAGTCGAAGAAAACTATTGTGCAGATTTTATTATCAGATGTGCGCAATTTTTTTGCATGTGTATTTGCTTATGGGAGTCAAATTTAAGATGACAATGTTATTTAAATGGGAGTCTTTTTTTGCAGAATTGGTTTGTTCCATCTACTTATGTGCTCTTAATTTGTGCAAAAATATTTATTAATTGTTCATCGGCTCTGCAAAATACTTACGTGCATCCACCTCAACGCGCAGTATCTGACGTCTTTGCAACCATTTTTAAATACTTTGCGAACAGCAACAAATTCGTACCTACATATTTTCTTAAACTACGTTTTATTACGAACATTTTGAGCCCACGCGTGTCCGAGCAACAAATTATTTGACGGAGTTATTCCTTAAGCTATTGCGCAAAAGGGACTCTCAATATTCAAAAATATTTTTTTTCATTAATCCACTTTATTTTTCGCTAACGTTTTTTCATAATCTGAGAGCACATAAAAAGCACATAATTATGACCTATTCGTTTCTTCGACTACAGCACTCAAATTGCATTTTTCAATATGGCTGTGCTAACTTTAATCTTAAGCTAGCACAGCCATTGTTTTCAACGAATCGACTGAAGCAACAAAATCGGAAATGAAACAACAAATTAGCAACAAATGAGCACAAAATTCCTGTACAGATGACATTCAATTGTGCTGAAGTGGCTGTGTCAGCTTAATACGTGTCCTAATTTTGATTAGTTTTGAGACTTTTACGAAAACCAGTTGGAAAAGCTAGAGGTTAACAGGAAACTAGCTCTGAAAGTACTCCACCGGGTAAAAGGATTGTAACGAAAACTCCACTTGCAATAACAACAGTTCTTTATCTTCAAACAGGTTATACTAACTTTCGGAGCAGTTGCAGCTACAGTAAAATTTCTAAAAGCTCACATTATAATTTACTTTCGACTAATCGCCAACTGTACAAATATAATCTTCTACAATTCTATCTTCTTAATTAATTTAATCTCAAAGCGTACCTTTTATACGAAGCACTAATTACTATAATTAATTTATATCAATTAGGCCGATTGTTAACAACAGCAGAGTAATTTATATCGACAATACACAGTAATTTATGTCACATACTGTAAAGCTTTAAACTACAACATATCGTAATCAAATCTCGATCAGAACTGCCTTATAATAACTATGTCCGCAAATTTATAAACATTCTAAATGTTGTCGGAGACTCTAACACCTAAAAAAATTAGCAAATCACATTATCGAAGTTTCTTACTCAAACTCTAAATAGCATCTGGAATCTATTGTAAACTTTAAATGCAAAGTCTTGGATCTATCAATCAAATGATCTCGGACCACAAGACCTGTCAATCATCTTTATTTGAAGATGTACCGCTACAGGGTGTCCATCAATTATCTTTTGTGTTCAAACGCTTCGTTACGTTCTAATGTAATCAGATGTTGACAAAGCGGTGTCAACATATTTATGTATACAAATTCAAGACTGCATTTAAGGTGTGTAACGCTGGCGTGTAATCAAACATAATGTGTTAAACATATATTAATTAGTGTAAGGTTAATAGTTTAAAATTATGGTGAGGAATTGCGTAACATCTCATAAAACTGAACGTGATTTCATACAATGAAACGGCTTTTAATCCCGACTGAGTTTACGGCACTGTAAAAGGAGTGCTCATGATTTATGGTCGAGTGGATGAAAGTTAGAAGTCATGAACAGATGGTAACCGTCCACCATTTTTTTGTATTTATTTGGGTATGTTGTGTACTATTTATTTCGATGCTTTACTAGCAATTAACATCTAAAATAGTAAATAATAAGCAATGTATTTCCAGCAACTGTTTTTTCCAACTGCCATCTATCAAAAATTGTATTTAACTTCTACTTTCCTAGCTGTGTCTCTGATACCTATTGTTAGCAGCTTTTATAGATTGTAAATATTAGCGTATTTTGATAGTACGTGGGGTTTAATTAATATTTCAATTTAAATAATTAAAGGTAATGTAAATTTTTATTTCTTTATTGCTTGGATCAAAAGTAGATCATGTAAGGTGTAGTTGGGCTATAAGTAAATATTAATATGAGAAACTGATAGATTAACATACCTTAACTATGCCTTAAAGGTTGTTTTAGGATGAGATTGTACGGAAAGATGAGACCAAAGGGTCTATATATCTGACAACCGGATCCCTTTAGAAAGACACAAAGAACGCGTGGTTCATATATAACACATCACTCAATAAGTCCGTAGGATAACTAAGAAAAACACATTTTTTTGGCGAAATTCGATTTTATTTATCAACATACATTCCTTCAAGAGTGATACAATCAGTCCAACGCCGTTCTAGCATTTCGATACCTTTTTTGTAAAACAATTCGTCTTTGGCCTCAAAATAAGCTTCAGTTTCAGCGATCACCTCTTCATCCGAGCCAAATTTTTTTCCGGCGAGCATTTTTTTCAGGTCTGCGAACAGGTAGTAGTCGCTGGGGGCCAAATCTGGAGAATACGGTGGGTGCGGAAGCAATTCGAAGCCCAATTGGTGCAATTTGGCCATCGTTGCGATCGACTTGTGACACGGTGCATTGTCTTGGTGAAAGAGAATTTTTTTCTTCTTCATGTGTGGCCGTTTTTGGCAATTTCTTCCTTCAAACGCACTAATAATGCCATGTAGTGTTCGCTGTTGATTCTTCTTCCTTTCTCAAGATAGTCGATGTACAAAATTCCGTGCGCATCCCAAAATACAGACGCCAAAACCTTACCAGCCGACTTTTGCGGTTTTGGCCGCTTTGGACGTGGTTCTCCGACTGCAGTCCACTCAGCTGACTGCCGATTAGACTCTGGAGTGTGGTGGTGGATCCATGTTTCATCCATTGTCACATACCGACGCAAAAGTCCTTTTATTCCGGTTGAACAGCTCCAAACAGCTCTCAGAATCATCGACACGTTGTTGTTTTGGTCCACTGTGAGTAAACGCGGCACCCACTTTGAGAACAGCTTTCTCATGGACAAATGTTCATGCAAAATAGTGTGCACACTGCCTTCTGATATCTTCAAGGTGTCAGCTATCTCACGCAATTTCACTTTTCTGTTTTCCAAAACGATTCGGCGGACTTTTTTGATGTTTTCCGGTGTAACCACCTCAATTGGCCTTCCAGAGCGTGCAGCATCGTCAGTGTCTGTACGGCCACGTTTAAAATCAGCAAACCACTTCTCCACCGTTTGCCTCGATGGAGCAGAGCCCGAATAACACTTATCAAGCCATGCTTTGGCTGCGATGGTATTTTTACCCATCAAAAAGCAATGATAAATCAACACGCGAAATTGCTTGGAATTCATTTTTTTGAAAAACTCAAAAGTATCGTCACTTGAACCTCTGTAACTTGTAAACTAATCGTCGGATTGTCATGAAATTTTGACAGATCTTTTTAAGGTTAGTACTTCCTACAAATCAAATGGATTATTACATAGCAACGCCATCTATGTATCATCCTACGGACTTATTGAGTGATGTAGTATATAAATATTACTCATATTTAGACAAGGGTAGAAAATTAAAGAATTACATAAAATAATTTTAATCACCGTGTATACGAATTTTATTAGATAATACGCTTTATTAAAACACCGTGGAGAATAAAAATTCATTCGCTTCAGTAAAAATAAGAGATTTAAATCATGTACAAGACGCTTTATATCAAAAGAAACAGTATTAAAAAGCTCTACGTGTAATTTAATTATTCCTAATAAGGAAACAAATGGAAATTACGTGCAAAATTTATATTAATTAACCCTATTTTAAGTAACCGGTATTAAATAAAGTGTACACATAATAATTAATATTTAGTTAGGATTCACTAAAATTTAAAGGGTATTAATTTTAATTGGAGTTAATTAAACCATTATTAATAATAAGCATAAAAGCCTGTGAAAATCCAAGATTATAATACCAGAAAATAAAGCTCTGAGAATTAATATTATGTTTGAACACCTGCGTAGTTTAAATGTCACGTACGGCGAAAATTGTGTAGATAACAAATGGTTTCAAAGAATCTTGGAGAAACCGGGGCTTAATATTCACGGGAAGGCGCGATACGGGGTTATTTAACCCAGATAGTCCACATGGACTGAAATAATCGATAATAAGGAATATCAATTTGCACCACTAAGAACAGGTTAGATAGAAACAGATAATATGCGCAAGACCGAGACACATATAGTAAAGGCGTGATTTAAGCAACGTCACGAGGGTCACAATTGGTTGAAAATAGGATGCAAATATCAGAGGTAGAAACAACGATTTCTGTATAAAATTTAATTAGGTATTCTCGGACATGTTTGCGTGCCGTGTGGAAATTTTCTGAGATTTAACTGGGGCGAGTACAAAATTCGTAAAAACCGACGCGCGGGCTACGGACTGGGAACAGAGCATGCGAAATTCTAGAAACTGGCCGTTTTGAGGACTCGACCGACAGACAGGCTAACTTCTATATATACCCAGGTGAATATAAACAAGCTCTCTTAGATCTTCGACTTGATTGAACGCGTTATACAGTGCTTTTTAGTTTTCCGGTTTTAGTATTAAATAATTTAAACAGTTTGCTCGAATGTTATGGGATTTAAAACAGCTTGTTCTTTACGTGCTACAATGAATGTACGTTAGTGCACTTAGAAAAGAAGATACAAGGTAATAAAGTTTAGTATCACTGTACCAATTGGTAAAATTTACTATGACAAATAAATACACAAAAGTAGGCAGTGTTGGCGTATCTTGGTGAAAGAAGTATGAATTTCTTTGTTATTTTCCGGGGGTATTAATACTTAAATGGTGCATAAACGTGTCTGGATCCACGAAACAAGGGTCAGATATACACAGAGGAGTTCCGGAAAAGCCCTGAAACAACTTTAAATAAATGGTGATGGAGAAAATTTTAAAGCGTTGAGAATCAGAAGCCGTAAATATAACCCAGTTGGAATGGTGTGATTAACAAAGGGACGATGTACATTGAAGCTACGAGTGCAAGTAACCTTCAGGTAAATTATACTATTTTGTTTGAACTTTGAGATGTTGGTGTGTGTTGAATAACTTTCTAATTTGTTTATTTAAAATGGACAGTAGTGAAATTGTACTAACAATAATATTTTAATTTTAAGGTGAAATTTGCTTGTTTAAGTAGAAAGGGTATTTAGTATTGATGTTCTGGATTATGATAAAAATATGGGTATGTCTTTGAGCTCAATTAGACGAACCTGGTTAATTAACGTAAAGGGGTGGTAGATGCTCCCTTTGTACTCTGCATATATTGTTATAGTAATTAGTAGGCATCCTACAAGGACTTTAATTCTGGATGCACATTAAAATGAAAATAAATTTAATTTTGAAAGTTTCCGATATTAAAATTTATGCTGCATATTAATTTTGAAATTTTAATGTATAGTGAATATTGATGTAAATAGAGTTGACGTTGATGTTTGTGGTAGGAATGTGTTTGTTTTTTTTATGTATGAGGATGAAAGCTATCTAGAGGAGCAGCCGAGGCGATTAACAGAAGAAAATCAACAGACCAGGTAATTCAAGAGGTATCACAGCATTCTTGGCGCCCAACGTGGGGCTCGAATACAATAAATCAAGGTATCACAGCATTCTTGGCGACCCAAAAGTGAGGCTCGAGTTCCAAATAAAATTTTTTGATTTTATTCCAGGAAACTGGCGATCTGAGAGAGAGTTTCTGTGTGTGTATAAATTTAAGAGTATTTTAGAGTGTGTGAGTGATTAGAACGTATGCAGAGAAAGGAGTGGTTAAGGAGTCAAGGAGTGGAAATTGGAAGTGACGATAGTGCATTGTGTGGGAAAAATTCGAAAATGGAAGAAGCTGGAGGCAGTAGAGATCAGTCGAGGACGGAATCAGGGGATCAAGGAAACGAGATGATAATGAGGATGCTTGAAAGAATGAATGAGACGTTAAGTGGGGTTAGAGAGGACTCAAATCGAAAATTTGAGCAAATGAGTGAAGAATCAAACAGGAAGTTAGAGGAGATTAGTCAGAAAATAGATAAGACGAATCAAGAAGTTTCAGAATTTAAAAATAGTCTTACCGTGAAAATGGGGGAAGTTGAAAATAAGGTAGATAAAAATGAGCGGGATATTACAGGTCTTCGACAGGAAATGGGACATTTAAGGTCCGAAGTACGCATTTTTTGTGAAGAAGAGATTAATGTAAAAATGACTGAAGTGACGGACTCATGTAGGGATCAGTTAGGCAGGGTAGAACGCGAAGTTAGTAGTATCAAATACAACATGTCAAATGTAACGGGGGAAGGTCCCAGATTTTATACAGGTGGCGTATCATTGGACCAACACATGAAGTTTTATGGCGATAACAGGGTAAATCCACAAATTTTTATTAATAGCGTAAGAAATCTAGTGGGAAATTTATTTGACGAACAGACTAAACTAAATAAGATTAAGGCTTTATTAAAGGACAATGCGGAAGCGTGGTACAATTTAGTAGGACAGGACATAGACACGTATCAGGACTTTGAAAACAAATTTTTAAAGCACTACTGGAGTGACCACAGACAAGACCAGGTACGAGACGACTTAATCACAGGGAAATTTAAGGGAGAATTTTCAGGAAGTAGGGAGCAATATGCTATACGCAAGTATAGCATAGCAAAGCAACTGAACCCACCACTGACGGACCGACAAATTATTAAGTATTTATCACGACACTTCGAGGTAGAAATAAGACAGCACGTAGCACTACAGAACATAGTGGACAGAGAAATGTTTCTAGAATACTTGCAGAGGTACGACGACGTAAGTAGTGGACGACCTCGGGATAACAGGGAAAGACAGATCAACACAGTTAGGTTTGACAATAGACGGGACAACTACGCTAGACGGGAGAATAGTTACGGATACCAGCTACAGAATTGGGAACAGCGACGACCATACGTTCGAAGTAATAGTTTAGGAAGGGGACCTGCACCGAGACCGGGACTTACCAGAATGAATAGTTCACCAGACATGAGCGGGACTGCTAATACAGACACGGAACGAGTGGAAACGCCTAGGACATACGCTGAGGTGACGGCTAGACCAGGACCGAGTAGGGAAAACAGACCTGAACAGGATTTTTAGAACGCGACAGACCACTAGATTTCAGTGTAAATGTATATGAACATCCACGGGAATTTTTCAAAATTGAGGAGGAAGTAGAGCCAGAAACTAAGGAAAAATTATGTTTGCCAATTATTAATTTAGAAATTTTTGAGAATAATGTAGAAGTATTACTTGATACAGGGGCAGAGGCGAGTTTAATATCGGAGGAATTCGTCAGCAAAATTAGGGATAAGGTTTGTGATAGAATTATGCCCATAAAGCGTAGCCATTTAGTAGCTCCAAATAAAAAGAAGTTTGCTGTAGTGAATAGTGTTGTGGTGCTTAGGATAGATATAGGAGGTTTAAGCTGTGAACAGGAGTTTGTAATTGTACCTGGACTGAAGTTTCAGAGCATTTTAGGTGTTGACTGGATGATGAAGTTAGGGGTTTTGATAGATATGGAGAGGAAGGTAGTAAGGATTAATGATAGGGTAGTGCCATGGAAGGGCAGTTATGAAGTCACAGAGGATGACACAGGGTTTAGTATTAATGTAGTAGAGGTAGAGGATGATGAAGTTAAACAGATCAACACAATAAGATGTCCAGAGCATAGGAGAGTAGAGGTTCAAGCTTTATTACAAAAACATGCAAAAGTAGTGGGGGTAGAAGCAGCATATCAGGAGCAGGTGAAGGCGAAATTAAGTAAAAATGGCAAGTTTGTTTTTAATCAAGTAAATTTAAGGAATTCATTCTGGCGGACTCCATTACATAAGAATTCTAGAAGGTACATAGGATTTTCCGTAGAGGGAAAAATCGATAATTTTAAAGTAGTATCGTTTGGTTTGTCGGCAGAAAGGGAAACAATAATAAATGAGAAACAGACAAGTGTAGGGACTGAAGAAGAAGTAATATTTAAGAGTAAGGATAATAGGGATGATAAGTTTATTGTATGTGAGATAACAGGGATGATAAGTATAGATATAGAAGGGGGAGAGATAGGGATGAAGAGTATTAGGATGGTAAGAAGAAAGACTTGGAGGGTCAAGAAGAGAGTTAGATTTAAATAACTTAATGAACAAAGGATAGAGATAGGTGAACTTTAGTATAGATATAGAACAAGGGATAGAATAGGTGTATATAGAAGAGTAGAAGTAAGTGTTTATAGAAAATAAAGCTAAGTATAGGATAAATATGGGAGATAATTAGGAATAGGTTTAGGATGAGAATAAAGAGTAAATGTAGGAAGAAAATAAAATAGGTTAAGTATAGATATTTCATATAAGATTAGTTAAAAGTTAGGAATAGGATAGGTATATAGGATGTAGATAGGATTAGATGGATAAGTAGGATGAAGTTAGGGATAATTTCAGTTTATAAAATTAAGTGAGAGTTAGGAATAGGATAGGGATATAGGATAGGTGTAAATATTTTTTTTTGGATTGGAGATAAGGTAGGTAAGTTAGATAGATAAGGGTAGAGAGAGATAGGCAATTTTTTTTCTAAATATTTTTTGGCAGTCTAAATGCTTTATATTTGCATTCAAATAAGTGGGATTATTTGTATTCAAATAGGGGGAAAATACTCATATTTAGACCAGGGTAGAAAATTAATGAATTACATAAAATAATTTTAATCACCGTGTATACGAAATTTTATTAGATAATACGCTTTATTAAAACACCGTGGAGAATAAAAATTCATTCGTTTCAGTAAAAATAAGAGATTTAAATCATGTACAAGACGCTTTATATCAAAAGAAACAGTATTAAAAAGTTCTACGTGTAATTTAATTATTCCTAATAAGGAAACAAATGGAAATTACGTGCAAAATTTATATTAATTAACCCTATTTTAAGTAACCGGTATTAAATAAAGTGTACACATAATAATTAATATTTAGTTAGGATTCACTAAAATTTAAAGGGTATTAATTTTAATTGGAGTTAATTAAACCATTATTAATAATAAGCATAAAAGCCTGTGAAAATCCAAGATTATAATACCAGAAAATAAAGCTCTGAGAATTAATATTATGTTTGAACACCTGCGTAGTTTAAATGTCACGTACGGCGAAAATTGTGTAGATAACAAATGGTTTCAAAGAATCTTGGAGAAACCGGGGCTTAATATTCACGGGAAGGCGCGATACGGGGTTATTTAACCCAGATAGTCCACATGGACTGAAATAATCGATAATAAGGAATATCAATTTGCACCACTAAGAACAGGTTAGATAGAAACAGATAATATGCGCAAGACCGAGACACATATAGTAAAAGGCGTGATTTAAGCAACGTCACGAGGGTCACAATTGGTTGAAAATAGGATGCAAATATCAGAGGTAGAAACAACGATTTCTGTATAAAATTTAATTAGGTATTCTCGGACATGTTTGCGTGCCGTGTGGAAATTTTCTGAGATTTAACTGGGGCGAGTACAAAATTCGTAGAAACTGGCCGTTTTGAGGACTCGACCGACAGACAGGCTAACTTCTATATATACCCAGGTGAATATAAACAAGCTCTCTTAGATCTTCGACTTGATTGAACGCGTTATACAGTGCTTTTTAGTTTTCCGGTTTTAATATTAAATAATTTAAACAGTTTGCTCGAATTTTATGGGATTTAAAACAGCTTGTTCTTTACGTGCTACAATGAATGTACGTTAGTGCACTTAGAAAAGAAGATACAAGGTAATAAAGTTTAGTATCACTGTACCAATTGGTAAAATTTACTATGACAAATAAATACACAAAAGTAGGCAGTGTTGGCGTATCTTGGTGAAAGAAGTATGAATTTCTTTGTTATTTTCGGGGTATTAATACTTAAATGGTGCATAAACGTGTCTGGATCCACGAAACAAGGGTCAGATATACACAGAGGAGTTCCGGAAAAGCCCTGAAACAACTTTAAATAAATGGTGATGGAGAAAAAATTTTAAAGCGTTGAGAATCAGAAGCCGTAAATATAACCCAGTTGGAATGGTGTGATTAACAAAAGGGACGATGTACATTGAAGCTACGAGTGCAAGTAACCTTCAGGTAAATTATACTATTTTGTTTGAACTTTGAGATGTTGGTGTGTGTTGAATAACTTTCTAATTTGTTTATTTAAAATGGACAGTAGTGAAATTGTACTAACAATAATATTTTAATTTTAAGGTGAAATTTGCTTGTTTAAGTAGAAAGGGGTATTTAGTATTGATGTTCTGGATTATGATAAAAATATGGGTATGTCTTTGAGCTCAATTAGACGAACCTGGTTAATTAACGTAAAGGGGTGGTAGATGCTCCCTTTGTACTCTGCATATATTGTTATAGCAATTAGTAGGCATCCTACAACGACTTTAATTCTGGATGCACATTAAAATGAAAATAAATTTAATTTTGGAAGTTTCCGATATTAAAATTTATGCTGCATATTAATTTTGAAATTTTAATGTATAGTGAATATTGATGTAAATAGAGTTGACGTTGATGTTTGTGGTAGGAATGTGTTTGTTTTTTTTATGTATGAGGATGAAAGCTATCTAGAGGAGCAGCCGAGGCGATTAACAGAAGAAAATCAACAGACCAGGTAATTCAAGAGGTATCACAGCAATATATATATATTCTTATATCCGCCCTTATTTACTTTACTTTCCCTTTGGGCTAATACCTTCTTTATTTATCACACTTTAACTTTAAACAAAATTTGTTACACGACTTTTGTCGTCGTCACAAATTTACTATTTAATGTATGACTTCCAATCGAGGTGCTTTAGCAAACGTTTGGTTGGTTCTTTTTTTTACTAATTACTATATTTTATATGCCTCGACTATTTGAAACTTTAATCTCAGGGTTTTCTCACCTACTCACCGTGAGTTCAATCGTGAGTAGATGTACACTACCCAACCAAACTGCACCCTCGTTTGTTTTACCACTTTTTTAATGTACTGAATTTACTATGTATGCCAAAATTTTAGTAGATCAAAGTTGCCTGATGCCAAATTAATTTATGTAACTATTTATGACTTTAATTTTTGACGTTATGATATATTTACGGTACTTACCAGAAATATACCGCGCTGAAGGCCTTCCTTTAACTGCTGGCTCAAGTTCGAAATCGCCGTACGCACTTTCACAAAAGATTCTCCAATTTTGTCCGCTTGCGTACTGCCTCCAGGTGTTCTTAAAAACAATTTCGATGACCCAAACCTGAAATAATGTTACCCCAATTTAGAATTTAGCAAAAAAACCGTTGTCTACTTCCCCTGCGTTAATTCTTCCTCTTCGTATATCGATCTCCTGTTCCTCTGCTTCGTATCCCACTTAATCCTCTCTTCGCACAATCCAATTCAAACCCGCTGTCCTAATACAAATCACTCCTAGTCCTGCTATTCCAATTATCCATACGATGTCCTTACTGCCGTTTAATCTTCTCAATTCAATCCAAATTTATTTATGTCGTCAATGCCTTCTTTATCCACTCCTGTCTCCTACTGCCGTTATACCAAATCTATTCCAAAACCAACACCAATCTTCTCAAACAAATATCCGTCGCTTTCCCCGTTCCACTAATAACCACTTCCAAATCTTCTTTAAATACACGCTGACTTTCCCGTTGCACTTTTAAACACTTTTATCTTTTTTTATATATTCGGCGCCTTTATTTACTTTCACCCTTTATTAAATAATACTCGTCGATACACATATAAACTTTTATTTCAAAATATTTTACAACTTAACGCAGGTTTCATAAAATAGGTCTTTATCTGAACAAATTCGAAAAGAAAGTCCCTTATTTATTTTGCTTAGTTATTAAATCAACAAACTTAGCTTGCTAGAATAACATTTTTTAAACATATAACATCCAATAACAAATCATCTTTCTTTCAGTGTCCAACATACCTTCGCTACAGTCTTTTTAATAATTTTAAATTTCTACTATTGGTCCAAAACACTTCACTAAACTCCAATAACCTTTTACATTTTGATTCACTTTAAATTTTGATTTACAATTCGTCCAAAAGTTTGATTCTATAAAAAGGAAAAGCCAAATAATTTATACACGACCTGGACGCTTTGTTATATTGCAGATATCCATAAATGCGTTCGGCTTTCCGACGGCAAATGTACTCTCAACTGGCTCATGAAATATCAACTCAGTATAAAACCTCAAGTACCGTGCATTATATCAACGTCATAAAGTCATGTTATCTACCTTTTGGCATATAAGTTTCAATCTGAAATGGTACATACTTTAACGTATGTAAAGTATAGCAAAATTTATAGTTTTTAAATTATTAAATCTGAAATATTGATCCTATCGTTTGACATACACCCCTATTAATACAAATATACCTTTAGAAACCTTATACCCCCCTTACATAACATTATATATATATATATATATATATATATATATATATTGCTGTGTAATGTCTGTAGGAATCATGCCCCGACGACTTGGGCGTCATAAATTGCCGTGTAACCTCTATAAAACCTCTCTAACCAGAGTAAAAAAAAACATTCGAGAATTTATTTAATTTACCAAAAATCGTCATAAATTTCACAAAAGGAAAATTTTCAACAAAAAATAATTTCTTACCCTAACTTCGTGCTTCATCACTCTAGTTGATTTCTTCAACATCTCCCTGGCTAGCTCAGTTGGGCCTCCTCTTGGATACCTAGATTTACTATCATACTCTTTATCGTTCACGCACACTCTCAATAAAACCACAAAATAATACAACAATCATACAATATTTATTTACCACTATTTACAAATAATAATCTCAAGATTATTTACATTTCGGTGCTCAAGTTACACCTCAATAAATTCTATCTTTGTAAAGTCCAGAATTTTAAATTGAAATATCAAACACATTGAATGTAACCGGAGTAAATGGGCCCTGAATAATACCTTATTTTTCTTTTTTATTTATAATTATTTCTAATTAGTACACTCTGGAGTATGGTGAGCTCATGATATATATTAATGTATGCTTTTTACTTTGCATACTCTTACTACAAACAAAAAAAAACCATGTACTCTTAACAATAAAATTTTAAATTCATGAGGAATGTTAATAAGCTTTATATACACCTTTAGATATATATTCAAATACCATCATCAAAGTTAGTTATACGTATTATTTTCAATACGCAAAATAATGCAAAATACCATCAAAGTTCACTCTCACACATCACAATAATTTTCATAGTTTATAAAAAACAGCAAATTCTAATGCGTTACCTGGAATTTCTTGACGATGAAGTTAAGTTAAGTTCCTGCACCCTGCTTGCCGCCTCCAGATATTTATAGATGAACACCATCTAAGTTGTGCTGCATGCTATTCATTCAAGATCCATCCAAATCCAAATCCAAGTATATTACACCTTTTTTATAATTGCATAATTTACTTTACGTTACGTTACTTTACTTCACGAGCTTGTTAAAATATCAGTTGCACCTCAATTAGAATTAAACTCGACACTAACCGCGTTTCAAACTATGAGGCCAACACTGTACTATTTAATTTAAAATTTTTAAATACTTACAAGCTCGTGGTGGATTTCTGTACGTAGTCTAAAGCGATGAAAATACAAAGAGGGCCCTATTAATTTTCTTACAGTATTTATACAATTCAAAATGCCACCTCTCGGCCACTCTTCACGCGAATACTTCATTTAAAATAATACTTCTTCAAATTTTGGTTTAACCGTTTTCAAAATCTTTGAAATTTAGCTCGTTGATACGATGTTTTCCGAAAAACCCGCATTCAATTTTCCCGTGTTCGTCTGTTGTACAACTAACTATTTAGACCAATGATATATTCAGTGACGTCTAAAAAACCCCGCCTATATTAACTCTATTCCTCTCTTATGCATATTAGATGTTTCCTTCTACCCCTCGCTTGAGTGGTACAAAATCGATATTACTGTCTGCGTGCTATTTAACCCACGTGGACTGAATACGTGCGTTTCGAAGTGAACTGCAATTATGCCTGCCTCATTCCGAAGCATATCATTGATTGTCCATCTCTTCTGCGCTTTAAGGAAACTCTTGGTTAACGTTCATGCGAACCGTCCGACCGTTTGCACAATATACCTTGAATTTTGTCTTTTATCTACACAACTAAGGGGAACATGACCTTTCCAAAACATGCAGGTGTTCAATTAACAAACGTTTTAAAATAACATTTCTAGGAGTTTGCGTTTCAAGGTATTTCATATATTCGACTGTTTGTTTGTTAGTAAAGCGTTTCGCCTTGGTATTATCGATTTTTCATGTTCTTATGGGTATTTAGACGTTATAACCCTTTCAATTAAACTTAATTAAATTAATTAATAATTTGCATTGGCTTATACAATTTATTTTCTTTACGAACCTAACTAAATTTTAATCACTAATGGTAAAATTATGGTAATACTTGTTACTTTAAATTAACTAAATGAAATAAATTTCGCACGTAAATTTTTGTTGTTTCCTCTATACAGGGTGTTTGAAATTGCATTGTTTATACCTAAATTTAACCTTTTAAAACCACTACAATATATATATATATATATATATATTGTAGTGGTTAAACTTAACTATAAACAAAGCAATTTGAAACACCCTGTATAGAGGAAACAACCAGAATTTAAGTGCGAAACTTATTTCATTTAGTTCAGTTTAATGTAACAAGTATTAACAAAAATTTTACAAATAATGATTAAAATTTAGTAGGTTCGCAAAGAAAATAAATTTTAGAAGCCAATGCAATTTATTTATTAATTTAATGGAGTTTAATTACGTCTAATACGCATAAAGGCATGAAAAATCAATAAATCCAAGACGAATAGCTTTCGTTGGTAACAAACAAATATATCGGTTGGGTTGAAATACCATGAAAAGAAGCTCCTAGAAATTTTGTGTTAAAACGTCGGTTAATTAAACACCTGCATGTTTCTAAATGTCAGGTTCCCCTTATTTTTATAGATAACAAACAAGTTTCAAAGAATAGCGGGTAAACGGTTGGAGGGTTCGCGTAAATGTTAACTAAAAATTACCTTAAAGTGCAGAAAGGATAGAGGGTCAATGAAATGCTTCGGACTGAGACAGGCATAATAACAGTGCATTTCAAAAAGCACGTTTTCAGTCCACATAGGGTAAATAGAGCGCGGACAGTAATATCGAATCTCTTCCACTCAAACAAGGTTAGATGAAAACATATAATATGCATAAGAAAGGGACAGCGTTAAGATAGGCGGGATTTTGAAGACGTCAATGCATATACTATTGATCGATATCGTTAGTTTTAAAACAGACAAACACGGGGATATTTGTAGTCGGGGTTTATTGGAAAATATCATAACGACGCACTAAATTTCGGAGATTTCAAAAACGGTTAAAACAAAATTTGAGGAAGTGTTATTTTAAATTAGATTTTTCACGGTAAGAGTGGCCGAGAGGTTACAGTCGAAGCATATAAATACTTGACGAATTAGCACGGCTCTCTCTTTTAAACTTCGTTCTCTTAGTACGTTGATCGCGTCAGACTACGAACGAGCTTGTAAGTATATAAAATTATTTTAAATTAAATAGTACAGTGTTGGCCTCATAATTTGATACGCGAATAAGTGGCGAGTCTAAATTCTAATTTGAGGAGCAACATTTATTTTAAACAAGCTCGGGAAGTGACGTGAAGTAACGTAAATTTAAAGTAAATTAAACGAAAGTACGCAAGTATAAAAGATGTGTAATTAATTTGAATTTGGAATTGGATGCACCGTGAAGGCAGACTAAACAGCACAACCTAAAAGGGGTTCTTCTACAAATAGCTAGAGGCGGACAGCAGAGCAGAGCGAAACAACTTTACCGCATCGTCAACGGAGTGGAGGTCTTCAAGAAATTCCAGGTAACGCTTTAAAATTGTTGTTGTTATAAACAATGAAACTATTAAAATTGTGTGACGTGTGAGAGTAAATTTTGAAGGGAGTGTGCATTATTTTGCGTATTGAAAATAATACGTATGACTAACTTTATTAAGGTATTTAAATAGAAATTTAAAGGTGTATATAAAGCTTATTAACGTTCCATCAGGAATTTAAAATTTTTATTGTGACGAGTACATGGGTTTGTTTTTTTTTGTTTGTTGTAAGAGTATGCGAAGTACAAAGGCATACATTATTCATAATTAACTGGGTTATCATGAGCTCATCATACTCCAGAGCATACAAATTTAAAATAAATTATAAATAAAAAAAGAAAATATAGTATTATTCAGGGTCCATTTACTCCGGGCATATTCAATGTGTTTGATATTTTAAATTAAAATCCAGGACAGTACAAAAAATAGGATTTATTGAGGTGTAACTTGATCTTTGAAATGTGGATAATCTTGAACTTTATTTGTAAATAGTGTTTAATAAATATTGTATGATGGTTGTATTATTTTGTGGTTTTATTGAGAGTGTGCGTGAACGATACAGAGTATAATAGTGAATCTAGGTATCCAAGAGGAGGCCCAACTGAGCTAGCCTGGGAACTGAAGAAGAATTAAGGTGATGAAGAGGGGAATCTGGGTAAGAGATTATTTTTGTTAAATTTTTCTATTGTGTGAAATTTATTTTCGAGTTTTCGAAAATAAAATTTTCGAATATTTTTGTTATTGTGGCGATTAATCAGGTTCACGGCAATATATATATATATATATATATATATATATATAGACGTGACAAGAGGTCACGAGAGGTCATTGAAACACAAATTCTACAAGTAAATCTCAGTAAAATATAAAAGAATCCTGAAAAAAAACGGAAATTTCCGTAAATTCCTAGTTACGCCGTGTATAATACAAGCGTACTTTTATTCATTGATGTACAAGAGGAAAATCAAAATGTCCGTGTATAAATAATCACTCTTAACTTTTAAATAAGGACGTTCGTCGCCGCGCATATTCGCACAAAAGTAATCTAGGAGGCCGGGCGATTGATCATTCAACCCTGGAAGGAAGTATCCTAGACTAAGGACAAAATGAGGGTTTCGTCGCAGTCCGAAAACCCAACCGACGGTTTAATGAGGTGCTACAGTGTTGTGGGCAGTCGCGCTGGGTCAGTCCCTAGCGGTCGCGCCCATAGCAGTGTATGGACTTGAGGTCGAGAACAATTATAAAAAGTATGTCTCATTTGATCGCAATTCCAACATTTGAGAGTAGAATTCGGAGTATTACTTGTAGAACTATTTGCCGAAGAAGGTATGGTACGTTAGCAGTAAGGCGGCCGGGTGGAGGTACTAAAGTGGACGTAAAATTAGTGATAGAAGTAATTTGATTCCGAATTGGAGATATTCGGCCAGTGGTGGTGAGATGGTCGTGCGAACGGCAAGTATTTTTAAGAAGCGGGGGCGGACCAAAAGTGAGCTCGGGTTCTACACAATCACTTCTTCTTATAGGTGGCACGTAATTGTCGGCCCTATACTTTTTCAGCTCTAACTTTGGACATTCGTCCTCCAATTCTTGCAAGGAACGAACGGTGGGCAATTAGATTGTATAAAATAGGGCAAGGTTACGAAACACAATATTCAACTGAAGATCCTCGAATATAGCAGCGTGGAGACGAAACAGGGAAGTCATATATGTTAAATAGTCAACGAAACTTTCCGACGGACCCTGTATCCTACGTAAGATAACAAATAGTCTTCGTTTGTAATTAGGTGGTTTAAAATGACGTACCAGTAAATCAGCTAAAGTCCGCCAATTAGAAAACCGATGACGGTTATTCTGGTACCATAGTAAGGTTTTCGACTCGAACAGCCCGACTGCTTGTTCAAATAATTAGGGTTCAGACACGTTACGGACTGATCTAAGTTCTTCAACCCTGTCAAGAAAGTCATGTACATTAAAAACGTTAAGGTCTCCACTAAATTTTAGATTCAATTTTACTACAAGTTGCGAACAGGATTTACCAAGTGGGCTAGCAGCCGTAGAGTGAGAACTTTCTGATTGAAGAGTGGTCGACATATCGGGAGGGTTTATGTCGGGAACTATGGCTGCAAGATTCAACGCTGCAACCCTGGCTTCCAGATTATTGGGTTCGGAAGAGAGTTGCTCCAAACAATCCAGTAAAGTAAGAAGTCTTGTTTGCAAGTCATCACAAAAAACTCGCTGTTCGACGGTAACCTTACAGAGAAAGGGACCTGAATTCGCAAAACTGCCACTCAATTTTTCCAACTTGGTCTCAATCGTTGTTAATTTGACATCCGGGTTTATCTCATAAAGTGGATCAATAAAGGGTTTATCGACTGATTCCACCTTGATCAGAACGCGAAGGTGTTCGACGGTGTCTGTGGCCAAAACAGGTGTTCTTGTAATCAAAAGTTCAAAGGTAAGTTTGTCTTTGCGTAACCGATTTATGTCCATTTTAAAGTCTACCCTTTATTTAAAAACGATCGATTAATATTACAGCCAAAAGAATACGCTAAAATATATGCGAAGGAGAAAATTACAATCCTAACGCACCGAAATAAAACAAATCGAGTTTAGTAAAACTAACAAAATTAGGGCAACAAAATAGAATCTAGGAATAGAAATAGGGCGCCAGTGTTTTCAAACATGAATTGCCAGCTTAAACACAATTCTGGTAACTTGGCAAATCAAAAGTCTATAGTAATTTCAGTAGTAACCTAATCTCTTCAAGGAAGTATTTTAGCTTTCATCACACTATAAATTAACATGCAAGCATTTGTGATTATTAATTTGTACGCGTGCTTAGAGACAGCTACGAAAAAGAAATGTGTGGGATTTAATCACGTCGAATAAGCAAAAGTTAATTACTCAGATCCTTTTAGAAGTGTAACGCTTATTGTTAACCAGTTATTACAAAGCATCATTGTAGTATCCTTAAAGTATTGGATTTCAATTGTCGAATTAAATACATGTACGTCAGATTATGAGCTTCGTATATTTTTAGTTGAAAGTGCAGCGCTCGAAATTTTTAATCATAGAAGTCTACAGATAAAATCATGCTTAACAAACAATAGTCGGATGAGTTTTTAGAAGTGTAGACGTTTGTAGTAAACACCGTTGTTTTACTTTCCTTTTTCAAAAAGCATTATTTTACACCTTCAGAGAGCATTGTGTATAAATTGGATTAAGTAGGTAGCATCCTTAAAGTATTAAATAACAGTTGACACGTTGAACACAGAATTAATGAGTTTTGTGTATCTTCAGTTGAAAGTGTAGTGCGGATAAACCGCGATGTTGTTTTTAGTGCCGTTTGAAATTTTAGCAATGAAAGAAAAGCTATAAATAATTGTAGTGCAATTGCTAGGTAGTGTTAGAAACTTGGTTGAGAATCTGGCCAATCAACGTAATCATCTATGTAGAAGGAAATATAAAATATTGCAGTAAGTGTTTAAATATTAAATACAAATTGTCTCGCTTATATCTCATATATGTATCGAGGACATTTGTAATTATCATTGACTTTATATTATTTTAATTACATAAACCCTGAGTATTTCAGGTGTATGTACAGAAAAATTCGAGACGAAACGTTGAGTACGAATAAAGATTTCCAAAAAACGGAGACGAATTTTTGTGCAAAAGAACGGTTTCAGAAAAATAGAAAATTTTAAGTAAAAAATTAATGGTTTCGAAATCGAGCCACACGTTGGATATGCCAAAATTTATGTTACGATATTCCACGCAAACACGAAAGAAAACAGTAAAAGTCAGTAAAGAAATCGTTTACGCTGAATACAGCAACAAAACAGGGACAGAGTGGTAGAATTGAATTAGAATTCGGACTAGCTGAAAAATGTTGAAGAGTAGCGTGGGTGATAAAAGAGAACGGATTGCAAACCCCAGTAAAACTATATTGTCAACATACAATCTCGAAAGACTATTTACAAAACAACAGAAAAACCAATAATTTGCGTAATAGTACTATAGCAATGTAAGGTAAACAAAGCGTCATAACAAAAATATAAAATTAGTAAGCAAATATAACATCTTAGAATCTAGATACTTACTTAATGCTTCACGCTAAATATATACAAAAGAAAATTAAGCATAAACTACACAGTAATTCTAGGAAACGAAATATACATAATTTATACAAGCTGCATTGTGGTGTGCACCTCCTCAAGAAATAGTGTAACATTAAACTTATACACCCTAACTTAAATTAATCAAATGTTAACTACTTTTAAATTGATGCGCAAGTTCTTGACGTTAATATGTATGCAAAAAGACAAAACAAACAGTTAAGCGAGCTCTAACACAAACTTTGATTGTCTAATTTTTAATTTGAAGAACGATTATAGTCGCTCGTGCATTGTGAACGTGAGTTTTGTTACGTGGCGTTAGCAATTTACTGGATAATAATGAGTAATAACATTATGGACAGCAAATGAAATGTCTATTCTTTACAGCGGCATCAAAAAATAACGAAAACAGAAAATTGTACCTTAAGCTCTCGATCGGCTTGTTGCTGGTCTCATCTCATGAATGGGAAAATGCGACTGCATTTCTCTATGAGCTAGATGCTAGAACCACCAACTTAACTAATACTAGCACAGAAAGCATTTTTAATAACGCTACTTTACAACATGCCTTTGCGATAAGAAGATGTATTCAATATACCGCTTTCAAAGCACGGTTTCTATTTTATAAGGCAAGAACAACGTATGGCTTTCAAAGATATCGCCGAAAAATCAGCTGCGCAGAATTCTTAGACAGCAGCTGCAAGAATCTACAGCTTGCCAACAAGGAGATAACGCAATTAACAAAGATTTTTAAACAAAGGAAAGCAATCTTATTACTTTGAAACAACTTCACAGCTGCAGGATAACAGATAACAACCACATTGCAAGTGTTCATTTACTAGGCAGATGGTTAAGTAGCCTTATCTATTAAAAGAAAGCTGTGCATTTATGCGCAACTGTAATCAAAATGTAGTCACAGCAGGCCGTATAATTTATTTATAGCGTCTTTGTAATGTGGAGTTTTTAAGCAGCTGTTTGATTTTATAAAGCAAAATTTTATATAGAGTAATTCCTTGAGAAATTAACACTAATTTCAAATGGTATTTGCATGTATTTATTTGCATATATTTGTATTTGCATATATAGCATTGGTATTTGAGACTCGAACGAATGGTGCTCGATTTTTCTGAAATTTGGTGATGGAAATTTAGAAAATTTAACTGTAGGTAAATAATGAACTTGTTTGTGCTAGGTAAGCTAAGACATAAGTGTTAGGATTTTTTTTTAGGAATTTGTTTTTGGTAATCAATAGAGTACGAATTACAAAAGAAAATATCGAGGCAGGAAGGAGCTGCAATAGGATTAGGGGATAGTATTCTTGTGTCGGAGACTTATAAAGACACGAGGTCAGTTGAGGAAACGTGTAGATTTGAGGAAAGTAGGGACGTAAATGTATCTGAGGAACAAGATTTAGGTCCAACAAAATTTTGAGAGACGTGGATGGCTATGCTGATGCAGATGAATAGGGATTTCAATCAGAGATTTGATAACCAAAGTAAGGAAATAAGTCACGAACTAACTCAAAAGTTGGAAAATCAGAGAAGGGAATTTAATCAAAAATCGGTAAACATTAAAAATTCCAGGATGGAAAAATTTAACAAAAACGTAATGCAAGGTGAACTGATATAGTCTTAATGTAACAAAATTACAGGAAAGAGTAGGTGCAATTTGTAAACAGAATGATAGCTTAAATTCAGAATTAAGGGGTAATTAGCAAACTTAAGGCAAGGTATTTCATTGATTGCTGGAGAAAATGTAGGGTATCAACAAAATAATACATTGTTAGAGCAGGTTAGCAAATTTTACGGGGACAGTAAATTAAATCCTAAATTTTTTATAAATAACGTTAGAGGAATTATTTGGAACGTGTATGCGGAGCCGCAGAAATTAAATATTGTTAGGACGTTGCTGAAGGATAATGCTGAAACGTGATTTAATCTAATTGAAGGGGTATTAACATCGTCTGAAGACTTCGAATATAAATTTTTGAGATATTATTGGGGAAGACAATGCTCAAGATAATATTGGGAATGATCTTGTTATAGGAAAGTTCAACCCTAAATATGGTGTAACTAGAAAACTTTACGTTATGAAAAAGTTTATTGAAGCAAAACAGTTAGATCTGCCATTAGACGATAGGCACATAATAAAGTATTTACGGAATCGTTTTGAACCCGAAATCAGGCAATGCCTAGCGTTACAGAACATAAAGAGGCAGGGATCGTTTTCTAGCATATTTGTAGAGGTATGATGATGTAAAACTTTCCAGGATTGAAAATATGGCCAGGAATAATCTGGTAATTTTTACGAGATTTGTGCAGAATGATAGGGTCAGACAATTTAGGCGATAAGAAAATGGGAAAATCGAAAGAATAATTCAGGACCGAGGCGAAGTAGAGAGGTAAAAAGTCAAGATAATGTGAGAGTTTCGCCAGAAAGTATTTGGGAAACTGACAATATCGCATCAACAAGTAATAATGTTAGGACAATGAATAATGTACGCACATATGCTGAAATAGTAAATCAACCGCGAACGTCTTCTAAAGAGGATTTTCAATAGAGAACAAGTCAAATGCAACAATCACTATAAATAAATATGAACACCAGAAAGAATTATTAAATTTGATAGGATAGATGATAAAAATGATGTTAATAATAATAGTAATTTATTACCGATGATTAAAATTCGCATGAAAATCCGGAAATAAAGGCATTGATAGATTCAGAGGCCAAAACTAGCTTCATCTCGGCGCAATTTTTAATAGAAAATAGAGTTATTTGTAGATAAAGTCGTACCTATAAGGAAAATTAATTTAGTGGCTCTCAACAGTTAGAAGTTTGCAGTGATAAAGAATATGACGATTCTGAAAATTAGATTTGGTAGTTTTGTGTTTACACGCGCTTTCTTAATCATACCTGGATTAAAGTTCGAGTGCACTGTAGGGTTCAATCTCACAGATAAGGTGGGATTAAAGTAAAATGCCACTGCTATAAGTTATTATCATTGAGGATGAAATAATTTTTTTTTTTGATGGTTAGCCAAACCCGGTGGAGTGAAAAGCTTTTATAGCCAAAGTGTGGGACTCTCCATTCGGCATACCCGCTAAAACCACTCCTCCTGGCGGGTGCATCTGCCAAACGGCTCCGCCGCACTGCAGCCCAAAAGGGTTTATTGTGCTGACCCTGGTTAAGTTGATTAGTATACAAGTCCTAGGTCTATCAGTGGATCTACTATATACAAGTGCCCCACCAATTGAACTCAGTCCTAGCACCTTTCCCTTGCAATGCCAAGATTCCTGAATAAGTGATATATCTCAGTCCCCCATCAGCTTACATAGTGGAAGGATTTGACTCCGTCCAAGTCCCAGATTCGATTTTCTTGGCTTTCCTCAGCTTTATACGCTGAGATCCCGAAAGCCTCTTTGCTTGCAGTCCAGTGCTTGCAAGTATCTTTATAGTATTCTCCATGTCGGGTGTTTCAGACACCGGTATTGCAAGTGGACTTGCATTCCAGGTCTGCAGGATACATTTTGGTTACCTGAGGAGTCCTCCATTACTGGTTCCACCTCTTCAGGTTCAGTTTTACTAGTGGTACCAATATTATTCATGATTGTTCCCACGAGTATAGGGATGTAAATGGTCGCCATTCCAGGTGCCCCCTGTTGGCATGGAAGGCGTGAATAAAACGGGGTGCCGCCCTATTCCCCGAGTTTTGGACCGATTGGGACTGGTCAACTATCCAGACACGCATGCCCTGGGCTCGGTCCTACACCACGGGATTTAGAAATTTTTAACGAGGTTGTCTCGTCTTGGTCCGGGCGATTAAGCCAAGACCCCCACACCCTCTTGCCCGTGAGACATGACCACGACGGCGGGGAAGGCACGGTATGACGTTGTTGCAGAATTGCCCCACCGGCTTTGTTTACCTCAGTGCAGGCCCATTAGCCACGCAACTACAGCTTTGGTTGAGGGATTTGGTTCGCGGAATCGTTTTCACTTGGCTAGGGTGCAGATTTTATCCCGCATCAGCACAGTCTCTTGCTCTCCACCATGTTGTGGGTCTTATGCCACTCAGGTCACTGGGTCACTGAAAGAGATAAGTTTATCACGATCCTTCCCAGAGTAGATAGCCAATCCCTTGGCCATATATCCTGGAATTTCTCCTATACGCCACCTGGAGACGAGCCCAATGGATAACCAACCACATGGGGATGAAATAATTAGTTGGGAATATGTTCAAAGTATCCAGGAACATGTTTGAACTTAAATCATTTTGTAAATGATCAAAATGAAAGAGTGAATGAAGCCAGGTTAAATGTCCAGATGAATTTAAGGAGCAGGTTGGTTCGTTCTTAGAAAATTTTTCAGGATCGGTTAAGTCAAGGATTGCTACAGGATACGAGCATGAGTTAGAAGTGATACCAGGGCACATCAAAATAAGATAAAAGTAGAAATTAGTAAGATGTTAGAGGAATATATTAATGAGAGATCTACGAAGCATTGTGTAAGTCCTTTGGTTGTTGTGAAGAAAAGTCGTAAAAATATTCGTCTTTATTTAGATGCGAAGAAAATTAATTGGAGGGTAGGTAATAAAAGTATTCTTTTAAACAGATTTAAACGATTCTTCTTGCGTTATTCCAATTAAAAGGTATTGAGAAGATATATATGTGTTTTAACTGAAGGACAGATATGTCACTTCAAGGGAGAGACGATTGGTTTGTCCATATTTTTCCCACAGTGTGGGTGGGGGGAGGCGACATATGTCTGGTGATGTTATTATGATCGTTATAAATAAAAAAGAGCTAACAGAGCTAATAGAATTAGAGCAGGAACGTAGAGAGGTAAATATTAGGAAAAGGGTGAGACAGAGATGTACCCTATCCCCATTAATTTTTAACTTGTACATCGAAGAGCCAATAAATACCGTCAAATGCAAGAAGACATTTGGAATTAGTATGTAAGGACAAATGATTGATATGCTTAGATTTGCAAATGATATAGCGGTAACAGCATCTAGCAAGAAAGGGTTAGAAGCTGCTCTTAATAAAATGGAAACAGTTCTAACAGAGAGATACGGTACGAAAATTAACAAAAATAAAACTAAAATACTAGTATTCAAAGAAGGGGAAAATAAATTAGAAACTAGAATTCAAATAGGTAACGAGAACTTACAAAAGATTAAGGATTCCTGCTACCTAAGAAGCCAAATAACGCAAGATGGGAAAGCGGAAAAGATATAAAACAAAGATTAGCACAAGTTCGTGCTACATTTAACAAGCAATTACTGTGTTCAAAGACAACAAACATAGAAACAAGGTAAAGATTGCTTAAAACATATGTGTGGAGCACACTACTGTACGGCTGTGAAACCTGGGCCGTAGGAGAAGCGGACAGGGAAAAGAAAATCCCATGAAATGTGGTGCTACAGACGTATGATGATGATATCATAGACAGACAAAGTTAAGAACAAAGAGAAACTAGAAATGGTAGGGGAAGAAAGAAGTATATCGAAAACAGTAAAAAATAGGGGAGATAGGATGATAGGTCACATACTAAGACCTGAGGAAATAGTGCGGAATATATTAGAAGCAGAGATAGAAAAAAAGAGATGTAGAGGTAGACCTAGGTTAGACTATTGCACACAGATAGTGAAAAATGTAGGTTGTGGGAATTTCAGGGAAATATGCAGGCTAGCTCAAAATAGAAATCAATGGAGGTAAGTGTCCAACCAATTCGAATATGGAAAACCTAATGACGAAAAAATAACTGTACTTAAATCTGATGATTATTATAAGCAACGACAGGTATTGGTTTCGCAATACTCTTAACTAATGTTAATTGTGCGAAAAAATTTACTGGAAAACTATTAGTTCGACAAATGTCTAAATGTTGGGGGATCCTTGGTAGCTACATTACATGTGATTTTCCAATGCTCCACCCGAAGGTACTACATTGGCCAGGAAGCGAGTTTTTTTACCTGGAAAATTTTGAATTTTGCCGAATCCTTGCTGTTCCAAGCAAGGTAGGGATCTTTAACGTGCGTGACAACACTCACACACGGGACCTCCATTTTACCTCTCATCCGAACGAGGGTGTATTTTTGCGAAAAATGCTCGCCTAACATTTTTCAAGCGGACCGTGTCGGGATTCAAACCCGGGACCTGGGGCGTAGTAGTCACACACATACCACTACGCCACGGAGCCGCCTCCTTGGTAGCTACAGGCTGTTTAACCGTTCATTTACATTCCCAATGCTCCACCTGAAGGTACTACATTGGCCAGGAGGCGAGTTTTTTGTTGCCTGGAAATTTAAAATTTTGCCGAACCCTTGTCGTTCCAGGCAAGGTAGGGATCTTTAACGTGCGTGACAACACTCACACACGGGACCTCCATTTAACGTCTCATCCGAACGAGGGCGTAATTTTTGTGAAAAATGCTCACCTGCCATTTTTCAAGCAGTCGGCCGTGTCGGGATTTGAACCCGGGACCTTGAGATCCGTAGTCTTACGCTTACTACATTGATCCACGGCGACGCCCAGGCTGCTTAACCCCTTACACATATTACTGAATCTTGGTGAAATAGGGCATATAATTAGATAACAACAGAAGGGGAACCGAGGTGTATCTAGGCTGTGGGAATTTCAGGAAATTGTGTAGGCTAGCTCAGAATAGAAATAAATAAAGGTATGCATCCAACCAGTTTCAAGACAGAAAACCAAAAAACGAAAAAAATAATTGCACTTAAATCTGATGATTATTATAAACAACTACAGGTGTTGGTTTTGAAATATTATCAACTAATGATGATTGTGCGAAAGGATGTATTAAAAAACTATTAATTCGGCAAATGTTCAAGTGTTGGGGGATCTTGGTAGCCCCAGGCTGCTTAGCCCCTTCACATACTACTGAATATCGGGGAAATAGGGTATATATTTATAAACAATAAAAAGGAAACCAAAATGCATCTAACAAGAAGCAGCAGCGGCAATGTTCGAAAACAACAAAAATAGAAACAAGGAGAAAATTGTTAAAAGCATATGTGTGGAGCACAGCACAGTACGTCTATGAAATAGGGGCAGTAGGAGAAGCAGACAGATAAACGACAGAAGCCTTTTGGAATGTTGTGTTTCATATGTATGAGGATGATAGCATGGACAGACAAAGTTAATAAAATAACAAAGAGGTTATAAAAATAGTAGGAGAATACAGACATCTATGGAAATTTAAAAAAATAGGAGCAATAAAAGGGCAAGATACGTTCTAAGGCATTTTTTGCAAATAGTGAGAGATATATTACAAGCAGAGATAGGATTAAAGACGTACCAGTAGACCTACATCAGACTATTGCACAAAGATAGTGAAAGATGCAGACTGTGGATATTTCAGGAAAGTGTGTAGGTTAGCACAAAATAGGAAACAATGAGGGTACGCAACTAACCAGTTCCAGGACTGAAGACCTAACGATGATGACATAATTTATAAAATGGTACAGTTTAACAAAATTAATATAAAATTTTAAAGTGAGAAAGTTAAGATGAGTAAAAGATAGGAATTAGAAGATTAAGACTTACAATCAGAAAGATTAAGATTTTTATAGTTACAATGAGAAATAGAAGTCAAGGCCTAGAGTTTGCGGTTAAGAGAAATTATAAAGTGAAGACTTACAATTAACAGTCAAGATTTTGTGGTAGGATGTTAAAATGAAAAGAAGGTAAGAATTATAAATAGGAAGTGAAGATGTTGAGTTAGGATGTTAAGCCGTAGACATAGGAAGGTAGTAATTTGTTACGTGCCGCCGACAAAGGTGTAGTCGTTTGTATAGTACTTTATTCATTTATCTATGTACAGATTTCGCTCTTTATATTCAAATACGACTTCATATAAGATACGTTACTATAGAGATTGTGTACTTCAACTATAGTTAATCAAACCAGCTTCGCCGCGAATTTGAAAGTTTGTTAAAGTTGATTGTAGTCCGTATCTTGTTTAATAAAAGGCTGAATTAATATACTTTGTATTGATTTACTTACGTTACGTCATTGCATTAAACTTTTCGAAATGTTGATTGGCTTTATCAATTGATAAAAACTTTCTGTAAATTCTACATACACCTGTTTAGATAATGCGTTGAATTAGACTTTGCTTGTGATGAAAGGACATTCTTATTCTTTTGCTAAAGCTATATAACGAACAATATTCAGGTTCTACAAAAGCACATTCCTTGTTCGTCATGGTCTTACTATAGATGTTTCCTGTCGGATTTGCACATGGTGAAGTTGACGCTGTGTGTCTTTAGAGCGATAATCTTCTTATGTGGTAAGCTAATTAGCAGTTTACAAATTGTAAATTTACTTGTGCATTCTTTAATTCGTTCATATTTTCTCTTCAGCTTCTTCCGTGGGCGTAATGCCTGAGATACTGTAAGGATGATTCACCACCGTATAGATGGTTGATATTCATTGGGTCCAGCTGTCCGTCCTATCGATGCGTGCAGTGAAGCCACCTGATAGTCCATCTGGTGAGTCCAACCAATATTACCGCTTTTATTTTAACCTGGTAGTCTACGCGACAAGCTTTTGCTTATTTATAGTCACTACAGGGAGAATTTATTTATCTTGCTACCTCATAAATGAAGGGGTAAATATAATTAAACCTACTCCAAGGGAATCGTCTTATCACATGACGCTACGTAATGAATAACCTGCGATATCGTTGCAATGACCCGGGACCTCATTTTCTCTATTATAAATAAAAAAAATTAAGAATTTTTCTTTTCTCAATTTTTAACTTTAATTTTAATTTTTAATATGCCTCGGCTAACTCAGTTTTTAACCACGCACGGAGCTTGCGACAATACGAGAACAAAGAATTTTATTTTCCCCTTTTTAACTCCATTTCCTATATATTTTGATCTAAACACAATTAACCATAATTTATATAATGTTCTGAAAATATTTACAATGTAAAAAAACGTTTAAGAAATCTTTGAATACAATCTCCTTTTAATAATTGAATTAAATTCTTTCAATAATTATCATTCCCGTTAATTAAACAAAAAGCCAGCAAAAATCACCCATATTATTATTATGTGAAGCCCTATGAACGTCCATTAAACTTCCTTCAATCTTTACGTAATTTATAAGGTGTATGTACTAAAACGATCTTTGTTAACCCTCACATAAAGTTTTCATGAAAGCAATGTTTAAAATATTCATAAATAAAATACAACAAAATATTCAGATTGGCTAACCTGTTGTCCCTTTGTGGCTTGGCTCACTCCCCCTGTTCGGACCAGTTCCTGCTGTTTCAGTTTCAGCTTAGTGCTTTAAATAGTTCAACGTTGAATCCAGATCTACTTTAGATGTGGTTTGCATTTTCCTTCGTATAGCTTGTCCTGATTAATTCATAAATTATTTTAAAGTCCTTGTTAAATTTCCTGGTCGGAACCAGTAAGTGTTTAGATGCTTATTATGATTCCTCGTAGGATCCAGTAATTGTTTAAATGGTTGTTGAATTTCCACGTCGGATCCAGTAATTATACAGAGTCCTTTTGTTAATGTAAAACTTAGAATCTATTTAAAAACAACCTTTTGTTCCTTACGTTTTTGAAGATTAAACGACGAATCTTATTTAATTTTGCACTATCACCATTATACAATTCATTAACTATAAAATCACTTGTGATTCTTTTACATAAATAGCTTCTTGCAAGCGATGTGAACCATGCCTTCATTCAAGTCAAACTGATTTGTTTACAAATCCTGTCGTATTTAAAAGGAACGCCTATCTGTTGGCATGCGCATTGTTCAACAATTAGCTTTGTACGTGATTCTTACATGCAAGATTTTGAGTATTTCTATGAACTTTTGATGTATAAACGAAGTTGATGCGCTATTTTCTGCACGTACTATTTCAAGTTATTTGAATGGGTTCTCTTGGATTTTCACTTTCCCTGGTCACGTACGTTTTGTTTGTACAATAAATTTGATGAACTTTGCTTTTATCACCATGCTGCATTTATTCCTAATCTATCCCATAGGTCTGGTAAAGAGTTCTTTTTTCAAATTTTTTGCAGAATCTTTCTGGGGATGTTTCGGATACCACTAAATTTAAGAAACTATCCTATATTCAGCAGTTCACTTCTGGAATCGCCAGAATGCTTAAACAACCCGATATTTTTATAGCGTGCACGTACTACAACACGATTGGTCGGCTATTTACAAAACTAAAGGGCAGAGCGGAGAAATCGTTGTGTAACAATGTTATTTACCAGGTACATTGATGTTGTAAAAAAAGTTACGTGGGTCAAACGAAACCGTGGGTCAAGGACCGTGTAATACAGTATAAGAGCGATGCTAGAATAGGAAAATCTGTTTGCGCCTTGTTTTCTCATCTTTTGGCCACCAAACATATAACCGATTTAGATGGAACAAAAACTTTGCATTTCAAAGAAAATTATCATAAGAGATTGTTCCAGAATTTTTTTACATTCTCCAACAACGGGACTCCATTAAACAATAAGTTAGATGTAAAGAATTTGAGTGCAGTTTATCCAAGATACATATTAAAATAGAATAATTATGAAATTATTAGAAAGTGTTAACAATACGCCAAGTGAAGTGCAACATTGTAACACAAGGACAATTTATAAAGTTTATTATCGTTCATGAGAAGGGAAACGCTACTTTGTATCGCAGACGATAGTGACACTGCAGATGGCAGGTCACAGACGGTCAGGTACCGTGATTATTTAGAAATTAAGATTACAACAATGTAATTATGAATAGAGTTAAGAATAAGTAGACATGAGATCTGCAAGTTCCCACAGCCATGTGAGAAGGTAGGGATATTATAAAAAGCCCGGGAGCCCCAGTTAACGACAGTCAGTCAAGGGATCAGCTTTTACATTGCAGTTTACTTACTACTAAAATAGTACAATTATTAAGTAATTTCGATTTAAAGTAATGTATAATTTTAACTTGTCAAAATTCCATATTTAAATTCTGTATAATAAAATAAATTTGTTAAGAAGTTTGGAACTGGTTTTTAAAAAAGCAGCTCCCAAGCTACGAACCTTAACTGGCTTACGCATTAAATTGTATTATTTATCCTAATGGTAATTTAGTGTTTGAAGTTTTGAATTATCCAGCATTTGGTTGTTATCGCTGAATATGCAATTACGTACCGGTTTGATATACGTTCATAAAATGTTTCTGTCAATTTTTCAACTAATTTTTAGCAGATAAACTTTTAACTAAGTGAGTGGCGTTTGTTTTGTATTGTAGTTGTTCCTTTCACTCACTGCATTAATTATTTTGACTCGTTGTTTATAACCCCTTTTGGGTATAATATTCTGCTGTTTTGTTAGATTTTAAAGCTAATGGAATATTATATATGTTGTGCTAATTTTAGTAGATATTGCCACCAAGTTATGTCTTAGTAGTTATGTAGGTAATGTTGTGTGTACTTTTTAGAACTTGTGACTAACCTCATTGTGTTTTTTAGTCTTTGAAGAAAGCACGGAATTTTGTTGCCGAAACGTTGAATTAAATTACGATTTGACATAGTACTGTATTTATTTTGAACGAGTGTATCCCAAAAGTTCACCAACCCTTGTTTTAACTATATATATATATATATATATATATATATATATATATATATATTGCCGTGTAACTTTTCTCTAGCTCAGTACTCTTTCAAAAAACATTCGAGGAATTTTATTTATTTCTAAAAATCGTCATAAATTTAACACAATAGAAAAATTCAAAAACAAACTTCTTACCCAGATTCCTCTCTTCATCACCTTAATTCTTCAACCGCTTCCCTGGCTAGCTCAGTTGGGTCTCTTTTTGGATACCTAGATTCACTATCATACACTGTATCGTTCACGCACACTCTCAATAAAACCACAAAATAATACAACAATCATACAATATTTATTTACCACTATTTACAAATAATATTCAAGATTATCCACTTTTCAGTGATCAAGTTACACCTCAATAAATCCTATTTTTGTACTGTCCTGGATTTTAATTTAAAATATCAAACACATTGAATATACCCGGAGTAAATGGGCCCTGAATAATAACTTATTTTCTTTCTTTATTTATAATTTATTTTAAATTAGTATACTCTGGAGTATGGTGAGCTCATGATAACCCAGTTATTTATGAATAATGTATGCTTTTGTACTTCGCATACTTTTACAACCAACAAAAAAAAGCCATGTACTCTTAACAATAAACATTTTAATTTCTGAGGAACGTTAATAAGCTTTATACACACCTTTAGATTTATTTTGAAATACCATAATAACAGTTAGTTATCCGTATTATTGTCAATACGTAAAATACCTTCATAGTTCACTCTCACTCGATACACAATTTTCATAGTTTATAACAACAACAATTTTAAAGCGCTACCTGGAATTTCTTGAAGATCTCTACTCCGTTGACGATGCAGTTAAGTTGTTTCGCTCTGCTCTGCTGGCCGCCTCTAGCTATTTGTAGATGAACCCCATTTAAGTTGTGCTGCTTGCTCTGCCTTCACGGTGCATCCAAATCTAAATCCAAATTAATTACACTTCTTTCATAATTGCGTACTTTGATTTAATTTAATTTACGTTTCATTACTTCACTTCACGAGCTTGTTTAAAATAAATGTTGCACCTCAATTAAAATTTAGACTCGACACTATTCACGTATCAAATTATGAGGCCAACACTGTACTATTTAATTTAAAAATATGTATACTTACAAACTCGTATTCTGAAGCGGTGAAAATACTAAGAGATCGAAGTTAATAGATAGAGCGATGCTAATTCTCTTCGAATATTTATATGATTCCGAATGCCACCTCTAGGCCACTCTTCCCGTGAAATAGCTAATTTAAAATAACACTTCCTCAAATTTTGGTTCAACCGTTTTCGAAATCCCCGAAATTTAGCGCGTCGTTACGATATTTTCCGAAAAACCCGACTTCAAATATCCCCGTGTTTGTCTGTTATACTACTACCGATATCGACCAATAATATATCCATTGACGTCTTAAAAACCCCGCCTATATTAACGTTATTCTCCTCTTACGCATATACTGTTTCCTTCTAACCTTGTTTGAGTGGTAGAAATCAATATTACTGTCCGCGTTCTATTTACTCCATGTGGACTTGTATACGTGCTTTTTGAAGTGGGCTGTTATTATGCCTGTCTCATTCCGACGTATTTCATTCACAGTCTATCCTTTCTGCACTTTAAGGAAACTTTTAGTTAACATTTACGCGAATCCTCCGACCGTTTATCCGATATACTTGGAATACTGTCTTTTATCTACACAAATAAGGAGAACCTGAAATTTCGAAAACATGCAGGTGTTCAATTAACCAACGTTTTAACACACCATTTCTAGGAGTTGGCTTTTCAAGGTAAAAGCATAAGAAACCCCACTAGGGGAAGAAAATCAATAATTCCAAGGCAAAAGTTTTCTTAGTAACAAGCAAAAGTCAGTTTTATCTGATACGACGAAATATAAAATCTAAGAATTGTTGTGGTAAACGGTCAATAATTAACGAACACCTGCGTCTTTAAAAAAGGTTACATTCGTCGAATTTATGAGCATATTAAGACAGGACTTCATAGAAAATATTTTCAACCGTCAGTTTAGTTTGAACAACAAGCTAACAAAGTTCTTAAAAAGCGAGGGAGATGCACGATCAGTTATATACTACAGATAGAGACAGGGATAAAAACGTTGATATTAAAAACGCACGTACTAATACACGTGGAGTGGAGATGAGCTCTCAGCAATATCGATTTTCTATAACTCAAGTGAGGTTTTGAACGCGACAGCAGGCATGCATCAGACAGAGATAGAGATCGTACAGGCGGAATTTTATGACGACAGAGTATATTATCATTGGTTAAGAACCGACAGTTTTCCAAACGTAGACAAACGCGACAGGTGGGAGCGATTTCGGATACGTACGGCACGTGGACGGAGTAAATTTCAGGAATTTCCAACACGGTTGTATCAAAATTTGTAGAATCTAAATTTGAAAATAAGCTTTTCATGTGAAGTGTGTCCGGGGGTAGCATTTTGAACTAATATAAATACTGAACGAAAATTATTAAGGGTCTCTTTTGTCTCTTTGTCTTCTCGTCGCTTTTATACTACTTTACTACAGTAGACCAACATTATAGTAGAGTTTTTGTTATGTGAGTATTAGATATGTTCATAAAACAGTAAATATAGTGCTAGCACGTTTGAATTATTATTAGTGGCCTTCTATTTATTAACGTGAAATACGAGTAGTGTATATTAAATTATTAGAGGTCTGGCTACTACTATACTAAGCTAGAAAATCAATAAATGGAAGTATAATATATGTGGGGTAAGCATCGCAAACAACCAGAATTGTATGCTGTTATGGAATGGTACTTTGAAACGAGGCGCTTCGCTCGCAATTGGGGTTATTGTCTGTGAATAGCTGAGTATCACAGCGCATGGTCACGAAGCTGAAATGTTCTGGTGATCGTCATCGAAGGAATGGAAGGAAGCCTGAAGCATTCTCCAGGTAATTTATTTCAAATTTCTGTTGTCTGATAAACTTTTGTAAAATTTTGGTACTGTGTGAGTGAATTTTGGGGTTTATTTATAGTTACATAAACGTATTGGGAAAGATATATGTACTGGACAATTTATTGGGGCTTAAATATTGAAAAAAGGTGTATTTAAAACTTACTAAATTTTATTCTGAATATAAATCAGATTGTAAAGGGTAAACGGTTCTATAACTTTTGTATTAATCTATGCAAGGTAAAAGGCATATACTAAATAAACTGGGTTATGAGCTCATCATACTCCAGTGTACAGTCAAGGTAGGGTAATATGCGGGGCCCATCTACTCATATCTCATTAAATTTGTTTGCAAATAAGTAAAAAATCAAGGACTTTAAAAACATCACATTTGAGCGTGTAATTAGTGTACCAAACTGTTTTATACATATGAATAATTTTTCTGTAAATAGCGGTAAATAAAAGATTGTATGATTGTTGTATTATTTGGTGATTTTTTTGAATGGTGTGCGAGTGTGAAGGAAGAATGGTTGTATATTTAGGTATCCGAGAAGAGGCACAGTCGAGCTAACCAGGGAAGCTGCTGAAGATTTTTGAAGCAGAAATCAAAGGGTAAGAAATTTTTTTTAAAGTTGTTAATTTTTGAAAATAATTTGATGACACTAGCTCGATGTTAAAAAGTTTAAATCTAAAATAACACAGCAATATATATTGCTGTGCAATTTGCCCCACGATTGTGCGTACCATAAAATTGCTATGATATTCGCCCCATGATTGGGCATGTCATAAAATTGCTGTGTTATTCCTTTTATTATTTTAAGCCCCAATGTTATGAAATGTTAAATTAGGGTTTTTACCCCGACTAGCTTATTGAATCAAATAAAGCAATTCTAGAATACACAATATAATACAGTATTGCCCGAAATAAACAGTACTGAAACTAAGTTGGCGGTGTTTTTATGCGTGCGCTGTCACACTCAAGTTAGCTAGTATAGACCTGTCAAGTAAACCTCAAACAAGTAATTAGTAGGGCCTAATTGTTAAAAATGGTGTTAAGTACAGAGGAGAAAGTGTTTCTGGTAGAGCATTATTTTCGTTCATACGGAATCGGCCGACGTAATGGTGCAAGTTTGCTATACGTGTCTGATCAATTCACACAAAGGTTTAATAAACGTTCTCCAAGTAATGCTGTAATTTTGAAGGTTATTGAAAAGTTTAGAAATACAGGTAGTGTATTGTGCCAACGAAAAGGAAACTCAGGGCGTCCCAGGACAGTTAACAACAACAATAACCATGAACGTGTTTTGAGCAAATCTTAGAAAATCCGAAAGTCAGCCAGGCAAGGACAGCGTTACAACTTGATTTAAAAGAACTTCCTTTCAAAGAATCCTGAAGGAGCTGGGTACATTTTCGTATGTGATTCAGGTACATCAACAACTACATCCTCGGATTATCGCAGTAGAGTGGAATATTGCGCCAGAATTCTCGCGTTACAGTATGAAAATCCTGAATTTTTGAAAATGTTTGGTTTTCAGACGAAGCACATTTTCACTTGTCAGGCTATGTGAATCGTCGCACAAATCGATTTCTGGGCTTTGCCAGACCCGATGAGGTTCAAGAGGTTCCTTTACATAGTGAAAAAGTGAGTGTCTGGTGTGCTGTTTCCGGACACGGAATCATTGGTCCGTACTTTATCGAAGAGAATGGTAGGCAAGTCACACTTAATCAACAGAGGTACAGACAAATTTTAACACGATTTATCCCTGATCTACGTCAATTTTGTCGTGCACGTAACTTGGCATTTCGAAACCAATTTTTTCAGCAGGACGGGGCAACTTGCCATACTGCTGCCGCAATTCGTCAATTTCTTCAAGAACATTTTCCAAGCAAATTCATATCACGATTTACTGACTTCCCTTATCCTTCACATTCTCCAGACCTCACACCTCCAGACGCATACATTTGGGGCATGGCTAAAAATGCCGTTTTCAAACGGGCACCACAAACCATCGATGAATTAAAGGATGCCGTTAGAGTCTTCTTCGCAGCCCTGAGACAACCCTTATTCAATAACATGACCAGAAACTTAGAACATCGTTATGAAGTCTGTCTCGAACGAGGAGGTGCACATTTAGAACATATAATAAAGTGTCAATAATATGTATTTTTTAAATATACAAAACAATTACAATTTCAGTACTGTTTATTTCGGGCAATACTGTACTTGATAATATTTACAACACTTAAAATTTTCCTTTTTGTACAAAATATCTACATATACCAGATTTATGCTTTTCTGAAAGCCAGCAAAAATATCTTTTAATTATTCAGGGACCTTCAAACGTTTCAAGATGCCTATTCCATTTTATAAATTTTTATAAGTGACATTTTTGATGACTCTTACAATGTATGGCAAATATTAAATCAAAAACAGTTTTTCAATAATAAAGTGTATTAAGATTGCTAACCTGGAATGGGTTCTGGAGTTTCATCCTGATCTGCATCCCATTTCTGTGTCCGCTTTGCTTATTGATATGCCGGCCCCATATAAGAATCGTCTCCCATAAATCGCTTCCAATTAAAATCGTACCAAATTGGAATATGTTCAAATTAGAATACGTTCATTTTCAATTATCTCCAAAATTAGAGTATATACAAAGTCTCATATTACAGCCCAAATTAAATATGTCCCAAATTAAAGCCCTGTTTCATTTAAATATTAGAAATGAATTTAATTAAGTTGTTTACTTACGTCTATCTACAGATCGGCTTATTTGCGTTGCACAAATTCTCGCACTTTTTAACTCTGATTTATTTTGATTCATACATCACTAGTTACGTAAGTTTTTAACACCTTTGAACATAGTCGTTGCTCAGTTTGGATATAGACTAACATGTCATTCCATTACTATCGTATATATAAGCCCTTCCTCTAATTGTTTTCATTGGCATGTTTACACTCTAGACTGATACCTTTGCCCTATCTCGCATAACTCGGAATTTTACAAATTACTTAGTTTAAATCTTCGATGCATGCTCTGTTCGTCACGTCCGCATCCCGCATATTGTAATATTATTCGAGAATTTCCAACTTCTGACTTTCATTAACTCACGTATTTGGATGTTTGTTAATTTTATCGTATAATTTGAACCGCCTGGTGTTTATTTGTTTCTACAGAATATTGGTTTTCTGAACAAATGTGTTCTCTTCCAGTCACATAACGATTTTCTAATAATGAATTATTTAGAATGCGTGTACGTTGATATTTTTGACGCAATTGTTAAATATTTGCAATGCCAATTTATCTATGATTTCCGGTGATTTAATTTTGATGCAATTTATTGCGTTTTAAAATTTTATCTTTACTTGTAAACTACACTTAGACATATTTATGTTCTCGTGCATTTAATTCGGCATATTTTATATACAGTGTCCTCTTAATTAACATTATATAGAGTGACCGCTTTACTCTTATAATTTGTAAAATTATTTGCTTTTCTTAAAGTTGAAGTTGTTTATATTTATTCTGCGACCCCTATGACTTAACCTACCCTTAAACTACCCTATTATCATAGCTATATAATTATATATAATATATATTGCTGTGATATTCCCCTTTCTATGCGGGAACTGGGTCCTTTCAACAAAAAAATTCTAGTCCCACAGATTGGGCGTCATAAACGGCTGTGGTCCTCTTTTCGCCTCGGCTGCTCACCTAATGTTATAAACCTCCTCATTCATAAAAAAAAACAACACATTCCTACCAAAAACATCAACGTTAACTCTATTTACATCAATATTCAGAATACATTAAAATTTCAAAATTAAAACTCAGCATAAATTTCAGTTTTAAAAAGAATTTCAAGATTAATTTTATTATCATTTTAATGTGCATCCAAAATTAAAGTCCTTGTTGGATGCCTAGTAATTAATATAACAATATAAGCAGACCGGAGTCTGAGTATAAAGGAGCATCTACCACCCTTTACGTTAATTAACCAGGTTCGTCTAATTGAGCTCAAAGACATACCCAAATTTTCATCATATTACCGAACATCAAACTAAATACCCCTTTCTACTTCAACAAGCAAATTTCATCTTAAAATTAAACTTTTATGGTTAGTACAATTTCACTAATGTCCATTTAAAGTAAATCAATTATAAAGTCATTCAATACACACAAAATGTCAAACAAAATAGTATAATTTACCTGAAGGTTACTGTCCTCGTAGCTTCAAAGTATCGTTTCTTTAGTTAATCACACCATTCAACAGGATTATATTTACGGCTTCTGATTCTCTACGCTTTTAAAATTTTCTCCATCACCATTTATTTAAAGTTGTTTCTGGGCTTTTCCGGAACTCAACTGTGTTTATCTGACCCTTGTTTCATGGATCCAGACACGTATTTGAACCATTTAATTATTAACACCCCCCGAAAAATAGCAAAGAAATTCATGCGTCTGTCACCAATATACGCCAAAACTGCCTACTTTTGTGTATACATTTGTCGTTGTAAATTTTGCTAATTGGTACAGTGAAACTAAATTTTATTACCTTGTATCTAAGTGCACTGAAGTACATTCATGTTAGCACGTAAATAACAAACTATTTTGCATCACAAAATATACAAGCAAACTTTAAATTATTTAATCAAACTAAAATGCACTGTTTAACATCTTCAATCAAGTCGCGTATGTACGAGCTTTTAACGCATCGAATCGTCAAAAGTCTAAGAGTCTAAGAGGGCTTGTTTATATTCATCTCGGTATATATAGCAAAAAGCCTGTCTGTCGGTCTGTTCCCCAAAACGGGTAATTCTAAAGAATTCCTCATTCTATGTTCCCAGTCCGTTGCTCGCGCGTCGATTTTTACGAATTTTCACTCGCTCCATTTAAATCTCAGAAAATTTCCACACGGCACGCAAGCATGTCCGAGAAAAACTAATTAATTTTGTACAGAAATTGTTGTTCTACCTCTGATATTTGCATCCTATTTTCAACCAATTGTGACCCTCGTGACGTTGCTTAAATTCCGCCTTTTACAATATGTGTCTTTGCTTGACGCATTTTCTCTTTCCTTCTCTAACCTGTTCGTATTGGTGCAAATTGATATTCTTTATTATCGATTATTTTAGTCCACATGAAGTGTGAAATAACCCAGCTTTAGCAATTCTCGTAACTATTATGCGACGTTTTCCCCAAGATTCTTTGAAACATTAATTATCTGCAAACTTTACGCCGAATGTGACATTTAAACTACGCAGGTGTTCAAATATAATATTAATTCTCAGAGCCTTATTCCGTGGTATTTTAATCTTGGATTTTCACAAGTTTTTATAGGTATTATATGTTACTAACGGTTTAATTAACTCCAATTAAATTGATTTCTATCCTTTCATTTTAGCGAATACAACTTAAATATTAATTATTATGTGTACACTTTGTTTAATACCGGTTACTCCAAATAGAGTTAATTAAGATAAATTTTGCACGTAATTTCTCTTTGTTTAGGAATAATTACATTACACGCAGAGCTTTTCAATACTGCTTCTTTTGATATAAAGCGTCTTATAAATAATTTAAATTTCTTATTTTTACTGAAACGACCGAGTTTATTTATGCTTCAAGGTTTTAATAACGCGTATTATTTAATGAAATTCCTTATACACGGTGATTAAAATTATTTGATGTGATTATTTAATTTTCTACCCTGGTCTAAATATGAGTAATATATATATATATTGCTGTGAATCCACCAAAATCCGGGAACTACGGTTTTCGAATCGAGCCCCACAGATTGGTCGTCAAGAATGCTGTGAAACCTACAAAAAGCTATTAACTTAACTGGTCCGTTGACTTTCTTCTGTTAATCGCCTCTTTACTCTTTTCCGCCTCGGCTGCTCACCTAGTTAAAACTTTCATCCTCATTCATAAAAAAAAATTACATTCCTACCACAAACATCAACGTTAACTCTATTTACATCAATATTCATAATACATTAAAATTTCAAAATTAAATTTCAGCATAAATTTCCGTATCAGAAAACTTCAAGATTAAATTTATTATCATTTTAATGTGCATCCAGAATTAAAGTCCTTGTAGGATGCCTACTAATTAATATAACAATATATGCAGACCTGAGTCTGAGTACAAAGGGAGCATCTCCCACCCCTTTACGTTAATTAACCAAGTTCGTCTAATTGAGCTCAAAGACATACCCAAATTTTCTTCAAGAACATAAATACTAAATACCGCTTTCTACTTAAACAAGAAAATTTCACCTTAAAATTAAAAATTTGTTGTTAGTACAATTTCACTACTGCCCATTTTAAGTAAATAAATTATAAAGTTATTCAACACACACCAAAACATCAAAAATCGAACAACAAAGCATAAGTTACCTGAAGGTTAATGCACTCGTGGCTCCAATGTACATCGTCCTCTGTTAATCACACCAATCCAACTGGGTTATGTTTAGGTCCTCGGATTACTGGTTGCCTTTAAAATTTTCTCCACCACCATTCATCTAAAGTTGTTTCAGGGCTTTTCCGGAACTCATCTGTGTATATCTGAACCTTGTTTTGTGGATCCAGACACGTTTACGAATCATTTAATTATTAACACCCCCGAAAAATAGCAAAGAAATTCATACTTCTTTCACGCTATACGCCAAAACTGCCTACTTTTGTGTATTCATTTGTCGTTGCAAATTTGAATAATTGGTACAGTGATACTAGACTTTATTACCTTGTATCTTCTTTTCTAAGTGCACTAAATTACTTTCATTGTAGCACGTAAAGAACAAACTGTTTTAAATCACCAAAATATACGAGCAAACTGTTTAAATTATTCAATCAAAATCGCAAAACTAAGGGCACTGTTTAACGCATTGAATCAAATCGAAAATCTAAGAGAGAGAAACTCATATTAACCCGGGTATATATAATGGTTAGCCTGTCTGTCGGTTTTGTCCCCAAAACGCCCAGTTTCTAGAATTTCGCATACTATGTTCCCATCTCGACCGCCCGTGCGTCGGTTCTTATTAAATTTGCACTCGCACCAGTTAAATCTCAGAAATTTCCACACGGCTCGCAGCGTCTGAGAATAACTAATTAATTTTTATATAGAAATGTTATTTTTACCTCTCATGTTTGCCTCTTATTTTCAACCAATCGCAACCCAGTGACGTTGCTCAAATCACGCCTTTTACTATATGTGTCTCTGTCTTGCGCATATTATCCGTCTCTATCTACCCTGTTCCGAGTGGTACAAATCGATATTCTTTAGTATCGGTTATTTTCAATCCACGTGGACTGTGAAATAACCCACCTTATTAGCATTTCCCGTAAATATTAAGCGACGGTTTCTCCAACATTCTCTGTAACCATTTGTTATCTACAAAATTTAAGCAGAACATAAAACATTTAAAAATACGCAGGTGTTCAAACATAATACTTCTAAATAACACTTCTACGATTTGAATATTATTGGGTTTTTACAAGCTTTTATACATATTATATGTTACTAATGGTTCAATTAACTCCAATTAAAATAATACCTTTTAATTTTTAGTGAATCCTAATCAAATACTCAATTATTATCTGTACATTTTGTTTAATTCTCGTTACCCAAACTTGAATCAATTAATATAAATTTTGCACGTAATTTCCATTTGTTTCTTTACTCGGAATAATTAAATTACACGTTGAGCATTTTAATACTGCTTCTTTTTATAGAAAGCGTCTTGTAAATAATTTAAATCTCTTATTTTTAATGAAACGAATGAATTTTTATGCTTCACGGTTTTAATAACGCGTACCTTTTCCCAAAGCTTCTACACGGTGATTAAAATTATTTGATGTAATTAATTAATTTTCTACCCTGGTCTAAATTTGAGTATTTTATATATATATATATATATATGTGTGGTATACGTTGGAGTGTATAAAATCGGGACAGCTCCAGAACGTTTCCCAAAGCGTAAAGCTTAGCAAATGGACTGTATGCAATTGGAGGTAAAACGCGAAAAACAGTAACATAGGTCAAACCGTAATTAATGTTTTGCTTACCTTGCAATGTTGTTCACCAATTTACTCCCGCGAAGATAGGTGTTGTTTACCGGTCGACGCACTTGGTCGGGCAGCAGCACTTATGCACTCGCGGTTATAGTTACTAGGTGTTGAGTCGGTGAAACGATACGAGAGAGTGTTGTTGGTGAAGCGAAAAGGCTTTATCGCTCCGCCATATGTGTAGCACAACAATAATATACGATAAGGCCATCTATATTGTAAATCGCTGACCTCCAACTGTATGAAGTTTTAACATACCCCCCACCCAAAATGGTAAATTTTGTTGTATACCATGAAATGAATGGGAGAAAAAATGAAAATAGAAATTTTAAAAAAATGTTTAAGTATGTATAAATTAATCGAGTACTCTGCATTTTTGCTTCCTGCATTAAAATATAAAATAAAACATAATTTGTAAAGAAAGAAGAAAAAAAAATAAAAATTGCATGTTAGAATGCTGAATTACTTATGGTGGAGGAAGTGGTACCACCTTGTTAATTGGGCGGACCGCATCGCCTGTGGGTGTTTTTAGCTTTACAACTCTTGTTACACCATCTTTACCCGGTAAAAGCTTCGCCACTCTCGCCAAAGGCCAATACGCCGGGGGTGAATCGGGAGTAAAAAAAAGTACTAGATCCCCTTCTTCTATGGTTTTGGAAGGGGTGTTCCACTTAGGCCTTTGCTGTAAGCTGTGCAAGTAGTCTATGGACCAGCACTTCCAAAAGCTCTGTACAAGTTGTTGGGACATTTGCCAACGACTAAGCCGATTCGCAGGAACTTTTTGTAGGTCCACTTCACACCGCGTAATTAAAGGCCCACCAGTTAGAAAATGGCCCGGAGTCAAGGCATCCGTGCCTTCGTTAGGTGACGTTGTAAGTGCGCAAAATGGACGGGAATTTAAGATTCCTTCTATGCGGGTCACAACTGTGCTAAATTCCTCCAGAGAAAGTGTCGTTCTACCCACTATTCGTTTCAAGTGAAATTTAGCACTTTTGACGCCGGCTTCCCAAAGCCCCCCAAAATGGGGTGCATAGGGAGGTTGAAACACCAATCAATACCCCTAGAGGATAAGTAGTGCGCAATGACGGGGTTAGCTTGATCAAAATGTTTATATATTTCTAACATGTCTCTAGCCGCCCCACGAAAATTTCGGCCCTGATCGGAGTATATGTTCGTGGGTAACCCGCGTCTGGCTATAAATCTATCTAATGCAGCAAGGCAGGCTTCCGATGTTAAAGCTGTGACAACCTCCATATGAATGGCACGTGACACCATACAAATAAAGAGGGCAATATATGCCTTTTGAAATTTTGTCGATCGCAACGAGGATAGCTTGATTGTAAAAGGACCGGCAAAATCCAAACCGGTATGCGTAAAGCATCTTCCGGGTTCGAGGCGATAAAGCGGAAGATCTGCCATAGGAGGCTGAATAGGCTCCCCTTGGAAGCGATAGCAAGTCAGGCAGCGAAATATTCTACTTCGAATTAATTGACGGATACAAGGAATCCAAAATGTACGGGTAACTAATGATTGAGTTAGCCGCGGACCCCCATGACCTGAATATATGTGATAGTAATCACATATTAATACAGCTAACCTGCTGTTTTTTGGGATAAGGTAGGGATGTTTGCTAGTTATGGAAAGGCTGGAATGGCGCAAACGGCCCCCCACCATGACTAATCCCGTGGGAGAGAGAAAAGGTGACAACGGACGGTACATTTTAGTGCTAGGTTGCCCTTTTTCTAGTAAGACGATATCGTCGTAGATGTGCTCGTACTGAGTAATTCTAATGGCAAATGTGAGAGCGCTACGATACTCAGAGGCATTTAACGGACCAGTAGTCCTTGTAAGATTACGTTTGCGTGCAAGGCAGTTAAACGTGAACCTTTTAACGTACGCAAAAATTCGTTGAACTTTTAGCAAGTTCGAGGACCTTTGTAGTACTACCAAGTATTGTTTCACATCAACAGTAGAGACGAGTGCGTATTGTACGGCTTTAAACCCGTCTGCAATATTGTGTGTATTTATCACTTGGCCAATCACAATAATCGCGGTGTAAAAAATCAGGACCCTGCCACCAGAGTGTACAATTCAGTAGTTCGGATGGCCTCAATCCTCGGCTTGCAGGATCGGAAGCATTCGCAGAACTGGGAACGTATCTCCATATGGCTGTGGGTTGATTTTCATGAATTTGCACCACTCGGTTCGCAAAAATAATTTTAACTGATAAGGTGGCGTACAAATCCACGTCAGTGTGTTTGTAGAGTCACTAAAGCATATTGGATCTAGCAAATTGATGGTATCAAATGCTAATGCTGTATGTTTCATTAGTTTTGCCAAAAGACATGCCGCTCTAATTCAAGACGAGGAATGGTCCACGTTTTCAAAGGGCTACACGGGTTTTGGAAGCTATCAAATGTACATATATTTTTCATCAACTTCTAATCGCAGATACACAACAGCGGCCATCGCTACGGAACTGGCGTCGGAGAATCCGATTAAACGGGCTTGACTATTGCCGATTTTCCAAATAGATCGTGGTATTGTTATGTATTCGAGAAGTGGCAGTTCAATTTGAATTTGCTGCCATTCTTGAAGAATTTCTGCGGGCAATTGTTCATCCCAATCCACCTTTTGTAGCCATAGGCGTTGCATAAGGCATTTGAGAAGAACCGTAAATGGACTTAAATAACCATTAATATCGAATATGCGTGCTATGCGTGACAAAATTCCTCGCTTAGTAGGGATGTCTGCAATATTTGGAACTTTACATCTAAATGTATCGGAACCCATATCCCAACAGAGACCCAGAACATCACGTGTTGTTAAAGTAGGATTAGAGTTCGGTAGATTTAGAACGTCCGTCTCCGACTTATCAATAACTGAAGTGTGTGAACTTCCCCATTTTCCTAAGTCGAAGTTACCTAGTTTTAGTAAATTGATCAATTCATTTTTTAGAAGGAGAGTTTCTTCTACAGAATCGGATCCAGTCAAAATATCATCAATGTAAGTTGATGATCTAAGGGCTCGGGAAGCCCGGGGGTACAGTGACCCTCGTCTTCTACCGACTGCTGTAGAACACGAAGGGCAAGAAAAGGGCTACAGGTAGCGCCAAAAATAACGCGTGTATGTTCATATTCCGTTAAAGGTTCACAAGGGTGAAACCTCCAAAAAATATGTAAAAATTTTCTATCTTCTGGGTGAACGACTATAGATCTAAACATTTGTCGAATATCGCAAGTGAGTGCGACTTGAGGTATTCGAAATCTTGTTATTACAAGACCAATATCAGATTGTAATTTGACACCCGGTAAAAGAATATCATTGAGACTTGTACCATTAATATCCCTATCGGCAGGACTAAACACGACTCGAACTTGAGTACTAGAGGGCTTATTTTTAACCACACCGTGGTGAGTCATGATATATAAGGACTGTTTTACAGTGGGAGTGAGTTGTCCCTGCGATATATAATTAGCAATATTTTCTGAATATAATTTATAAAAGTTTTTGTCGCGTGCAAATCGAGCTTCTAGTTTTAGAAAGCGATTGGTAGCTAATTCTCGTGTTGAACCTAATGTTCGGGAAATGTTTTCTATGAACGGTAGTCGAACCACATACTGGCCTAACTCGTTTCGTATAGTAGTGGACTTGAAATAATTTTCACAAGCCACGTTTTCAGGCGACATTGGCGGCGTAAATGGTATTTCTTCAGCTTCCCAGAAGGCACGAATGGTGTCGCTAAGGGACGGTTCTTCCGAGATGCTAGTGTACAACGCAACCCTAAATATGGTTGACTTAAAGCTGGTACATCACCCATAATAACCCAACCAAACGAGGTAAGAAGCGCCGATGGCTTGCCTGTTATACGCAACGAATCGTTGGGTGTGGCATCTAAGACAGCTTGAACACCTAACAGCATATCGACCGGAGCGGATATGTGAAATTCAGGATCCGCCAATTGTAGGGACGAAAATTTGTCTATTAAATGCTTAGATAAATTTGCTATCGGAAGATCTGCGGTAATACGAGATAAAACAACAGCCTGTAAATTTAAAGAAACGTTTTGATCATATATTGATGTAACGTTACAGGTAGCAATTCCATGAACCTTTTCTAGCGGAGATTGGCCTACTCCACGTATTTCAAAAGGACATTTCTTGCGTTTAAGACCTAACTTGTTAGCTAAAGATAATGTGATGAAATTAGAATGCGACCCTTGATCTAAAACCAAGCGACAGCGATGCCAACTACCGTCACAGGCTAAAATTCGTACCTGCGCCGTGGCTAAAAGCGCAACGGTTCCCTGTTCATTTGCACAGGAATGAACAAGAGAGACTGGAGCAGGAAAATGTTCAGCCGAATTAGCGGCACCTGAAGAGTGTCCTACCGCGCTTTGTGGCGGAGTCGGAGTACTGCCTGAAATTGGTGCCTCGATACACAGTAGCGTATGGTGCATTTTACTACCGCACCGTTTGCACTGATATTTTGACTTACAAGTCGAAAGAGGATGTGGTGATAAACACGCAAAACATCTATGATATTGCTTTACCATGTATTGCCTTTCTAGAGTTGATAAAGCTAATAATTTTGGACATCTGTAAAATTTGTGGAACTGATCTTCGCAGGCAGGACAGGGCTTAGAAACTGCCTGCTTTGCATTAAATCGTCGTGAAGTAACTTCCTGTGCGGACATTGTTACACGCTTATTGTTTACAGAATTTGTATAATATGGTGGAGGGTTAGCCCTTTGTGGTGGACTAGACACATTTTTGATGGTGGTGTATTATGTTACCGCTCACCAGTGCTAAGATAGAACATTTGTTGCGTAAATATTTAATAAAATCGTTAAATTTCGGAAATGTTTGATTTACATGTTCCTTTTCGAATTCTTGTCTCGACTTCGGGTCTAATAAACCGAGGGACAAAAATAAAAATATATAATCAGCCAACTCAGGTAGCTGCATGTCGATAAGAGCTGTGACGTTGGCTTGCAGGGTTTCACATAAATCACTAAGAACTTTTGGGGAATCCGTCTTTAGTTGAGTTAGTGAAAATATTTTGGATAAATAATGATTAGCAATTATTCGTTTATTAGTGTAGCGTTGAACTAAGAGATTATAAACAACCATATAATTTTCTGGAGCAAATCGAACAGATTGTGCTAGCTTTAATGCCGTCGCATCCAAATAAGAAAGCAAATATGTGAATTTTTCGCAATCATTAAGTGCGTTATTGTTATGAATAATGTTGTCATATAGAGATTTAAACGCACCGAATTTCTCGGGGTCACCTCGAAATATATCTATTTTTATTTCTGGTAAATGAACATTAGATCTGGTATTTCCAGAAATATCAATAGTATTTACATTGGGCGTTGTGTCGCGAGCGACATAGCGCGCCGCATTAGCTAAAATATCATAGTACATAGTATTGAACGTAGATTCTAGATTAACGGTATCCGTAAATAAGGTTTTATAAACGTCAGAGAGTGACGATAATTCATCTAAGACATCTAAAAATTTTATTCTTACGTCATCTAGCTGACTAACACGAGCTTTAAATTGATCAAGATTAGTTGGTAACGTTGAAATTAAATCGTAACAATCTTGCAAACATCGCCAGTACCTTACTTTGCGATTTGTTAATCGTTTAAATTCAACAATAACTTCACGTTCTGGTTCCATATTGTACCAGGTATACTCGTAACAAATTGAAATCACAAATAACTAATGGAAAATGTAACGCAGTTGCAAAGCCTTAAAGGTAAACACAGTACTCGTGGAAAAGATTAATGTTGGTACAGGCTTAAACTAATATAAGTGAATTCAGAACTCTAAAGAAATAAAGTGCATTAGGTACGTAATATTTACAAACAAAAATGTAAACAAACAGTTTCGTTAAAGTCTTTTGACTTATTTTGTTATCTACACAGCTGATTGATAAGCGTAGTAACAAGATGTAATGAACTACAAACTTTAAATAAATTGGAACAAGTTTTTGAACACCTGTAATGCTAAATGCAAAGTACTCGTTTATTGATAATAATTGAAGTTTGAAATCTTTAATAGAAATCATGCATTTTATTATTCAAACCCACTTTTAGAAAATAGTTTTGAAAATGAATTAATGTAATAATTTAAATTTTAATGATCCCGCTAATAAATTATATTAATTTTGACTATAATTCAAAGCTTATTTCTTCAGTATGACCACTTTTTGTGATATTAGGCTCAGAAGAACCACTTTTTGTGGTATGAGGCTCAGAAGGACCACTTTTTGTGATATGAGGCTCAGAAGGACCACTTTTTGTGTGGTATACGTTGGAGTGTATAAAATCGGGACAGCTCCAGAACGTTTCCCAAAGCGTAAAGCTTAGCAAATGGACTGTATGCAATTGGAGGTAAGACGCGAAAAACAGTAACATAGGTCAAACCGTAATTAATGTTTTGCTTACCTTGCAATGTTGTTCACCAATTTACTCCCGCGAAGATAGGTGTTGTTTACCGGTCGACGCACTTGGTCGGGCAGCAGCACTTATGCACTCGCGGTTATAGTTACTATATATATATATATATATATATATATATATATATATATATATTGATATGATAACGCTGCACGTCAATGTAATTATACTCTCAGTCTCCTTCTGATCACCACCGCTCTGTATATTTTAATATCCCAAAATTTAAATCTGCCTCGGCTAGCCCAGTTTAATTCACACAGAGTGTACAACATTACGATAATCAAATAATTCACCCCTTTTCTCTAAAACTTTTCCTGCTTTGAATAATAAAACGAAGTCGTTCAATATTTATATAATGAGAAAGAAAAAAATCATATACACTTCACAGCTTAATCTGTTTGACTGTATGACAAAAATGAACCATTGAATCAAATAACAATAAATTTTAAATTGTTTATCTCCAAAAATTAAAGCTCCATTTCCTTATTTTAAAGCCAGCAACATGACATTGTATTCTACTAGAAATAAATCTCTGATGACTATTTACATAAAATATTTAGGTATAAAATATGATTAATGTTCAAAAAAAATATAAAGAGAAAATAATGCCTTATGGTAGATAGTTCTGCCCTGTAGTTTTCCTTGTGCTTCTTTCTGCTGCTTGCTGTGGATTGGTACCCCTGTTAAAACTTCATACAGTTGGAGGTCAGCGATTGACAGTATAGATGGCCTTATCGTATATTGTTGTTGTGCTACACATATGGCGGAGCGATAAAGCCTTTTCGCTTCACCAACAAGACACTCTCTCGTATCGTTTCACCGACTCAACACCTAATAACTATAACCGCGAGTGCATAAGTGCTGCTGCCCGACCAGGTTGCGTCGACCGGTAAACAACGCCTATCTTCGCGGGAGTAAATTGGTGAACAACATTGCAAGGTAAGCAAAACATTAATTACGGTTTGACCTATGTTACTGTTTTTCGCGCCTTACCTCCAATTACATACAATTACAGTCCATTTGCTAAGCTTTACGCTTTGGGAAACGTTCTGGAGCTGTCCCGATTTTATACACTCCAACGTGTACCACACACCCCAATATTACATTCAGTTGAGTTGCTCCATTCAATTTATTTAGTCTCCAAGTTTTACCCCGTTTAATCAATAATCTAGTATTTTTTACTCTCCCTTGGATTTTCTTAACGTCATTTGGATTTACGTGATTTCCCTTAAGTTTTCGCAAAGTTTCGTAATGTCTTCGTAATCTCACTTAGAGTTTCGTACTGTCACTTTGAGCCCTAAATCATAAATATTTAACCTAAATTAATTAATAAACTTCTACTCACGTTTTCCAGCAAACGGCGAAACTTGTCTCATATTTTCACTATAATTTATTTTAAAATTTTATAACACCACTTTTCACAAAAATTTGATCATTTAATTTTGATATTTGCTCGACGCGTATATTCTTGAGTATGAGTAATGCATCTTGTGCTTGGTTCAAACTAAGACTGTCTGCTTATCAAATTCGCTTGTTATATAGTCTACGCTCCATCTAAAAATTCATTGGTGATCTGAACTGTTGTTCAAAGTTTACGACCAACCATCGGTTGTTTTGGATATATTGGGCTTCTACAGGTATACCTCTGACAACAACTCGTCGGAACGATTCCTTGATCACGTAGGTACCAGTGAATTTCTAGTTTGTATTTATTTTATACCGTCTGTTTTGATGTTGTTACAGTAATTTCTAATTCGCCTTGGCACGTAATTTCACTTATCGCTTTTGTTTACTAGATAATGCTTTGGGATTTGTATTAACTTCATGTAGAAAATCACGTAGACAAAGTGACGTAAATTAACATATTTTTGTTTACATCTTACGTTTCCAAAACGTATTTATTTCGAAGGATGCGATTCTTATCAGGACACTATGCTATCTGCTTTCACTATCGCATGTTTAATGTGAATTGTATTATTATTTTTCTAGCTTTTTACTGCATTTAACGCGAGTTAAGGTTCGTGGCTTCGAGCGGTCCTTTTTAAAAAGACTTCTTTGGTCCTTAACACATTTATTTTATTTAAACAGATTTGAACAGTGGAATTTTACAATCTTGAATTAATTTATTCTAAGTCGAAATAGTTAATACTTAATTGTACAAGTGAGTTACCGACGGACTGCAATGTGAAAGCTGAACGTTGATGAACTGACCGCGAGTGGAGCTCCCGGTCCTTTTATAATCTCCCTACCTCTTTACAATTCTGTGGGAACTTGCAGACCTAATGTCTGCTTACACTTGCTTCTATTCATGATATATAGTTGCTATCTTAAAAGCTATTCATAATTACAATGTTGCAGGCTTATTCTGCGTAATCTCGGTACGTGACTTCCTACGACCGTCTGTGACCTGACATCTGCAGTGTCACTTATCCTTGTGCTACTTTGTAGCGCTTCCGTTCATGGGAACGTTTATAAACTGAATATAAATTGTAACAAATTGTCTTTTAATTACATTGTTGCATTTTCCTAATATTTCCTAATATTTCCTAATAACTTTCTTAGGTATTAGTTTTATATTGATATAATAAATGGGGGATCACATAACTCGCGTATCTATTTACACTTTATAAATACTCTTGGTTTAAGACAAGTTTGACTGCGTGTAAAGTTATTTCTTTTGCTGAATGTGTGTTTATTATTGAATAATATGCTTCCCGGCATTAATTAAAGTCAACTGCGATCCTTATACAGGGTGTTAAATATTTGCTCTTTGCATAATATGCAAATTAGGTATTTTTCATGCTAAATAAATGTGATTTTCTAACTCCTAGTGCTATTTACATGTATTGTGTAACCATTATAACTCGATACACCCCTAAATAACCCCCTTATCATAGCAATATATATATATATATATATTGCTGTGATAAGGGGTTGTTTAAGGGTGTACTTTATAGTAAAAGTCGTTTAGGAATGAGAAATTACCATAGGCAGCAGAAAACTGCACTTATTTAGTGAAGAATTGAGAAATGGAGATAGTTTGTAAATAGTAAGCAGTCAACACCCTGTATATAAAGTATAAATAGTTTTAAGCGACGCAGATAAACATAGGAAGACGCATAGTTGGCGTAGGAATGAGAAAGACATTCATTAGGTAAATAGAAAATATTTAATACCCTGTAGATAAAGTTTTAGTTAATTTAGGTAAAGCAAGTAATAATATTTTTCAGTGGAAGCACGCGTATATTTATAAGTAAACGATAATGTGTAATTAGACACGCATTCAAAAGAGTTCCAAACAATTAGATTAATACGGAGATAAAAATAGAGCTTCAGGTAGCATAGGTAAATGCGTGCAAATAGCTAACCATTTTTGATAAGAAAGGAGATTAAAATTGCGTGAATAACATGTAAATATGAAAATTAAAAGTCGAATTGCATCAGTTGTTTATGGAAAAGCAATTAGATCTATCAAAACACAGCATGTTGATAACGAAGACAGCTGGAAGCAGGTTACAATTATTGGGAATCGTGGAGAATTACATCAGAAACTACATTGAATGTAATTATTTGATTGGTCATAAATAAGCGACGAGCTCTAGACCATACCCACTGACGGAGTGGGAACGGAATAATATATTAGCAGGTACAGTGATAACGAAGTCAGTTTGCAACTCAACCAAGGCCGAAGTGCGCCGCTATGAAATAAAGTAATACGTAATAATTTTAAAAGTGAAAGATAAAATAAGTGCCAAGATGAAAACTATAATTGCCGATTAAACGTAAGTACATTTTAATGAATTTATTTTAAACTAAAACATAAAAATAATAGGGCTTCTATGTCCGGGGGAAAAAAAAAGACAATTTTGAAGTCTGGGGAACAGTAATACAATTTCGAAGTACGGGGAAAAGAAGAGTAATACAATTTTGAAGTACGGGGGTGAAACAAACTACAATTTGAGTCAAGGGGGAAAATAAACTACGATTTTAAGTCAGAGGACAATGATAATAAGAATTCTATTCTAAGTTTGAGGAAATTGATTGATAAGAAGTAATAAGTCTGAAATGAAACGACAATAAATTGGGGTGCATAAATTAATAATGGTAGTCCATAGGGTAATGGCAATATTTTAAATGTAATCCTGAATTGAGGGAAGATAATTTTTATGCAAATGGAAGCGTCGATGTGAAGAAAATAGACCAGGTCAGATTTTTTAGTTATAAGACATTTTATTTTTCTATATATTTTTTATTTTGAATATTGAATTTGCTTAATATAATATGAATGTGAAAAAGTCAACAAAAGAAGTTGCATAAGTATAAAGTGAGTAATATGATAACAGGTTTAGAACGTTCTACGCTTTGTTTGTAAGGATAATAGGTTTTTTTTGGTGACTTTGGGTTTTGAGTAAATAGGATATGATGTGTAATAAATGAAATTTACAACATTAACTAATTGAAAAGTGTATTTCAAATAATTTACAAAAGCTGTACATAATATATTGGTTTCATTATATAAAATCGAAATTAACTGAATTTTGTAACTCCAAATAAATGCTAGCCGAGGTCATAAGATTTAAATAGTTCAAGGAGGAGCTACGAGTTGAATAGGAAATTGATAACAAGTAAGGCGGTAACGTATCGAATTTTGTTATTGGCAGACAAGGTTGCTTCAAGATAAAATCCAGTTAAGTTTCTGGAGGGAATTGATAGCAATATTAATAAGACAGCCCAACGTCGGAGGAGATAATTACAATCTTGTTTATTCATAGTAAATATTAAAATGGTCGTCCAAATGATGGAGCGCGAATAATTTAGAGTACATAGCAAATAATTTAACAGCCCAACATAGGGGTTCGATAATTCCGGCAGTTCATAGCAAAATTAATATGTCGCACCAACGTAGGGGCACGATAATTTAGAGAGTATCATAGCAATATATAACTTTTTCATTAATCGACTTCATGTACTTTTATATACATGTATTTGTTCGTGTTTGTGCTTACTAACACTCACGTGTTAATCTTGTAAATAATTAGTTATAGTGTCCTATATTATTTGCCAGTATTGTAATTAGATACTTTTTTGCTTGTGTATATATTGACTATGTTGCAGTAGTGTCCCCTACAAGATACCACCATCCGCCCCAGTATCAAGAGCGTTGTTTTAAAGGTTTCATTCATATACATCTAAAAGAAAACTCTTTAACGTCTGTATTTGTTAAATCGAACAATAGATACTGTATCTACAAAAAAGTAGCCAATGTTTGTAATAAGAAAAGAAATAGCTCGACCGCGACGCTTCGTAATCTAAAAATGCTTTACTTTCACGGATAAAAAATTTTCTTCAGAAAGATAAAAAGCAAGGAAAATTAAATAAATACACAAGTATAAACTTTGAAAACGAGCGCACGATTTCGTTTAGTTGTTTTTGGCCGCAGGTAATAGTTACCATGGATACACACTTAACAGGCTAAAGCAGTGACCTCATTTTGCGGGTTGTTTCTCCATGCAGATTCGAATAATATTGAGAAGCACCTTTATAGTACGAATGGAAACGTCACACCTTCCAGGTGTTTTCATCCATAATTAGCACAATTTAAAATTCTAAACTTTTCCTGCATTGAATAGTACAGATTTTCGTTCAAGAAACACTCCTTATGAATTGTAATGTGAGGAAATTTCATTTAAGCAGATGGATTGCAATAGGATTAAAAGCTGTACTACATTGATATATACAGAGAACGGTTGGGGTTAGTAAAAGTTTCCCTCAACTTTGTTGAATGGTGAAATACCTTTGTATTGTTTTGGGGCATAAAGTCATGTTATTACTGAACAAGTTCCGGGAAATATAATTCTGAATTATCATGATGAGATGTAATTGAACCTTAACATCTTCAGTTATAATCAAGCTAAATATTAGATATTTCTGTCCGCATAATACTGTAACGAACTTCAATTGCAGTTCCTTATTCGGTCGGAGACGAGTTCGATTATTCACGATTGTTTAGAAGACACCTTAATATATCGAAATGCCGCTACAGAGATCACTTGAGACATTTATTGCGTTCATTTATTTCTTAAATAAATCGAGGATTACATTATATTTATTACTAATTTGGACTGCATAGTCCATCTACACACACACACACACACTTAATTTAAGTAGACAATAAACGTATGTATTTTAACAATCAACTCAATAAATTATTTCATAATTCTTGAGGGTTAATATACTTCGATTAAAACTGAACTCCCTGCCGCGTCATACGGTTTATATGTGTAACCAAATAGCTTCCAGAGGCTTCTAGAAATTACGAGAATGATCATAAATTCATGTCCTTTGTTTGCTTAATATTAGTTCTTTAAATGCACTCTTGTAGCTGTCAATCAATCCATTGTGAGTTTAATAGCTTTGTTCAAATCAATTCTAGACTTTTTGGCGTTTACATTACACTAGTGTTATTGTCAGATTTGGAATAAGTTGTTAACGCTATATAATCAAGGTGCTAAAAAAATAATAACGAGAAAATTTTCTAACTGCCTTTAGTATCAATTTTCCAATATTAATTTCTTTTAACATTAATAGGTAAGTGTAAGTCACATAATGGTAACCGTATGGCGCAAGTTACATATCCCCCCAAATCAATATATGTATAATTTAATAGAAATTATTAAGAAACTTAAGTTAGATGTAACGTTGTAATTCAAAGATAAATAAAGAAAAGGTTAATGAAAGTTCACAAGCAAGTTGTGAAAACGGATGTGAATACAATGTATTCCAAACGTAAGTGATACTGCAGGTGCAAGTTGTTACGTGCAAAACCCTGCAAACAATTTTTCCTGCACTTATTTTTATAATGCCCTAAATTTTCTCGACAAGCTCGATTTCCCGCCATTTGAATTTGTATTATTTAATAAAATTTCTCAAGTAATATGAAGTGAAGTGCACCTTCTTAAAATTAGACACCCTAACTTAAATTAATCATATATTAAATATTTTTAAATTGAGGCATACGTTCTTTTAGTTAATGCGTATACAGAAAGACAAAAAAACTGTAAAACGGACTCCAACATAAACATTGATTAATTAATTTTTAATTTATAGAATAATAACATAGTTGTTCGTACATCGTGCATGTAAGTTTTGTAATGGGGTAGTGCCAATTTATCAGATAATTATAAGCAATAGCAGCAAATGAAAAGTCTATTCTTCACAGCAGCATAAAAGAATTATGGAAATAAAAACTGTACCTTGCACAATCAGCTTCGTGCTGGTCTCATCTTAAGGCTGGAAAAATGCGGCTGCATTTCTCTATGGGCTGGCTGTATGCTGGAACCACCAACTTCACTTATACAAGCACAGAAAGCATTTCTAATAGCGCGACTTTACAACAGGTATCTCCGGTAAGAGGATGTTGTATTCAATCTTTAATCTTTAATTTTTTTATCCTCTCTTTCAAAGCACGGTCTCTATTTTATAAGGCCAAAATCATGTATGGGGGTAGGGTATTTGACTTTCAAAGGTATCACTGAGGAACCAAGTGTGCAGAATATCCAGACAACAGCTGCCGAAATAGAAAATGTAACAGCTTGCCAACAAGCAGATAACGCAATCATCAAAGGGTTTTAGACAAAGGAGAACAATTTTGTTACTTTGTAACATCCTAACAGCTGCAGAATACCAGATAACAAGTCCATTGTAAGCAAATGTAGGCAGGTGGTGAGGTCTTATCTTTTAGAAGAAAGCTGTGCATTTGCATGCAGCTTTTAATTAAAATGTAATCACTGCAGGTGCTAGGAAATATTGCAACTACTTTGTAACGTAATGTTTCCTAGGCAGCTGTTTGATTTTATAAAGCAAACCTTTGTATAGAGTAATTACTTGAGAAATTTTATTAAATAATACAAATTCAAATGGCGGAAAATCGAGCTTGTTGAGAAAATTTAGGGCATTATAAAAATAAATGCAGGAAAAATTGTTTGCAGGGTTTTGAACGTAACAAAGTCACAGACGGTTATAAAAACCGCAATTATTAGAATTAAGATTGTTACTTTGTATTATATAATTGAATAAAGAAATAAGCAGACATGAGCTCTGCAGTTCCCACAGAAATGTGAGGGGCAGGGACAACATAAATACCCCGGGAGCCCCAAGATGGTTAGTCAGTTTTGAGCCTCACAGCTTTTACATTGTTGGTTGTTCAGGGCTATTCAAATCCATTTAACAGTAATTTCGACTTAGAGTAATTTTATATAGTTTGTTAAAATTCCGTTTGCGAATTCTGTTTAAATAAAATTTGTAAGCATTTTTGGAAGAAGACTTTTTAAAAAGGCAGCTTCCAAGTCCCAAAACGTAACTCGCATTGAAAATGAAGGTGATCCGGATGAAAACAACTCAGGTGACACATGATTTACAAAATGAAAATATGACCGGAACACAGTTTTGAAACATTTTTAAACGACTTAAAAATTTGAAGAGTAAGCTTCTTTTACATACATCTTATTCATTGGTCTATACAATGTGTTTTGCACTGTTTAAGACCCAAATCTAATCGTCTCTACAAACCAGTGAAGCAGTAACGAGAGTCTAAAATAAAGCAAGAGTAACACTAAGCAATGCAGACACATTAAACAAACAATGGTCAAAAGAAATACTAACATCATTTTCTGAGTTTTCCGACTTCTATAAACCACCTCCACATAATGGGAAATACCAAATGGAGTCTAGGCCTGAGACAGAGAATGCAGACAAACAATACCCAAAAACAACGATAAAATCAAGTAAGCGGCTCATATAAAGTGCCAGTCCTAGACTACCTCAATTACAGCAAACACTAGCATAATGCATGCAACACACAGCTAACACTTGAACCTAATAGTGAAGTCGAAGTCAAAAAAAAGAAACTCTAAAGAAAACCTACCAACTTAGACTTTTACGCATGCATAACTATTCGGCAAATATAAGCTCACAAAACAAGAGAGCAACTTGCCGAAGCAGAAGGGATATAGCAAGAGAAATTATTACCAGAAGACACACTGCTTTTGCAAACGCAACGAAAACTAGGACAATCCTTAAAAAGATTGTAGAATATATAGGTATCAAAATCCAATACCATTTTCATAATCTTCAAAAAAACAATTTCCTAAAGTTAAAAAAAATGACAAAATAATTTAAAAAAATTAACAACTATAACCATATCCAGAACCATAAAACATCAAAATTAAGGGCATAAAAGGGGCGAACAAAGTAGAATCAGAAAGCGAGATGGAATCAAATTGTGAATATCACATTGGCAGAAACTCTGAGGTACGAATACAACAAAAAAATTATTTATAATTATGTGCGTTATACCCATTGTACATAATCAAAAACAAAAGGTAGAAAATGACAATATCAAAATTTGGAAAAGAACATGTCAAAAAATCCTTGAAACAAAGTTAAATATTAAGTGTAAAACAGAAACAAAACATAAAACAACCGTGTCTACGTTGCGGAAGCAAGCTCGCCGCTACGACAAACAAATACGTATAGAAAAGATACATAATGAATGTAGTGCATTTACATTAGCTGGTAATATCAAAATTTCTCAAAAAGTCAAAAACTTAGAACACGTGTTAAAACACTCTGTCCACACACGGAAGAAACGTGAAGCCAATTTCAGACGAAGACAGCTGAAGATTCAAAACAGGCACGACCGGTACGTCCAGAAAAATGCAAACCACTTTTTTCTGCATGCCATTCAAAAACCAAGAAATGCAAAAATGATACAAAAACTTGTTTGGTTTATGGTCATAGAAGAATTATTCTATTCAACAGATTATAGGCTAACAACAAAATAAGACAACTGTAAAAAGTTGATACATAGAAAAATATTAGTACCACAAAAATAACCATAGAAGAAGAAAGCATGGAAACAGACTAAATCTATCCAAAAAAACAAAAAACATGCAGCACAGGCTGTTGTTCAACTAACATATGAGGTTAAAGTACAGAAAATATGCTGGATATTATAGATATGAAAGCGATCAGGAAATATTTACAAACTCAAAAGTAAATATGAACAAAGGGATATAAAATTATCAAACAATAAAAACGAACATTCAACAAATCTATAAAAGTAATAAGGAGGAAAGGAATAACAAGCAAAACACGAAACAACACAGTTTACGATGAGATAGAAAGCAATATGAGTAGTAATGGCTCAACCGTCCTCGACACCTTCCATAAAAAATTAATTGGATTACATTAACAGTTCTTCAGTATATGTAGAATGTCTGGGTAACAGTTGACAACTCGTAATATTAAAAGTGCACAGGATGCTTGTTCGCCGCCCCATTCTTGGAGAAGTGTATTTATGCAGTTAGAAGCGCAGGGTTGTTGAAGTTTTATCTGCCGATACTCTTTCCTCAGCGCTAACCCAGATGAGTCCGGCACTGTTTGCTCTTGTAATCATTGTCTAATTGCTGGTAGCCTAATTTAGAGGTAGGGATGCTAAATACTTAGTTTTATTTCAAACCTTCCCGCCTTAACACCATCTCAATGTGTATATTTGGTTATGTTTCGGTCACTAACGTGGAGTGTCACGAGTCATTGCCACTAGAACAACAAAATCACAGCCAGGTATTGTCAATAGATGGCGTTCGTTTGTCCTTCAGGTAGGTTACATTACAGATTTTGGAGCCATGACCAGGATAGAATATTACAAGTGGTAACGACACCAATATATGACATCGCAAATATTGATAACGAAAGTCGGTTTAGAAATTGCAAGGACTATAGCTTACACGGAGATCAAACAGTTGTAATAGAATTAGAGCATGAACGTAAAAGCTAAATTTTAGGAAAAGGTTGAGATAAGAATGTGCGATATCCACATTAATTTTTAAGTTGTATATCGAAGAGGTAATGAATACTCTTAAATGCAGAAAACATTTGGAATTATTATGCAAGATCAAACGATTGATCTGCTGAGATTTGCAGGCGATGTAGTGCTATTAGCATATAATACGGAACAATTAAAAGCATCTTTTTATTAAATGGAAACAGTATTAATAGAGAGATACGGTAAGAAAATCAACAAAAATAAAAAAGTACTGGTATATAAAGAAGAGGAGAATACTTCAAAAACCAGAACACAAATAGGAAACAAGAATTTGCAAGAGGTTAAAGATTTCTGCTACCTAGGAAGCTGCGTTTAACAACAAAAAGTAACTACTATGTTCGAAGATAACGAACATGAAAACAAGGAAAAGATTGCTGAAAGCATATGTATAGAGCACAGTATTGTACGGCTGTGAAACGTGGACACTAGAAGCGGACAGGAAAAAGATGAAAGCCTTTGAAATGCGGTGCTACAGATGTATGATGAAGATATGATGAACAGACACAGCTAAGAACAAAGAGGTACTAGAAATCGTAGAGGAAGAAAGAAATATATCGAAAAAAATAAAAAAAACAAGGGAATGAGGGAAATATATTAGAAGTAACGAAAGATAGAGAGAGAGGTAAAGGTAGACCTGGAGTAGACTATTGCACACATATAATAAAGATGTAGACTACGGAAATTTCAGGGAAATTTGTAGGTTAGCTCAGATATGAAACAATGAAGATACGCGTCAACCAGTTCCACGACAGAAAACCTAATGATGATGAGGTCTAGATGACAATTTTTACCTTTGGCAAAGGTGTTGTAGTCGACATATTTATGTTCTGACAAATGATCAACTTTGACCTAATGAAATATGTATTCTGGTGAATGTGTATGATCTTGCAATTGATAAATGTGAATATGAAGATATTTTAGTAAATAGCAAGCAGGTAACGGTTTAAATGTACTTGGAAAGAGGAACCAAAGTTCCACATTATGACTGTCAAAAATTACAGATAAATGTACTTAAGAGCTTGATTACACAAAGGGCGTAATATTACACAAATTTTCAATAATGAAACAGCAATAATTAACTTAACGGCTTACCTTTATTTGTAGAGGTAGTTTAAAGTAGATAGAGCTGCTTACGCCTCTTCGTACTCGAATGACGCTCACATAATCTTAGTTCTTCGTTTAGTCGACGGCGGCTTCTGTAAACTTTACAGTGAAGTTTGTTGTTGAACCCTACAACCGCTTTAGAGCAAAGAGCATCAGATAAGGTACAGGAAGGAAGAAGGAATTCGTATGTAACTTTACTGCGTATTTCACGCAGTAGCTGCAACACGTCCATCCAGTGGGGTAGTTCAAGAGACCCCCTGAAAATTGCGTAGTTTCACACAAAACTTCATCTATAGTTCATGAAAATTTAATAACACCAGTCTTATGCATAAAACCTACTTAAATTACTGATGGAAAAATAATGCTTTCGATTTCGGATTTAAAAAAATCCCCTATACCTAATATTAAAACTTAAACTTATGGATCCCATGAAGCGTAACAACATACAACTTCAGTGATAAAGAAATAGCTTTGGTTTTATTTAACTAGATTACCTAACTTAAATCAGGAATGCTAATTATAAGCGGGGTATGCTTGTACAAATCTGTCAAATTAACGTGTAACCTAAAACAAATTAAGCTCGCCCAGAAGCACCGCTACCCTCAATGACAGTTGATGGAAAGAGAGAAACCAATTGGGCTACAATTTACAGATTAGCTCTATCACATATATTTCTCACAAAAATACACCCTCGTTCGGATGAGAGGTAAAATGGAGGTCCCGTGTGTGAGTGATGTCACGCACGTTAAAGATCCCTACCTTGCTTGAAACAGCAAGGGTTCGGCAAAATTCCAAATTTTCCAGGTAAAAAAAACTCGCTTCCTGCCAATGTAGCACCTTCGGGTGGAGCATTGGAAAATCACATGTAAGGTGACATGCCCATTGACCCCGTGTCCGATCCCATCGTCGAGATATGTATTGGAATCCGTTGTATTTGAGGATCGATCTTGGATACCCATATCAGAAGATGACCTCATTTTCGAGTAGGTTCATGACGGTTCCTGATTTGGTGTCAGGGCGTAAGCAAGGTTTTTGACCCATCTGCTGAATGGGTCGATTACGACCAATATGAACCGATTGTTTCGGCGCGAAGTGATGTACGCCCCCGGGGTGTCGACTAATACAACTACCCATGGTGGGTAGATGCGGTCGGAGAGGTGTCCTTTGTTGGTACGGTCATCTTGTTGTGGCGTCACAGGACCAATATTGATTTATGTATTGTCTTACAACATCATCAACCTTTGGTCAGAAGTATCGTTCGCTGAGGACGTGGTAAGTTTCATCAATGCCTGGATGTCCAGCTAAGTCGTGGAAAGCGTGCATAACGTCGGCATGTGCATCCAGGAACACAACGAGCCGGTTCTGGTTAGAGTTGCATCGCCAGAGGTATCAATTTTCGACTAAAAGTCTTGAAGGGTTTTCCGCTCGTGTGGATTTTGGGGGCATCTTTGCTGTAGGAGGAGCCATTCTTGGGTCATCCGTCCAATGGCTTCATTTTCGAGTTGCGCAGCTCGTACACGTTCCGGCAGATCTACCAAGGCTACCTAGTTTGCCTGTGGTTTGCCTGGGTTAATGTTTAATATGCAGTTTTCGCTAGTGACCTCTTCAGGAATGCCATTGTTGACGGGGTGGCGTGAGAGATGGTCCGGTAGCTCATTCCGAGTTCCGAGGCAATGTTGTATGTCGAAGGAGAATTATTGTAGTAGCAGCACCCAACGGGTGAGTTTGGAACGTGTATCTTTGGTCTTGTTTAACCATAGCAAAGCGCGGCTGTCTGTGTGGAGTGTAAAAGGCGTACCTTCTAAGTACGGTCGGTACTTCTTAACGGCCCAGATGACTGCACAGCTTTCTTTTTCGTTTACATGGTAGTTCTTCTTGGCTTGGTTGAGTTTGACACTGGCGTAGCTGATGCTGTTTCGTGACTCTTCAACTTCTTGGTAGAGGATCGTTAGATGCCTATTTCACTGGCGTCAGTCTGTAGTACAAAGGGTCGATTGAAATCCGGCCGGTGAAGATTCAGGAATGGGCTGATGATCTGCTGAATGGTTTGGAAGGCTTGCTCAGTCTCCGCAGTCCATTGGAAGCGTCGGTTGGTTTGGAGTAAGTTGGTTAGTGGTGTTTTGGGGTTTGCACACCATGGGATATAGTATCCAAGTCAAATGGATAATTTATTTCTTCCTTTAACAGGTGAACAACCTTAAAAGTTTCAGCTGTTATGAAAAATTTTTATATAATTTTCTTTAAAAACCAATTTTTAGCACTTAAAATTTCTGTTTTCCTAACACGCAATAATAAACTAAATGTCCTTGTAACACTAAAGAAATTTCTTACGGATTCGAAAACGATTAAAAATTTGGTACAAACTTGAACAAACGTCTTATAACCATATCCAACTATTCAGCTACTGAAAATAAACTATTCCCCAGAAGTACTTTTTAACTATTGTACCTAAATTATTACTATAGCCACCCTAAAAAATAGGCTACCAACACACATAAACTTGAACAAATAAAACCGAAAAGTCTCGCCCGCACGCTGCGTTGTCAAATAACATACTGCCCTGTAAGGAGTAAAAAATTTTTATCGGGCCTCGTGTTCAATGTAGCAAATACCGTCCTGAAAGGTCTTGGTATTTTATATAGTTCAACGTAGGTATTGGTCCGTTTGCATTAAAAATTTTTGGGGTTAACAATCGCACCCTTTCCTAGCGTCACAATCCAATAAAGATGAAATTTTAAACCGTAATGAGCGACTTTAAGGAAACTTCTGGACTAACTCTGAACTATAACTTTAACGGAGTTTGACGAGACTAACAGGGGGTTCGTTAGGGATTGCCCTTAGGTGGCATTACACTTAACAAGTGTTTACCAAGAATACCGTTCAAAAAGTATATACACTAAATGGTAATCAACGGCATAAATGCTTAACTTGGAAGTATTCTTGTTGTGGAACCTGTAAGAAAAAGATATTCATGGGCTTATGAACATTAATTATCAATATTAGTTAACAAGATATCAGTACGAAAAAAAAATCACACAAAGCGTAAATGTACCAACCATGTATACTTGTACGCACACCTACACGGACGCTCTACTTATTATGAGGAAGATCACTCATCATTTTTGGTATAAGCTTTTTATCAATAAATTTTCACTTTTGCTATGAAACTTATGGACAGGTGTTCGTCGAACTTTTAACAGAGTTACTTGCTGAAATCATAAAACGGGGCAATGAAAATCACAATTCTATTTCTTCTTTTAAATTAGAAAAACTATATTCATTTGAAATATATCAAGTATTTTGTACTAGAAGGAAAACAAGTTATTGCATTTGTTATCTATTTAAAATGACCGAGTGGTTAAAATTGTTACAGCATTGTTGGCAAAAAATTTTGCTTATCTTTTAGAACTGAACTATAGCATTTGTTACGTTAACTTTTTGAAATAGAGCAATTCTGCATTAAATTGCAACTACCTTAGTTAAAAACGCTAATCTAAACCATTTATATGATATTCTTAAATTATACAAGCTTAACAAGTTCAACAAATATGTGTTAAACCATCCTGTATAAAAATCTCCCTCAGTACGTGGAATATATCCTAAAACAGGGTATACATTCTTTAAAATGCTAGAAGTTCTTATCAATTCTCTGTAACACATTCAACAGTTGCTTGTTATTTCCAATAGTTATTCATTGAAAGTAGCAATATTTTGCTTCTAACAGGTTCTTATTAAAACTTCAAACAAATATAAAATACTTTAATGGTTTGTCATCTGCTCGTTTACTGTGAAATCCTATTTTGTTATTTGCAGGTATTTGGGCTCGTTCAAGTTTTACGTTATTTAATTTAGTCTAAACTAGTTTCTATAACCTTAGGTTCTTGGAAGAAGTGAAAATATCTTTAGACTATAAAATAACACTCCCCAGACAGTTTATGTAATTTATTTATGTAATTTAAAGGTTACACCCATTTAAATGAAGGCGATACTCCTTGGATCGGCCTCGTTTCTGCAAATGTCGACTGGGAAATACTACTGAATTTTTATAACCAGTTCCGTAATGGATTTGTTCGAATCACTTCAAACGACTGCGGCCTGCCTCTTATGTTGTACCAACAGATGTCAAAACCAAAAAACCATGAATAGTTGAAAGTTGAACTATTTATTGTACTTCCCAAAAAGTTGCCGTAGATATGAAGTTTATAAAAACTGCTATTTAACACCATCATAAAGACGCGGTGTAAAAAAAGTGGTAATAAGACGTAGTTGTTGCTTAAATATTGTTTAAACTTCGTTTAAAACTTTGTTGCGCATTGTGAGTTGACCACTCCAACTTGTCGTGTCCGTTTGTTCAGACACCCACACAAATACACTTTAGAGCGAGTCTCCCGTCACTCGCGGCCAATTTCACTCCCATGTTGCTTAGATTAAGGACAACGAGCAATTGCCGGATTCGGATGATAATTCTAGCAACGCCAGTCTAGCACATAACAAACACGCGCCACATGATTTGTTTTGCAATGAGCATTAATTTATCACTTGTAACGAATACGATTTCGTTCCCAGTTACTTTACGCCTTTTTATAATTATTAATTTACAAATATCCCTTCATCATCATTAGGTCTTCAGTCCTAGAACTGGTTAGACGCGTACCATCATTGTTCCCTATTCTGAACTAACCTACAGATTTCCCTGAAATATGCACAGTTTACATCTATAACTGTCTGATCTAGGTCTACATCTACCTCTTTTTTCCTATCTCTGCTTGTAATATATCACATACTATTCCCCAAAAATGCCTTAGAACGTATTCCGCCCTACTATTTCTCTTTTTCCCCAGATATCCTTGTTCCCCTACTTGTTCCCCTAAAAAAAAAAAATATATCCCTTACGGTATTGAAAGTATAAATTTCTATTCAATTAGTATAATAGCTTTATTTATTCGTTATCTTGTAGAACTCCATCTGTGTTTATAAATTTTATGTAGCATTTCGGTTCCCCTGATACTTGCGAACGTGTTGATGCAAGAATTCGGTTCACTGCCCTTGCTCGCGTAATAAAACACTTTGTAACAGTTTTTTTTTACCACTGCAGAACATCAACGAATTTTTAGTCTTAATAACTCTAGTATAGTCATTAAAATCATGCGAACCATTTTTAAACAAATAAATACCAGTATTGGTATTATATGTGCTAACCGCCATACAGAAATGCTAGTTTGGTTGCTAACATCAGGCGCCGAATGTTAATACAATTATTATCAAGTCAAGACCAAGCAGCTTTCCTGTTTCGTGCATAGCACATTTGCACAGACATCAGCTAGAGCTCTAGTCGAGAACGATTATGGAACTAATAAGGGTTCTGGCATATAACTTGCGTCTGGCTTTTTGTGCAACAGTAGAACCCTAGTGCGATGAACACTAGGCCTTGATGTTTTAACGATGGTAAGAATTAAAATAATAATTAATTAGACCAACTGAATAATTTTGTTGTAGCGCTCTTTTCGTAATTTTTCTTTTCGTGTGTTATAACGTTCCTTTTAACTACGTTTTTAAATAAATAACTTCGGTTGGATATTTCCTTTGATAAACTCATTTAATAATTCTTTGGACATTTGTGTAAATAGCACATAAAACATTCCTTTAATGATTTCGTAAAAGTTACGAAAAAACATGTTTTTCAACGCTTCGTAGAAAGTCCTCAATTAGATGTTTATTTTATAATTCTCAACTTTAAGAAGTCGTTTTGTATTATCTGGTTTTATAAAACTAAGGCAGCGAGTATGCTGATTTAAAGTAGATATAAATTCTACTTTTGCACCTGCGAGTATCAACTTATGGTTCATTCACGTCAGCTTTGCGATAGGGTATCGATCCAATATGAACGTCCTTCAACCGTACGATGGATAGTTGGATTTTATGTAATGTTATGGAGAAAACAGTAAGTTAAAATTTTAAGGAAACGTTCTACAAAATATGTAGAAATTTTTATGGTTTGTAAATTAAGTCCGATGATGCATTGGAATGGTACTGTTGAAACTTTCGTTCAAGATTTACACACAGTAGAACATCTAAGTCTAGTATTGGAATTTGGTTGGTCCAGTTTGTGCGTATAACAAAAACGCATAGAAGTTAGCATGGTCCGGTCCAAGGGTCACGCAGCTGTTCATGTTCTGTGGAACATGTGGATTTTAAGTCACTTTTTTTCTGAAAAATGTATGTATTAACACCTGCCCTAACATGTTGTGACGACAACATGTAAAGAACACCTGCAGAGCCAAGGTAAGAGATTAGAATTATTCTTGCATCACGTCTACATTTGGTGATCTTTGATACGAGGCTGCTTTAGAAAATATTTTTGTAACTATCTATTCTGATAAATCCGTTTCGCATATTAAGAAGGACCTTAGTAAATTTTTATTGTCAATACTAGTTCAGTATAATTACAGTTACTAAATTTTATGAGGTTAGGCAAACCTAAAGAGTTCTTATTGATGTTTCATATATGCATGAGTTCACTTACAATTTTTGAATAATGAATTAATAGACAAACTAGTTAAAGTTTTATAAATATGTAAACAGAAAAAACATATCTGATATTTCTGGTATAAATTCAAATTAAACTTTTGTAACTAAAGCAACATTTAAAGTTTTTAATATTTTTCTTTGAATATACAGTGTGTACAGTATAAAATGCAGTACATGGGGATTTTGGAAACTGTAGGAGATACGATCTTGGTTAAATGGGACAAAAGTTGCATAATCATGAGGGTATCTCAGATCGGTTTTCAAATTTCAAAAATTTTTCATAGGTTACTAGATAGAGGCAATAAACGCAAAATTGACGATTTCTTTATTTGCTCGTAGTTAGTCTACTAATTGAAATAGAATGTTCAAATTTGGTACATCGTGGTAGTTCCCCATTGCGCTTCACATTTTCAACTTAGATTTTCTCTAGGGCATCTAGATTTTGCGTGACGATGTTCAACTTTTTATTTTTAAATAGCCGCCATATTGGATTTTTACATTTTTGAAATCCTGACAAAAACCATTTCCAAAGAGGTATAACATGGCTATGTTTGATTGAATCACAACACTAAAAATCACATAATTATGTTTTGGTCGTAGTAGACTTTAATTTCCATTATGACAAAGAGAAACAATTGCTCAACATCTGAGAAACGTCAAAGTTTGTACTTTATTTTATGTTTCAAGTAGTGCAGTTTAAAAAAACAGTTAATTAATTTACATAGAAATTTAAGCAAAGCATTTGCGCTTGAAATGGATCGCTTTACTAACCGTGATAAATATCAAATGTTAGAATGTTTTATTCTTTCTGGAAGGAATGATGTTAAAACCGCTGAATTGTATTTAAATAAATACCCAGAAAAACATCAACCAAACAGATGTATGTTTCGGAGATTACAAAATAATTTAATAAATTATGGTAGTTTTGGCTTGTCTAAGAGAAATAGGCAAATTAAAAAAGATAATGAAAACAGCGTTTTACAAACAGTTGTCGAAAATCCTCGTACTTCTCTTAGACAAATTCAGAATATAACAGGTGTTGCTCATTCTACGGCAAGAGCTATTTTAAAACGTTTCAAGTACCATCCATATCATGAACGACCATGTCAGGGATTGCGTACTGAAGATCAAATTCAAAGAATGAAATTTTGTGCTCGGTACATCAGAAAGTGCAACGAAAATTCAAATTTTGCATATACAATTTTGTGGTCTGACGAAAGTCGATTTACGAATTGTGGTATGTTCAACCGCAAAAATACAATTTTTTGGTCAGATGAAGATCCACATTTGAACCGCCACGTTAGACATCAAGTTAAATGGGGATTCAACGTCTGGATTGGTATTATTGGAAGGTACATTATAGGTCCGTTTTTTTATTATGCAAATTTAAACTCTGCGAGATACTTAGATTTATTGCAGGGAAATGTGGCAGATAGACTAATGGAGCTTCCACTCGCTACTTTGCAAAATATGATTTTTCAAAATGATGGCGCTCCACCCCACAATGCTCTGATTATTAGAAATTTTTTTAATTCTGAGTATAATGAAAACTGGATTGGAAATCGGGGACCAATTAAGTGGCCGGCCAGATCACCGGATTTAACTCCTCTAGATTTCTTTATAGGGGCCATTTAAAAGTCGTGTGTACTCAAAACGTATGATAATGTAGGCCAATTACAACAAGCAGTCCAAGAGGCCGTATATAAAATAACTCCAACTATGATAAGACGATCTTGTAAAGATGTTTATAAAAGGTGTCGGTTGTGTGTTCAACAAAATGGGGGGTTATTTGAACATTTAGAATAAATAATGAATTCATGTGGCTGACTATTGTTATATTTTTTTTCCTTGATTGTTAATTTGCAATTGTCTGAACATGAATGTCAACTAAAAACAGCTTAAATAATATTTTGTATTGAATAGATGCTAGTTTGTATTTATTCTTTGTTAATGCATAGTTATGTAAGTTCTGATTAATACAGATTTATTTTCAATTTTCTACGTTTTTTACTGTTTTTAATACCACTGAAAATTGAGTTTAAAATTTTTAGAGCAATTGTTTCTCTTTGTCATAATGGAAATTAAAGCCTACTACGACCAAAACATGATTATGTAATTTCTAGTGTTTTGATTCAATCAAACATAGCCATGTTATACCTCTTTGGAAAGGGTTTTTTGTCAGCATTTCAAAAATGTAAAAATCCAATATGGCGGCTATTTAAAAATAAAAAGTTGAACATCGCCACGCAAAATCTAGATGCCCTAGACAAAATCTAAGTTGAAAATGTGAACCGCAATGGGGAATTACCACGATGTACCAAATTTGAACATTCTATTTCAATTAGTAGACTAACTACGAGCAAATAAAGAAATCGTCAATTTTGTGTTTTTTGCCTCTATCTAGTAACCTATGAAAAATTTTTGAAATTTGAAAACCGATCTGAAATACCCTCATGATTATGCAACTTTTGTCCCATTTAACCAAGATCGTATCTCCTACAGTTTCCAAGATCCCCATGTACTGCATTTTATACTGTACACACTGTATAATCCTACATTATGAGTAGATGAAACTTGTATTATTATTTTGAGAATAATTTTTGTTTGGGTAACGGTTGAACTTTCGTGTTAGTTCAAATTTTGTTGTTGAGGCAACAGTAGAATGTGAGTATGTGTAGGTACAGTACCTTAATAATTTTTAGAAATACTTGCACGTTGATGATGTTGAAAAAGTTGAGTATGTTGGTTATGTTAGCAATGTTGATGATTACTATGTTAGAAATTTTAGAATAGTGGTAAGCGAGAGTCGCTTGCGTTGTTTGGAGATTTTCGTGAAGTTGGTCAACTTAGACAGTTATGTTTTGAGTAGAGAATGTTTTGACCAAAGTAATAGTAGATAGTGTTTGAATCAAATCAAGTAGTTTTTGGTGTGTCCACAGTAGTACAAACATAGAATAGTAAAGTTGGAAACTTTGTAAATCTATGATTTTCAGTGGAAGTTTATAAAGTACAGCGATGAGATATGGTAGTCTATTCATGACTATGCGTTTTTCCAATTGAAAGTTTAGTGATGTAGTTCTATCGAATATTTTTTTGAAAGATAGAACATTGCACTCAGGTACTTTCTGTTTAATGTTTGAAAAGTATGTATATAGGTTTATGCTGTTTAGTTTTAGCGGATGATTTTAAGGAATGCTTAGATGGGTTGGAGTTGTCAACATTTTTTTGGTAGACAATCTTGATTCCTGTTTTGAGTCACTTTAGTTCCCAGAACTTAGTGAAGTCTATTTCAAACAGCATTTGTCCGTGTGTGAATATTCTTAAATTAGAATTAGTTTTATGACGTTAAGAATCTTAAGCAAAATGTTTTTAGATTTATAGTTTTTCATCTGATTTATTTTTATTTTGGACTTTAGTCAATAGAATATTTAGTTATCGAGTAGTAGTATGGATATGCATGTGCGCATGCTTATTGTTGTTGCCTCTTCCTTGAGTTTATTTATTTATTTTAGAATTTTTTTTTTTGGAGAAAGGCTGTGTAACGAATACGATTTCGTTCCCAGTTAATTTACTCCTTTTTATAATTATTAATTTACAAATATCCCTTATGATATTGAAAGTATAAATTTATGTTCAATTAGTATAATAGCTTTATTTATTCGTTATCTTGTAGAACTCCATCTGTGTTGTTAAATTTAACGTAGCATTTCGGTTCCCCTGATACTTGCGAACGTGTTGATGCAAGAATTCGGTTCACTGCCCTTGCTCGCGTAGTAAAACACTTTAGTCTATTTTAATTTGAAGATGTAATCAATAGACAGGTTTTGAAATCATGGAGTCCCACAGGCACGTGGCTTGGAAAAGGAGATCCCTTTAGATTTGAAGTAGAAACCATTACTAGGGTAGATGCTAGACAGTCGTGATGAAATTTTTGTTTACTATTCTTTTTTGGTTAGTCGACCCTTGAGATGATTTATTTGGTTTTGATGCAACGTCATGGCGGAATGTAATTATTTTCATTTTGAATTTAAATTAATGGTTCTTGATTTTTGTAGTGCAAGTTTTTGTTACTAAGTATTTCAAAGTTGAAATGTTAAGGTGTCCCTGTTGTGAACAAACAAAAATTTAAGCGTTCATTTTCGAATGGAAATCAAGTTCGTAGTACTAGGCATATATAAAGGACGCGCATCTGTTGTTGGGGTTGAACACGAAAATTGATGGGCGATGGTACAAAGTTCATTCTCACATAAGTTGGTAAATAATTGCTACCGGAGTTAAGTAGAGTTCGTGCAAACTACAGTGGTGAGTGATTTCTTTATTCAATTCTCGTTAAACAAATTCATGAGTATAGATAGAAAGGCCATCAGTATTCTCTCAGTAAGGTATTTTAGAGTTTTTGAATTGCTAATTCTTGACATTTTTTGTGGTAATTTGACTAAGGTCTAGTGAAGCCCTAGTTCTAGGAATTTCTTGAGGCGCTTATATTTTCAGACAGTACGAGATCATTCGTTCCAATGCAAGATTGCAGTGTTAAAGAGTAGGTATTATGTTTATACGTTTTGGTTGTTCAGAAGATGTTTTTTTTCTTTTCAAAGATTTCCGTATCTTATTTTGGGATTGGTAGACATTACAGTTATTATTAAGATACGGTGGCGTCCCATAATATTCTCCTTTTTATCGTATACCAACCTACGACCCCAGCTCATAGCTCTGCCCTAAGTTGAAGAAACTTAGCTGGCTGAAAGATCTTATTCGAGGATCCTTTTGTACAAAAAGTCGATTCCCATACATTTTACCCTGAGCTTGAATTTTAGACAGGAACCCCTTTTTGTTGTGTGATGACTTTGCCGCCTATAAGATGGAGTAGATAGATAGAAAAAAACAGGTGTAACAAACTTCAACTTGCTACGAAATAGCAAAATTTAATACAAGGTATGTCGCATATATAACGACTTAAAACCAAATCTATTTGCAGTTTTTATGCGTAAGGAAAAATAAAAACGTTACGCTGTTCGCTCTATTTTGAAATAGGAATACGAGTTTGAATAACATAAGATTACTTCAAAAGTACTTAATAAGCGCAATTGTAGTCAAATTTGCCGGTTTGGTTATCAAACAACGCCATTTGAAAGTGTTTCGGTAAACACATGTTAATAAAATATGGGGATTTCTTATCTTTTCGTGGTCCGGAATTTCATTCATTTTCAATCCTGCTCTCGGCGGTGAAATACACACCCTCTACAGAGTTAATACCGTTCTTGTCTTCAGGAGCAATGCACCCATTTTGCGGATTCACGAACAAGGAGATCTTGCTAGATGCATTGGTTAAGTCCGAGCCTTGATTTATACTAGAAAGGTTTTCTTTTTTAGCTCTTCGGCATAGTCTGATCTGTCCTTAGTCACAGATCCCTTTGTATCTTTACCGTAACCACTAACACTCTTGTTACTGCGCCCGAAATGATTCTGCCAAAGGAATTTTCGTCGTCCGACACGACAACTGCAGCTAAAACGATGGCAACGTATAATGCCGAAAGAAAAGTTACAGTTTGCAGTTAGTGAACCCGGATCGACGGTGCTTGTTGAAGTTGCCTGCTTCTGTTCGTGTATCTGCTGTTGGCAAGGAAGCAAATCCGATTGCAGCTGATCTTCTACCCGTTTCTATGTCTTAGTCTACTGCTGTTGGAAAAGAAGCAAGTCCTAACGCGGCTGAAAGTCTCCTTCGGGTTTTTCTTGTTGTTGATAGTAGCAATGAAGTTTAACCACTACTGCTTATGAGTTTTTCTTGCTCTTACGCAACCTGTTTCAGACACTACTACCACGCATGCTGCCGACCGGAGTGCATTCCGAAAGTCACCTGCTGGTGATCATGAAAATCACGTAAGTAATTTATTTTCAATTTACTGATAAACGGTTGCATGGTTGTGATAACCAAGATTTAACATCGTAATTTCAATTGTAATGTTTTTTATTGTGTGTAAAAAAAAATTCTTCAGGATTTGTCCTATATGAATTAATATTTCAGTCGCAGACTGATTTTGATTTTCGATATTTTATTTGATTACACGCTACATTTGATTTTCCAATGCTCCACCGAAGGTACTACATTGGCCAGAAAGCGAGTTTGTTTTACCTGTAAATTTTGAATGTTGCCGAACCCTTGCTGTTCCAAGCAAGGTAGGGATCTTTAACGTGCGTGACTACACTCACACACGGGACCTCCATTTTACCTCTCATCCGAACGAGGGCGTATTTTTGTGAAAAATTCTCGCCTAACATTTTTCAAGCGAACCTTGTTGGGATTCGAACCAGGGATCTTGGACGTAGTAGTCACGCGCATACCAACTACGCGACGGCGCCACCCAATTTGATTACACCGCCAATGTTGCGTTCCCATACCATAAAAATGCAGCAGCGTTTAGCGGTTTTAAACACGGGAGCGTGTGGGAGAAATGATGGGGAACGATAGTTGGCGAGAACTAAGCTTCTGAAAGGACGAAACTTGACTATCGACTATAGACAAATACGGGCGTGCGTTGATGTTCGAATCAACAAAGTGATCCTTCCCTTATTACTTTCTCCATCTATCTAAGTAAAAAATGCCGTATTTCGTCGACGAGGAAAATTGGAAACCATGGCTCAAGAATTACGAGCTCCTAATTTACACCTAATACGCAAAACTAACCGGGCCTTTAGGATTCATTCGGTCAGTTTTTGTTATTATTAATTTATGTACCTCCCCGCCCCGCCAGTTATGCAACCTGATTTGTGGGCGTACTATTTTACATGAAGATTATGCAGAACTGACAACAAGGGGAACTTAATCTTTAAATACATTTGAACTTTATTACGTAAAAATATTACAAACTAATCAAATGTCCGCATCAAAATAGACAAATTATCAAAACGGTGATTTTAATAGGTTTTAAAATTTATTTTATGTGTAGACATATAATAAACAATTAATATAAATTTATTTTCACATATAGCTAAGCACGCTAACCTAAATCCACCCTACTTACATAGAAACATCAACAGCACAAAAATACCACCCTAGTGCTATAGTAAATGTTAAGAGTTTTCTGGACCTGTTTCTTGTTCCGGCTCATCCGAGCCACCCGATGGACGACTTTGCGGTCGCAATTCCGTAGTTTGACTTGAAGCCACAGTAGTTGTAACACTATCACGTGTCTGTGCAGCAGCTGATTCAACTGCAGCTGCTACTGTCTGACTTGTTTGGCTAGATGTAATAGGCTGAGCGGTTGTTCCCACTGTTGAAGTGGTGGCTGTTGTGGTTGAAGTAGTTGCATGACTTACCGCACTTGTCAAGACAACAGTCGTGTTTGTAGTGGACGTCTGAGTGGTAGCTGAAGACCTCAATGTAGACAGTAATTGCGTAATACGGGCAGCTAGTGGTGTTGTATTGGTAAGACCAGTTGGTTGAGTTCTAGGCTGTACTTCTCGTCGACTGTTTTGCAAGAGAAAATGTTGAAAATGGGCCTGTTGTAAAATCACCGGTAGTTCGTAATGGTGAAAAAAGTAAATCATGGAATGCTGAAACAAACGAAAAATATATATAATGAAAAAGCTAATAAAAATTACCAATTAATTATAAATTTATTTCTAAACAAATTATAACCACATAATGCAATGACAGACGTCAAAACTTTGTCAAGCAGCAACTAGATATCCAGACGGTAGTTTTTCATACTCTAAAATAAAATAATGCAAAATAGCAACTATACAAAAATTCCGAAACATTATGTTTTCTATTTTTCAAAATTTTATTAATAGTAAATGATTGGTTTTAATTTATTTATTTAGGAATACCTTCGAGTTAGAAATTCCTTAGGTTCCTGTCGATTTACATAAACCCTGGTATTGAGTAATTCGTATAACAGCTTTAAGAATAAAGAAACCTCTAAGAGTCACCTAAGAGTACAGCGTAAGAGCTAAAATGAGTTAGTTTTTCGCAGAATGATTCACAATGACTTGTTAACCAAGATTTCGGCATTACAAAGAAGATAAAGAGAATTAAAAAATCTGTAGTTAAAAACAGAACATGTTTGATGATTATGTAAGCTGCATAGAAGATTTTAAGCAAATATTTATAACTGAGAACTTAGTTCAGTCCTCCATGCATCAAGTTCACACTATTGTTCAGGAGAAGATTGCTCTAAGTCCACACGATAACAAACGTTACTTGATTCCCGATTCGTATGCAACATTACCAATTGGACACTATTCAATCATGGACTATGATTAGACTGCTGTATAAAATATTTATTGTAAATGTAGATATAGGAAAAATTGATAATATATTGGTTCACTATTAGATTATGTTGTTATATGTTAGTTTCTATATAAATTATGTTGTAGACGTGTAAATCGTATGCATAATAATTCATGTATTTAAACGTAAATGTAATAAAATGTAATAAATGTATTAAAAAAATGATACTATTGTGAGGGGAAAAAATATCGATTACTACTGTGTATATATTATTAATAAATTTTATTTATTTACTATGGCTTATTTCTATATTCGATCATTAATATCAACAAACAGAACTCCTTTAAAATTATATCTAATCCCTCCGACTAGAGTGAGGGTATTCAATGCTCATGTCAACAGTCATACTCGGAGCCCACATCATTCTTTCAAATACTTTTAGAGCTCTCCCATTAGTCGCGGAAGTAGTGTAGGTTTGAACTTGAAAAGTGACATTGAAAGGCTGTCTATGATGGTGTCACGTGATCCTAGAATGAGTGACCTTGAAGGGTACAAAAATTTGCAATATGAACCTTAGATATTCTTATGGGAAAATACATGCAAGAATTGCACCTTTTGTGCTAGAACTAGCATAGCTTATCTACTTATGATTATTCTTTTTAATTATGTACATGTGAATTTTATATGCAAGTTTTATTAGTGGAATTAAGTATTAGTTAAAATATAAAACTTTAGTATTTTGAATGGACAATGAAATTATAAAAGTAAAAGTTGGTATTTTTAGCTGTTTTCTGATTGTTAGTGAGGACATTTCTAGACAGTGGGATGTAGAATGTCATATAATTCAATATTGGAAATGCGAAAATAAGAGTGATAATGTTATTGCTGGATTTGGTTTAATGTTTTTTTAGGATTTCTTTTAGTAACATTTGGCCATTTTGTGGTTAAGAAATTAGGTTTTTCAAGTATATTTATATTAATATCGCAATATTTTAGACCAGTAGAGGTTAAGTGTAGGTTGAATTTTATTTGCATTTATTTATGAACTAGATAGTAATTAAGTCATTGTAAAAGCATTTCCAAGTCACCCCCAACGATGAAATCGTATTTGCGAGAGACAGTTTATTTTACAATTTTCAGTAATTTGATCAAAAATTAATGTGTTTTAAAGGATTGTAGAAAAGGGTAACGTATAACGTGATAAATTAAGAAAACTAATAGCAAAAGAGCCTTTGCTGAAAAACCGTCTTCCGTGTGGGGATATTATCAAAAGGATTGCTGAGACAAGACGGTTTGGCGCCTCTAATTGTGACAGTAGAAAAATCTTTTCAGGATAAGTGATTATTGTAACGTAGTTTTTTTCATTTCCTTTTTATTATTTCTTTTATAGAAACCCACTCCCACGCCACTGTAGTTATCTGATGCACCCTTAAAATTGTTACGGGATCCCCGCCCCTTCAGGGCAAATCTAAATTTATCACGTAATGCACATTTTACCCGTAACAGTATTTTCTTCAACCTAAACTTAAACTCTATTAACAACAAATTTCGGAATTATAAATACACGTACATAAACACTAAATAAAATCCAACCTAATGTATCATCCAACCACACGTGTTACTATCAGAAGTCCTAAAAACATTAATTAAATCCATCAATTATACTATCATTCCAAGTTTTCCATATTGATTTACATAACGTTTTAAATCCAATCATCTGAAAATGCTCTTAATAACAAACATAGGAGCGTTTTAAATATCAATGTTTCCTTTTAGCTTTTCATGGTGTTTAATTTCTAAATATATCATTAAATTTGAAAATGTCCAGAAACCATCGAAATTTCCATTTTCAGACTTTTCAGCTAACACAGCTTTAAGTACAGGTAGATCTAGGTGTTGCCAACGGAATTTATGAGGGCAACTGAGAGGGGTTGTAATGGACTGTAAAATAGGTGTTATAGAGGTTTGTCATATACGGACTACACAGAGAGAAATGGTTTAAATACACTTACGCCAAATTTGGCTTCTGGTAGCACAACACTCACTTACTGATAATTATCTAGGACGAGGGTAGGGGGATACGGATTGAAGGAAGTGGAGTTTGACTTGTGTGAGTCATTGTAGTAGACAAGAGCGTGATAATAATTTAGGAGTTTATTATCCCGCGGTCCGTTCAGAACTCTCTCTTGCTCGGGACTGACTGAGTGCGCTCTAACATCAAAGGCCGTCGCGGAAGAGAGAAGCGGAGGGTCCCGAACGGCGCGTACATGTCGCAGATCTTAAAATAACCTGATTTTAAAGAGAAACAAAACAAAAGAGACGATAAAAAAATTAAATGAGGTGGAGGTCGCTAGGCATTTCCTCCTAGACGTGAAATACGGTTTACTTGCCAATACTCGAGGAAAGTAAAAAACGCAAAAAAAAAGTTAATTCAGAAAAAAGAACCGAATTAGAGAAAAAAAGAAAGGAGAGAAAAACAATATGCAATAATACCTATTCCTTAGGAAGAGGGACTAGTTTGTTGATCGGCCGAATTAATTAACCGTTCGGAGTTTTCACTGCGGCCACGCGAACCACTCCATCATTGCCAGGAAGAACCTTTCTATACGACCAACGAGCCAAAACAACGGCGAAGTGTTCACACCCGAAATAAATACAACGTCCATCACAAACAAAGGAGCGGTCTTACGATTCCACTTAGTCCTCTGACTAAGGGTGTTTAAATAGTCACCAGACCAACGACGCCAAAAATACTGCGTACGTTGACATAAACACTGCCAGCGAGAACGCAAACTGTTGTCCTCCGAAAGACTGGACCTCGGGTAAGCTCAAAATAGGCCCTCCAATTAGAAAATGGCCTGGGGAAAGATAGTCGGAGCAATCTAATTCATCGGAAAGATAAAAACATAACAGACAACTATTTAGAACCGCTTCTGTGCGAGTAAATATAGTAGTTAATTCTTCGAAAGTTTGAGGTTCGACTACCCAAAGTGCGAATCAACAGATCCTTTGCTGATTTGACAAAGGATTCCCATAGACCGCCGAAATTGGGACCGTAGAGTGGATTAAATCGCCAATCTATTTTAGCGTGAAGCCAGGATAGAAAAAATTTCAGTTTGATTTTTTTGAAGAAATGCATGGGTCTCCTTCAAAGCACGAGCGGACCAAGAAAGTTACTACCACAAATCCGAATACACAATAGTAGGAGCGCCATGCCGCGACGTAAAACGAGTAAAGGAAGCCAGGAAAACCTGGGTAGTTAATTCGAAACTAACTCCAAATGTACCCCCTTAGTGCACATACAAGCAAAAACACACAAATAAGTCTTTACGGAAGGTGCATTGCGTCGAATGGAGGTTTTTACCAAAAAGTGTCCCGCAAAATCGATCCCGGAATGAGTAAAGGCGCGAGTTATTTGTACCCGAGAAGAAGGTAAATTGGCCATAATTGGCTGAGAGAGTTTGGCCGTCAACCGAAAGCACGGTAAGCATTTATCAATGCGATGGCGAACTAACGGCCGCAGTCCAAAAATCGAAAACTTGCGTTGGATAAGAGCTTGTTTCATACAGGGATCGTAATGCAAAGATATACGGTGATAATGATCACACAAAAGAATAGATAATATCGCCCTCATAGGTAATAACAAGTGATGTTTTTGCTCATAGGTTAAATGAGATTAATTCAGACGTCCGCCCATCCTCAGCAAACCTCGGGAGTCCAGAAAGGGGGTTAACTTACGAAAGGTAAAAGAAAGAGGTTATCTCTTTTGTATTTGAGAAATTTCCACAAGAAAAAACTGAGCTTGAGTCAGTTTTACACAAACCAGCAAAGATTCAAGAAGCTCATTAAAAGAAAGCGGACCCACTAATTTCTTAGTTGGCTTGCGACAATTATGCACAAACCGATTAACATAAGCTAAAGAATATTGCAAACGGATCAATGATGAAAATCTACCGACGAAGTTAAAAAACTCTGGGTTTATGGCCGCTACTAACAGCGTAGGCAAGGCTTTTAGTTCAGGCACTTCGAGAACTGGGATAGACGTATTATTCCCATCATCCAGCAAAGGCAACAGACTGAAGTTGGGACGACCATGCCACCATAAATTATTGTCAACTAATTGGGTGGGGTTGAAACCCCTAGAGGCGACGTCGGCGAGTTGAGTTCATCGGAATATAATACAATTTAAGAATCGTAAAATAGAACAATTTCTCGTAGAGGGTAAGGAAGCTGATTAGAAATAAGAGAATTAGTTAACTTGGCAAGCAAAAGAGCACCACAAAGTTCTAAACGCGGAACAGTAAGGGTTTTCAAAGGAGCAACTTTGGTCTTTGCTTGTAATAGGTGGCAAGATTCTAACTCGTTTGAAAAAGCGTGCAGATAGATACAAGCCACATAACCCTTTTCACTTGCATCGCAAAACCCGAGTAATCGATAACTAACACCACTTTGAGATAATCTACGAGGTATTTTTAGTTGCGATAGGCTACAAAATTGCCCGCAAAATTCTACACACGTGCACACCATTCGGAATCTGGAGCATCATCCCAGTTTAGACGTTGAAGTCAAAGTTGTTGTATAAAATGTTTAACGAGAAACACTACCGGGGTCAACCAACCAAATGGGTCAAATATCCGTGCCATATAAGAAAGAATTGTGCGTTTTGAGCACGCGCCTTCAAACGGAATTACGTGGTAAATAAATATATCCAAGGAGGTGTTCTAAACCAATCCTAAAATTCGTCAGAAAACGTTAAAGAGGCTTCTAGCTCAGTTTCTGGAAAATCTTCTAATATTGCTAATTTATTATTGGACCATTTACGTAATGAAAATTGCCCCACAACAAGAAGATATATGAGTTCCTGTTGAAGTTTCTCAGCGGATTCTAACGATTCTCCGCCTGAAATCACATTATCCATATAGGTGTGATGCATAAGAACCCATGCTGCATGATGGAGTAACATATAATTAGCAGGAGTTACAGAGATGGTCATATGCCCCAAAGCCAGATACTCTTGCAGAAATTCGTTATAACTTTGTTGAGTAGTATATTTCGCGAGAAACGATTTTCTAAGTTGAAGTAGCTTTTATAAGCTATCGAGCGATTTGTCCCCAAAGGTTCAACATTGCTATTAAAGGGAGAGATAATACGTAACGACCCATTTCGTCACGCATGTGTGTTTCGAGAAAATGTGATTCACAATAAAGATCCTCCGGATTGATTTGAGAAAGGGTATTCATTTCTTCCAGTTCCCAGAATGTTTTAATTTCATTGTCAATAGAAGTAGACGTTATAAAAAGTGAGGTAACCTTAACTGAATTATTCAGTGTCGGAACTTGCCCTAAAAGTACATAACCAAACATGGTCTGAATGGCTAAAGTATTTCCTGGTGTTCGGTCTCTTTGTCGCACGTTTGCGTGTTTAATTTTAAGTCGTAAATTTTGTAGTCGTAAATCTAATAGTAAAACTGTCATCCCTTGTTCCCTTATATCCTGCCATAAAAATTCGTTGGGCATGTGTGAATAAGTGGACAGAGTAGTGAACAAACACTTGCTTATGGATATTGAAGCAGAACGGTCGTCGGTTTCTTCGTTCAGTGTACCGTAAGTTAGTCAAGTGCCCCAGACTTTCGTTGTTAAACCCTAAAAAACATAGTGCAAGTGTTACGTAACATATAAACTCAATTCGCATACAGTCCACTTGGTTGAAAGAATAGGAACTGCAGCATAGAAAAACAAAACACCGCGGAGGTAAGTCGATTTATAAATTTATAAGACCCCCCGCGCGTGTACAAAATTGGCCTTCATCGCTGGATCTTTAATTAAATAATTAGTTCCTATCCTTTAAACTCCTTATATTTAAATTTAAATTTATAAAATTGTTGTAGTTTTTATTATGGTTAAACGTGTTACACAGAAAAGAACATCTTGCTTACACATTTAATGCTAAATACATCTGGTTATAACGGTAGATTTTACAATACATTCCTTATCCTTTGTGGCAAAATTAGGTCGTCGTCGTCGGTATCCTTTTAGGTAAACTATTTATGAGGGGTTATTGTATTGTAAACTTTACCTTATTGTCAGTTCAAGTTGGAGGAACCATTCGGGTTCATGCAACTTGTATAACAAAGGGTTATTGGTATTTATTTGAAACCTTAAAAGCTTTGTGGGGCAAGCACTGTAGTTAGTTGCACTTTTCTATTAATAATTTAATTTCGTAGATGAATTAGTAATTTAGCGTATTCGAGTTACGCATTGTTTTATATTAATTTTATTGTCGTTCATTAATCATTAATCAAATATGGTTATATCAATTGATAAAGCTATTCTTGAAGCTAAATTTGTAGTTAAAGGTTGGATCACATTTACAGTAAGATCAACCAATCGGAAGACGTATCGATTGCTTTAATTAGAGCATCGATTAAAACTGTCGAACAGATTGAAACGCTTTTCAAATCCTTTTGCAAGGATATTTTCTTTGATGAAGAAAGTGAACAATTGGATGAATTTTCGGCTCTTAGGGTGAAAATCGATGATTATCTATTAGATATTCGTATTATCGCTGAACAATGCGAATTAGATCGGGTAGAAAATAAGCCAAAGTTGGAAAATATGAATAATTCTTTTCGTCAAGCTGTGGAATTCGCTTGAAACATCTTTCCGTTCCCGCTTCTCCGGACGAATTTCAGATTTCGAGAGTTACAATGCAATCTATAAGCGGTTGATTCATGATAATGTCAGTTTGTCACCCGTTGAAAAATTTTGCCATCTCGTTGATACATTAGATGAGTCGTCGCGTGCGTTGATAAAACACTTGCCATTAAATGATTATGCATACGTGGAAGCCTATAAAATCATTACTAATCGTTTTCAGTCCAAGAGGTTATTACTTTCAACATATTTTAATGCTCTCGAAAAATGCCCTAAGGTCAGTTCCTCAGACTCGCATGCGGAACTCCGGCAATTAATTAGTTGTTTTGATGAAAATATATTCGCGTTAAGGCAGATGGAAATAGATTTATTAGATTTCATGTTGTTTAATCTGTTATCGAAAAATTAGATACAAACATTTTAAAGCGTTTCGAATTAGGAAATAATGACGAAATTCCCTCGTTCAAAGATTTAAGGTCGTACATTGAAAAACAATGTAAAGTGTTGGAAATAAATGACATTGCTTCAGGAACATGCTTAAAATCTCGAGATTCCGTTAAAGAAAGAGAAAGGAAGGTTCGTTAGCACTTCGACTAAAACTTCTTTAGTTGGTACCACCAATGATGTTAAAATTGTAGTTTCTGTCAAGCTGTGCATCCTATTTATAGATGTAAGCAGTTTCTCGATAAAACCCTCAAGAAAGATTTGAGGTGGTAAAGCTTAAAAATCTTTGCATTAAATGTTTAAATCCTTCACATTCGATGAAAAATTGTACGTTAGATTGGTCGTGTAGAAAATGTCATCAGTCGCACAATTCGTTGCTTCACTTCGATAAACAAGAAAAATCGGTGTCGCCACGCCGACAAACCCATCGTCAAAGGTCAGCGTCTCCTCGGAGAGCGGCGCCTAGACTTACTTCTACTAGTAGACCTAGTGAAGACAATCTGTCGTCGTCGGTTGTGCATGAACAACCTGCCACTAGCTCGTTGATTTCGACGTCATTAGAACACACAACCACGCTGTTAGCTACGGCAATGGTGTCGGTGCTTGATTATACAGGAACATTGCAATCTGTTCGTGTAATATTAGATAACGGATCCATGGAAAGTTTTATGACTGAAAGGTGCCGTCAGAAATTAGGTTTAAGGAAACGGAGAGCCAATGTCACTGTTCAAGGACTTGGCTTGAATTCGTCGTTGGTGTCTGGTGCACTATCGTGTGTAGTCAGTCCTCGGGAGCACGGTCTCCAGCATATGGAATTGATTGTTATATTTTACCTAACATTTGTAATCAATTACCTTCGTCGTCGATAGGGGTCAAGGAATGGTCGCATACTCGAGGTTTGGCCTTAGCTGATCCTAATTTTAATGTTCCTGGTAAAATTGACATGCTACTCGGGCGGAAATCTTTGCTCAGGTTTTGTTGAACGAGTCTCGTTGGGGTGTCGCTAACGAGCCAGTTGCTATTAAACACAACCTTTGGTTGGGTTTTAACGGGAAAGGTCGTTTCCCGAATAGTTCTATTACGTCGTTGTGTGCTTTCGTTGAACCCTTAGACAGTGACATTCGTCGATTTTGGGAATTAGAAAATATTCCTTCAAAAACACATTTCTCCTGAAGAAGAAAGGTGTGAAAATCAATTTGTGGAAGGTTATAGACGTAACAAGGACGGTCGTTTTGTAGTGTCCTTGCCCTTTAAAATTTCGGAACCCTCATTTGTGGGTATGAGATCAATTTGTATTAAAAGATTTTTGTCGTTAGAACGTCGTTTGCTAAAAATCCTGAATTGTATTCAGATTATAAAAATTTATGGAGGATTATTTGACAAGCGGTCACATGGTTCAAGTGAAATCGCCTGAAAATTCGTCGGGTTCATGAAAAATGTATTACATTCCCCATCATGCTGTACATAAGCGGGATAGCACTACTACCAAATTGCGTGTGGTTTTCGATGCTTCGTGTCAGGATCAATCTGGAAAGTCGTTAAATGATAGCTTGGCTATTAGCCCTGCTTTGCAAAAGGACATTGCAGTTTTGTTATTGCACTTTCGTGTACATCCTATCGTAATTACAGCTGACATTATACAAATGTATCGGCAGATTTTGGTTAAAGATACTCATCGTGATTATCAACGTATCGTCTGGAGATTTTCTCCGTCAGATCCTATTATGGACTTTAAATTAAATACTGTAACTTATGGAGTTTCGTCGTCGCCTTTTTTGGCCTTGCGTACTGTTCAAGAATTGGCAAGGTTAGAATCAATTAATTTTCCTTTCGCGTCATCGGTATTGGCGAGCGATACCTATGTTGATGACTTAGTCACTGGATGTAATTCGATTGAAGCTGCTAATCAATTAATTGGTGAATTGAATAGTATTTGCTCTAGTGGTGGTTTTCAATTAAGAAAATGGAGTAGTAATTGCCCGGAAGTGATGTCCAACTTGAGGGAGTCCCTGTCCAGTTCGGACGCAATTACATTTCAAGATAAAGATAGTGGTTCAATAAAAATTTTGGGCCTTTCGTGGCGTGCTCTTACAGATGCATTTTTATACAACTTAGACGTTGAAGAGCGCACTTGCACTAAGCGTAATATTTTGTCGGCTATCGCAAAAATTTTTGATCCTCTCGGTTTGATAGCACCTGTAGTACTGTTCGCTAAACGTTTAGTTCAAGATCTTTGGCTTTTAGGTCTCGGGTGGGACCAAGAGCCTCCATTGGAAGTCATACAAAAATGGAAACATTTTTTGGGTGAATTGCCAGCGGTTTCGAATATTGAGATTTCGCGTCGCATCGTATGTCATAATTTTAAAAAGGTGGAGTTGCATGGATTCTGTGATGCTTCTGAAGCCGGGTATGCAGCTGTCATCTATTTTCGTTCGTTCGATCTAGAAGGTAATATTACCATTTCATTAGTATGCGCAAAATCGAAGGTTGCTCCTACTAATCGCGTTTCATTGCCCCGTCTCGAATTGTGTGCTGCCGTACTCTTGGCAGATTTAGTAGATTTTGTCAAAAATACTTATACAGATATTTTATCATTTAGTAATATTTTCGCGTGGTCAGATTCTACTGTTGTTTTGTCTTGGATTCGGTCTTCCTCGCATAAGTGGAAGACATTCGTTAGCAATCGTATTTCGCATATTCAAGAACGTATTCCTCCATCTTCGTGGTTTCATGTTAAGTCCCAGGATAACCCTGCGGATTGTGCCTCACGTGGACTTTTGGCTTCAGAGTTGGTTCATCATCCATTATGGTGGACAGGACCTTCTTGGTTAGTGCGTCGTAATGAAGAATGGCCAGTAACATCGCTGCCAAAACTTATCGACTCATCTCAGATGGACGTCGAATATCGTACTCTGTCGTTAACAGTCGTTATGTCTGAGAATTTCTTAGATTTGTTGTTGGATAAATTTTCAAAACTGCAGAAAATTTGTAGGATTATTACATGTATTCGTCATTTCATTCGTAATGTTCAATGTCCAGATTTGCGTTCAAAATATGCTGATAGTTTGTCTCTAGCTCAACAGCAAGAGGCTATACAGTTTATTGATTAAAGAGTTCAAACAAATGTTTTGCTCAAGACATTGCAAATATTAAAACTGGAAAACTTGTTAGTAAACAACTTCGTAGCCTTAGTCCGTTTCTAGATAAGTCATGATTTGTTGAGGGTGGGCGGTCGCCTACGTAACTCAGAGTTGTCGCATGATGCAAAATTTCCAATTTTGCTTCCTCGGTCGCATCGGTTGACTGAACTTATTATATTAGATTGTCATGAAAGACATTTACATCCTGGAAATCGAACAACTCAATTTTACTAACTCAAAATTATTGGATCTTGTGCGCCAAGAGGGCTATTCGGCAATGTCTGAAATCCTGCATTCGCTGTTTTCGTGTAAACCCTGTGGCTTTATGCCCCCCTATGGGGGATTTACCAGCTTCTAGGTTAACTCCAGGTAAGGCGTTTTTACATACGGGAGTCGACTTTGGTGGACCTTTCTCTGTCACGATGAATCGATGTCGTGGCGCAAAATCATTGAAAGCGTACATTTGCTTATTTATTTGTTTCAGCACTAAAGCCATCCATTTGGAACTAGTGTCTAACTTGTCGACAGACGCTTTCTTGGGTGCTTTACGTCGATTTATTGCTCGAAGAGGCAAATGTATTCAAATCCATTGTGATAATGGTACTAATTTCGTTGGGGCCTCTCGTGAAATCTCTCAATTGATGCGCCATTCGGCAGGCGTTGAGGGAATCGAATTTGTGTTTAATCCTCCTGCTGCTCCTCATTTTGGTGGGTTGTGGGAGGCCGGGATTAAATCGGTAAAATCCCATTTAAAGAGAATTATCGGCGAACAAATTTTGTCGTTTGAAGAATTCTCGACGGTATTGATTCAAATCGAAGCGATTCTCAACTCACGTCCACTATGCGCACTGAGTTGCGAACCGCATGATTTCTCCTATTTGACCCCGGGTCATTTTCTTAATGTTGAACCAGTTTCGGTGTTACCAGATCCAGATTTGTTGTCCATAAACCCTTCTCGTTTGAATCGCTGGCAATTGTTGCAGCAAATGCAACAAGGGTTTTGGAAGAAATGGAGTGCTGAATACCTGCACACGTTGCAGCAGAAAGGTAAGTGGTTGAAGAATTCCGCTACCCTACCTATTGATTCGCTTGTCCTCTTAAAGGAAGAAAATAACCCCCCTCTACAGTGGCGTTTAGGAAGGGTCGTAGATGTTCACCCTGGTAGAGACGGTATCGTTCGGGTAGCTACAGTCAAGACATCCCAAGGGTTAGTTAAACGCCCTCTGGTGAAACTATGTTTACTGCCAGTTACTTGATATTTAATGGTATGTACACATATATTCACTTATATAAGTTTGTCGGTTAGGTTTCTTAGTTCATAGCTCTAATTAGTTTTTAAATATAAAATAAGTTAGTTCATACTTATTTTGGTGGGCGGGATGTTCGGTCTCTTTGTCGCACGTTTGCGTGTTTAATTTTAAGTCGTAAATTTTGTAGTCGTAAATCTAATAGTAAAACTGTCATCCCTTGTTCCCTTATATCCTGCCATAAAAATTCGTTGGGCATGTGTGAATAAGTGGACAGAGTAGTGAACAAACACTTGCTTATGGATATTGAAGCAGAACGGTCGTCGGTTTCTTCGTTCAGTGTACCGTAAGTTAGTCAAGTGCCCCAGACTTTCGTTGTTAAACCCTAAAAAACATAGTGCAAGTGTTACGTAACATATAAACTCAATTCGCATACAGTCCACTTGGTTGAAAGAATAGGAACTGCAGCATAGAAAAACAAAACACCGCGGAGGTAAGTCGATTTATAAATTTATAAGACCCCCCGCGCGTGTACACCTGGTATTAGACCCGCACGTTCAGAAAACAGAACCTGGGAGCATATTTCGGCACCTAATAAGATATCCACTTGAAGAGATTTATAAAAATCTTTATCCGCTACTTTGAGAATTTTAAATTTGTCGTACACTTGACGAGGTAGCGTACAACTTGGAGCCTTTGCCGTAATCTTAGAAAATATAAAGGCTTGAAAATTAAATTGATGGTTAGAATAGTTACAGCGAATAGTGCATCCAACTACCCCTTTCGAATTTATTACTGCATTAGAAACCCCGCACACTTGATTGCAATTGCGCTTTTAATTTCGAAATATTTGGTACGTATAACATCAAAAATATCATTAACCGAGGTCACATTAGCGTTTATTTGATCCCTTACTTCGAGAGTTAAATTGTAAACTACGATATCGTTATAAAGTTGATCAAATTTATTCTCCATAGACTGCATGCGAGCGTATTTTGCTTCTAGAGGTGGTAAGCGAGCAACAGTAGCTGGTTTTACATAATCTAAGATTCTAGTTAGCTCCGAATACAAATCTTCCAGTTTAATTTCCAGGACTATCTTCTTTGCCATTTTCGCGAGTAAGCCAAATCTAATTATAAACAATGATAAATAAACAAACCCGAATCAAATCCTTAAAACAAACACTATTGTATGGAATTTTAATATCACCAAATGACATGTGCGATAACGAGAATGTTGAACTCGAATTATTGGTTTTATCAATTCAACACGTTTAACTTTGAGATAACTGAATGGAATTTATTTTCTAACAATAAATTACCAACGTATTTTAATCGAGAATTTTAATATCCGGAAAGATTAAGACGAACACTTATGTTACCGCCAACGGAATTTATTAGGGCAACTGAGAAGGGTTGTAATGGACTGTAAAATAGGGGTTATGAGGTTTGTCATATACGGAGGACACAGAGAGAAATAGTTTAAATACACTTACCCCAAACTTGGCTTCGGGTAGGGGGATATGGATTAAAGGAGGTGGAGTTTGACCTGTGTGAGTCATTGTAGTAGACGAGAGAGTGATAATAATTTAGGAGTTTATTATTCCGCGGTCCGTTCGGAACCCTCTCTTGCTCAGGACAATAGAAAGAGAATCGAGCTGTACATAGGCTGTTGTGAGAATTTCAGGGAACTGTGTAGACTAGCTTAGAACATAAATAAGTTGAGGTACACGTCCAACCAGTTTCAAAACATAAAACCTAATGACGAAAAAATAAGTGCACATAAATCTGATGATTAATATAAACAACTACGGTGTTGGTTGTGAAATATTTTCAACTAATGTTGATTCGGCGAAAGAATTGTAACGGGCATTTTTACAGCCTAACCTTTTTACGCCTTTTTCCCAATTCGTAATTACATTTCTGCAACTACTAGTTCTATATTGTATGCAATTTAACTCGCGGGTATTACTTTTAAAAGATGGTTTAATTGAAGATTGGTTTTCATTAATAAATACATTGCAATGAATGAATTTTAAACAGAATTATTCGTAAATTGTTTTCCAACTTAGTGAAAATTACAAACCGCTTGGAATTAATGATAAATTGCTATTCGTATAAATATTGTTCCTTATGTGGATATGCGAGTCTAAATATAAACAGATAAGAAGTGTAGTTCTGATTACCTTTGAAAGAGGTATGCTTTTATATGTAACGTATTGGATTGACAAGAAGTTCGGTGGTAATAACAACGAGTTTTTTTTCTTCTTAATCTTATTTGGGTATTAAACCACTTATAGTTTTTAAAATTATCTTTATTAACGTTTCGATCCATAACCTAGGATCGTTTTCAAAATAATAAAAACTTGAAGTTTTTATAAGTTTTTATAAGATTAAGAAGAATACTAAACAAACCACAACAAACATACAGGGAGTATTAACAACGAGTTGTTATGAACAGATGCGTAGTCGGTTTTTGTTCTTGGTTCCGGTATATTAAGTACTTTGAGTGATACGCGTTGCTTTGCTGATTGTGTCTTTAGTTGTGTTTGTTGTAAAATAAAAGGTTTACGGAACATTGACTTAGTGATTACGCGTTACACAACAAATTGTTTTTGTTGCTTTTCTGTTAGAAATAAAAGTCGTAGAACTTGGAAAACCCGACCGCACGTGGTTGTTTTTACGGAAGATTAATTTAGTGATACCGTCGCTTTACTAATTGTGTTTTTTTGTGGATTTGTCTTGCTATATTTGAACTGTGTGCGATCTAGTTTTCGTGGCCTCCTTTTCTTATCAGAGTAGTGCATACTTTGGTTTATTCAAACACAGTTTTAAAACTTGAGTGTTTCTAAAAATGGTGATACAGTTGTAGCAGGTTTAGTAGAGGAAAAAAAAGAGGTTGCTTCTTATGAACAGGTATCTCATTCACTTGTAAAGACAGTTGATACTGTAGTTCCTGAATTTTCTAACCCCAACGAATCTAAAATAGATCTTTTGTTTGCGCCAATTTGGTTATGCAAAAGTATTAGCTTTTCCTTTGTTACCATAGGTAGCAAATAAAACGCTTCACGTTACTGTTAGTTTAATGCATTACGTCGTGCCTTGAAAGCCCGTGACTCTAAATTTTTATTACTATTTTTCTTTACAATTTGTGTTACAAAATCTTTCAAAATTATTGTCTCAGGAAATAGAATTAACAAGAGATTTATCGATGTTCCACCAGCATGATAATGTCTGCTGCTAACACCAGTGAAATACGTAGGCGTGATTAGTGTAAAGTGTGAGAAATTCCATCCACACCCTCACAGTCAAGGGTGCAGTGCTTCGTTAGTGCAGGACATCGGGAATCCCACATTCAATTGCGAGGAAGCGTTGCTGAAGGACTGTTTGTAAATTGAACTATTTCCTACTTGTTTTTACTTTAAATACCTGTCCGTTGCTTTGCCATACCTTTGGCGTTCTGATACCTTTTACCATAGACTTGCATGCTATTTTAAATAAAAGAAAAAAGAAAAATCAATACTACTGGACTACTCATATTAATTGTGTTTACCTATTTATATTTTGTTAAAATTTTGTCTGCTTTATGTCTAATTGGTGTGTGAGGAAACGTTTCTGCTACTCCCCAATATTACCTCACTTTATACTAAAGATTTGTTATATTGCTTTTAACGTTGTTATATTATATAGATTATCCCACAGTTTTTTTTATTCTACAAAGTACTAAACAATTTATACTTGATCCGTATGCTATGCTTTTTCTTTGTTTCAGGTTTGCAGGACTAATTTTTTTTTTCAGGTTTACTATTCTAATTTTTCTATTGCAGGTACTGTTACTAATTCCTTACAGCCGCGTCCCTTATAGGTTGGTCTGCTTTCTACAACCCCCCCTACTCTCCGATTGAGCCCGGTCCTTTCTTTGTTTTTCTTTTTGTTACGGGCCACGAGCCAACGTAGCATAAATCTGACGAACCAACGTGGCTGCCCCGATAATAACGTCACAGAATAAATTGGAAAAACTATTAATTCGACAAAAGGTTCAAGTGCTGGGGGAACTTGGCAGCCAAAGGCTGCCCTCCTCCCCACAACCCTGAATATCGAGGAAATAGATATATAAGAAAACAAAGAAGGTAAAGTAAAAAGAAAAAAAGCATTTTCAAAACAAGAAAAAAAAAAAATTGTTCAAAATGGGATACACCTGGGGGTCAAAGGGACCAAAGGGGGGAACTGGGTCCCTGATAGGATTGACCCAGTTTGTCCCACTTGACCCAATGACCCAGTTTGGGGAAAATGAAATTTTCAGTAACAAATTGAATTATTGAAGTCGTAAAATCTTTTCCCATACTTTCAGCTCAATTTATTAACTATTTTCACAAATGCATAAGCTTATTGGTTTAGTTGCTAGCATTCGTTTCATATTTCAAGCAAACGCTAAAATGTTTTGTAATCAATACATCGCTTTTTATAATATGAAACGCATTTTTACATGTTTTTCAAGAAACGTGCTGTGGCGCTGTGTGAATGCAGTGTTATGAACGTATACAATTTTGTATGTTCAAATAATAGTATTCTTTCATATAAGAACTGAAATAATTTGTAGCAAAAATCTTAATATTATATACCCGGTTATTTTCAGTGTCCATTATTTTTGTAATTTGTATATCATTATCATTAAGCATGGACAAACATCACCTTAATTGTAATTTAAACCTTAAACATAAGTGCTGATTTTTATAAATCTCCGTGAGACCGAGTTTTCTTGAAAAGACTAATTAACTAAAAGAATGATGAAGATCATATAAAACAATGTTCCTGTATCAACTCGATGTCAGAAAACGGGATTATTCAATTTATATTTTATTGCGTCTGTCATTGAAAAATATTTTGATCATTTAGTATATTTAATTGTTAAACATTCCCACACTAATTAAAATTGTCTGGGACAGCAGCTACTCCTTCTTCCAGATAGTTCTGAGATTTATTTTATAACTGTAATTCGTAGAACAGCACATATTTACTAAAAATTAATAATAAAATTTCCAAATTCCATAATCGGTTATTCAATAAAACTCGCCCACTAATTGAAGACATCACAGAGGGCCAATTTGAGACAGTAAGAAAATTTTTGGGACTGCATCAATTTGGGTCAATTTAGGTAACTGGGTCGATTTGGGTCAATTTGGGTCACTGAGTCAATGTGGGTCACTTTGGGTCACTAAGTCAATGTGGGTCACTGGGTCAATTTGGGTCATGGGTCACTGGGTGGTGGGTCACATCCTCATTTTCACTGGGTCATGGGTCACATTTTAGGTGACCCATTTCATCTATGCACAGTACATCTATGAAATAGGGCAGTAGGAAAAGCAGACAGAAAGAGACAGAAGCCTTCTGGAATGTTGTACTTCATATGTATGAGGATGGTAGCATGGACAGACAAAGTTAATAACAAATAGATTATAGAAATAGTAGAGGAATAAAGCTATCTGTGGAAAACAAACAAAAATAGGAGAAATAGAAGAACAGGATACGTTCTAAGGCATTTCTAGGGAATAGTATGGGATATATTACAAGCAGATATACGAAAAAAAGGTAAAGATAGACTGAGATCAAACTTTCGCATGCAGATAGTGATAGATGCAGACTGTGCAAATTTCAGGGAAAGAATAGAAAACAATCAAGGTACGCGTCTAACCAGTTCCAGGACTGAAGACCTAATGATGATGATAAGCGTTTATCTAGCCAGCCAATAAAACGTAGAAAATTAGGTTCCTTTTTTGTTGTTTTAAATTGGCCTTATGGCAATACTTTGAAATAATCCATAGGTTAGGTGTCGTTTGATGTGTTGTCTCATTTGAAATAGAAGATCCGCCGAATTCAGTAAAGCATTAACTAACGTGAGCAAAAGAACCTACTTTGACAACCGCGTTCCGTCTAGAACATCCCGGGAACGTTGTTGTTCGACGCCCATTTCATTGCGATAAAACACATATAAATAAAACCTTTCCGAGATAAGTTATTAATTGAGAAATTCAGTAGTTTTGCATTTGTACTTTTTATAAGAACCCCCACAACCATCAACATCACCACCATTTCCAACATCACCGCAGCTAGTCGGTGCAGCTGCAAAACTGTTACGTTGCCTCAGACCTCTTGAGTGTAAACTAAACTGAACATTACACTGCATTCGTAACGTTTTTGCACGTAATAGACTCTTTGTTAAAATTGTACGAGCTTTCAATTATTGAAATATTTCACTGAATAACATATGTCAATACATCAAATGTTAACTTTAAATGTAACAACTATTAAATGTAATTATGAAAAACGTTATCGTTTTGAAAAAGCTTGTACCCAAATCCGCTTTACTTGGCCTGACATCGCAACCCGCCGCTGCTGGGAAGAAGTGGTAATGGTTTAACAGTTAAGAAGTAGAAGTTTTGTTCTGAGACTATTTTGTCTCTTAGATTGATAATATTCCTCGATCTAAATTGAATTCGAATTTACTGGCGGTTAAAAAGTCAGCAGAAAATATCCACAAAGACTTACTTAAAGATAAATCCTCCAACAGTAAATAGACGTCATGCACCCTTTGGTATGCTTTTCCGGGTATTATATAAGTGGTGTCCGTATTCATGTTCTATCAAGTTTTCATTTAAATAGAAATTGCAAATCCCGACATTTCCATTTTCTAAGAACATACAAGTGCCCAGCACACCAGAAAACGCTTCAAATAAAATATCGGTGATAACGGCACGAAGGCTGCTCTGGAGCGATTGTACCACCCACAGCGCGTTTATTATTTACAAATCTGACTCTGACAACTCTATGATATTGTCACATTTTAAATGCTACTACATATCCGATCGTTCTATTTCGAAAAGCTTCTCTTGTCTTATTAGCTGTTAGACTTTTCAAATGAAAAATTTATTTAAATAACCGCGAAAGAGATATGAAAACGCGACAAGTCTCCAACATGCGGAAGAAATTAAACTGGCAAATAAATAGGAGGTTGTTACGGTCCGCTGACCGGAAATAGTCCTGAGAGATCTTTTCAAGAGACGCTTCATTTTATATTTTATATTTAAATTAACACCTTTCTATGACATTTAACTATTCCTGTTGGGAATTTGCGGTTTTGTAACTCACCTGATTTTGGCCAAGAAAATTAAATTAAAAGTTAATTATGAACTGCTATTTAGATTTTTATCTTTTTGAATCACCCTATTGACCAATTGGAAACCATTCCAAAATGTACTTCGAATCCAGATACCTTTTATTTTTCATCTTTCTTTTAGCTGTTTTCAGACATTTGGTTTGGCGAAATAAGTTAGTTCCATCTTATTATTTAAAATTTTTATACGAATAAAATTAAAATAAATCGAAAAAATTCTTCCCCAACACAAATTTTATTATTGGCCCAAATATCTTTTAAAACAATAATATTATTCACAAATTTAAATTTTCAAAACAACACCATAATTAAATATTTTAATATGTACAAATTTATCTTAATAAGTCATGTAATTTAATATCTTCCCCTTTAACACCGTATTCAACTTATTTAAATTCAGTTAGGTTCAATAATCACCTTCTGTAATGGCGAAAACATGTATCGTAGGTTTGTCAACCCTTTTAAAATTAAATTATATTGACTTTTGCACACAACTCTTACTCTTAAATTCAAAAGACTCGCGCACAGGAAAATTCCATTAAGTAACTTAACTAATTAATCGAGAAATAAGTCCGTTAAAAATTTAAACAAGATATATTTATTTTACCGTTACATATCTTTTTGTTGTTGGCTTCTTCCAGAACGTAATTACTAATCCAAACCCAAAAATCGTTTAAATCGTTTTACAAAGTAAACATTTTCATGACAATTGATCTATATAATGTATAGCAAATCATTCCAACCACATATGTCTTATTCCAATTGAGAAACTTGATCTTGTGAAATTTTAAATTATTTTTAGTTATCTATTTTCCATTATGAAACCACTGTAGAAATAATCTTCTTACGTCTAAGAATCAATAAACACTTTAACGTCGGCGATTCGAGTGACACTCCTCTTAAAACCGCAATTTAAATAATTTTCACTACTAAATACTGCATATGTTAGATAGTACTTTAAGAGATAAACGTATTATCTATTCTCGGCAATAATATGCCAACATCGAAGCTTCGATCAAGACTGACCTCTATTCAAGACCTATTGGCCTTTATAAGACGAGCCTTTTCTGAAGTAGGCTTCGGGAATTTTCGCGACGCATCTAGTGTGTTGTTTTTATGTTTGAATTGTTCGTGAAGGTGGGTGTGTTATTCTACTACAGTTCCCGTTCGTTTAGAAAGTGTGTCACACCTACGTCGGCTGACAACTTCCGAGATTTATTGTTCCACTATCTTTTATTAGCGCCTTGGGTTATATAATAATTGATGTCGTTTACATATGCGGTTTTTACAAGATTTTATCGTTCTCTAAAACAAAAGTTCATTATCTAGCTTCTCAATTAAAGATACTAACGTACTTTTACTATAGCTCCAAACTATTCACGTCGTTTTTACTTCAACATTTGATTGTTCTAGAACATGGAGTCAATAAACACACTTAAATAAAATTTCCTTTAGAAAATGCAATTTCAACATAAACTTGACATGCATTTACGAGTATTTTATACACGCAGCTTTACACAAAATTTACGTCTTTGGATAGGATTACTTACAAATGAAACTGTTTTGATTATTAATTGCAAATGAAGATTTCTTTGGAGTATTTGTATGGGTTTTAACGCAAATTGATCACTAACTTATTAAACTGAAATCTTTTAATAACCAGGTTTTAATGGATGAAATCTTCCAATAGGCGCACGTTTATACGTCAAACATAACAAATGCCGTTTTTTTTCTTATCAATAACACGATCCTTTCGTTATTAAACTATCTAATCATTACGGTTTTTATGCATTGATGATACATTTTATACCTGGCACTTAGGTTGAATTTTCTCGAGTATACGAAGTCGGATGTTTATTAAATGATGCTGCAATATGACCTCTCTATGACTTCAATCACATCAATATATACAGGGTGTTCCATAATGACGTGCTAAATTTCAGGGTGTTTCCTATCATTGTATGTAGAAAAGTTCAAATGAAAATATGTCCGCAACGGCTTAAATTTCTTAGTACGTTTAAAACATCACTTCTTTATTCATTGTAACATCGCAATTATTAAATTACAGTATGGTTACTGCATACTTCAAATATCATTTTCGCAAAGCAACAGCTCGCGACTTAAATCAAAAAAACATTTCGCGCTCGAATTTATGAATGACTTTATTTAATAAATGCTTCCTTATATATGTATACAAAATTATCTATTTCTAGAACATAGTAGTATTTGCACAATTCCATTTCCAATAATATACACCGATATTAGGTAATTTCGTGGAAATCCTCAATAGCCTTCAAAATTGTTGAGCTTAATTACCTCGTTATCTCGTTCCAGTTATTAGTGACGTGCGCAGCTCGTGTTTGTTTAACACCCAAGGTTATTGTGGAGTCGCAAACTAATCTAGTAATTACGAAAAGTAATAAATAACTGTTATAAGTTATTTTATGAATTTTATGGTTCTTTTAAATGTTTGACCCGTTTCTTAAAGTAAACGTTTATTTATTAATAAGTTCATACATATTGACGTATTTTTTCTCAATTTCTCTCGAAAATACGAGAACATGTTTTTATTTACAATGTTTTTATGCTATACAAAAGCTAATTAATTTAAGCTTTAATGGATTTCTAGTGCAAATTAGTTGCATTTTATAGCAAATACTTGCTTACACGGTAAAACGTATGTTAAGATTAAAATTAGGGTTTTAAATACCATATTGATTGTAGTGTTTATGCTAAATGCGAAATAGAATTAAAATTTTGCCATTATTAGGGGAATAAAATTTGTAATACCTGTTTGCGTGTTTGGTATGTAGATAGTTGTCACCTGATAAATAAGTTGATAGCGATGTTACCTAGGGGCCTCAACCAGAATTCCAATTACGGCTCCAACAAAGAAGACATCGGTGAAGACAGCAGCTTAAAAAAACACAATTGAAGAGCGTGCACAGTCAATGGCTTTCCATAATTTACGATTCCATCACCTAAACGCATTTTGTGGATTCCATGCAAAATAACTTATTAAACTGTAGATTGGTTATACGGACAATTACTAACAATACTCTTCAGAAATGATGGCTGCATTGCTGGGTGCGTTCAGAGTGGCAACGAATAGTGTTTGAAATGTCCCAAACTTAGTGGTTAGAATTTACCGTGTGTGAATTCTATTAAAATAATACGTATTTCTAATACCAGAGTGAATACGCCAGAATCAGAATTATTTCCACGTGCTTTCGTGAATAATTGATTATTGCGTGCTTCTCGCAATAATTTAATGTCTCGTGAATCCGTAATTAAAAGCTGAAATTAATAAAAGCGAAGTAAATTTACCCACTTTCGACTTTACAATTATAACAAAGTGAACAAATTATGGTATGAGCACCTAAGTACTTGATGCTTTTCAGGATAAGCTCAAATTCACAATTAGGAAGACCCATTTTCGTGCAGTGCTTAAATCAAAAAGGAAGACCAAATTTGCGTATTTAACAAAGTAGATAATATCCCTCCTAAGCGCAGATGGTTTCTAAAATTAACGAACAAAATGTTTCAACCAAAACACGTTCTTAAGAGGTCTGTATGTATGGTTGTCTATCTATCAGAATAAGTAGAATACATTGCCTAACCAACAAGATTGGTAACAGAAAAATTTAAACTGTTACATGCTTCGTTCGTGCGAAACCATCACTTTAAAAAAATGTTATACATTATGGAAGCCACCTATGGAACAAAATAATATTTCGTTTTATGCGTTATTTTAGACAATGATGATAGTTTGAATAAAGAACTTAACATAATACAAAGTCAACTTAGTTAATAGATTGTTACATAAAATTCGAACTAATCAGTTGTCATTAAACTATGCAATCAACACGGTTTTTATACATTTATAGTTTCTATACCGGCACTTCAAAAATACGTTTTCTAAGCAAATTAAAATTTACATAATTGGGGTTTTTCACGATGTTGCTCGAGTATACGACATTGGATATTTATGAGATAATGCAACATGACCTCTCCATGATCTCTAATCACATCAATATATATGTGATGCTATCAAAAACGTTTTTTATTTGAGCTTCCCAAAATGCTTGTCGAACCCCCCCGTGTTAAGGTGACCGTATACCTTTCCATAAAAATGTGGGAATGACATACAGATGAAACTATCTTTATCCTTAGTGTAATTAAGTCAGGACCGTAAATGGAAAGGGGGGAGCGTCCTATACGGTTGTGGTGATCGCTTACTAATACTTGGGTATTTACATAAAAATTTAATGCCTGCATATGCGCTATTAGTTTTGTCGGCAAATTTTCACCACAACACACACACATACACACACACACAAACGCCACCGCAACCGCCACCCCCCATCGCCGCTGCCGCCGCGGCCACCACCACACCCACCGCCGCCGCCGCCACCTATACCACTTCCACCGCCCCCGCCGCCCCTACCATCTCCAACACCACTTCCTCTTCCTTCTCCTCCAGTCCACTCCACCCCACCACCACTCCCACCCCTCCCTCAAAATCCTCCGCCAATCCCTCTTACCCAACCACCCCTACGTGGTCTATTTACGACTCTGTTATAAATCCATTGATATAATAGTCGCAAGTCGTGCTCTTTTTGACTTTTACAGTAGCTGAGTTGCCGACACTATAAACTTCACAAAAACAAGCTGCTTTCCGACAAACGGACGCTGGTTTAAAGTTTAGCAGGCACATTATTCCTGTATAGATCATTGTGTTGTCCGTGAACTGTTTCAAACAAGGTAGGGATTTTTAACGTGCGTGACAACACATACACATAGGACCTACATTTTATCTCTCATTCGAATAAGAGCAAATTTTTGTGAAAAATGTTCGCTTAACATTCCCCAAGTGGTCTGTGTCGGAAATCGTACACGGGACCTCGGAACCAGCATTCATACACGAGTCTATCTGATCCACGAAGCCGCCTACAAGAGACTCACGAATCGCCAAATAATCTAATAATAAATAATAATAATAAATAATTCTAATTTAAGCTTTAATGGATTTCTAGTGCAAATTAGTTGCATTTTATAGCAAATACTTGCTTACACGGTAAAACGTATGTTAAGATTAAAATTAGGGTTTTAAATACCATATTGATTGTAGTGTTTATGCTAAATGCGAAAAGTTAGCACTAACCTATGTTATTTATAGCAAATGAAAGCATTTTTATAGAAAATGTATTGATAATTAATAAGTGAAAATAAATGGCTTTTGTATTTATCTTAAAATGATCGATTTCCGTTAGCATTGAATGCTTTTTAAGGTATCTAAAAAAATAACTATTTTTACATATACAACTATTTGCTATTTATTTACAATACGCTTATATTATACAGTGATTATCGCTTGTACAACAATGTATAGAAGTACGCTTGTATTATACAAGTCGTAACCATGAATTTACGGAAATTTCTATTTATTCCGGATTCTTTTATATCTTGATGGGATTTATTTGTAGAATTTGGGTTTCAATGACCTCCCGTGACCCCTTATCACAATATATATATATATATATATATATATATATATATATATATATATATATACTCCCCCTTTATTACTTTTATTATTTTTATTTATTTAAATATGAATTATTTATGCACTACTTTTGTCGTCGCCCTTATTTTTATTATTAAATGAATGACTTCTATATAATGTGCTTTAGCAACGTTTGGTTGGTTATCTAATTAAAATGTTTACTATTATTATGCCTCGACTATATGAACTCTTTATCTCAGGGTGTTCATCTGCTTACCGTGGGTTCAGTCGTAAGTAGATGAGCACTGCCCAACCAAACTTCACACTCTTTTGTTTTACTACTTTTATATGAATTTACTACTGTATATGCCAAATTTTACTGATCAACGTAGCTTTGTGCCAAATTAATTAATGTACACAATTTCTGACTTTTTTTTGACGTTTTATGATATTGCACGGTACTCACCTGAATTATACTTCGCTGATGCCCTTTTTAAATGCTGCTGGCTCACGATCTTAGTCGCCGTATGCGTCTTTACATGGACTCACAATCACTATTGAACTTTCGTATCGCCTCCAGGTGTCTTAGTACAATTTTGATGACCCCAAATCTGAAATGAATAACCCGAATTTTAGAATTTTGACAAACCGTTGTAATTACTTCCCCTGCGCTAATCCTTCCGTGTTCCTTTTTTTCGTTGAATCTTCCCCTGCAATTGCTGCTCTCCTATTTTCCCTCTTCGTGCTCCAATTAATCCGTCCGCCTTTTCGTAATCAATCCAAATCTACCCGCCGTCCTGTTCCAAATCACTCAATGCCCTGCTATAAATTCGATGTCCCACTCGATGTCCTACTGCCTTCAAATCTCTATCCAAATCAATCCCAAATCTATTTATATATTCGTTGCTTTCCCGTCGCACTAAAACCACTCTATATCCTTCTGCCTTTAAACCTCTATCCAAATCCAATTAAATATTCGTTGCTTTCCCGTCGCACTATCACCAATCTTTACACTTCTTTTAACGTCGCTGTTGCTTATTTAACCACCGATGCTTCTTGTACCTCCACTTTAATAAATCAGACTATTTAAATTCAAACACATTTATTTTTCAAAATATATAACAACTTTAACGCAGGTTTGCAAAACACGTCTTTATACTAAATTTAATCGAAAAGAATCATCTTGTTTACTCTCCTAGGCAATAAGCACAACAAAACTAGCTTACTTAATTACATTTTACATACATAAAATATCCAATAACAATTTGTCCTTTTTTGGTGTCACAAATACCTTCACTATTGTCTTTATACATTCCTAAATTCTATCATTGGTCCTAAATACTTCACAATTCTCCAATTATATTTGATACTGCTATTAACTTATAATTTTGAATTTACAAATTCGTCCAAAAGTTGATTCTATTTAAATAAAAAGCCAAAATAATTCACACAAGACCTGGATGCTTGGTTGATAGTAGACATCCGTAGACGCATCCGGTTTTCAGACGGCAAATGTACTTTCAATGGCTTATTACATTTCAACTTAGTATAAAACCTTGAGCACTGTGCATTTTATCAACGTCATCAAGTCATTTAGTTTACCTTTTGGCCAACGTTTCAAACTAACATGGTAAATACTTTAGCATATGTAAAGTACGGCAAAATATAGTTTTTGAATTACTGGATCTGATATATGAATCATTTTATTTGGCCATTTTAAACAAAATTAAATTTAACAACAAAAAATATATTATATATATATATATATATATATATATATTGCCGTGGTTACTCGGGTAAAATTCTCACCAACAAAAATTATTTTCGGAAATAATATAAAATTTTCAAATTCGAAAATAGAAAAATTTCCAAAAATTTAAATAAGTCAAAAAAGATATTGCTTACCCGTTTTCCTCTCTTCCTCAGTTGAACGGCCTTCTTCAACTGCTTCCGGCTAGCTCATTGGGACCTCCTTTTGGATAGCTATATTCATTCATAAATCCTATCATTCACGCACACGCCCAATAAAACCACAAAATACAACAAACATACAATCTTTTATTTATTCTTATTTACAAATGCAAATCATTATTATTTTATTGTTCACGTTACACTTCAGTAACCCTTATTTTGTAATGTCCTTTATTTAATTTTAAACTCATCAAACACTTAAAATGTACGCGGAGTAAATGGACCTTGAATAATACCTTCTCTAAAATTCCTTCATTATAATTTATTTATTTATTTTAATACTCTACGTAAACTGTGGGATATGGTGAGCTCATAATAACCCAATTAATGTATGCCCTTCTACTTTGCATACTCTAAAACCAAAAAAAAAAACAAAGCCATGAACTCTTCACAAAATTTCACGTTCTGATGGAACGTTTAAAAGCTTTCTAGACACCTTCCATTTCTAGTTAAATACCGTAATAAAGTTATTTACACATATTCTGTTCAATACGTAAATAATTCACACTACCTTGAAAAACACTCTCATACGCCACCCCAATATTTACAGTTTATAGGAATCACAAATTTAAATCGTTACCTGGAATTTCTAGAAGATCTTCGCTCTGTAGATGATGCCATGTAATTTTCTACCAGGTCTGCAGGTCGATTCTCTCAATTACTAGACGACTTCCATTTCAGTGGATCCGCCAACGCCTCCTTCTCGGTGTAACCAAATTCCAAATTTTATTTCACAGTAATCTACGCTATTTAATGTCCCGACACGGGTTGATAATAAATTATAGGTGATACCTCAAATTAAAATAAGCAATTTCGGCACACTAACCGCGTTTTTAATTAATTTAGAGGCTATCACTTAAGCAATACAATTTAAATTATTTGTTAATACTTAAAACTTTGTGTCAATTTTTATACGTGCCTTTGGGACGATCGAAATAATAAGGCACGAAGTTGAAAGACAAAAGAGAGCTAGTCCTAGTTCTCTAGAGTATTTATGTCTTTCGACTGTAACCTCTCCAGGCCCCCAGTTATCCGAAATCCCGCTCACACAACACACATTCTCACAATTTTGCACTCAACCCCAATTTCAAATCTGCGAATTTCAATACCTCGTTATAAAATTTTAAGAATATCACGCTACACTATCCTCGTGTCTATGCTAAGTTGAACTAACGTATCGACCAATCGTAGACTTAATGACGTTTCTCAAATCCCTCCTCTACTATTGTGGTCGCATGCTTATACGTTTTCTACGTCTCTGTATAACCTCGCTTGAGTGGTTGAAAAATCGATATCCTTGTTTGTTCGCTGTTTACACACGTGGACTGTCTACGTGAGTTAAATAACCCCCTCATTAGCATTTCCCGTGAATATAAGCGACGGTTTATCCGACGTTCTCTGTAACCATTTGTTATCTACACAGTTTAAGCAGAACTTGACCTTTAGAAAAATACGCAGGTGTTCTATCGTAACATTTTAAATAACACTTCTACAATTTGGATTTTCCACGTATTTCAACCCTCCTGATATATTTGTACGCTAGCAACGCGTCTCATCTTTGGTATTATTGGGTTTTTAACTTATAATCGTTCAATTAAATTCAAATTAATTAATAAATTAATGGCATTGGCTTTTACCATTTAATTTCTTAGCAAACCTACTTAAATTTCATTAATTATTTATAAAATTTCGTTAATACCAGATACTTAAAAATGAATTAACGAATACAACCTTCGCACGTAATTTCTGGTTGTTCCTTTATACAGGGTGTTTTGAAATTGCTTTGTTTATATTTATTTTTGATCTTTTGAAACCACTATAATATATATATATATATATATATATATATATATATATATAAAAGGTTCTTGATAATTCTTGAGCGTAGTTAAATTAGAAAAGATTTTGTTTTTTGGTTCTTGGGATAAAGTCGCTCATAAATTAAACACAAAACATTAAATGTGTATCATTTGTATTAAATCGTACGTTTCGGTGATAATTTACACCTTAATCATCGATCTACATGAAAAAGTATACAAATAGGTAATTCATATAACAGGTAATATATGTTTAACTTACTTATTACTTGATAAAATTATTTTATGTATTCACCCATAATAAAAGTAACAGAAGGAAGCTTGTAATATTACTGATTAAGAATTAAAATTAATTTTAAATTTTGAATGAAATGTCAGTTCACTTATTTGACAAAAATGTAGAATCAAGGATGACATCAATCAACAAATTATGACACTATTTGCTTATATATTTTATTTAAATAGTAGTATGTGGTTTATTTGTAAAAAAATTTTTTGTATGATGGGTTGCATAAAAATAGTTAGATTTTAAAATCATATATTTTTACAGGTGTAGTAAACAGGTTGACTTTTGACTTAAATTAAATAGAATTCTGTGTGTAAGCAATATCATTATAGTTAGTATATTTTTTTTGAATTAAAAGTGTATAGGTATAAGTAAACTGTATGTAAATTATTGATGTCTTCTTTGTGATTGATGGAATTTTGTTCTTGGTTTATATGAAATGATTCTAAGAAAAGTCTTTTTTTGTAATTGCTTTCTATATCTAAAATTTTTACATTATCATAATTGACTTTGTGTTTTGTATTGTATAAATGTATAGAAAGAGCACAAGAAGTTTTTCCTAATTTTGCATCACTTTTGTGTTGTGTCATGCGATTTCGGAGCCACTGTTTGGTTTGGCCTACGTAGGAAGCTTTGCATTCACATTGAATTTTATACACTAAATTGCTACATAAAGCTTTATTTGTTTTTTCTTACAAAAATAACACAAGTAATAACAACAGCAAAAATTTAGAAATATATAAAACAATACCCAATATAGACAATGAATTAACTCATAAGCTAATTAAGGTATTTAAAAATTATAATTTTCGGTATGCAAAGAAAAATATATTAACAGTCAATAATCTCTTTTCAAAATTAAAAGATAAAACACCGAACTATTACAAAAAATATTGTGTACCAAATAAATTGTTTAGATTGTAATGGCCTGTATATTGGACAAACATGTCAATCCTTAAATCAACGTATTATTCAACACAGAAGTGACATAAAAGTTAAACCAAATTCCTGTGCTTTATCGAGTCATTCAGCTAATTTAGATCATAGAATAGATTTCAAAATCCAAAATTTTAGAATTAGAGAAAGATAAACAAAAAGACTATTTCTTGAAATGTATCACATTTTATTACAAAAGATAGTATAAATAAAAAACTGATATTAGTGGTTTGAGCTCGATTTACACATACTTATTAATTTTAAAACATAGCTACATACCTAATGTAATATTTGTTAATATGTTGAACGTTATAAATACATACACACATACACACCACACAACTTAACGCATGCGCATACACACACACACACACACACACACACACATACAGACAAACAACTATCACATACAACATAACATATACATTAAATAAAGGTATCAGGTATCCTATTAAAAAGAAAATTTGAAATCTTTCAAAATCTGACATAATTTTATTTTTACATTTCATCTTATACAAATTATATATCCTTCCTACATTTAAAAGTGAAAAACTAAAAGTTATGTTTAATATTTAATTTCGATGTTAATTTTGAATCAACTCATCTTGTAAGTTGCAATTAATATTTATATAATTTAGCCTAGTTGTTTGTAACATTTTTAGAAGCCTGTGATCAAGGATTAAATAAATCCGAAAATTTAGGCATTAAAAAGAGTTTTCTTTTACCAGCTGACCTCAAACCCATTAAAACATTCGATATTACTAGAAGGTCATTATCTTTAAATATATATATATATATATATATATATATATATATATATATATATATATATATATATATATATATATATATATATATATATATAATATATATATATATATTATATATATATATATATATATATATATATATATGTGTGTGTTGGTTCATTTGGATGCACTCGCTCGTAAAATAAGAACTATACTGTCGAATTGTATACTCAGACGTCTCGGCATAAATATTTATGCCTTATTCCTAGAACAATTACTATGAAATAAAAATGTCGTACATACAGAAAGTAAGACATCGGTTACAGTTGAGTTCAATAGTACTGATTATACGTAAATAAGTAAATTTAAAGAAATTTAATTGTGTAATCAAAAGTTCGCCTTTTTGTTATCAAAACCACGTACATAATATTTAAAATTTTATTTCTTCATTTAACAATAAACAGATGACGGTGCCTATTACGTTTTAAATCGTATCTCTAAGTATTAAAGAAAATGTTCATTGACATACATTCTAGAACAACCAACTGTTAAAATAAAACACAAGTGATTGATGAAATAGTTGGAGGCGACGATAGAATTCGTGAAAGCGAAAAATTACTAATAGTTCGAGACAACAAAACGATAAACCCTCGAATGTTGCATCATACGCCTTCGAAAACAAGCCAATTAAAACATGAAAACAACTAGAGTTACTGTGAAATTCTAATTGCTTACGTCACAGAAGATCGCTCTGATATAACCCAATGGATGTTGAAAACGCTGTTCAGTACTCATTCAAATGTCACAATGCTGATCGTGTGATACGTAGTTGGAGGTCGATCTAGCATGTATGGTTTTTAGTAGTAAAAATTATTATGACAGATAGACGATTTCATTGAAATAACGACGGACAAGTGTTTTGAATACTCAAAAATGAGGAAGATTACTTGAAGTACTTACAATGGTTTCAAAATGGAGAATAAGTAATAAAATAATAATTGAACTGGATTAAAAGCATATATGATGGGAATGGTACTTTTTGGTATTTAATAGTATGTTGCAAAACGTTTTGAACGATTTTAGAATATGGATTGATAACTACGGATTGGACAAGGGCAATGACCAGCAGATTTGCATCGGTAAAATAAATTTTGTTTAAATTTAAAGAAAAGCTCATTTACCGAGTAGTTAGTTAAGATTCTTTGTGTGCAAGTCTTTGACTGAGAGTAGAAAGTTAATAATTTGATTTAAAAAGTGACAGGTTTTCGGCGCAGGGAAATAAAAATTAAGAGATAAAGATTTGTAAGTGCTCATCCTAGTTATAAAAAAGAGATTTTTTTTGGGGCCCTATTTCATGTATAAGAGAATGATTATCCAAAAGATACACATTTTTTTATGTTATATTTAAGATATTGTTCGTAAGACAAAGCTGTTGTGGAAATTTTCGACTCTGTTTTTAGTGTATAAGATTTGTGATGAGAAGAAGTGGTTTTTCATAGATGTTATATTTAACATATGGTTTATGAGGGAAAGCAGTTGCGGATGAAGTGATTGGCATTTCAAAGATTGTTTGTAAAAGAATATTTCGTATTATTATTATAAATTTGATGTACGAATCTAGTGGTTTTATTTGAAGAGAGCTGGCCAAAACTGATTATAAAATAATCTTTATAATGTCGCATCACTCCATAGCACTTTTATTAACGCCCAACCTGGGACTCATTTAGAATTTCTTCAATCCACAGCACTTTTATCGATGCACAACCTGGGGCTCACTTACAACTTCTTCAATCCCCAGCAATATATACCGTGTTCCGAAATTCGTGGATAAAATTAATTGGGGGGGAGTCAGTTTCCTATAAGAATAACCATTTTAAATTTCACACAATTAGGCTTATGCCTCGACTAGCTAGGTTCAACCCCACACAGAGTGCACGCCGATACGGTAGCAGAGAATTTTTTACCCCCCTTGTTCTCTAACACTTTACCCTTAAATAAGATAAGCTGAATAACCACAAATTTGTATAATAAATCAAGAAATATGTACAATTTGCACTTCTACAACCTTCGTACTATTATTTGCTATTTAAAACCCTTGAATCAAAGTCAAAATATAAATCTATTCACCACCAAATTATAACCCTATTAAAAATATAAAGCCAGCAAAAATAACTCTGTGTTTTATTGGAAGTCTCGTTGAACGTTCAATGACCCTTCGTTCTCTTAACGTAATTTCTACGTATCAATTAAAATTTTTGATGACCCTTCACACAAATATCTAAGTACATGCAAGTTTTAAATGTTCAAAAAAATTAAGTCTTGTGCTATTAATTAATTATCGTTAACCTGGTATTTTTTAGGTTGATTCCCTGGTTCAAATGCGTAGCTCGATTTACACATACTTACTTAATTTTAAAACATAGCTACATACCTAATGTAATATTTGTTAATATGTTGAACGTTATAAATACATACACACATACACACCACACAACTTAACGCATGCGATACACTACACACACACACACACACACACACACACATACAGACAAACAACTATCACATACAACATAACATATACATTAAATAAAGGTATCAGGTATCCTATTAAAAAGAAAATTTGAAATCTTTCAAAATCTGACATAATTTTATTTTTACATTTCATCTTATACAAATTATATATCCTTCCTACATTTAAAAGTGAAAAACTAAAAGTTATGTTTAATATTTAATTTCGATGTTAATTTTGAATCAACTCATCTTGTAAGTTGCAATTAATATTTATATAATTTAGCCTAGTTGTTTGTAACATTTTTAGAAGCCTGTGATCAAGGATTAAATAAATCCGAAAATTTAGGCATTAAAAAAGAGTTTTCTTTTTACCAGCTGACCTCAAACCCATTAAAAACATTCGATATTACTAGAAGGTCATTATCTTTAAATATATATATATATATATATATATATATATATATATATAATATATATATATATATATATTATATATATAATATATATATATATATATATATATGTGTGTGTTGGTTCATTTGGATGCACTCGCTCGTAAAATAAGAACTATACTGTCGAATTGTATACTCAGACGTCTCGGCATAAATATTTATGCCTTAATCCTAGAACAATTACTATGAAATAAAAATGTCGTACATACAGAAAGTAAGACATCGGTTACAGTTGAGTTCAATAGTACTGATTATACGTAAATAAGTAAGTTTAAAGAAATTTAATTGTGTAATCAAAAAGCTTCATTCGCCTTTTTGTTATCAAAACCACGTATATATTTAAAATTTTATTTTTTCATTTAACAACAAACGGACGACGGAGCGTAATACGTTTTAAATCGCATCTCTAAGTATTAAAGAAAATGTTCATTGAAATATATTCTAGAACAATCAACTGCTAAAATAAAACACAAGTCAATGATGAAATAGCTGGAGGCGACAATAGAATGTGAAAGCGATAAATTACTGATAGTTCGAGGCAACAAAATTATAAACCTCCGAATGTTGCATCATACGCCTTCGAGAACAAGCCAATTAAAACATGGAAACGACTAGAGTTTCCGTAAAATTGTAATTGCTTACGTCACAGAGGATCGCTTTTATATGACCCAATAGATGTTGAAAACGCTGTTCAGTACTCATTCAAATGTCACGATGCTGATCGTGTGATAAATTACGTAGTTAGAGGTCGATCTAGCATGTATGGTCTTCAGTAGTAAAAATTATTATGGCAGATAGACGATTTCATTGAAATAACGACGGACAAGTGTTTTGAATACTCAAAAATGAGGAAGATTACTTGAAGTACTTACAATGGTTTCAAAATGGAGAATAAGTAATTAAATAATAACTGAACTGGATTAAAAGCATATATGATGGGAATGGTATTTTTTGGTATTTAATGGTATTTTGTAAAACGATTTGAACGATTTTAGAATATGGATTGCTAATTACATTTTGGACAAAGGCAACGACCAGCAGATTTGTATCGGTAAAATTAATCTTGTTTAAATTTAAAGAAAAGCACATTTACAGAATAGTTAGTTAAGATTTTTTGTGTGCAAGTCTTTAACTAAGAGTAGAATGTGCAAGTTAATAATTTGATTTGAAGGGTGGCAGGTCTTCGGCGCAGGGAAATGAAAATTAAGAGATAAAGATTTGAAAGTGCTCATCCTAGTTATAAAACAAGGATTTTTTGGACCCTATTTCTAGTATAAGAGAATTATTATCCACTAGTTACACATTTTTTTATGTTATATTTAAGATATTGTTCGTAAGACAAAGCTGTTGTGGAAATTTTGGACTATTTTTATTGTATAATATTTGTGATGAGAAGAAGTGGTTTTCATAGATGTTATATTTAACATATGGTTTATGAGGAAAGCAGTTGTGGATGTAGGGATTGGCATTTCAAAGATTGTTTGTAAAAGAATATTTCGTATTATTATTATAAATCTGATGTATGAATCTAGTGGTTTTATTTGAAGAGAGCTAGCCAAAACTGATTATACAATAATCTTTATAATGTCACATCACTCCATAGCACTTTTATTAACGCACAACCTGGGGCTCATTTAGAATCTCTTCAATCCACAGCACTTTTATCTACGCACAACTTGAGGCTCATTTCCAACTTCATCAATCCACAGCAATATACACAGAGTGTTCCGAAATTCGTGGATAAAATTAATTGGGGAGAGTCAGTTTCCTATAAGAATAACCATTTTAAATTTCACACAATTAGGCTTATACCTCGACTAGCTCGGTTCAACTCCACACAGAGTGCACGCCGATACAGTAACAGAGAATTTTTTACCCCCCTTGTTCTCTAAGACTTCACCCTTAAATAAGATAAGCTGAATAACCACAAATTTGTATAATAAATCAAGAAATATGTACAATTTGCACTTCTACAACCTTCGTACTATTATTTGCTAATTAAAACCTTTGAATCAAAGTCAAAATATAAATCTGTACACCACCAAATTATAACCCTATTAAAAATATAAAGCCAGCAAAAATAACTCTGTGTTTTATTGGAAGTCTCGTTGAACGTTCAATGACCCTTCGTTCTCTTAACGTAATTTCTACGTATCAATCAAAATTTTTGATGACCCTTCACACAAATATCTAAGTACATACAAGTTTTAAATGTTCAAAAAAATTAAGTCTTGTGCTATTAATTAATTATCGTTAACCTGGTATTTTTTTAGGTTGATTCCCTGGTTCAAATGCGTAGTTCTACGTTCACCCCCAATCCTATGACCTGCCGCTACGTGCTGCTAACAACTACCCTTGGGTTGTTTTCAGCTTAACGTCCGAATTCCGAATTATCCCCTTTGTTACATCTGTTACTCGTAGTATTGGATTTTTGTTAGATTTCCTATTGAAATTGTTTATTGAATCGCTTCGTAAATCTCTCAGTATATTTTTAGTAGATCGTCTCAGTTTCCTTAGATTTCCTTAAAGAATTTCTCAGTGCCCTAAGTTAATGAATGTTAAAGATCATGTTTACCTTAATTAAAATTTGGACTTACGTCTTATATCGACGGCGAATTTTTATTTCACTTGTTTAGTTGAACGCGTATTCGTACTTGAAATTTTTAATTATGAACTTTAACTTATAAATCGTGGTTTTAACTTCACACTTGAACTTTGCGTAGTATTTTTGTTCAAACTAGTACAGCTTGTGCTTCAGTTATGTAGAAACTGACCATTGCCCGCTTAGTGTAATATATAACTGCAAGTCCTTCCCCGTGCTGTCATTGGTTTGATTGCGCATTATCTTAGTTGAGGCGTTGCATTTGTCTTATCATAAAAGTCTTCGAATTTTACATAAAGTTACCTATCCTAAATTTTGTTGCAATGCTTCTTAAATCACGTAGACATCAAAATTTTACAATATAGAGTTCGTTGACTATGGTATTTTGTATAGGAAATTATTCAAATTTTCCTTTTAATTCCGCACGTATACAAACTTATTCCATATTTCGTTTATCCAATATGATGGGTTTTATTCGAAAGTGTAGCAATGTCTACATTTAAAACATCACGTAGACTAAATTTTATAATTGGATTCTTTAACAGATGACGTAAATTAGATGCGTTTTATTGACTTTTTTCCTTCTGAAATATACTTGTTTTGCAAGATCTGTTTGTTGTGATCACGCATGATTATTAATGCGTCGAGTTTAAAAAAATTCGTTCCATGTTTGTTGGACTTTAGATACTTCTAATTTGTATTTATTTAAAGTCACTGAATCTATTACTGTTTTCTAAAATGAATCCGATTGCGTCTAGAGTTATTGATTCTACTAAATGTGGTTAAATTATTAAAGAATTAGCTTCCTATCATTGACTAAAGTTTATTGAAAATTTTATACAGTGTGTTTGATATTTGCTTTTTGCATAATTAACGAATTGTGTAATTTTTATGATTCAAATGTTTAGTTTCATTGACTTTATTGTCGTTTACATGAAGTGTACAACCCTTGTGACCCTATATACCCTAAAATAACCCTATTATCATAGCTATACATATATATTGCTGTGTATCGTCAAAAAATCATTTCTCGCCCCACGGATTGGGTGCCATAAAAGTGCCGTGGAACCTGGGGCACTGGAACACTCGAGCCTTTTTTCAAATACCATTCGAGCACCACGAATTGGGCGTCATAAAAGTTGCCGTGGAAGCTCAGTAAAATTCGTGCCCCACCTGAGCCAACATAAAATTTTCCAAAAAAAATTTTAAAAAGTTTTCTTACCCTTTATTCTGGACGCCTTCGAATTTCTCTGCTCACCCTGGCTAGCTCAGCAATCGGCCTCTTCTTGAATACCTATTTTTACGTACATACCTCTCTCACACACGCACCATCAAATGAAATTACGAAAATAATACAACAACCATACAACCTTTTATTTACACATATTAACGGATAAAATATTTACACATGAGTACAAACAGTTTGGTACAATTATTACCAACTCGATTTATTGAATGCTATAAAGTCCTTGATTTTAAACACATTCGAGTAGATATGAGTAGATGGGCCCCACATGTAACCCTAATTTGACTTCATACTGGTGTATTGTGAGCTCATTATAACCCAGTTTTATTTATAAATGCTTTTTTATACCTTGCATTTTTGAAAACAAATTTACAGACCCGTTTACTCCTTACAACCACAATTTATAGCCTGAATAAAATTTTATATATATATATATATATATATATATATATATATATATATATATCCTTAATAGACCCTTTTTCAGTACTCAAAATTATTAAATTTTCCTGCACATGTACATTTTTAAACAAGTTTTTAAAACAATAAATACTCCACCAATGAGTCAACCACACAAACACAAAAATATCCACAAATATTTATATAAAAACAGAAATTTCAAATTTATTACCTTGAGACGCCTTTACTGTTCATCACTGCAGGAGATGACTACCAGAAACCCCACGTCGTTAAATCCATCTACTACGCTGATTCCAGCATCCAGCGATCCTCACCATCTAATATTTCCGCTACCACTATTCTGCTTCTCCCAAAATACTAGCTTCGTTTTAACAGAAACATTCCATACCAGATACTTCACGCATACAAATTTTTCTGAGTTCTGCTTACCCCAAAATCATCCATCCATATAATAACTTAGTCATAGTAACTGGACCTTTTATTTAAATAAGCACTAACTTGTGCAATCACTTTACTAACTTACGGTCCGCTACTACAACTTTTATAATTTCAACTAAGATGTTTAATGTAACATTACTGAACACACAAATACTAACCGACAGCTTTGACTATTATGTAGGTCTGACCCCGTGTTCAGAACCTGATGAAAGGAAAGAGAGCTTTAATATCTTCTCTCGTGTATTTATACTGTTCCTCAATCCCCCTAGTGGAACCCGTTTCATGAGAAAAGCTTGTTTTCAAAGCGGCTTCTTAAAATTTTGAACGTAACCGACTCTGAATTCGGAAAAATTTCTCCCGTTCGTCGTGCTGTTTACATAGAATTTCATTCCCTACCTACACGTACGCGCACTCTTCGAAAACTGCTGGTTATCAACCAATGATATAATTTCCGGTTGTCACAATACTCCACCTATCCGCTATCCATCTTTGTTCTATGCATGTTTGTGTCTCCTTTGAAACCTCACTTGAGTTACAGAAAATCAATATTGCAGACGTCCCTCATCAAGTACACGTAGATATGTCACGTGACTTCTATCCAACGCTTGCTTTATATGCTTCTCTATCAGTCTTACATTATCGATTATTCATTCCACTCACTCCTTAAGATATTTGTTATTCTAGCTGCTGCTACAAATTGACCGTTGAAAACAATTTCTATGGAATTCTACATTAACGTTCGTTTCATATTCCCTGAACGTAACATTTAACCAACAGGTGTTTCTTAAAATTATCGACCGTTTGAAAATAACAATTCCTAGATTCTCTGCTTCGTAGTATCGATGTAAATGAACGTTGGCTTTTAAAACGAATACATTTGCGTTAGAAATTATTGATTTTCTTATGCCTGCAAGCTCCCTTTTTGCTTTCATGCGTTTGATTAAAAGAAATTATAATTAAATTATGCGTATCCTTGAACTTTTATGTACTTTAAAGCTTTTCTTCCCTTATCTAATTTTCACATTCCAATTTAAATATAAAAATACCTTAATAATCGTCCGTTTCAAATATACAAATTAATTAATTCGGCGCGTAAATATTTTGCTCCTGTTTCTATATACATGGTAGCTAAAATTTTATTGTCTACATCTATTTACCCTTTAAATCCACAACAATATATATATATATATATATATATATATTCTTATATCCGCCCTTATTTACTTTATATCACCCCTATTACTTTACTTTCACTTTGGGCTAATACCTTCTTTATTTATTACACTTTAACTTTAAACAAAATTTGTTTAACGACTTTTGTCGTCGTCCCTAATGATTTCAAATCGAGGTGATTTAGCAAACGTTTGGTTGGTTCTTTTTTTACTAATTACTATATTTTATATGCCTCGACTATTTGAAACTTTAATCTCAGGGTTTTCTCACCTACTCACCGTGAGTTCAATCGTGAGTAGATGTGCTCTACCCAACCAAACTGCACCCTCGTTTGTTTTACCACTTTTTTTAATGTACTGTATTTACTATGTATGCCAAATTTTAATATATCAAAGTTGCCTGATGCCAAATTAATTTATGTAACTGTTTATGACTTTAATCTTTGACGTTATGATATATTTACGGTACTTACCAGAAATATACCGCGCTGAAGGCCTTCCTTTAACTGCTGGCTCAAGTTCGAAATCGCCGTACGCACTTTCACAAAAGATTCTCCAATTTTGTCCGCTTGCGTACTGCCTCCAGGTGTTCTTAAAAACAATTTTGATGACCCAAACCTGAAATAATGTTACCCCAATTTAGAATTTAGCAAAAAAACCGTTGTCTACTTCCCCTGCGTTAATTCTTCCTCGCCGTATATCGATCTCCTGTTCCTCTGCTTCGTATCCCACTTAATCCTCTCTTCGCACAATCCAATTCAAACCCGCTGTCCTAATACAAATCACTCCTAGTCCTGCTATTCCAATTATCCATACGATGTCCTTACTGCCTTTTAATCTTCTCAAATCAATCCAAAATTACTTATGTCGTCGATGCCTTCTTTATCCACTCCTATCCCTTACTGCCGTTATACCAAATCTATACCAAAACCAACACCAATCTTCTCAAACAAATGTCCGTCGCTTTCCCCGTTCCACTAATAACCACTTCCAAATCTTCTTTAAATACTCGTTGCCTTTCCCGTTGCACTATTAACCACTTTTAAACTCCTTTTATATTCGTCGCCTTTATTTACTTTCACCCTTTACTAAATAATACTCGTTGATACACATATAAACTTTTGTTTCAAAATATTTTACACTTTAACGCAGGTTTCATAATATAGGTCTTTATCTGAACAAATTCAAAAAGTAAGTCCCTTATTTATTTTGCTTAGTTATTAAATCAACAAACTTAGCTTGCTAGAATAACATTTTTAAACATATAACATCCAATAACAAATCATCTTTCTTTCAGTGTCCAACATACCTTCGCTACAGTCTTTATAATAATTTTAAATTTCTACTATTGGTCCAAAACACTTCACTAAACTCCAATAACCTTTTACATTTTGATTCACTTTAAATTTTGATTTACAATTCGTCCAAAAGTTTGATTCTATAAAAGGAAAAGCCAAATAATTTATACACGACCTGGACGCTTTGTTATATTGCAGATATCCATAAATGCGTTCGGCTTTCCGACGGCAAATGTACTCTCAACTGGCTCATGAAATATCAACTCAGTATAAAACCTCAAGTACCGTGCATTATATCAACGTCATAAAGTCATGTTATCTACCTTTTGGCATATAAGTTTCAATCTGAAATGGTACATACTTTAACGTATGTAAAGTATAGCAAAATTTATAGTTTTAAATTATTAAATCTGAAATATTGATCCTATCGTTTGGCATACACCTATTAATACAAATATACCTTTAGAAACCTTATAACCCCCCTTACATAATATTGGCCCCACTGGTTTTAATGAAATTGGAAATTTCATATGTTTTCTCTTCCCTGGTGTGCAAAATTTCTGATTTTCATTCAAAACCACCCTTTCGTTGTTTCTATTTTACTTTGGCAACCCGCATTCGCCTTTCTCTCACACCTATCACCCTACGCTATATTCTAACCTATACTATACTACTATAACAAAACAAAAAACAAAAACTAAAACTTTCCGTTGCATGAACCACATTATAGCCTATCCTGTTAAACCCTCTTCCTGTACTACTCTATATGGGTACAAATTCTCCAAATGAAAACGCCCGCGATATCCCCCTGTCATCCGTGACCTCCAACTTATGTGTATACCGCCTCGCAAATCTTGGCTCTTCATTAAATAACCCTACATATTTATTAAATAATTCTCCTAGCTTCATCTTAATATCAATACTCACTTTCCCTATCTGTTCATCATTAATCAATCTTACAAACATATTACATAATCGTACTTTAACCTGTCCATCATTATACTCTTTAATCATTCCTAATCCTGTACTATCTATATCATTACCATTCCTATATTCCTCACTAACCGTAGGTACCACCCATGACCTATCTTTATCAAATATCCTAATTGACCTATCCTTTCCATCTATATTCAATCCAAAATCCTCTATAAAGTCCATACCCAATATGAAGTCTAACTGTAACCCTTTCGTAATTAAAAACTCTGCATTCCCTGCTTCTTTATTTCCTATATATATCGGTACACGGATAACATTATAAATCGTCGTTAGCTTTTTGTTCATCGCTGACCATAAATTAACCCCCTCAATTGTTCCTATTCTTCCCTTTAAAAATTCTCCATGTTCGACTACTACCCTCTCATTTACCAGCGACAACTGTGACCCACTATCCACTAAAGCAACATAAACACGGTCCCTTAAACTAATATTTATAAATAACAAATTCTTTTTATTAAAAATGTAACTGTTTAACAATAAATCCCTTATACTATAGCAAACATCAATCTTTACTCCTAAGCAGTCGGTCGTCCAAAGATTCGCGTTTTTTTTTCTTGAGGCGACTCGTGAATTTCCACCACCTCAATCCTATCCGGGTCCGTTGAATTGCGCTCGTCGTCATATGTTGGACGTTTACGTCCCTGTCCGTCCGGCTATTTCCATTTTGTATTCCGCCCCCAGTCGTCCGGCCGTCATCCTCGCCGTTGTCGTGCCGGTTTCTGTTTTGTCCATTGTAGGCGTTATCCCGGTGATCCCTATTGTGATACGGTCGTCTATGTCCCTCGTGTCCCCAATGATTCCTATGTCCGTAGTTAAAATTTTCCTGTCTATAATTTGGTCTGTTTTCGTGGTACGGTTGTCGTCGACTGTCTTCCCTGTAACCCCTGTTTTGTTCCCAATGGTATGTCCGCGTTTTCGCTTCCAGTACTGTCGCTAGATCAAAATTTCTCATTACTCCTAAGAATTCCCTCAGTGTTTTAACGTTTAGTACCACTTGTCCTGTGAGTAGTAATACCATGTCGTCCGCGCCCAATTTCGGTGTTAAGTGTTGTGCCTGTCCCTGCAATTGTACCCGTGTATTTTTAGTCTCGTCATCTACGCGGTCTACGGTGTCTTGTAATTCCGTCCCGCGTTCGTCCTCTGTCCGTGACTCTTCGGTTTTGTCTGTTAGGTCCGTTTGTAGTTCCGTGTGTGTTTCTGCAATCTGGTCTGTTAACTCCGTTTGTTTTTCCGTGGGTATTTCTGTAATTGTGTCAGTTACATAGGTTTTTAGTGCCGTGCATGTCGTCTTAATATCTGTCCGCGACTGTTCGGTTTTGTCTATTAAGTCCGTTTGTAGTTCCGTGTGTGTTTCTGCAATCTGGTCTGTTAATTCCGTTTGTTTTTCCGTGTGTGATGTCTTTACCTCTGTCCGCGATTGTTCGGTTTTGTCTGTTAAGTCCGTTTGTAGTTCCGTGTGTAGTTCCGCGTGTGTTGTCTTAACCTCTGTCCGCGACTGTTCGGTTTTGTCTATTAAGTCCGTTTGTAGTTCCGTGTGTGTTTCTGCAATCTGGTCTGTTAATTCCGTTTGTTTTTCCGTGGGTATTTCTGTAATTGTGTCAGTTACATCGGTTTTTAGTGCCGTGCATGTCGTCTTAATATCTGTCCGCGACTGTTCGGTTTTGTCTATTAAGTCCGTTTGTAGTTCCGTGTGTAGTTCCGCGTGTGTTGTCTTAACCTCTGTCCGCGACTGTTCGGTTTTGTCTATTAAGTCCGTTTGTAGTTCCGTGTGTGTTTCTGCAATCTGGTCTGTTAATTCCGTTTGTTTTTCCGTGTGTGATGTCTTTACCTCTGTCCGCGATTGTTCGGTTTTGTCTGTTAAGTCCGTTTGTAGTTCCGTGTGTAGTTCCGCGTGTGTTGTCTTAACCTCTGTCCGCGACTGTTCGGTTTTGTCTACTAAGTCCGTTTGTAGTTCCGTGTGTGTTTCTGCAATCTGGTCTGTTAACTCCGTTTGTTTTTCCGTGTGTGTTTCTGCAATCTGGTCTGTTAATTCCGTTTGTTTTTCCGTGTGTGATGTCTTTACCTCTGTCCGCGATTGTTCGGTTTTGTCTGTTAAGTCCGTTTGTAGTTCCGTGTGTGATTCAGCAATGGTGTTCGTTACATCCGTTTTTAGTTCCGTGCATGTCGTCTTAATATCTGTCCGCCACTCGTCCATTTTGTTAGATAAATTCATCAGGAGTCGTATTATGTCCGCGGTCGTCATCTCTGCTTCCTTGTTTTGAACTCGTTTCCTGTAAATAAAGAAAAAAACTTGCGGGCCCCACCTAACTCGGGCTCCCGGATTCTACTCTCTTTCACTCTAACACCTTTTTAACCTTTTTCTCGAGCCTCACGTTGGGTTTGCCACCTTCTTATATCCGCCCTTATTTACTTTATATCACCCCTATTACTTTACTTTCACTTTGGGCTAATACCTTCTTGATTTATTACACTTTAACTTTAAACAAAATTTGTTTAACGACTTTTGTCGTCGTCCCTAATGATTTCAAATCGAGGTGATTTAGCAAACGTTTGGTTGGTTCTTTTTTTACTAATTACTATATTTTATATGCCTCGACTATTTGAAACTTTAATCTCAGGGTTTTCTCACCTACTCACCGTGAGTTCAATCGTGAGTAGATGTGCTCTACCCAACCAAACTGCACCCTCGTTTGTTTTACCACTTTTTTAATGTACTGTATTTACTATGTATGCCAAATTTTAATATATCAAAGTTGCCTGATGCCAAATTAATTTATGTAACTGTTTATGACTTTAATCTTTGACGTTATGATATATTTACGGTACTTACCAGAAATATACCGCGCTGAAGGCCTTCCTTTAACTGCTGGCTCAAGTTCGAAATCGCCGTACGCACTTTCACAAAAGATTCTCCAATTTTGTCCGCTTGCGTACTGCCTCCAGGTGTTCTTAAAAACAATTTTGATGACCCAAACCTGAAATAATGTTACCCCAATTTAGAATTTAGCAAAAAAACCGTTGTCTACTTCCCCTGCGTTAATTCTTCCTCGCCGTATATCGATCTCCTGTTCCTCTGCTTCGTATCCCACTTAATCCTCTCTTCGCACAATCCAATTCAAACCCGCTGTCCTAATACAAATCACTCCTAGTCCTGCTATTCCAATTATCCATACGATGTCCTTACTGCCTTTTAATCTTCTCAAATCAATCCAAAATTACTTATGTCGTCGATGCCTTCTTTATCCACTCCTATCCCTTACTGCCGTTATACCAAATCTATACCAAAACCAACACCAATCTTCTCAAACAAATATCCGTCGCTTTCCCCGTTCCACTAATAACCACTTCCAAATCTTCTTTAAATACTCGTTGCCTTTCCCGTTGCACTATTAACCACTTTTAAACTCCTTTTATATTCGTCGCCTTTATTTACTTTCACCCTTTACTAAATAATACTCGTTGATACACATATAAACTTTTGTTTCAAAATATTTTACACTTTAACGCAGGTTTCATAATATAGGTCTTTATCTGAACAAATTCGAAAAGTAAGTCCCTTATTTATTTTGCTTAGTTATTAAATCAACAAACTTAGCTTGCTAGAATAACATTTTTAAACATATAACATCCAATAACAAATCATCTTTCTTTCAGTGTCCAACATACCTTCGCTACAGTCTTTATAATAATTTTAAATTTCTACTATTGGTCCAAAACACTTCACTAAACTCCAATAACCTTTTACATTTTGATTCACTTTAAATTTTGATTTACAATTCGTCCAAAAGTTTGATTCTATAAAAAGGAAAAGCCAAATAATTTATACACGACCTGGACGCTTTGTTATATTGCAGTTATCCATAAATGCGTTCGGCTTTCCGACGGCAAATGTACTCTCAACTGGCTCATGAAATATCAACTCAGTATAAAACCTCAAGTACCGTGCATTATATCAACGTCATAAAGTCATGTTATCTACCTTTTGGCATATAAGTTTCAATCTGAAATGGTACATACTTTAACGTATGTAAAGTATAGCAAAATTTATAGTTTTTAAATTATTAAATCTGAAATATTGATCCTATCGTTTGGCATACACCCCTATTAATACAAATATACCTTTAGAAATCTTATAACCCCCTACATAATATATATATATATATATTGCTATAAATATAGGGTAGTTTAGGGGTAGGTTAAGTCACAGGGGTCGTAGAATAAATAAGAAAAACTTCCAGTTAACAAAAGCACATAATTACAGCATTTTATGGTATGCCCAATCGTGGGGCAGAAGTATCACAGCATTTTATGATATGCCCAACCGTGGGGCTAAAAATAAACAAAATCATCGTAGGGGCTGGTGAAGTATCACAGCATTTTATGGCGCCCAGCGTGAGCCTAATATAAAGAAATAACACAGCAATATATATATATATATATATATATATATATATATATATACACTACTCACGCACGCACGCGCGCACATGCACAAAGGAACTGTGTTATAATTTGGTGATTGATAAAAGTGGAGACCACTATTACGACAAAAACAAAATTTAAAGTCATAAATAAATACCGTACGTGGCAAACAATTTGCTTTCTTGCATATTGAAATAAAAACGTGACAAACTTCGTTTAAGATGAGTTGTGTAAGCAATTTTGGTCTTTTAATAGACTTGTATTATACAACGATCTTAAGCACTGTTCGTAACAAAATCTTATTAAAAAACAACGCCTCAAGAACATAAACTTGTATGATATTAATAAAGCGTTGTCGTTGACATCTATTCATAAAAACTTTAAGAAAATGAATTTTCAAATATCCAATTATTCCGTTGGAAAATAACGTGTCAAGAAATTTTAAATTAGGTCGTAGTAGTGTAGCGAAAAGCGGTCCCGCGCTACACCGCTAACACAATATTCCACACCGACGTGTTGAAACTATAAAAAAATCATATTTCTTAAGACATAAGTAGCAGATCACGCTTCGTGGCAACGGAAAAACAAAACGGGCGCAACTTTAGAATTCTGATGATGTGAGAGAACTCTGGGGCTGATGCTAAACTATTTGAAGATGCTAAGCGTCGACGCTACTGACGCCAAGCAGATTGAAAAAAAGCACCGAGGCACTTAGTACAAAATTAAAACAAATTTCTATCTTACCTGTATAAAAAGCCATGAAGCTATCAGCGCTAATTTACTATACTGCCCGTTAAATCGATAATGGTAGGCGTAGAACGTAAACTGGTACAAGTAGAAAAATCTGAAACAAATATAAACGTTGTTAATTTAATTTATTTTATGAATAATAAGGAAAAAAATTTGAATTGCATTATGGAAAATATATAAAGCGACGCTGAACTTTAGATTAGGAAACATCTTAAATAACACAATAAAAATTCAAAACACGAATGCTATTTTAAGCGCAACAGCACCTTGCTGTGCTCATATTTACCGTGTTGTCAGCTTGAAGAAGCATATACTGAAAGCTAAAGTGTATTAGCATCGCTTTAATATCAGTGGAAGTGCAAAGCTGAGAGAAATGCATAGTATCCAACGCTTTTCTTTATAAATTCTGAAAAAGTCATCTATCTAAATCATGCATACAAGGTGCGCTTTCAAATACTTTTTCTGGAAGTCTGCAACTATTTTTCATACACGGGTTTTTGGCCGAACTAGTAAGCAATAATATTTTGACGTAAGAACCAATGTCGTATTTTATATCAACATTTTGACAGTTGGACACAACCTACCTTACAAGAGAATCTTGTGTTGTTTCAGAGAATTGGCATTTTTTCAATAATCCGTTGTAACGCTCGCGCATTCTTTAATCTAGGGCGTTGAAATAGATTTATCTAATCAGTTAGTTCAACGAGCTTTTAGTAATGAAAGCACCTGTCGACAATGAAGAACTTAGCATCCATGCTGTAGTTTTGAGGCTAATTCCATATGCTGAATTCTGATGTTAACTTCGTTATTACTTAAAATAACTGAGAACGCCCAGAATAATTTATTTATTATAAATTATTACAACTCTACGTCTGTGGTTCTTGCTGTGGATGATAGAACAGCTTCAAATAAGTACTGACTTCCTATTCTAATCCTTACTTTTTATACCCAACGAACTAAGGAAGTTAATCAAAGCATATTCACTTTTGTGTTTACATTATGCATAATTTCCTTATTACAATAATAACCTAGTTACTTCATGTTTCACACTTCATCAATCTTTCAATTGCATGAGGTCCAATTATTAAATACTTGACCCACTGAATAGTACTATTTGCGTTATTACATTACCTTGCATTCATTAATTGCATACTACCAATAATAAGGAATACGTTTATTTCTTATTTTTTGTAGCACTTTAAATATACGACTTTTAACGTAAATCTTAATTGTAACAGGAACCGTAAATTTACCTAAAATTTGTTTGCAATAGCTTTGCGAACAACATAAAAGATTTCTAGAAGTTTGAGTGGTTTACATTTAGTAACATTGCAATAGAATATTAAATTATACCAAATAATTAAACCGAAAAGCTGCAATAACGCTGGGAATTTCACATCGTCGTATTCACAATCATTCACAGTCCACAATAATATTTGTATAAATTTAAATAAGGTTCAAGATGCCACACAATCATAAAACGTCAAAAATAAAGGCATTCACACGAACTGAAGATTTTGAACCCGAACATAAAAACAGCTTCATGCGCACAAAGTGTGAAAACGGAATTTTAAAAATGCAAAAATTAGATTTAACGATTAAGTTCAGAATTAACAAGGTAAGGAAGAAACGATGCTGGAGTGACAGCTCTGTGTGTAGTCCGTAAAAGCGCTTGGGTAGATAGCCGACGTCGAATTATTTTGAGCTTTGCTGGATAATTAGGTCACGAAGCTCAAGCATGCGTGTCAAGCGTGGAATTTAAATCGCGTCGGTGGTGTCACTAAATGTTGAAAATGAAATAGCTTAAGTACCGAGGAAGTAAAAGATGAATCAGTGGAGTTAATCGGGAAATCCTTAGATTTTAAAACTGAGTACTGCCTGACCTTTAATTAGTTTTTTTTGTCATATGCTTGATAAATATGTATATGTGAACTTATAAATATACATCGTAATTGATTTGCAGAACCACAAAATTAGTTTGTTTACATTTAACCATATTTTTGGAAAGGAATTTCGAAAATTTCGAAAACCAAAAAGAGATGTGGGTATTAATTGCAACGTAAGCTTTATTTGTAGGATGTAATGTTCTTAATGTCTTTGTGAAGATTTAGTATTTTTAAAGGACATTGGGATGGCAAAAGCAGAAGTTGGTATTGGGTTGTTTTTTCTTCGTATTATTATTAAGAGTTCTTCTTAATCTTCTTTGGGAATGAAACCACTCATAGTTTTTAAAATCTATTTTATTTACGTTTCGATCCATGACCTAGGATCGTTGTCAAAATAATAAAAACTTCAAGTTTGACGTTTATGACATAAATTGAAGGTTACTTTGATTTATTGATGTTTGAAATATTTGGTTTGAGTACACTAAACAAAAATTTTTAAAGTTTAAAAGAATGATTGCCTTCAATTTGTGTTGCGACCTGGGATCGACTTTCCTATGGTAGCCAATACGCTTAACGTGAAATCAGCTGATTAATTTTTATTGGTGAATTATATATAAATTCAATAATTTGGGAAACATTTTTTAACATGTTTCTATTTATACAATTGAGAGATTTCTGATTTTATGTCTTATTTTACCGAGATTCAGTGAAGGGGGTTAAGCAACCTGTGGCTACCAAGATCCCCCAACATTTATAATTTGCCGAAATAATGGTTTTCTAGTTAATATGCTTATTGTTATGTAATTAGTTATTGTATGTATAAATAGAAATCATGTATGTAGGCTGTATTTCATGTAAATATCGCAAGGAAAACCCAGGAAAAACTTGCAATGCTACCTAGATGTGATATTCACACAAGAATTGAAACCATTGATCTGGTGGAGATACGTTGATGATGTTTATGCTATTTGGCCTCATAATATAGAATTAATTAAAAACTTTATACAGTCAATTAACGAAATAGAACCAACTATTAAATTCACATATGAATTAGAACAACATGGAAAACTTCCGTTTTTAGATATTCTAGTTAGCAAAAACGATACAACAATTAATACATCGGTATATAGAAAACCAACGCACACAAACAGATACTTAAACTTCGATTCAAACCACCCACAATGTGTCAAACGAGGAATTATCAAAACCATGTATGATAGAGCAAAATTAATATCATCAAACGAAGAAATTTTAAAGAAAGAGAAAGACCTAATCAGATGTACACTAATAAAAACAAATATCCTAAAAGAATAATAGAGAAAGAAATGAATAAAACCCTAAAAATAAAGAAAAAGAAAACAAAACAACGATACAGACCACAAAATGCTCTCAATACCATACATAAAAGGATTCTCCGAAAAATTCAAAGAATAGGAAACAAATTTAGAATTAAAACAGTATTTAGAACTAACAATACACTAAGAGCACAATTAACAAAAACAAAACCCAAAACGCAATACAAAATTCAAAAACTGTATCTACAAAATACCGTGCGAATGTAATAAGTTTTATATAGGAGAAACTTCCAGACCATTTGAAGTTCGATTAAGAGAACATAAATCATATATAAAAAATAGAAAATTTGAAAAATCCATGATTTGCCAACATGCATGGGACTCCAGTCATAAAATAAAATGGGAAGATGCAAAAATTATCGACAAAGAAGATAACCACCAAAAACGCAAAATCAAAGAAGCTGCCTATATAACCCTACATAAAAATAACTGCGTTGCAAACGAATCCGTGACTTTCAGTAAACAATGGATTCCATTACTAAAAGAAATAACAAAAGAAATAACAAATGAAAATCAAATGCCCACAATATCTAGGTAGCATTGCAAGTTTTTCCTGGGTTTTCCTTGCGATATTAACATGAAATACAGCCTACATACATGATTTCTATTTATACATACAATAACTAATTACATAACAATAAGCATATTAACTAGAAAACCATTATTTCGGCAAATTATAAATGTTGGGGATCTTGGTAGCCACAGGTTGCTTAACCCCTTCACTGAATCTCGGTAAAATAAGACATAAAATCAGAAATCTCTCAATTGTATAAATAGAAACATGTTAAAAATGTTTCCCAAATTATTGAATTTATATAAAATTCACCAATAAAAATTAATCAGCTGATTTCACGTTAAGCGTATTGGCTACCATAGGAAAGTCGATCCCAGGTCGCAACACAAATTGAAGGCAATCATTCTTTTAAACTTTAAAATTTTTGCTTAGTGTACTCAAACCAAATATTTCAAACATCAATAAATCAAAGTAACCTTCAATTTATGTCATAAACGTCAAACTTGAAGTTTTATTATTTTGACAACGATCCTAGGTCATGGATCGAAACGTAAATAAAATAGATTTTAAAAACTATGAGTGGTTTCATTCCCAAAGAAGATTAAGAAGAATGCTAAACAAACCACAACAAACATACAGGAGTATTTACAAGTCAGGTATGGGCCTGAAATTTGTATTTGTTTTAGACAGTTGGACAATCTAAACCTAAAGCTATCGCATTCCAAAATTCACTCACATTCCTAATAAAGTGCAGAAACAACGAAATAATACCAAAAGGATTTAGAATCAAATTTGGAAAGACAAGCAATAAACTATCAAGAATTCTCGAAAGAGCAAGTTACAGTATGATGAGGAAAGACTACAAAACCACCGACACATTATTTATAAGTTAAAACAAGATATTGAGGGCATTATAAATTTCATACGAATAAAGGTAACAAAATATGATTTTGATAAAATTCTCGTTAGTGCAAAACCTACTACGAATCAGTATTTTCCAAACAAAAGAAATTCACATAAAGAAATTTAATAACCTATTTATAGAGAAAAATAACACACAAACTAAAACGTTAGAAAACAGGAACACCATGCTAAACACCGTGATAAATTTATCAAACAGAACTATTAACGACACAGAAAAATCAATTCTTTCAAAAGGCCTTAATTTTGCAGTAACACCAAAATCAATACCAACCTTTGAAATAATTAGCTGTATTGAGAAAACAGCAAACCAACTCGAAGAAGATCAAGCAAACGAATTTAGAATACGATGTAAAATCGAAATAGAAAAGAATCACAAAATAAAGCCAAATGTAAGTAATAACGAAATAAAAGCAATTCGCAATCTAAAAAACGATAACTCAATTATAATTCTACCTGCTGACAAAGGCAATGCAACAGTAATAATGAATAAAAACGATTACAACACAAAAGTCAACGAACTATTGAACACTGAGAATTACACCAGTTTAGAAACGGACCCAACAAAATCAATTGAAAATAAAATATACAAAACTCTATTTAAATTTAAAAATGAATTCGAAGACAAAGAAAGAAGTAAACTAGTCCCACATTACAGTAAACCACCCACTTTTACGGTCTACCAAAATTCATAAAAAGACATTCCTCTAAGACCTATCGTAAGCTCAATAGATTCACCATGCCATAATTTAGCAAAATTTCTACTAAAATTATAAATCCATTAGCAGGCAAAACAGATTCTTTCATTAAAACAACCAACACTTTTTAGAAAAACTATCAAACATAAAATTGAAAATACACACACAATGGTAAGCTTTGATGTAGTAAATCTCTTTACAAATGTCCCTATAAACAAAACGCTTAATATTATAAAAACAAACTCGAAAAGATGGCAATCTTAAAGAAAGAACAAAACTAAGTATATCATGGATTATGGAATTACTTCGTTTATGCGTAAATACCACATATTTTCAAATAAATGATCAATTTTACAAACAAAGCTTCGGAATGGCAATGGGAAGTCCACTATCCCCAATCTTCAGTAATATATTCATGGAGGAATTCGAAAAAGATGTGATATTCACACAAGAATTGAAACCATTGATCTGGTGGAGATACGTTGATGATGTTTATGCTATTTGGCCTCATAATATAGAATTAATTAAAAACTTTATACAGTCAATTAACGAAATAGAACCAACTATTAAATTCACATATGAATTAGAACAACATGGAAAACTTCCGTTTTTAGATATTCTAGTTAGCACAAACGATACAACAATTAATACATCGGTATATAGGAAACCAACGCACACAAACAGATACTTAAACTTCGATTCAAACCACCCACAATGTGTCAAACGAGGAATTATCAAAACCATGTATGATAGAGCAAAATTAATATCATCAAACGAAGAAATTTTAAAGAAAGAGAAAGACCTAATCAGATGTACACTAATAGAAAACAAATATCCTAAAAGAATAATAGAGAAAGGGAGTAATTATTAAGAGTATTTCAAAATATATGAGATTTAAAATGTAGTATAAATCAATCTCGAAAACTAGAACAGTGCAATGGTAATATTATTTGCGGATTAAGGTTAAGGAGATCTGTTAATAACATCTCGGCAGTTAGAAGTTAGATTAGGTTCGCCATTTAAGTCAATGTACATGTAATTAAATTGGACAAATTTGTGACGTACAAAATAAAAAATGGCGTGGAGGTTTACCATTAGTGCTAATTGGATTTTAATAGGAAAACCAATTCAAAACGATTCAGTGCTAATGAGATTTTAATGAGTAAACCCATTTAAAATGATTAATACTAATGGGACTTTCATGAGAAAACCTGCTAAAAGAGATTAGTGCTAATGGACTTTTAATGAGAAACCCCATTAAAACGATTAATGCTAATGAATTTTTAACGAAAAAAGTAATTAAAAAACGATTAGTGGAGGTGGAGGGTGCAAGTGCTATCTCGTCCCTGAATCATCTATTCTACTCTACCATCAGTTTGTGTCTGTTGAATCTTTCCATTTATCCTTCGGGAGTACAGCAACGTCTGCCTGTTTCCAGATGTTCGGAAATTTAGATTGTTTCAGGCATTCGTTGTAAAGGCCACGCAACGCAAGCACTAGTTAGGGTTCTAGTGTCCCTATCACTTCAGTCTATATTCCTTCCGGTCCTGGAGTTTTGTGCGGTTTTGGGCGTCTTATTGAGGCAATGGATCCTTCGCTCCTGTAGGATAGGACAGTCTCATCTACCCGGTTCCAGGGTCTATGCCGTGTCCGTTTTATTCAGTATTTGTGTACATTTGAAAGTTTGTCGGGTATTCGGCTTGCGGTTCATCGTCGGGTAGCGGTGCTGTCAATGAGTACGTCCGCTGTCTCATCCCAGTTTCTTGTCTCCGTATCGTCCAGTTTTTCAAAGTCGACTATGCTGTTGGTCTGTTTAATTTGTCGGTAACTACTTTGAACGGCATTCCCCCCCAGATCCACCCATAAGCGCCTTTCTACAAAGACCCTCCAGGTATGCCGTGTCATTTCGTATAGTTGTCTTGTGTAGTTGTCCTTTGTTTCACGGCATATTGTTAGCTGGAGCTGCCGTTCCACTCTTGTCACTGATCTTTTGGAATATGTCCAAGTTCTTCGACATTGTTGATTAACTGCGATTAGTTCCGGCGGTCATTGTACCTTTTTTGGTGATGTGTTGAGTTTCTGTCGTGGTATTCACATGTTCATTGCAGCCTTTATTGCGTAGTTTAATTGTCTAGCATATTCTCGTATGTCTTCTCCTGACGTTATGGGTATTAGCGTTTGAAAAGTATTGTTAAGTTTTTGCAGTTGACGTTTTTAAAGTTTTATTTTTAAATATATACTGTGCATGTATTCCTGCGCAGTTAGGCCCTATTTAGTACAAGATCAAGTTGTGATCGCTGATCGTCTCGATGTCGCTCACCCTCCAGTTGTGTACTTTTCTGTGTGGTTTAGCGTTGATAAGCATTAGATCTATGTTTGTTTCGATTCCAGCCCTGTTACTATATACGGTGGATTGTTAGTTTGTTCAGTACGTATATTTGAATATTTGATATGCGTTTATCAGTTCTTGTATTTGCTCCCCCTTTCTCGTCCGTTGTGTGACTGTATCACATGGCAGATTTGATGTTTGCGTCCGCACCGACTAGTGTCGGTTTGGTTGCAAAGGCTCTTATAGTACCGTAAACGAGGTATACGAGACACAAAGACAGTTGGTAACGCTAATATATAATGTGGAAATTAGCGCGCCCATCTGTCAATGACGTCACACACTATGCAAATTATTACACGTAAATGACGAAATATGCAAAATTCAAAAGTATATTATAAAAAACCCCACACACGGGGAACCTACGTGAATATGTAAGCGTCTCACAGAATTACTTCCTTCAGGATTGCTCGTGGCTCCCTACCGGATTATTTAAAGATGGCGGCTGCGGCTTCCTTCGGGGTTGCTCCAGCTAGCGACTGCGGGGCTCCCTTCAGGAATATTTAAAGATGGATCTCCGGGCGTCCTTCGGGATTATTTAACAATGGTTCTCAGGGCGTAGACTGCTGTTAGGCCAGGTTGCTTCTAGATTTGTATCTTCTTCCTGTATGTAGAGGTAACGACGAGAACGGGTTTATATAGAACGATAAACAAAGATAAGCAAGAGAAAAAGGAATCTACATAATTAAGATAAAGATACGATACCAGACCCAACACCACTCTTGTCGACGTTCAAAAGCAAAGTCCAAGTCCCAGCGTCTTGTGGAAACTCCCCACTTTTCTTCTCCCACACGCGTCGGCGCGATCTGGCGCAAACGCACTCTGTAGTGACGGAAATACGCGCAACAATGTCTAGTGCCAAATTTTTGGCACGTAACAAGGCAACAAAAATTCCTGCAAGATTGTCCAGGTATGATCTCGAGTTGTGTCGGAATTGGAAGTATGTGTTTATGTCAATCTATGTTCCAGCGGTGCTAGATTTAATTTTCAAGCACACGTAGTGTCCGTTGGTGTATTTGTCTACTTTTGTCAGTATACAGCTGTTCTTTTCGGAATCCCAAAAATGCTAAACAAAACGGATTTAATAATCGCTTCATCATTGAGGCCAGGTTTAGATACACTAGAACTTTCCGCTGTGGTAAGAACCTCGGACTTTTTATCGACCAACAACTGAGTAGGAAAATCAAGTATCGCATACATGTAGCATGGTTTTTGGTGCAATTGTAGAGGACATGGGATTTTGATGGAAAACAAAATAGCTTTATTTTATTACTAACATAGGTCAAGGTATTTCATAGTGTAGTGGTAATATAAAAAATATCTGTATTATCTGAACAATCGAAATAAAGCAGTAAATTTCAGTGCTTTATGGATATATTATATATAGAAAATAATCTATTTCAATAACTCACATACCAGATCGATGTCCTGTCCCACATATACCTGATTTTACACATAATGATTTTGGCTGCAATTATTTTCCAAAATGGATTTAGTCAAGGCATAATCACATACCAGTTGCCCCTAAGAATGTAGAAAAATCGCAATAACTACCCCCTTTCGGTTTACTCGAATTTCCATTCATAGGTTTCGGAATTCGCAATGGGACTCAAGACGTTCCAATGATTTGCGGACGAAATTCTTCATGATTTAGATTTCTGCTTTCAATATTTGGATGATGTTCTGACAACTTCAATTGACGACAAGCAACATTTACAGCGCCCGGATGTACTATTTGAACGACTTAGAAAATAGAGCGTCATCATTAACTCTTCAAAAAGCAAGTTTGGCAATCATGAAATAAAATTTTTAGGTTATCAAGTGACAGCAGAATGGATAAAACCATTACCAAAAAAGGTAAACGCGATATAAGATTACGCACAACCAAAAAATATTAAAGAACTACATCATCTTTTGGGAGCGACTAAAATACAAGCGCCGTTAAATGCGATACTTCCTAGGAAAGGTATTAAGAACGACGATCTAATCCGCTGGACCACTGAATTGCAAAATTCCTTAAATGCGTGTAAAGATAGTCTTATTCATACATCACTCATAGCACACCCAAACCCGAAAATAAAACGTAATTGTGACAGACGCATCGGAAGTAGCAATCGTTGCGGTTTTGCAGCAAAAGATAAAACCATTGGCAACCTCCGGGTTGCTTTTCTAAGAAGTTGTCTCCTGCTCAAACAACATACTCGACTTACGATCGTGAACTTTTAGTTAGTTACGAGGCTGTAAAATATTTCCGTCATATGGAAGAAGCAAGACCGTTCATAGTATTTACAGATTACAAGCCGATAATTTAGACATTTACAAGAGCGTGTGATACAGTTTTACCACAACAATTTCGCCATTTAAATTTCATATAGCAATTTACAACTACTACTCAGCACACTTCTGGTGAAGAAAATATAGTAGCGGATGCTTGCTTTGTCCATAGTTCAAGAAGAAGAGATCAGGGTGGTGGACTTGCAGGGAGTATCATATGCGCAACAGAAACCTGTTAGTTTACTGAATTTAATTACAAACAGCTCGTCATTACAACTACATAAAATTCGTCTACCTGAAGTAAAAACAAGAATTTTTAATTCTTTACACGGTTTGAGTCAGCCAGGAGTAAAAGCAACTACCAAATTAGTTATTCGAAGATGCTTGTGAAATGGGGTGCGCAAAAATCGTCGCGAATGGGTACGAACATGTGTACCATATGTCACAAGAGTAAAACCTCGAGATACGATTGTACCAGTATACAACTTTCCCCTACCTTTAGAAAGTTTTTCCCACGTACATATTGATCTAATCGAACCACAACCAATTTCTAAGGGATATACCTATTGCTTGACGGTTGGAGAACGGTTTACGCATTGACCAGAAGCAATACCATTAAAAAACATTACCGCAAAGAAGGAGAAAGTTTTTCCCACGTACATATTAATCTGATCGAACCACAACCGATGTCTAAGGGATATACGTATTGCTTGAAGGCTGTAGACCGTTTTACGCGTTGGCCAGAAGTAGCACTATTAAAAAACATTACCGCAGAAAGAGCTGCTCCTGCATTTGTGTCTAGTTGGATTGCACCTTTCGACTGGTCTGAACGAATAAACATAGACAGGAGTCAAGAATGTCACACCTTTTTAAAGAGTTACATCACCCTTACTCTAGAGAGTTAGTAGAACGCTTTCATAGCAGCTAAAGAGCGCAATAATGTGTCTTGCGACCCAGGAATGGATGAAAATACATCCGTTGGTATTAATGAAAATAAGAAATGCACGGAGAGAAAAATTATCCGCTTCCATAGCCCAACTTGTGTTTGGACAAGCGTTACGTCTTTCAAGTGTTTTTTAGAAACAACACCATCTTCCTATATAGTTACTGATTATACAGAATTCCTGGCACGTTTTCGCCGTCACGTTCAACCGTACATCTCAATGCTACAGTATAATCAATAGAAACTAATTTATATATATATATATATATATATATATATATATATATATATTGCTATACTATTCGCGGAATTTTCTTGCCCCTTACTTCGGGTTGTTATTTTTATTACTATGAACTGGAATTCTTGATCCTCTTCGTTGTGCGCCTTATTAATTTTCTACGTACTCTAAATTATTGGACCACCATTTTAATATTCACTATTAATTGTAATTATCTCCTCCTCCAACTGTTTTCTTAATATTGCTATCAACTGGACTTTATCTTTAAACAACTTTATCTACCAATGGCAAAATTCGATACGTTACCGCCTTGCGGGTTATCAATTTCCTATACAACTTGTGGCTCCGCCTTTGTACTATTTAAATCTTATGACCTCGGCTAGCATTTATTTGGAATTATAAAATTCAGTAAATTTAGATTTTATATAATGAAACCAATATGTTATGTACAGCTTTTGAAATTATTTGTAATACATTTTTAAATTAGTTAACCTTATAAATTTCATTTATTAACAACCATCTAGTATGTACTCAAAAACCCAAAGTCACCAAAGAAAACTTATTATCTTTACCAACAAAGTGTAGAATATTCTAAACCTGTTATCATATTACTCATTCTATACGTATGCAACCTCTTTTGTTGACTTTTTCACAAGCATGTCATATTTAGCAAATTCAATATTAAAAAAAAAATAAAATAAAAATTTATATAGAAAAACAAATGTCTTATAACTAAAGATCTGACCTGGTTTTATCTTTTTCACATCGACGCTTCCAATAAAAATGATCTTCCCCAATTCTGGATTCCATTCAAATTATTGCCATTAGACTATGGACCACCACCATTAAATTATACACCCCAAACTTAGACTTTTATCATTCTTGCCCCAGACTTAAAATTGTAGTTTGTTTCACCCCTGTACTTCAAGATTGTATTATTCTTCTTTTCCCCTGGACATCTAAATTGTATTACTGTATTTTTCCCTTAACATCAGAATCATCGTCTATTTCCCTCAGACCTCGAAGCCCTATTATTTTTATGTCTTAGTTTACAATAAATTCATTAAAAACGTACTTACGTTTAAACGGCAATTATAATCTTCGTATTCGCACTCATTTTATTTCACTTTTATAATTATTACGTATTACTTTGTTTTAATGGCAACGCACTTCGGCCTTCGTTGAGTTCAAAACTGACTTTCTTATCAAGGTGCTTGCTAATATATTCTCGAATTCCCACTCCATCCGTGGGTATGGTCTAGAACTCGTCGCTTGTTTCTGACCAATCAAATAATTTCATTTAGAGCAGTTTCTGATGTAATGCTCCACGATTCCCCATAATCACAACCTGCCCGCAGCTGTCTTTCATTATCAACATGCTGTATTTTGATAGATTACTTGCTTTTCCATAAACAACTGATGCAACTCGACTTTAAATTTTCATGTTTACATGCGATTCACGCAATTTTTAATCATTTCTCTTATCAAAATGGTTAGATCTTTGTACGCATTTATATTAACTACCTGAAATTCTATTTCTATATCCGTATTAATTTAATCGTCTGGAACTCTTTTTCTTAATGCGTGTCTAATTACACTTTATCATTTATTTCTCAATATACGCGTGCTTCCACTGAAAAATATCCTTATTTGTTTTACCTAAATTAACTAAACTTTATCTACAGGGTATTTAATATTTACTATCTACTTAATGCATGTATTTCTCATTCCTACGCCAACTATGCGTCTTCCTATGTTTACCTGCGTCGCCCAAAAACTATTTCTACTTTATATACAGGGTGTTGACTGCTTACTATCTACAAACTATGTCTATTTCTTAATTATTTCCTTAAATAAGTGCAGTTTTCTGCTGCCTATTCTAATTACTCATTCCTGAACGACCTTTACTATAACGTGCACCCTTAAGCAACCCCTTATCATAGCATAATATATAATATATATATATATATATATATATATTACTCATATTTAGACCAGGGTAGAAAATTAATTAATTACATCAAATAATTTTAATCACCGTGTATAAGGAATTTTATTAGATAATACGCTTTATTAAAAAACCGTGGAGAATAAAATTTCATTCGCTTCATTAAAAATAAGAGATTTAAATTATTTACAAGACGCTTGCTATAAAAAGAAGTAGTATTAAAATGCTCAACGTGTAATTTCATTATTCCGAGTAAAGAAACAAATGGAAATTACGTGCAAAATTTATATTAATTGATTCAAGTTTGGGTAACGAGTATTAAACAAAATGTACAGATAATAATTGAATATTTAATTAGGATTCACTAAAAATTAAAGGGTATTATTTTAATTGGAGTTAATTGAACCATTAGTAACATATAATATGTATAAAAGCTTGTAAAAACCCAATAATATTCAAATCGTAGAAGTGTTATTTAGAAGTATTATGTTTGAACACCTGCGTATTTTTAAATGTTTTATATTCTGCGTAAATGTGGCAGATAACAGATGGTTACAGAGAATGTTGGAGAAACCGTCGCTTAATATTTACGGGAAATGCTAATAAGGTGGGTTATTTCACAAGTCCACGTGGATTGAAAATAACCGATACTAAAGAATATCGATTAGTATCACTCAGAACAGGGTAGATAGAGACGGATAATATGCGCAAGACAGAGACACATATAGTAAAAGGCGTGATGTGAGCAACGTCACTGGGTTGCGATTGGTTGAAAATAAGAGGCAAACATGAGAAGTAAAAATAACATTTCTGTATAAAAATTAATTAGCAATTCCCAGACGTTGCGAGCCGTGTTGAAATTTCTGAGATTTAACTGGTGCGAGTGCAAATTTAATAAGAACCGACACACGGGCGGTCGAAATGGGAACATAGTAGGCGAAATTCTAGAAACTGGCCGTTTTGGGGACAAAACCGACAGACGGGCTAACCAGTATATATACCCGGGTTAATATGAGTTTCTCTCTCTTAGATTTTGATTATGCGATGCTTTAAACAGTGTTCTTAGATTTTCGATTTGATTCAATGCGTTAAACAGTGCTCTTAGTTTTCCGATTTTGATTGAATAATTTAAACAGTTTGCTCGTATATTTTGGTGATTTAAAACAGTTTGTTCTTTACGTGCTACAATAAAAGTAATTTAGTGCACTTAGAAAAGAAGATACAAGGTAATAAAGTCTAGTATCACTGTACCAATTATTCAAATTTGCAACGACAAATGAATACACAAAAGTAGGCAGTTTTGGCGTATAGCGTGAAAGAAGTATGAATTTCTTTGCTATTTTTCGGGAGTGTTAATAATTAAATGATTCGTAAACGTGTCTGGATCCACAAAACAAGGTTCAGATATACACAGATGAGTTCCGGAAAAGCACTGAAACAACTTTAGATGAATGGTAGTGTAGAAAATTTTAAAGGCGACCAATAATCCGAGGACCTAAACATAACCCAGTTGGAATGGTGTGATTAACAGAGGACGATGTACATTGGAGCCACGAGTGCATTAACCTTCAGGTAACTTATGCTTTGTTGTTCGATTTTTGATGTTTTGGTGTGTGTTGAATAACTTTATAATTTATTTACTTAAAATGGACAATAGTGAATTTGTACTAACAACAAATTTTTAATTTTAAGGTGAAATTTTCTTGTTTAAGTAGAAAGGAGTATTTAGTATTTATGTTCTTGATTATGATGAAAATTTGGGTATGTCTTTGAGCTCAATTAGACGAACCTGGTTAATTAACGTAAAGGGGTGGGAGATGCTCCCTTTGTACTCAGACTCAGGTCTGCATATATTGTTATATTAATTAGTAGGCATCCTACAAGGACTTTAATTTTGGATGCACATTAAAATGATAATAAATTTAATCTTGAAGTTTTCTGATACTGAAATTTATGCTGAAATTTAATTTTGAAATTTTGATGTATTATGAATATTGATGTAAATAGAGTTAACGTTGATGTTTGTGGTAGGAATGTATTTGTTTTTTTTGAATGAGGATGAAAGTTTTAACTAGGTGAGCAGCCGAGGCGGAAAAGAGTAAAGAGGCGATTAACAGAAGAAAGTCAAAGGACCAGTTAAGTTAATAGCTTTTTGTACATTTCACAGCATTCTTGACGCCCAATCTGTGGGGCTCGAATGTTTTTTTCTTGAAAGGGCCAGTTCCTGAAGATATGAGAGGATTCACAGCATTCTTGACGGCCCAACGCTGGGGCTCGATTCTAATACATGGAAACACAACATTCTTGACGCCCAATTCGTGAGGCTCGATTCTAATACACGGAATCACAGCATTCTTGGCTCCCAATTCGTGAGACTCGATTCCACTAGCATGGATCACAACATTCTTGACGCCCAATCTGTGGGGCTCGAATGTTTTTTTTCTTGAAAGGGCCAGTTCCTGAAGATATGAGAGGATTCACAGCAATATATATATTCGTTCAAGAGATAGCACAAGCGCTCGATAATAATATTGAAACAGATGCTATCTATCTTGACTTTGAAAAAGCTTTTAACAAAGTCTCTCATACATTACTTTTAGCCAAGTTGTATAGTTTTGGGATGTCTATAGATCTTTGCAAATTATTTATTTCTTATCTCCAAGGGAGGAAACTGTGTTGTTTTTTAAATGAATCATCGTATCCGTATTCTGTACACTCGGATGTTCCACAGGGTGCTAATCTTGGACCAGTTATTTTTAATCTTTATAAATGACCTACCCAATGTTTTAACAAAAAGTAGTGCACTGTTGTTTGCAGATGACCTTAAAATTTTGAAAAATATTTTTTTAGTTGAAGATTGTACTGAATTGAATGATGATCTACAAAATTTAGTTGCTTGGAGTAACAAAAATGAATTATATTTGAATTATACTAAATGTAGAGCAATTACATTCAGTAAGAAAATCAAAATCACTAACTTTAATTATTCAATTGACCAGCATACTCTACAGAAAGTTTCCCAAATAAATGATTTAGGAATTATTTTAGATAGTAAACTTACATTTACTTTTCACTTTCATGCGATAGTATATGAATCTTACAAAAAGTTGGGATTTGTTATGAAGAATGCCAAATCTTTTAGACGACGTTCAACTTATGAAGCCCTCTACAATGCTTATGTGCGGTCAAAATTAAAGTTTGCTTCTATTATTTGGTCCATTAAATACAATAATTGCATAACGAAAATTGAAAATGTTCAAAAAAGATTTCTAAAATATTTGATGTTTCATGAAACTGGAATTTATCCACAATTTATGAGATATTCTGAATTAGTGAGTAGATTTAAATACTTATCTTTAGAACGCAGGAGATTTTTAAAAATAAGTCGTGCTGTTTGCGACAAGATGCAATACGAAAATCTTTGAAACCACCGTATGCTGGACCATTCCAAGTCGTGAAAAAGAAAGACGGATATTTCACTATCATAGTTAGTATTGATAGACTTCAACCCCTCTACTATACCCGACAAAAATAGAATAGGAGAAGAGTTCACTAACCTTAAGAAGACACGATATGAACAATTTTCCACGACAAGCTCAGGATAGAGCTAATGTTCCGAAATAATTCCCAAAGATAACCCCGAGATAAAGGTCGAATCCCAAGATAATTTCTAAGAGCAATCCCAATAGAAAAATAATACTCCAAGATGATTCCCAAAGTAATCCCAAGATAAAAGTAATATCCCCAAAGAAAACCCCGCGATAAAGATAAAATTCTAAGATAAAGACATAGATATACTTAAAACTAAATTCAGAGAGTGGTCCTGTAGAACCGCTAAAGAGGAGTTTTCTTGTGCCCAAAATAGAGGTTTGAAAATGGATACTCGTTCTGTTGAACGCACAAGAGGCCAGCTTACCGTGGGTACAAGATGGCCTGTGCTCTAGTTGTGTAGTCGATAAGATATACTATCGGCAAACAAATTGATACAAAAACACTGCCATCGTTTAAGGTAGGGATAGTAGCAACGCTTGACTGAAAACGAGGTCCGCACATGATCCAGCAACATGGGTTGCCTGGTCCCCTGGCCATATGGCGGCTAACAGAAAAGAAAAACAGATATAGGAAAGCTTTGTTACGCTAATTTTGAATTGCACGAATTCCTCAGCGTAAAGTTTATGCTAAAATTAAACAGGCGATAACTAGTTCTAGATATTTGAAAATTGATTCCTATGTGTTTTCCATTGAAAGCTTCGTCGAATTAAAGCCGCGTATTATTCCAATAAACCGCGTTTTTCCAGTTTTATTTCCTTAACAACAATATTACTTGGAGCTCTGGTCATTAGTGAAACAAAATTAATATTCACTTGCTTTTCAATCTACACAACGAAAACACGTGTAGAATGGTTGGTTCTTTCCGTTTTTCTGTATGAATAGTTCGCACACGCCTTACAGCGAGGTGGGTATTTTTGGGTTTTATAAAATTGTACTTTTCGACGACAATAAATTAATTTTATTTATAATTACTATAGCTTTTTTCGGTAGCCCTTAAATCCACAATGAATAGTGGCCCCTTGTTGTGATGGGAGGACCACCACAAGGCGGGGTCACGCGCACCTCTGTTTCGCACCGTTTTTACAGACGGTAGGAGCCAACCCGACGGTGGTGACTCAAGGGTGAGTGTTTATACACTAATTTTCGTATATGGGTACCCGGTAGTTGTTGGAAACGACATATGTACACAGGTCTACGGATGCATCACCTTGTTGGTGGTAAAATGACTGGTTGTTTATATGTGCGAGGATATTATAATATTTACCGATTTCTTTATTAAGATAAATTCGAGCTGTGATTTTTGGTGTGGTAATTTTGTTCCTTTTTCTTGTTTGAAGATTAATATAGGGGGTGACCTAATAACTGCAGCTCGCCATGTTAAAAATGATTCTTTTTTTCATTCGTAAATACGTATATTGTGTACCTACGAATTGTTCATTTTTGGTACTATTGTGTTTTGTATATAGTTTTGTTTTTTTTTAAATTAGAGGTTTTTAGTTTGTAAATGTTTGATTGTGCGTGAGTGAGTATATCTTTATTTCAGGCCTCCCTTAATTTTTTGTAGGTATAATACCCCGCCTACTCGCAGATTGAGCCCGTCAATTTCTTCTTTTTCTTCCTCGTTTTTATTTTCTTTTTTTTTGGCTACGTCGCTGAACGTAGCAGCTTTTAAAAGGAGGAGGTTGGAATCAGTTAAATGCCATAGTAGCTTCCGAGGCGAAAAGAAATGAAGGGCTCGCATTGAGCAAAAGATGGTAGACAAGGTGGATAGAAAAGCATTGCTCAACTCGCTAAAACGGAGTCAGTAACCTGGAGTGGAGAAGCATCACTCCTATGTAACAGACGGTAGTATTTGGAACTTAGGACAGACCCGTTGAAGGAAAAATAAGGTGGAAAAGGAGACAGCGGGAATAAAAAGTTAAGTTTTCGGACAAGTGCCCTATAGAAACGACAGAGAGAAACGCTCACAATGACAAAGAACGGCAAGTCTAATAACCTCCTGCCTATCAAAAGAAACAAAAACAAAAGCACACCTTACTATTCTTAAAACTAAGCACATTCAACCCACAGGAATCAAAAACTGATAAGAAAAAGACATATATAGTAAGTTCACACCGCCAAAATCAAGAAGGTATAAAGAAGCGACAGCGTTTCACCCATATGTTAGATAAAAAAAATATGCAATAACATTTCTAGGTCACAAATACAGGAAAAGGGCGGAGGAAGCGGAATACGAAAACAAGTAAAAATTCCAGAATAAAAAACATAAGAAAAAAAATTCCTGTCTTTGCAACTGCGAATATTGACTTTTTCCAACATAGAAATGTTCGTTGACCACTATGTTTACCCTATCTGAAAAGCATCAACTCAACATCAGCTCCGACAAATCGTAAAGATTTATTGCGTTATTCATGCCAAGATATATTAATCATAAATGGTAGGAGGTAAAGGGTAGAGAAAATAGTAACTGAGAAAATATTAGAGAAATTAGTGAAGATACTTTGAATATCCAAAGAGCAAAAAAAAATTAAAAAAATAAAATGATATGGCACAGATGAAAAATCAACGTCATAGAAACGAAAAGAATTTGAACAATTTATCAAAATAATAAAGAAATCCAGAAAAGCCAAAGTGTTTTACCTATTTAAATATCAAAGGTAGAATAGGTTTTCAACGTGAGATGAGACGAGAAAACAAACAAGAGAGAACAATAAAAAACATGAGGTACAAAGTATTTTATAATACAAAAGATATTTAAAAAGTTAGACAGAAAGCATTAATTATTAGGGAGTAGCATTAGGGTTTTAGGTCTTTTGTAGGCCACTTCCTCTGTGGTTTGCCATCAACATCTTCAAGTTCATAGATAAGTGAACTAACAAACCGTATCATTTTACAAAAGGCAAACATAGGAGCTAATTTATTAAAAAAATTTTTAGCTGCATCAAATAAAACATGATTCTCTTTTCAAATATGATATCCGGAGGCAAAAGAAATATCTCGTTGCTTTTCTCATAAGCATTTAACAAATTTTTTTCTAACACTGGCAAAAATGGCAAGGTAGCTTTTCTTAATCTTGGTCTCAACAAATTTCAAGTACATTAATGTCGTCCGGAACAGAACCATAATAACTACCATCAATGGGTGTAGATTTTCCAAAAACTAGAAATGAAGGTAAAAAATTGAATGGTTTTAGTCCCCTAAAGTTTAAGCAATTTTGAAGATATAGGGTGTTTCAAATTGCGCGGTTTTTTAACACTAAATAAGACACATAATTTGCATTCATTTTCAAAAACTTTTTATTGGTAATTGAATTATCACTAACGACATTTATATGCGAAAAATAATATCCGCCAAATGGCCTCCTCTTGCAGTTCCACAGACGTCCACATTTCTGTTAAAATTTTCAATGACATTTTGACATAATTGAGGCTCTATCTCACCAATGACACCAATAATTTCATCTTTCAAAGCAGGAATCGATCGTGGATTGTTTATATAAACCTGACTTTTTACATAACCCCAAGGGAAATAGTCTAATGGAGTCAAATCACATGATCTCGGTGGCCAAATAACATCACCGTTTCTTGTGATTACACGTCCAGGAAATTTTTCTCTCAATAAAGTAATTGTTTCTTGTGCAGAGTGAGCTGTAGCGCCATCCTGTTGAAACCAAATATCCTCTAGATCAATATTCATTAATTCAGGCCACCAAAATTCGGTTATCATCCGACAATATCGATCATCATGGACAGTTACAGCTTCAGCAGCAGCATTTTCAAAGAAGTTAGGTGCAATTACACCACCTGACCATAATGCACACCAAACAGTAACTCGTTTAGAATGCATAAGTTCCTCATGAATAAATCGTGGATTTTCCTCACCCCAGATACGACAATTTTGTTTATTAACATAGCCACCAAGTTCAAAATGTGCCTAATCGGAAAACATGATTTTTTTGAGAAAAATCAGCCTGTTGTTCATTGATGAAATTGACAAATTATTAACGACGTTTTAAATGATCTAATGGCTTTAGTGCCTGTGTTATTTGAACCTTATATGCCTTCAGAGCTAAATCCTTGTGTAAAATACGCCATGTTGTTGATCCACTAAGTCCAACTTGTTGTGAACGTCGTCTAATGGACATTTTAGGATCTTCAGCAACACCATCACGAACCAAATCAATTCAGTGCGCCATCTATATTTTACTTATTCTTTAAAAAAACCCGCGCAATTTGAAACACTCCTTATTTTCGTACCATTTAGTATGGTCAGATTCAATATAAGAAGAGATAGCAGTAATGATACCACGATTAACATGTTCTGTTTTAAACCAAATTTTCTGAACTTTATAATTTTTAGCGAAATTTTGAAATGCTTTTGAAATAAATTGTGTACCATTGTCACAAATAATAATTTAAGAAACACTAAAAATAAGAAAAACGTGCTGTTCTAAAACTTATATAATTGCAGAAAATGTAGCCTTTGCTAAAAGATGAACGCACAAAAATTTGAAAAAGCATCAGTTACAACTAATTGGAATAGAGAAGTTCGACACTTCAATAATGCGTGTTCTCAGTACATTTCGCGAGAACGATGAAAACTCCCGAAACTATAGTAACGTATATATACATATTAAAATCAATCTAAATCTACAATATAACTAACAATATATAAAACAAATAGGGCCGGAACCAGGAAACAAAGGCAGTTACTTTACTTTTATACAAGAAATAATAGATTTATTAAATATAAGAAATGGAAACTGGTTATCCAATAATTAAAAAGGCATGTTCCTGGTTCATTCCCTTAACACGTAACAATCCTTATTGCTCCAGTCTCGCTTGTACATGGTAATGTAAGATACTAAAATTCATAATATACAATTTTATGTATGCTTTACAATAATAGTATTAATAATAAAGTAGATCTAGTATTATACTGCTATTATGCGACTTCTAGTGCTTTTGGTTATAGACTCTGTTTACGTTAAGTATATCAACATATTTTTGAAATACAAAATTACTTCCAAATAGTAAGCTCAACACTGGCTACGATAACATGAATTTCATAAATTTTATATAATGTAAGAAATATCCACTTTTTTAAATCTCACACCTCTGGTTTTCGTTTTCTTTAATGTAACACAATAGAAAATATATCGGATTACCTTCGATGTATTCAAAAGCAACTTCTCGAACAATAGCGCTACAGTCCTTGTAATTCTTCTCAAAGCATAGATATTTAAATCTGGGCACAATGGAAATACATATTTTTCCACTTCACATATCTTATGAATCAAAACATGTTATAACTTACTTTGATGTAGCAAGGATAGTCCATTCACAAGCTTGCATTATATCGCACTGACGCTCAAATTCAACATAAGGATTTGCACATCAAAGACGGACGATATCCTCAGTATTTTTGTAGCGTAATCCAGAATTTCTTTTCCTGCAGGTTGCTGGTTGCTAAGCAATAAGACGTCTTGACTAATTACAACTTTAGCATCACCGCAAACGATCCAGTTGCATACCTTTTAATTAGCCTTTTAAATGCTATCTACGACAAAAGATTTACAACCAAGAAATGGTTTTCATTAGCAGTAGAATGTTGTTTATGTGCTTTAGTGACTGCTTTTGTTAAACTTGTCACTCATATTGGAGATCACATAATACGTTGTTTACACGTGGATACTTCTTTTGTGATACCTTTTAGTTGTAACTAATCTTCTATGTTAACAATATGAAAATGCTCTCTTAGATTCATATCGGGATACGACATACATTAGTGAAAAATAACCAACTCTACATTCTATTATACATTAATGCGTATGAAAACTTATGACATCCACGTGCAAGCATAATACCTTTCGGACATCCGGTGTCTATTACAGAAAAGCAGCCCAAACGAGCTTTGTCGACAGAAATTATAAGCAAGGTACAGTAGAACTTGCTGTATAATTTGAACTCAATGTAAAACCTAAATTGTCAAGGAGGATACATACCCTAATAGCTGAAATACATGAAAAGAAGTTAAATGAGTGTAAAACTAGTACGACTAAAACAAAAAAATTTTCCCGTTCACAACTTTGGTACGCAATAAACACTAATTCACCTTGCGACCTTCCAAATTAGGGCTAATATGTTCACCACCATATCCAAGGAGGATTCGACGAACTAGAGAACCTCGCCTCCGTGGCGAAAATATCACTGTCTCAGTCAAAATCTCAAGATTAGTTTGACGCAGCTCTACTATTTCCCATACCAATTTCAATCTCTCAGTGAGCGTTTTTCTTAATTTAGTCTATTTAAGCCATTGCCTTCCTCTACATGTTTATCCTACGCTATGCCTCTATTAATTTCCTAACTCTTACTTGCCTCAAAATATAACCTACCTTCCTGTTACTTTTATTTCGCTAAACCATTTCCAAGACCCTCTCATTATCAGTCCACCTAATCTTAGGCATTCTTGAATAGCACCACATAACGAAAGCTTCAAATGTTCTAGCTTCTTCTTTGCCTAATATCCGTGTTTAGTAACAGTATAGAGCTACTTCTCATACGGTCTTTTCGAAACAGCTGAAGCTATCCTTTTGTAGCGGCGTAAAGTCTACCTCTGGTCAGAATAATTACATTGGAAAATAAGCGAGGCATTTGTATACAAAAGATAATTAATAGGTCCCTATAACACCCCATCCTTCAGATGGACGTGATTGACTAGTACAAGAGTTTTGCATGTAACAGTTATTTAGATTACAATAGATACATTCGAGAAGTTATTTGCTTAATTTCTGGTATGCTCTCGAAATAACTTGCACGATTGAATGCGTATGTAAATTGCCGTCATGAATATTGCAGTCCAGTTCTAATTGGAGCTTTGATTACAATATGTTGTAGATTTAAAGCTTGTAGCAAAGTTATTTTTGAAAGGTTAATTGTGAACATAAATGGTGTATCAAATATAAATTCTATGGTACGAACCTTTGAAACCACTTCTATTTGTTACAGCTCTGTGGTATCTCATCCTTTTTATTTCGCATGATAATATCAGAAGAAACAATTTCATAATAGAAATGAAAGATATTACTACTAAATTCGCTTTGGTTATAAACAAGTTTCTTGTGTTGTTTAATTCATAGGTGGTATACACCCACTTATAAGGATTACTAAGTTGTTATAGCGCTTGTGTAGAGTGTCACGAAGTGACGCTCGAAACAGATCACCTGTTCTTTAGATTGAGAGTATCAAAGGAAAACTCGGCCATTTTGCTCTAGTACAGCGGTAGCAACAAGAGAAAGATGTTGGCACCTTTACGTGTCAGCTGGTGCCTAAGAATCGCCCTCTAGGTCAGTTGAAGGTTCACAGTGGTTTTAGAGGGGGGCCGGGATGTACAAGTTTCCCTGGACTCCGTCAAGGCGACCTGAACATTGTCTGAAGTGACAACGTGGATACCTGTCCGCGGTATCCATTAACGGTGAGCTTATAATTTTTACGTAATTCTTATGCTAAAAGGATCTTTAATTTTCTTAGCGCATCGGTGGATTAGGAAGATATCTTCGTGATGGAAAGAATTTGAGGTGGCTCATAGAGTTTTTTTTTTGGCAGAAAAGCATGACGTAATAATGTCAATCGTTTATTTCGGGATTCCCATTGGCGGGATTTTATTACCCAGATGAAGCCCTACACTTGTAGATTGAAAATTTTTTTGAAGCTACAGTTTCTTTACATGTGCGAAAACCAGGTATTTAAAACTCTCCCTGAAATAGGAGTCAATTCATGGTGAGTGTTAGAATTTTTGCTATTTATGGTTGAAGCTTTGTAACCACGTTTATAAACTTTTGAAAATGCCCGTAGAGTTGTTAATGATATTAAATTTTACGAGAGGATTAATTTTACATTTAAGATTTAGCATATAAGATCGTAGAAATAACAATGCTCTAATAATCGTATATCAGATTCTTTTTGTGTTTAGTGTTGAAAGAAAGAAATTACTTCAAATTATATTTTTGGTTCAAAACTCTATGCCATTTATTTATGAGTAGCTAAATTTAATGGCATCACAATTTGAGAAAATAAATTTTGAGTAATGAAACTAGAAGAATACTGAAGCAAAATAAGGTTATAGAAGTGATTTACGTGACTTCTCTTTGCTATCGATTTCTAAGTATAACACTTTTAGGGTGGTAGTTTCATAATGATTAATTTATAAGTATTGTTGTACTCTTTTTGTTGTAAGACACAAACTGTGTCTTTAATTAAAATTTAATGTGTGACATTTTCTTTCAGGACCATCGTAGCAGGAGTTGAAGTAGATTCATTCGGGAGATTTCCAGAGGTGTTATTTTGTATAACTGGTATTTATTTTTTGATAATCATTATAACCTGTGGGTTTCTGCATCTTCTCATATGATACTTTTGTTTTTTATTGCCCATATAGATGCGGTGGCGCCCAATTCCCCCTTTTTCATTCCTTTTTATAGTTGAGTTTACTTTGCATCCACGCCCAATCTCATTGCTCACCCTTGTGGTAATTTCCAGACTAAGTTGCGAATACCGTAAAGTTCGTGAGTCTATTGGAAGTAATAACTTCAAGAATAAATTCTTGTTGGTTAATAAAAATAAAAATCACTTCACTGACGCCAAACGTCAAAATATTTGCATTGGTGTGCCCGACTCACCTCACAACAAAATCAGTTTCAACGGTTACTCATTTAAAGCTCCCAAAACGTTAGGTTTTAATGTAGCAATTTCGATTTTTAATCCGAGCCCCACAATACGGTGCTAATGTAGCAGTCTTATTTTTTAAATAACACGTTATATAATCTTGCTCCTAGGGAGAAGATAAAACAATTCGGAACTTAAAGGAACTCGAAATTTTGACGCGTGCTAGATGGAACTATAAAAACTGGTTGCAACGGCGACAGACTTTGCTAGATCAAGAAAAGGGCAGGGTTGAAATATTCTTCGTAAAACGGAAAACTAAATAAAGTGAAGTTGGATGCCGCTGTATCTAACAAGTTTTAAAAAGATGTGTTTTTATGGTAGATACAGAAATCCTATCGAAATGGATCATTTAAAATTTTTTAATTTACCCTTTTTAGAAAATGAACCATATTAAAATCAGAAGGTATCTATTATATAACAAATAACTTTTATCCAATAAAAAATTTAATAAGTTCACATGTGTTAGTAATATAAAAAAATAATTAGTTAAACATTTTGTTTCTTATGATTTATGAGTATCAAATCTGATAGTTGCGTACAAACTTAAGCAAAACTGTAATTCAAATTATTTTACAATTATTATCGAAAATTCCAAACAGACTAGATTTAGAGCAAATACCACTTTCAAGAAAAAGTATATTCGAAGTAAAAAATTGAATAGTCAACATAAAATTATCATTTGTGACAGTGGGGCGCGGGGTCTTACAGACTGGAACAATTAAAATTTTTCTGGGTGGCTCGAGACATAGCCGTTGTGGAAAAAGAGGTTGCAAAACAATTACAAGATCCTTTCAGGTTGCAGCAAAAATCACTAACCATCAACCACTGGCTGCTAGCGGCGACCTGTAAGCTCTGTTAGGCACAGGTTCTAACTGGGTAACAAAAGGCGACGGCCCCAAACTGATGTAGTACGTGATGGATACGCTCGATGATGCTCGAGGGCTAGAAGATGAATTAACAAGGGGCTTCCAATTTTTCTGCCTAGCGTCTGGTTGTTGCATGACCGTTGTTGGCACTATAGGGTTTTTGTGGTTATTGGCTCTACTAGAGGTTCGCACATCAACGACTTCCCAACCTGCTTGACTCGAAGATGACGTGAAGTGAGCGGATTTAGAAAATTACTTGCAAAGACAGTTCAACCGGAAGACGTCTTATTAAAACACATGTTTAATGATCATGCACTGTGTGTATGAAACAAGTTGAAAACCATGAGATATTTCTTGAACAATAAGGTGTGTACACGAACTTGTGGAAGATTAAACTTCTATATATGACTTTACAAACCAGGTTTCAAAACACCTGAACTGTTTTCTACATGATTGTGGGTACAAAATGTTGAACTTAGCCTTGTAATTGAACCAAATTAAAAATTAACAACTCGCATGTTGTTTTCCATATGGGACCAAGGACTTGTTAAAAATTGAGAATGTACCTAATTTTGCAAATAAATATTCTTGGCGAATTTTTTCGACTTTTTCATTTCTCTCTTGCTTTTATACTTCTAAGTTGTTTCAACTAGCAATTTTTTTCTTTACAAAGAAAAAATTGTTACAAGCTTTGAAAGTCGTGATATGAAATAAATTAGTGGTGCATATAAATTGCCCGAAGTGATATAAATTACTGAATTGATCGATATAAATTACTGTAGTGATAATATAAATCAATAATTAGTGCTTGGATAGTTAATTATAGTGCTTCTATATTAAGTTAATTAAGAAGATAGCATCGCAGTTTTTAGACGTTACTAATTTTACTGTTAACGATTAGCAGGAAGTAAATTGTGAGAGCTTTTAGAAAATTTTATTGTAGCTACGAGTTGTTGAAGAGGCTTGTGTAATCAGTTTAATAATAAAGAACTGTTGTTTGTGCAAATAGAGTTTTCGTTACAGTATATTTCAGTATGGAGGTTTAAATGTCAGAGGCATTCTTCCTTGAGTTATTTTATTTTTTACCTTCCTTTTACTTTCGTTATCATTTGTAATCCAAATTCCTAAGAATCACCATTCTCTTACTTCTAACTTTCTGACAATTCCTGCTTCACTATCAACTTTGTAGCGCTATCTCATTTACGATCTTATTGTCTTTGTTGAAATTGTTAATTTTCACGCCTAGATCTCCATCTAGAATTTATTTTATTTTATTTAATCTTATTTCTATCTTATCCGTTTTTGTTAATGAGAATTTCTCCTTCATGAATTACAACATCTATCTCCTTTACAACTTAGATTTTCTTTTTATTGCTCGATACAGAAGTTCAGTAAGATTGGCGAGAAAGCATATTCTTATCTTACAAACTTACCAATTTTGGGTTTGTTTCTCGTATAAGTTATAAATTAACTCTTGCTTCGTGTACAATTAAAATCCTGAATAGCGTCTTAGAATCTACACTAACAAAAGCTTTGACCATACATTCGAAACATATTACAGTAGTTTTTCTTACTCTTTCTAAATCTAAACTTAGCAGCAGTGCTCTTTCTAAATCAAACTGGCATTCTGCTAATTTTATTCTGTATCCTGTTATATATTATTTTAGTTAATAATTTAGCACACCAACGGTTCTAAAATTTTTGCATTCCTTTGATAATACTTTGAAAACACCACTAATGTATTTTATGCAGTATGAGGTGAATTCTCCTTCTTCGTGTAATCTATTTAGCAGCGTGTATGTTTTTTGTACTGTCTCACCCTAAAATTGCTGGTAGCAGATCTATTCCAACGTCTTTTCGTAATTTTCACTACTTTAGTGCTTCTAAAATGCGGACGTTACGCTAAATAAAAACTGAAGGTACAAGGAGACCTAGATGTACAAATTAATATTGAAGCGCTCTACAATTCTGATCTCATGTATGGTAGTGTTCAGTATGCATGGCATTTTAATAAAATTGGTGGTTCTATCAAACTAATAAACCTAACAATCACAAAAGCATCATTTTAGTTTTGCTAAATACACATTTGAACAGAACTTGGGGTTATAAATTATTTTAAACGACAAAAGGGTAAACCTAGTATTTATTTCCGTAAACTTTTATAGCGGAATCATGTCATTTTAAAAAAGCTTTAGAATTATGAAGTAAAAAAAAAAGTGAATTTATTAATATACATCTCAAATATAGAAGAGCTTTTCTACTAATTTTAGATCAATAAATTACAATCAATGTTACAAATAAAGAAAACCCTAGACGCACCTTAATACAATGTAAATCTCGTAATAGTGAAATTCGTAGATATCAGATTGCAAATATAATTTAATCATTTCAATACGATGTATTCATTTATATTGCTGAACAGAAGGGAACACGAACGTTAACCTGACACATGATTCTACAAATACTTTCGCGGGATTAACCATAAACTCAATAACCCATAAACCCAATAACAAGACTGTACTATGACAAAAATCTCCCGACTAAACACACGAAATGACAAAAAATACATCCTACAGAGAATATGAATTAATTATTTGCGAGTCGGTAGAAAACATCGAATGTAGACATACAAGCGAGTAGTGACAAGGTAGAAGCGACAGCGTGGTTGATGGGTTGATATGAGGTTAAGTTACAAATAACGTGGAACGAAACAAAGTTTCAAGAAAAAATAAATATACATGTTTTCGCTGGGAACAAACGCGGCGTGGGACTAATTTTTTAACTTACGCTTACATGTGCAAAGTATTTCCAATTCACATGTTTGTGGAAGTATCGTCGTTTTGGTCGATTAAAAGGATTGGGATTTTGATAGTTAACCCCTGCATTAATTTGGAATTTTGTATTGTGCTGGGTCAAGTTTATAGGACAAGAAAATGAAAAATATTGATAGTTGCTGGAAATCCTGGAAACAAACTGGGAGAAATATTATGAGCTTTTATGTAGCTTTTTAAAACTGTATGTGAATATTGAAATGTAAAGGGTTTGCATGTATGCAGTAAAAAATTAACTAAAGAGAAAGTGATTATTTTATTGATCAATAGTTTGCCGACGAAACGATTGTGGATTAAATTTACACAGTGTTATTAATTTAAAATATTAAGAAATATGTACGTATTGATTTTAAATTATTTTGAACGGACGATGAAAAGTATAAACAGAAAGCTACTTATTTAACTGTTTTCAGTTTGTTATTAACGACGTTTTCAAAAATTGGGATTTATATATGTTGTGTAATTTAATTTGGGAAATAGGAAATTGGAGTGATGATCGTTTTATTTATTGATTAGACTTAAAGTCTTTTTAGGATTTTTTTGGCAATACCTGACTAGAGCGAGGTTAAGGAATTTAAATTTATCGTTTAAGGAAAGTAAATTACGTATTTATATTAAAATTATTTAATGTTAGAAGTTAAGTTTAGAGTGAATTTTATATGAATTTATCTAAAAAGTAGGCAAACAGAGATTTGTAAGGAATATCCAACTACCCCAGTGATGGAAAGCATTTTAATTTTCAATTTTATTTAATTTGACCAAAATTTTAATGTTTGAAGATACGGAAGGTGAATATAGAGAGTTGATATTTAGGATACTGCAACAAGGGACACCTACGCAGAATAACCGTCTTCCGTGTAGAAATAATATCAAAAGGGATTGCTACCACTACACGGTTTGGCCCCCCTAAATTATGACAAGTAGAAAAACTTCTCCGGTATGTGATAACTTAACGCAGTTATTTTTGTATTTCATCCCTTTTATTTATTATTTTTTGCTGTATCATTTTTATTTCGAACTTTTCTAATTTCTTTTATAATTTTTCCATAGAAACCCACTCCCGCACCACTGAAGTTTGCAGACGCATCTTTATATTGTTATGCGGTCCCTGCTCATTCAGGGCAAATCAAAATTTATTCACGTAACACTCATTTTACCCGTAACATGCTTTCTAAAATTCAGTCTAAGTATTTTGTTTCCTGATTCACTACCTCATCTAAGTCTTAAGTAAATTCTGTCATCCACCTAATATACTTTACCTTTACTTCGTGATACCTGCTTCATCTTTTATTGTCCTAGTTTTACTACTAAGAAGATTGTAGAAGTTTTGGATGAGCTAAGTTGAATCTACCATTTTTTAGTACTAATTCCATTTTCTGACAATTGATTTACGCCTATTGCTGTTCAACGTTATTACTCAGTCATATTTTTTCATCTAAACGTAAAATTTCCTACGTTATCTAATCTTTCTTACCTATACACTGTTACTTATTAATATTATATTTCCAACACTATTTCTTAAAACTGCCAGTTTTTGCCAACGTTTGCCATTTTACTATGTGTCCTACTTCTGCATTCTTTCCGGGTTTTAACGTCTTTACTTTACTTTACTTTACTTTGTACCTGATGTTCGGATTTTAAATAATATATACTACTTTAGCTGAAACCTATCTCTATAATCAGGCATTTTTCACTTGCACATCGAACATTAATGATTTTAAACCATTGTATTAACTATAATTAATTCATTCCTAATCAAAACTGACCTACTATTTTCCCTATCTATCTTGACATAAACTAAAGGATTATTAATCCTCGACAGTCTGATGGAACCCTGTTTACAAAGACTTCCTCTGTTGCTTTAACTTAAACACAAATTTAAAAAATGGCAAAACTTTCACTTAACCTATATTAGCAAACATGAAAATCATGTTTCAAATCACCACCAACACATGTAAACTAGACTCTAACCATAATTTTGACCAAATTACGTCTATTTAAAAAAGAACATCTTAAGTTTATTACACACTCCTGCTGTCAATAAGATTTAATTTGTAAACGATTGCATTAGCGGTATATGTACAGACTAGTTTAAAGGATTAATCTGTGCAAATACATGCCAGGGTCCGACGGTCCAGATCAAGGGTGTCGACAGCACGATTCATGCCGGAGACTAAAAAATGACTAGTTGAAGAAAACTATTGTGCAGATTTAAGATGACAATGTTATTTAATACTGTTACTAAATGTGCGAATATTTGCTAATATGGTGGAAGGGTATACTGCAAGATAAAGGCAAATTAAAATTTAATTAAATTATCTATGCCTGAAGCTAAAAAATGCTTAGTTGAAGAAAACTATTGTGCAGAGTGAAAGATTTTTTTTCATTTGTGGTGGCGGTGGCGATGGCGGGATTGGTGTCATTCTCCACTTCCTTGATGTGGTGAGATGTCTAGTATATGAAGGGATGTGGAGTGATGTGGAGCGATGGGAGATGCAGAGTGATGTGGATTGATGTGAAGAGATGTGGAGGGATGTGGAGGTTGGTGGAAAGATGTGGAGTGATGTGGAGGCGGGAAGGATGTGGAAAGTGGAAGGGGTAGCCGAGCTAGCGGCAGGAGGGTCCAGACTACCTTTTCCTCTACTTATGTGTACCTAAATTGTAAACAATAGCTTGTAACGTGCTGTGAACTGTGCTAGTACTTTGGTCAGTTGTGCGGTTAATCGTACCTGTTAACATTTTGTTTCTTTTGTGTTCTACGGAATCGAAAGTACAACCTTAACCACGAGTGTAAATAATAACATCGTTGTTAACGACGTTGGGTTGGTGTTGGAAATGTGAGTACAGATACATTAATTTTATGTTTTAAAACAACGCCGTATAGAGAATTTAACTTTGAGTGAGGTTTGTAGATATAAATACCAAACGCGTTTTGTGCGCTAGAGTAGGCGCCGAGATTAGTTTTAGTTATGTTTCCTGCCTTATGTGCTGTGGCAGTATTGTTTTAAGTATTGTTCATATACAAATGAACAGCTTTTGCGAAAGCACCTACCGTTTTATTTACAGAGCTAACTGAAGACAACCCTTGAGATTTCTTTGTAAGTAGGCGCTCTGCAGACTCTAAGAGGCATAGTTGGAGGCAGATGCAGCATTAAATTAAGAATAGCATGTTTTCAAAAATACTGATGTCAATATGTTAAGATATGTTAGCACAGCATTCGATGAGTAGCTGCACTATATTTGATAAAATAACTATTTTCTTGTCTTATTTAAAATTATTTTAATTTGTGAACTTTTTAAAAAGGTGTTCTCTTTCTGATTCAATTTCAATATGGTACTGTATCATTATCAAACTTAAAGAATATTAATATCAAATTTAACTAACATGTTTATAAAATAAACACCTTACTTAAGAAAAACATCAATTTTTCAACAAAATTGTCAATTTCTAAAAAACTACTACTTTTAGAGGTCATATGGTATAAACATGAATTTAATAGCTTTTCCAATCTTCAAAATTATATATAGTTCACCCTTCCTTTTAACAGGTAGGAATGGGTGTACTAGAGGCTAAACAAAACTCTGGCGGGATTAGCATCGACCTTTTGTTGCTGCGGTAGATTGTAGAAGACTATATCTCAGGGGATTTTACTCTTTGATATTTTGAGAACAAAGTTAAATTTCACCCAGACAAGTTACATGGATGCAATTTATAACATGACAAAAGAAAATACCTTAATATAACTTATATATTGACGTTTAGTTAATAACATTAAAAAAAACAAAATATATACCCTTATTTTCTTACAACCAAATTTTCATGCGACAAAATCACTAAATGTAGTACATATATCTACATCCTCATAATTTTAAAATTGTCTTAAACTATACCAGATAAAATATTAGAAAATCTAAAATTATTATTGTACTTAGACACAATTTCAAGTTAACGTGCAAGTAAAAAGAAATCATAAATACTCTTTGTTGCATTTAACTTAGCTAAGAGAATTTGAATTAAACATTTAAATTGAACTTAACCTCAAAATCCACAAAAAGGTTTCAGGAAAGCTTTTATGTTTTCACTTGTAAGGTTATACCAAGAAAGCAAAGGTAATATTAAATTAGTTAAGATAATCGGTAAGTAAAAGTATGACCTTATATTTTACATGCATTATTTTTCTAGATATTTGAGATTTAAAATGTAACACACGCACATTGTTCCGTCACAAAAGTAAATAAGATCAAACTCATACCTGTATTCACGTAGTTTAAAAAAAAACGTATACTTAAGTATTGAGCTTACGGCTTGTTCAGAATTATAGGATTTTTAGTTTCTTCTGACGGCATCGTTATTTAGTTTGGTTGTTAACCTCAAACTTCAAATTTGTAACAGCCAATCCTTTTGTTCCACAACCATACGTTCTGTTAACGGAACATTTAATTTATTTTTAGAAAATAATTAAACGGCAACATAAAATTCTTGTAAGTAGTAGAATTAACGCATTAGGCTTAGATAGCCTAGCATGTATAGTTAAAACTCCATCAGAGAACATTTTCCCGGAGGATACTTCACTAGAGAACAAATCACCAGAGAATACTCCTTCAGAGAACAAATCACCAGAGAACCCTAGAAAATAAACGTGTTACAAGAACTAAGCATTGTAATACGCCACGAGGAACGCTCTGAAAGTTTATCTGTATTCAACTTATCGTTCTTAAACATTTTGAATGGGTTATTCAGATCAGCTTTCTTCGTACATTATACTAATATTCTAAAATGATTTTTTTATACTTCAACAACAATAAAAGAAAAGACACCTTTTACATACCAGGTACGACATTTTGGCCTTAAAAAAAACTTATTTATCGGGAAAAGCCATGTGCACTAGAAGGCAGTCAGATAACGAGAGAAGCGAAAATTTATTCTGGTTTGAAGATAACGACACATTTTGAGAGAGGGACAAACAAAAAACCATCCTAAATAACAGATTCATGTATACACCAGTTGTGTATTTAAGGACATTATTCAGAGGTTTACCAATTAGAAAATCACATCTAATCATAATTATTTATATTATTTAAACAAAAGAAGATTAAAGAACGACGTATTTAGTGTATTAATTTAGAATACTAAAGGGAAATGTTACACAAATCAAAACTAACTTGCGATTGTAAACGGTATTAATATAAAATTAAAATGAATAATACCTTTATATGGAAGGAAGTGGGACGCTCAATGTAACATGGCGAGGCAACGGCGAATTGACATGTTACAATAGAATATTCCATTTAAAATAACACAGTTCTTACTATTCGAAATTTGCAAAAGTTTAGGAATGATTGCAAACACCCTGTACAACTAAATCGCCAAGTATTTCCGTATTTAGCAAGGAACGGCTTTTGCTTATATGCGTACCAAATATTAACTCAATATTAACTCAAACTGAACGAGTCTACACATTTTTAAATCAGACAATATGTTTCAAAAATTTCATGAAAAATGCATAACTTGGCAACGCTGCTTTAAAAAAAATAGCACATGCTCATAAAGCATTTAAGGGAAGCTATCGAGATGTGACATAAAATATGGGGTGTTCAATTAAAAAAAACAGATCGCGACAGAGCCACGATTAATCGAAGCACCCTGTATGTTTAAAAATATTTTAAAAGTATGCGATGGCGCACATCCGACAACTTTTAGTTGAAACATTTTTTTAACTGTATCTGATGTTAAATGAGATATTGGACTTGCCACCCAGTGTATTTGGCCACTTTAAAGTATAAATAAAGGGTGCCCAGGGGGAAGGTGTACTACCTTGTTTTGCCACCTTGGTAAATATTAATTCTGACAGTTCATATTTGGGTCGTGGAGTAAAGACGTGGCAAATTTATTATGAAAAAATGTTCGATAAGCCAACGTGTTTTAATTGTTAATTTTATGCTGTAACGACTACGATTACCTGCTCCATTAATGTACGCTCTTGTTATAAATATTTATTCAACAAAGATCCTCCTTTATTATACAGAAAATATCAAATCCCTATTTTAACAAATTAATATCTATTTGTTACTTAGAGCTCCATCTATGTATATGGACTCGAAGTAGAATTTAGGTTTCCTTTATCTGTGTATGTGTTGATGCAACAATCCAATTCTGCGCGTGCTTGAGTAATATATTGCCTTGTGGTTAAAGTTCGTCAATTAACGTACGAATGTGATCCAATAAACCAGTTTGTTGAGACGAGCGCCAGCAGGTTTTAAAAACATGCAGTCCCAAAGGCAGGTGGCATTGTGTCAACGAATACCATTACACCAATTTATAGTTTAATCGACCTTTTGTTGCTGTAGAATAAACATCATCTACGCGCAAGTTAGAACCTAACTGTTATGGAGTAGTAAAACGCAAGTTTTAAGCAGATGCGTGATATGTCAAGTATTTTTAATTATGAAACGCAAATTTTAGACTAACTGTTATGGAGTAGTAAAACGCAAAATTCTATGTAGACACGTAAGGTATGGAGTATTGAAGCACAAAATTTTATGTATCTAATCGCTATGGCACACTGAAGCACAGGTTTTTTTGTTATGCAGTATTGAAAGTTCAAATTCTCAAATGTTGCTATGGAGTATGGTGGAATTTTCCGTAAATTTTATCTTGTATAGAAGTCAATCTGTGAAGCCGTACACGTGTAAACCGCGCGCACCTGTTGTCGTAACTGCACACGATGGTTGACGAAAGCTGATGTCTAGAGGATCATTTGGGGTGGGTCTTCTCCAATTCTAATTCAATTTTCGTTTCACGGAATTATTATTGGAATGTAATAATAAATTTTTGTAAATTTTATATAGTGATTTAAATTGGCATACGTAATTTTTTGGTACAGAATTTAATAGTTAGATATTGTATAAATGTTTGTAAGAACGCAATGAAATTTCTATAAGATAACTTTACTTGAATTTAAAAGGCTACATTAAAATGTGCTTGTAACTAAGCACGTGACCCGTTCATATTTGTTTGTCACTTTATAAAATCTAGTTTTATTGACAGCACAATTGGAATACAGATTAGTTCAGAACATAAGTATTTTTGACCTTTGATTCAAGAAATTAAATTAGTAGGGTAGCTAAGCCGGTTTGGCAACAGAGATCCACAGCAAGATATGTATACGCCGGTTCGAGAACAATATGAACAGCTAAGCCGCTTTGGGAAACAAAACGTGCAGCAAGATATGTATACGCCGCTTTGAGAACAAAATTGTCTTTGTGTGTAAATTTGTTGCGTCGGGGGGTCGTTAGGTCTTTGGGGTGTGCGTTCGGCGGGGTCGTTAGATTTTTGTTGTGGGGTGGTGCGCGTGCGCTGGGGTGGAGATATTTTCTTAGGAAATTTTTTAGCAGCGTTCCCGACGTTAAATATTAAATATTAAATTTTAAAAAAATGTTGTGTGTGTAGAAAATGGAGTTCACGTGTTGGTTCGTATTTTTCTGGGGTAGGTTAAGCTAAAAATTAAAACGCCGCGGTGAAGAATTTTTTTAATATTAGGCAAACGCGTGCAAGTGGTAAAGAGTGTTTTAGCTCTCCTCATAAGCTGCGTTTTGTACGAAGTAGAAAATAAAATTAAGAAAGTATACGAAATGTTATATGATGGAGGTCAAATTTTTAAACGTCTGCAGGTAAAATCTTGTAAAAAAGAAGTCGTTCACTTCTCGCAATTTCAATGTCACGATAAAATACTAAGAATTTGCATGCAGTCGAATATAACAACGTGTTTGGAATTATAAATCTATGGTTATATGATGGAGGTCAAATTTTTAAACGTCTGCAGGTAAAATCTTGTAAAAAAGAAGTCGTTCACTTCTCACAATTTCAATGTCACGATAAAATACTAAGAATCTGCATGCAGTCGAATATAACAACGTGTTTGGAATTATAAATCTCTGGTAATATATATGTAAATCGCGCCGACATTCGACTTTTAATATAATGTATTTAATTAACATAAGGTGTGTGTGTTTGCAAAAACATTTCAAGGCAGGTATGTCGTATATCCTTTTGGTTACATCATCCCAAAATAATTTATACAAGTACACTGAACTTGCTATTATCAAGGATTTCTTGCTTATGGATTAACTTTTACAACTCAGGGTGTAGCATCAAGGTTTTAACATCACTCTCAAACTATATAACTTAATAATAATAGCTTTCCTTAGCACCAATATCATTTAGAAAATATGTGTTTCTTTAATATTTATTTAATGAATACTTCTTTCTATAAATTCATTTAGCAAAGTAAGTAAATCTTCGCCATCATCTGGGGACCATGGTTGTGGTGGTTGTGGTGGTGGTGGTGACATTTGTGCTGGCGTATGTCGGTCTGCCACCTCCGTATATCGCATATTACTGTAACAATAAGAAAAAATAAACCTAAGTTTTATTATATAACAATTTCTTCAGTAGTAAATATAAATTGAAAATTAGTTTATACAAATAAATATTTGTTACTTACGGGTTTAAGAGTCTAAGCATTCGACGCTTCACTGTCGGCTTTGCGAACCACGGCACCCCAGTTCTATTTGTTGGCGATATAATTGCAGTTGGTTTCATTTTGTTAGTTAATGGTTAAATTTACTGTATTATATATACTTAGAAATGTTATAAACTTATAAGCAAGGTTATATTTTAAATTTTATTGCTAAAACCATGAATAATTTTATATCCACATCAACCGTGTACTATTCAGAATCCTGTTTGATATATATTCAATTGATGTAGTTATTTGGTCATGATGAAACATCAACACTGTATTTAGCATACTAATTTTTGAAGAATTTACATGTATTAACTTTTTATAATTCAAGGTGTAGCATCAGGTATTCTTTCTTTGCGTCATTCTCAAACAATAGAAGTTAATAATAGCGTTCATTAGCATCAAGGTTACAAAGTTGCAATGAGATTAAAATGTAAATTTTAATGGTTTTTCTACAAAACGTGAATAATTTTATAACCACATTGGAATGTTTTAATGCATACATTAAATATAATGGGATTGTATATAATTATACAATCGCATAAATTTAAAGTAATCACGTCGTTTCTATGTGGGGAATCTTGTTGCAAAGCATATATATATATGGAGACATTGAGTTAAGATGTTAGTTTCTGTTTGTTATTGAACAGCCAGCGTCAATATTGCAAAATGAATACTTCAATATTGTTAGATGTTCAAGGGTTCAAAACTGTAAACAATAAGTTCATATATAAAGAAGTCGCTATTGTTCCATTATTGGCATCATCAAATGATGTAAGTACTTACATACTAAAACCACCGCATCCATGGGGTGAATTATTGCTAGACCATAAACGTCAAAATGCATGGCTAATAGAACATTTTCATGGTATTAAGTGGGAGTGTGGTGAGTTGCCCTATGGATGCTTGCAACATGTATTAAGTCCAATATTAAATGAAGCGACGAATGTATATGTAAAGGGGTTAGAAAAACGGGCATGGGTAATGTCCGAATTTTCTAACCTCAACATCATCAATGTTGAAGCTTTGGGGTGTCCACCTTCTTTACAAGAGTTAAAGGAGTGGAATTGCCCCAACACTTCAAAATGTTCATATCACGCAAGACGTTGCACATCATTCAGTTGTGCAGCGGAAAATGCGATTGTACTGAAGTATTGGATGAATAATTATAGTCAATAATTCAACCGGTAAAATCCACCATCGTAAATAGTTAGAGTTTTGCGTTCAAAGTAGAAACATGTATGCTGCAACAGTTAATAAAAACTTGAATAAGAATGGTGGTAATGCAAATTGTTTATCGGTCGATGCAATTCAAAATGATAATGCAAATTTTTCATGGGCTGATGCAAACGCAGAATTATCACTAAAATCAACACGTCCTACAGCATTTAATAAGTATCGTGAGGAATTAGTATCAACATGGTCAACATTTTTACATGTGGAATTGGGTTTATTACTGGAAGTTGGTATTTCAACGCGGTATGAACTAAATGCAGTAGTGCAAATATCTAATGTTATTGCTCCACAAAGCTTTCTATGTTTTAATGTTAAGGAATGGAATGAAATTTCAAGTTTAAGAAGCGAACATTTCCTTCGTAATATGCTAATTCTACAAAAGGAACCTGAATATAGAGATCAAGAAATATCCATTGGTTATGGAATAAAGCTGCATGCCATTTACGATATCTGCAGCAACTTTCCATATATTGGAATAAGTCATAATGGTAGTGCTACGCTCGTGTTTTCTGAGGAAGCAATTAATAAATTATTTTCAATGGCATTCATAGTTAACGATTGTTTATTTACAATTAATGATTCTTCAATTGATTACATCTATAATCAATTTATAGATAACATAGCGTCCTCTTTTACCAAACAGTGTTGTGCAATCAACGATGATTGTATTATATCTACAGGTAAATTGGTTGCGGAAAATATGCAAGCACTTACGAAATTATCAAGAACCAGCTACTTTATTCAACATTCTTTAGAATTTAAGTTTTATATGAAATTATTGTTGCTTTTCCAAATAAATTTTTATGTGATGTAAAAATAAAATGAACTAAAATTAATTTTTTTATTATATTTTGTACATTTTTTAACATTACGATAAACTTTCATCATCATAATTATCATACATACTGCTAGATTGTAAGTACGAATTCACTAGTTTGTCCAATTTTAATAACTTTGTCAATACATCGTAAAGTTGTTGCATTAATCCTTTGTTTGCACAATAAATGTTAAATATGGATAGATCAAAGTGGCCAGATTGAACTACTTTGCCTAGAAATTCACTATATTCGTGAAATTTGTTTTATTGATAAAATATAGATGACCATTGGTATATCGAAAAATGGTTGTAATATGCGAAGGAATATCTGGAAATGCATGTGATTGTAAAAATGTGCTTTGGGTTGCTTAGTACATTCATCGTATTCCATGAGTTGATTTTCGCCATAAAATATCAATGTACGTCCAGTATAGGTATTTACAGCCGCATTGACCCGAACACGATTAGGAATGTAAAAGTGAGTGTATGCTCTAGGCCATCCATTGACTAGCTGCATGCTAGGAAATTGCAACAGATATACTTGATTGTTGCTAAAGAAAACCACATCACCATTTGGTTTCTGATATACGGCATCTAAACGTTTAAACGTGTGTGGAAGAAAAGGTAGCCAATCTATTATGTTCTTAGCCGGTTCAATGTAAGTGCTATTTAGAGCTGATATCCAAACCCATTTTCATAAAACATATATATGCGTTTATTTAGAATTAGAAAATGTTCAATTTCAATGTTACATAGGTCTGGCGGTAGTTTGTTCGGTGAGGTCGGCTTATTGGGGGAGTTAGGTTTAAAAGCAGCGGTAGTTGATTTAACGGTGGTAGATGCTGATGATGGTGGTGGGTACAGGGACTGTATTCCTGCAATATCATCCTCATGTAAATCAAGATGATGATTTTCTAAATATGAATACATAACTGCATTAACATTATTTGAATGTCTTAACCCTAATGTATGACCAATTTCATGAAGTAGCACCTCATAATAACTTATATATCCACTGGGTGGTGAATTTGAGTGTTCCATATACCAAGACTCATCATAATCCATGTGTATTTCAGACACAACATCGTCGCTGGATGGAAAGAAAGCATGTGCTAACCCACCACCAGGTCCATCAAAATCATCCTTACACCGCTCATTAGGGTTTGTTGAAGCCCTCATGTAATGATTTTGTTGTTGGAATGTTATTAATATATCATAACTCTGTGGATTGTATATAAATACAAGATTTGTGTGTTTTGCCCAAACTTTAAATGCTTCAACCGTCCGAGCTAAGATGCGAAAATCATTCGTTAATACTGTGTAATTTAAAACACGCTTTGTCAATTTGGTTTGATGTACATTGTATGCTTCAGAAATATTGTCTTTATTTGTACATCTAGGTTTTGACATTAACTTTAAAGTTTCTTTATTTAGTTCACCATCAACCGGCAGTTGGTAATATGTTTGAAATGCTTTTAAGGCATTTTTATTATCGATTTGCGATTTTCAATAGAGGCCCCACTAACATTATGAGTTTCAATATATCCATATTTGTTTAGATAAACGTTTGCCATTTCTAAGCCAAATTCACTGTTTGTGTAAATTTCATCTTCACACCTCACTTCCCTGCCGATGGGGAAACTAAGGAAGATTAAAAGCACTGCGAGTGGAACAGCAACAACCTCCATGACTATCAATAATATACTAACAAAAACACTGTTATTTAAATAATATATTACATATGTATTTCAATCATCTTTTATAAGAAATAACGATTTTTAAAGTTTACGTATAATGCCAGTAAATGGTTCATATTCAATAAGTACGTCATGCATAATCATGCAGTAAGCAACAGTTTCAACTTCAAATGCTTTTGATGCTTCAATTTCAATTTTTAAATCTGCTACTATATTATGGATGCTTTCATTTTGTCTGGTGCAGTTGATTACAAAAATTGGCTGCTGTTTAAACTCCTCATAACTGAGAAGAGAACATACCGAACTCTCGAACGGTTCATAATATTGAGATCGATAATTCAAATATTCATTATAAGCATCCATGTACTTGTTGTCGGTAAAAGAAAGGTTTTGCTGCTCATACGGGTATCTTCTATTGTTGATATTAGCCTTTATATTTGTAGCGTTTGCATGATTAAATGTAGACGCATCTGCATCCTTATGGTTGCGCTTTTTGGTTTGAAAGGTGATGAATATCCATTGAGGGCGCTGAAAACCCGTACTACTCTTAACAGGCCAAACCAAAGATGTAGTGGACGGTAGGCTTGGATAGGTATACAAGTCACGTGCATGAAAAGCTACTTGTATTCGCGAATTTTTGTTAATTTCTTTGTAAATAGACAATTTTGTGGCATCGTTGAGCATTACGTGTGGTACTTTCCATACTACTTTTGTGAGAGTAATTTTTGGTATAGAAGTACCCTTACAACAATCAATATCAGACTTTGAACGTACCAACGTTAATTCTTGTCGAACGTTGAGCAACGGTGTTTTGTATCCTTCGGCAAATCCAAGCACGTGCTTTAATGGTATTGAAGCGCAAAAGAATCTTTAGCTTCATTAAGCAAAGGTAAGGGTTTATTTTCCACACTCCATCCTGCATGCATCATACAACGACTTTGCTCGCGTGTATACGAACAAACGCCTTTGATTGTGCTGTTAATTCCTGGCAATCTAACCGTTTCGATAACCTGATCACCCAGCGTAAATCTAATTTCTTCAAAAGAAACAACATTGCATTATTCGTGAAAGCATAATCCTTATTTTGAGCTTCTGTTGGACTAAGAGTACCTTCCAAGTATATAATGCTGTCATAAGTTGCAGTCATAAGATCAGCTTTTGGATAACAATATTGATTTCATCCGAGTTTCCATAGGCGTTTGTCGTATATGGGTGATATGTTCGACGATCATATTCTGTAATCGTATCTTCGGACGCTACACTGTTGAATAGCCCTCTTATTGCGCCTTCCATGTTTATTAAGCACTTTATAACCGAGATATTCTAAAAATTGAACGTCCTGATCTGTTAATGCACCAGGTGTTTGCTGACCTGCAGGTTGAGGTGAACTGATTGAGTATACTCTAGCACCAAAATATTAAGCCCCATATTTTTAAGTTCTAATCTAATAGATACTTTCTCTGCACCAAAGTCCACCAATTTACCCTCTTGATTGACCAACCGTAGCGTAATGTTATCTATTTGTTGAACGATCACAGGCAAGTATGTGATGGATACAGGTTCTTTAATTAATTTATATCCAGGCTCTACGTGTACATCAAATTCAAAATTGTATGTGACTGCTCGCTATTCCTATACGCTCCACCAGTAAGATTACACTCCACATGTATATTGGTCGCATCAAATATTTGTACTGATTGTTGAGAGAAATGATTTTTATTTGCCTGATATGTGCCAGGAGTGAACCCAAGCATTTGCCCAATAGCATCATTGCGTTTAAAAATCACTGTGTACATGGATTTCATTTCGCATTGCAATGTGTTATTGTTAGCCTTTAGAATAAACTTCAATGCACTACTTGGGGGCTATCTATTGCATTGTTTATATATTTTCCAAGTTCAGAAATTTCATATGCTCCAGGTGGAATTGTAATCATTTTATTTTAGCATTATTATCATCATCGTTATCAATAACATTATTATTATTATCCTTTTATCATCCAAATAATAAAACTTGTTATTACCTGCATGAATATTGCGTATAGAGTTGCATCCGTAAAACCCCACCAAACCTAACCCATATTTATATTCTGAATCAAGTTCAATTGGAGGAAATAGTTGGCAGAAAGCACGTTTCCACACCTGTCAACGTAAACGTTTGTGTCATGACTACCATTAAATTTAAAATCAAACAACTATATACCATAAAATTATTTATTGTATAGAAGTTCAAACATAAATGTCCACATATTGAGGTATTAAAATTTTGCTCGATTGTAATTATAAGTAAGATTACAGTCTCTTAAGTATCTCACTATTTCAAGCGGTGGTGTTAAATCTCCAAAACTATCATAGTAAATAACTTTCTTGCCACGTTTTTGTATGCAACCCAGTGCGTTCCATTTCCAACGTTGTCATCTAAGTTTACAATAGCAGATTCGTTAACATGAGGCTTTGCTGGCAGTGCATCACGCATAAATACTCCTCTAAAGAAAGGTAAACCTTTAGCATATTTCTTTAGATCTGAATCAAATAGTGCTCTACGTGGCAAGTTTACAAGTTTTTCGATTGGGTTTTAAGTATAAGGCAAATCCTTTTTATTGCGCGATGAAAGATATAACCCTTCACCTTTTTACCTAAAGCTATATCCTCTAAGGTGACATTATGACGTCGATTTTCCTCCAATTGTTTCTTAGCTGCGAAGCATCGTTGACAGCTTTAGCGACCCTGCAACACCGCCAGCTAGTGCTCCTGCAGCTGAAAGACCTGCAAATAGTGGCACTAGAAATGGAAGAAAGCCTCCTGCTTTGGGTATGGGAATAATTCGAGGAAATCGCACTCTCTTTTTCCACCTGCGGTTTTAACTGCTTTTCTTGCAGCAAGTAAACTCATATTGATAAATTTCTTCACATTTGAATCTTTGACAATATGCTTTACAGCAGTTCTAATTGGTGTCAATATGCCCCTTTAAATGAACAACACTGTCTCTTTTCTTCCTCTTTATCCTTCTTGATGTAACCCCACACCCAGTTTGGTTTTAATTTTCATTGCATTGGTTACGGCCCAAGCGGCTGCTTCTCTCCAAACTGAGCGTTGTTCGATTTCACTCGGTTCCAAGCGCCTTCTGCTAGAACTTTATCAGCTCTGTGTCGTGCGGTCAAGTCGTCAGGGTTTTGAGCATAAGCAATATCGTGATCGCGACACAATCTATCTAGATCGTTAATGCCGGAATCACCTCTTACTATTCGTTCTTGTAACTTGGTGCCTGGCCCACAAAATTGGTATCCCGGTACATGAAGCTCTACCGGTAATTTGTTTATCAAGGTGTTTAGAACACCCTTCCTTTACAACGTTTAGCCATCAACTGATTAGTATTATTAAAACATTCGACTTAATATGAAGTTTATACGGCAGCCTCAACAATTAAGTATAGACGATCATAATTTTTTAAAATCTGAAGTCGTGGGAAAGCATGGACTTTTATTTCCAACATCAATCAGGGCGATAATATGCGGACCATCGGGATGTGGAAAGACCAATGTAATGATTAGTTTATTGGAGGCACCACACGGATTAAGGTTTGAAAATGTGTGCGTGTATTCCAAATCATTGGAACAAGCTAAATACAAATATTTAGAGCAACTTTTTAAATCTATAAAGGGCATTAAGTACTACGCCTATAGCGATAAAGAGAATGTCACCCCTCCAGAAGCAATCAGTAAAAATACGATAATGATATTTGACGATATTTCATGCTTAAATCAGGATATAATTCGCGAATATTTTAGCAGGGGTCGACATTCGGTGTAGATTCATTTTATCTGTGTCAAACGTATTCTAAAGTACCAAAACAATTAATACGTGATAATGTTAACATAGTTGTCCTATTTAAACAAGATCATTTAAATTTAAAACACATATATGATGAACATGTTGGTACCGATATGACTTTTGATCATTTTAAATTAATGTGCTCGCGATGTTGGCTGGAAAAATATGATTTTCTATGCATTGCAAAAGACTTTAATTATGGACGATATCGAAAGGGATTTGATTGTTATATAACAATATAAACTTTCTATAACCGCTTTACTGCAGCTCAGTTTCTACTCTGCAAGCCAACAAGATGGATGTCACTGATAGAACGATTAAAGAAAGATTAACGAAAACTAGACGTTCAATTAATCGTAAACTTAAAGCTCTTAAGAGGGTGAACTTGATACTCAGCGAATGGTTGAAACAGCATATAAACCAATAATTGAACCATTACTGCAGATTGCTAAAACAAAAAATATGCATCTGTTAACCATAAATTGAAATCAAAGTTGGCAGTTGCAGATAGTTCTGCTGATGTTGCTGCTCTTGGCATTTTGCCTAAAGTTGAAGTAAAGGATGATGATGATGATGATGATGATCATGTTGTTACTGGTGAATTTCTAGAGCGATATGAGCATCCTTTACCTAGAAAATATATAGAACTAATCATTCAAAATTCAGAAGATGAAATCGATTATGGTCATAGTGCCCTCCGATACGATGCTAGTACAGATCACTGGAGTATGGAAATGCTTTAGTTACCATAACACCTAAATCAGCTGATTTAGTTATAAATGGTAAAACTTATAAAGGCACTCCAGGATTATATGAACTTTTAATACTTAAAAACCTGAAAAGTATACCAAGAATGATCAAAAGGAGTACAGAAAGATTTTAGAAGCTACTAACGCTCTTAAACGGAACTATGATCCTCAAAACAAAATTATTGGCTCCAGATCGTATAAGTACATCAAAATTATTAAACCAATACTAGATGCACCAGTAGGATATGGTCTGTTGAAAGAAGTCAACGCTAAAACAAAGGAGTATGTGTACTGGAACACACCTCACGAACTAGTTGAGCGACTTAGATTGTTACACGCATCAAAATCGGCAGGTCATACTGGTCACAATAATGAAATAATTAGTATTGAAGAAGAGCTCAGAGAAGAAGGGATCATTGCATAATAGCATTTTGAAAGATGAGTATCGATAAGTTTGGTACACATTCATCCACAAAATATCGGCTTCATTATACATTTGATGATCAATATGATATGCAATACAAAAACTTTGTAATGTTATAGAACCACAAGCTGATTATGATGCTGCCAATAAGCGATACGTGGATACCTGTATTAGTAATTTACACAAACAGCTGCTGAATACAATTGAGGAAAAGTGTAATGTGCAAACAACATCAACTTCAACAACATCACCGATCTCGACAATAACAACTTCACCTGCATCAACCTCTATAACCTCGTCAATCTCACTAACTACAACACCAGCTTTGTCATCTCCAACGTTGCAAGGTTCTAATCGTTAGTATTATTATTGATGTCAACGGTTTCGACTGTCGATTGCACATCAAGAGAAAAATAATAGTTACCCAGTATTGTGCACTTTCCTTATAATGTCAAAGCTTACCGTTGTTGAAGAATTGTATAAAGCAGCCAGAAAAATTTTCCTAGAAAACGTACCATTATTAAACACAGAGACGATCTCTGGCAAGCCGACTTTATCGAATTTGATCAATATTTTAAGGAAAATGCCAATTATAGGTATGTGTTAGTGGTGATAGATTGTTATTCAAAATATCTATGGACACGTCCTTTAAAATCAAAAATGCAATTGATGTTTGCCGGGCAATGACATCCATTTTTAACGAAGGTCGTGTGCCTGATAATTTACAAACCGATAATGGTAAAGAATTTTACAACAGCAGATATGAAAAATTAATGAAGATGCATAACATTAATCATTACTCTACATTCAGTACAAAAAGGCTGCCATAGTTATACGAGTAATTAGAACGTTAAAGAATGAATTATTCAAACAATTTAGCCTTAGACGTAAATGTAAATAGTTGGATGCATTGCCTAATATTACTCAACAGTATAATAACAAAAAACATTCGAAAATTAAAATGAAGCCTAAAGATGTCACCGAATTCACATATTTACCACAGTTTAATGCCTTGAAAGTAATGGGGTGATAAAACTTAAAGTTGGCGACCATGTTCGAATTTCGAAATATAAGTCTGATTTTCCCAAAGGTTACATGCCAAATTATTCCACAGAAATCTTTAAAATTGTTAAAATAGTAGTTGGCAATCCTGCTACCTATCTACTTCAAGATTACAAAGGTGAACCGATTTTGGGGCAATTTTATGCAGAAGAACTGCAGAAAACCTCACATCCTGATGTTTTCTTGTTGAAAAAGTGTTACGCCAAAAGGAGATCGTCTATTTGTAAAATGGTTGGGGTTTGATAATTCTCACAATTCATGGATAAAAAAATCCAATTTGTAATGGCGGGGGAAGTGGGGGGTTCCAAAAAATATAATGAACATTTTTCTCACGTGATTTCAGTATCGCAAAAGGTCTTTGCAATCATGGTTGAAGAAAGTAGTGTTGAAAGTGATTATTATGATTTTGATGTATCATCATCATCATCCGAAGATGTTGATTATGATGCTGCAATCAATCAATATCTAGATAAAGTTGAACATGCTAGCAAAAGTGAACATTATTTACTGCTACAAACCACATTTCCACTCTCATACTATAACATCAAAGTAGGTTTATCTCCAGCTCGACAGTTTACACCTGCAATTGATTTAAATCGACATAGCTACTTAAATGATGATGGTAACAATAAAATTAGTTTAAGCGATGTTGAGTGGAATCACCTTATGGAATTGCTTAATAACAAAGTTAACTTCTTTACTATGCAACAACCATTGGATGGCAATGGTAATGACGATGATTCAATCATTGACACGTGCAAGTTACAACAAGTCGTATACAATGATGAAAAGTTTTAAAACTTACTAAACATGATGTTGAATATATGCTTTGTGAAAATGATGTAGTTCAGATTTTGGAAGCAAATCAATGTATAGTGGTTGATCAAGTAAACCTCTTAAAAGAAATGAACTTTTATGCATACTATAGAAATGTTTTAGATTTAGTGAAAAATTATTCTAATAATGATGAATATTGCATGTTTCAGACTTTGGAGACTTTTAATAATTTATGCAGTTTATGCAGTTTGTGTATTGGTCTAAAGCAATGCATCTTTTACTATTATGATAGAATTTTATGCGATTTGAATGATTTAAAATAGTGTATTCAGTTCAATAATATACAAATTGAGAAAACATTTTTATTTCTATTATTACATATACAACAACCGCAATCCATTATACAACATTTAAACTTGTGTAATATAATCAATATGAGTATAATATTCTGACTCATCGATTACTTGAAATAAAGGCATTCTTTCACATCTGCAACACCAATAACTCATGTTCCATATAAGATCTGGTACTATACAAGCATCTTCAAATACCATAAATTTTGTATTTTTAATTACACCCTTAACACCTCTCATACATTCCTTGCAACATGAATAACTCTCAGTAGAAGCTGTGATAGTACTTAATTTTTCCCAAGAATGTACAACTACACGATTGTATCGCTCTGCAAATTGAGGCATGCGATTTGTTGGAATATACATTAAACACATGTATTGCTCTTCAGACAAAGGTTTTGTAAAATCCCACTTATGAAGTATGTCCTCTTCACCTGTTGTTAAAACAGTAGCCAAAAATGATCCCATCCAATTTCCTCAAATATGTATAGGTATTCTGCCAGAAAATTGGAATACATTATTGGATTGATGTGTTCTTTTATATACATTATATTGATTCTAGTTGGATCGTTGTGGCAGTTGACCAACTTCTCCAAATACTTGACGCATGCTTTTCAAAATCATTTTGTAGTAGCACAGACTTAAGAAATTTGAGGTTAACTTCATAAATATCTGCACTATTAAACATTCCAATAACGGTTCTTTTTATGTCTTTGTATACTGTTTTTGGAAGTATTGATTTTAACATACCAATATGACTCTGGTTGGTTAACCCAATTTGATTCAGTATTGTTTTTATGCTAATTGTCAGTAAACTAGGCACTTCAATTTCTTTTTGATTTTCTACTAATTGTTCAACATCCATACTGTTAACTATAATGGGAAAAGGTTATCTGTAAAACAAATAAAATATTTAGTAAGTTTTTCTTAATAATTGCTTGTTTTAAACTTCTAAAAAATATATTTATTCCATCATCGCGATACTATAATGTCCCCACGGTAATGTATCATGTGAATGTGGTATTAGACTACGTTTATCATCATATGGACTTAATGCAATTTTTTCCTGAATTATTGTAAATACATCATGAGCGTAGGAACGGAACGTGGCTTGCTTAAGTTTCTTTTCTTTAAAATCTTTTAAACATGAAACATAGTCTTCAAAAGTTATTTCATTTTTACTACATTATATTTGATACCTTTGGATTTTTTATAACACCATGATTACGTGTTTTATTTTCCTTCTCATTTGGATTGCATTCCAACTTGTAACTATACATTTTCGATCGTAACCCAGCAAAATGTGTTATTATTACACCGTTTGTTTCATCCTTCATGAGCCCCAAAGCTTTGTTGTTAACCCGAGGTATTCCATAGCGATTATTTACATCATACCCAGAAGTGTCAAACTTTGAGAGATTTGACTTAATAAGTTCGTTATATACATCGTCACAAGTTAACTCATAAATAAACGAATCGGTATCGCTATACATGAGCTTGCAATTTTCCACCTTCATGATTGGAAGCATAAAATTGTAGTGAAAATTGTACATACAAATTTTAGAAATATCTAATATGGACATACCAACATATAATGGTTTATTAAAGATTAATTCGGTTTTGTTTAGCTCAATAGCCATTAACTCATCATCGAAAATTGTGTAACTATGAAACATGGGCTTGCCATCCAATTTTTGCTCCATAACGGCCCTCCCAACGTTTAACTAGCTTTACAACACGGTGCTTTCGAATATTTTCCATTGTTTTTCCAAATACCGCATTGTTCATTAATTTGAATAAATTTTTCTCGAACTCATTCTTTGCAAGTTTCGAAGCTCAGTATTCAAATCAATATAGGGTTTTAACCAACAACTTTGTTTAAATTTTAGAACTCGATGGATTTTGTCAATTTAAGTCCGTTTAACAACGCCTGTTTAAGATTCCTGTAATGTAAAATGTACTTAGTTTTATTGGATAAGGTGGTCATTAATTTAGGCAATTTTGATCCTGGAGGATCTGATGTTCTGCACAAAACGGCATATCGCGGTGTAAATCATGTAAATATTCAGGATACTCCAAATCAACCTCCAAAATATATCCATCTGGAGCATCATCTGGAATTGAAATAATATCGAGATTAATGTCAACCCATTCAAAGTCTCCGTATGGTAATGCTTGCGACATTGCCCACCCGTAAAGATTGTTAGCATCCAAATATAAAAGATATTTGGATTGTTTAGATGCATCATAATTATGCATGTATCTATTGTTAGCTTCGGAATATCGGTTGCTCACCTGACTAATACCACCTCTAATAGCGTTTTCAATAAACATAATTTTATCAATGTCCATAAGCAACTCTAACTTATATTTTGTATGCTTAAGCATGCAATCCCAAGCATACCCTGGTAAGGTGAAGTACCAAGCAGGATCGAGCCCATATGTGGCAAACGACTTTTCGCGAAATTGTTCAAAACACACGTTAACAACATTATATCGGTTTTCATATAAAGTAAGGCATACTCCGAAATGTTTTTATTTGAAATGCATTCCAAACTTTTAGAGCATGGTTATACATATCCTCAGTGACATGTTCACCAGTCAACATGCTATAGAAGTTTTCAATTTTGGAAGTTCAAATTCATCCAGTTTAGACAATGAATCAATGTAGTCGTATGGAAATACACCTTTTCTTGTTAATAAGTTCAATTTATTTGAACAGACATTTGAAAATTCTTTCGATAAATATTTGAAATCTGAAGGTTGCAATGTGGCCACTAAACTGTCTAAAGATGAATTTAAAAATCTCAAACAATCAATGAAACGAAACTTTATCTTAGTATCACCATCATCATCAGCATCTAGATCGTTCAGAGTAAATGAAATGTATTTCTCTTTGTTTAATGGCAATAAACTAATATTACCCTTTTTGATAATTCTCGTATCATGAAATGGGAATCGTATCCACTCATATTATGAAACACAACCGGTACAACAAAACTATTTCTAAAGTTGAGGTTACAATGTTGGTGTGCAAAACCTCTGAAGTTGCCAGTAAAGTGGCAGTGGTCTCTAACGATGATAGCGTTTTCAGAAAATGCATTTTCACATATAGAGCAATGTGTTGCAATAATGTTATTATGAGGTTCAATCATTGGTTCAATATGTTTGAATTTACTTGAACAAATTTTGCAACTTCCACCATTTCGTTTGCAAACCAATCTATACAATCTTCCCCAAATAATTTTTAAAAATGATAACGATTCATCATAGTCACATTTTAAATAATAACCAGCACTAAAAGCTTTATGATGTTGATACTTTAAAGTGCTTGGAATATTTTGATAACTATGATTTTTAACAGGTTTTAAAATAGTCTCAAAATCGGAATAAATTATAAAAGGTACTTTTGCTTATAAAATAATTCTTAAATTCAACATGACGATGCCTAGGATATGAAATTCTACAGATATTTACTTGTTCGCAATATTTAGAGTGATCATTTAATTTATCGAGGGTGTTAAAGTAATTCAGACAACGATCGCAAATATATTTTTATGATTATGTTTATTTAGTTGACTGCCAATAAGCCGCGATAAACTTTTATCCAAACATAATGGTATTTTATTTCAACATTTTCAAAATCCTCACTTGGAGTATTATAATTGTTTACGTTTGGAAAATATTGATTTTGAATTATGAGTAAATTTACATGCTTCTCAGCTTTCTGCATAGTAAGCCTTGTTGGCACCACACTATAGAACGATTTTTCTTTAGCGCAATTTAATTCTAAACTGTATACATTTATGGAAATTTTATTCATATTTTCAAATTTTGAAATATTTTTAATCGACATCGGCATTTCCAATCCTTCAACATTCAAAACTAATCTGTAGTGTGGATATGAGGATGTGAGATTACTTATTTTAGAGGAAATAATGCTGAAACAATTGCCCAAAAAGCAACACTCATCTGAATTTTTCACGTTGATGCATGCATATTTATTTGAAATTTGCTTTGGAAGCGGAATAAAAGATGAAACACGTCCATTGCCCATTTCGTATTTATTAATATTAACTTCCATCGATACAATTTTTTCAAAGCCCAGCCTGATTTTGATTCCTGAAACTCCGATAGTTTTGTTCTTAGTTTATCAACCACATCATCACGAAACCATGATGTTAAATCCGTCGCTACGTCAATCGCCACATTTTTCGTATTAAAATGTTTAAAATCCGTTATATTATTTTCATCAATATTAGATGTTTTAATGAATTCTCCGCAAAGTGTAATATTAATTTTATTAAATTTAATTTTTTAAACTATTTTTATTTTAATTTTACTTACCTTAAAGCAATCATTAAAAATGCCATTAAGTCCTTATGATGCATGTTTATTATAACGCCTGTTCTAATTCTTCTTGCAAAAGCGGAAACCAAATCAATCCATTTGACCCCAAACGTGATGGTTGTGAAACCGATTGAATGCCGCTTCCTACATGAAAATTTTAATTGATGATTGGATGCTTTTAACAATCCCATATTGGTTTGAATTTGCCTTAACTGACCTAAATTTAAGTCGCCATGTCTAACCGCCTTTACAAATAACCTTAAGTATCGTTTGATATATTTTAACAAAATTTCAGCTTCTTTAATTGTATACCTTTTAAATAAAATATTGCATGCGTTATTAACTTTAAAAACAATTTCGCTACTTAAAGTATTAATATGTTCAGTCATTATTCAAAACAAGCAATAATTATAAAAACATACCAATTATTTTTTGTTTTTCTAAATGTGTTCTATTCTGTAGGAAACAAGATGATTGGGTCTTTTAATATCTATTAGTTCTAATACGGTTATTGCGTATTTTCCAGAACCCAATTCCTCAATGTTTTTTCTCCACAATTCCGTGTTGCGTTGTGGTAGAAATGAAATATTGTCCGCTAACTCAATCAGTACACAATCGCCATATTTGGAATGTACTATTCTTGCTCTGTAGATTCTTTGTGGAACGTTTAGTGGCAATTCGGCTAACCTCTTTGCCTCTTTTCTAGGGCCTACAACGGACTGTTTATTATTGTTTTGTATTACTTGATCCATCTACAAACAACAGCAATGCTGTTACAAACTTGCAAATATTATAAAGTAAAATATTCTTTTTACAAATAAAGAAAAATGTAACTTACTTTTTATACTAACGCTGCACGTATACTGAGCACTTCAAAAACGCAGGTTCAAATAATGGTGAAATTAAACGAGTTATATATATATACAATGTCTAATGCGTCATCTACATTCAATCACCAAACCGCTAAAAGTAAAAGAATTTTTATTGCCACATAAATTAAATGTATAATTACATTTAAATATTTAAATATATTCAAATTGCTAAAATGTAAGCAAGACATCCTTGATATAAGATTAAATTAATTTTTTATTTAAAAGTCAAATAAATCGTGATGCAAGGTGGTATAATTTGCATACCAATAAGGAAATATACGGCATACCTGTCTTGACATGTTTTGCAAAACACACACACCTTATGTTAATTAAATACATTATATTAAAAGTCGAATGTCGACGTGATTTACATATATTACCATAGATTTATAATTCCAAACACGTTGTTATATTCGACTGCATGCAAATTCTTAGTATTTTATCGTGACATTGAAATTGCGAGAAGTGAACGACTTCTTTTTTACAAGATTTTACCTGCAGACGTTTAAAATTTGACCTCCATCATATAACATTTCGTATACTTTCTTAATTTTATTTTCTACTTCGTACAAAACGCAGCTTATGAGGAGAGCTAAAACACTCTTTACCACTTGCACGCGTTTGCCTAATATTAAAAATTCTTCACCGCGGCGTTTTAATTTTTAGCTTAACCTACCCCAGAAAATACGAACCAACACGTGAACTCCATTTTCTACACACACAACATTTTTTAAAATTTAATATTTAATATTTAACGTCGGGAACGCTGCTAAAAAATTTCCTAAGAAAATATCTCCACCCCAGCGCACGCGCACCACCCCACAACAAAAATCTAACGACCCCGCCGAACGCACACCCCAAAGACCTAACGACCCCCCGACGCAACAAATTTACACACAAAGACAATTTTGTTCTCAAAGCGGCGTATACATATCTTGCTGCACGTTTTGTTTCCCAAAGCGGCTTAGCTGTTCATATTGTTCTCGAACCGGCGTATACATATCTTGCTCTGGATCTCTGTTGCCAAACCGGCTTAGCTACCCTACTTAAATTAATTAAAAATGTAAGTTCTGCAGTTCATGAAAAGTCAATATATTTAATTAATTATATGTAAGCCAAAACAGGATCCTATTTCGGTATAATACACAAGCTGTAAAACATTGTTAAAAACACATTAATTTTCCTAAACCACTATAATAATTTAGCACTTTCACAATTCTTTCAAATAATAAAAAACTACTTTTAGCCATTATTAAAGGTAGATTTATAAAAAGTCTCAATATGTGTAAAATTGTACAAATGATATATATTGATATGATAACGCCGTACTCGGTGTCAATGGACGTTTTTACTATAACTCCACCTCTCTGTGTTATCTAATCAAATTTAATTTTACTAATTTTTTTCTTCTCCACCCCTTTATGATTACCTCTTTGTTTGAACTATAAAATGAAGTCAATTAATTCCATATAATGAAAAGAAATATTATGTACAAGTTTTGAAAATTATTAAAATACACCCTTCAATCAATCAATGTCATAAGTCTTATTTATCCCAAAATTTATATGCTTTGAAATCAATCTAAAGTCACCAAAAACTACTCTTTTTATGAAAGAAACCTAGAATGTTCTAAACCCCTTTATAATATTACGCACTTTTAACGTATGCACTGTTTGTGCTGACTTCGTTACACTTTTATATAAATTACGTAAATTCAGTATTAAATAAAAAAAAAATCTTAAAACTAATTAGATCTGACCTGTTATCTTCGTCTATCCCTTGCTATGCTTGATTGAACCCCTTTGTTTCCATAAATTGCTTCGTGCTTCTTTGTTTTATTTGCATTGAATCTCGCAACTCAAAATTGTACCAAAATCGCGACGCTGACTTGAAGTATTACATTAATCCATTTAAAATATCCCCATATTCGAATTATCAACTATAATATCTATCCACTCATTTGAAATATTATAGCATCAATTAGAATTATTTCCATGCATTTAAATTATTATATCGTATACTCGAATTATCCATCCATTCAGAATTATACCACATTCGGAATTATTATCACCCAATTAGGATTATCCATACACTAGGAATTATTCTCCACCAATTAGGATTTGAATTATTAGCATCACATTCGAAATTATTCTCCACCAATTAGGACTAGGAGCCCTATTATTATATTGTTAGTTTAAATAAATTACCCCAAATTCTACTCACGTTAAACGGCAACAGAAATTTTCATATTTATAGCACTTATTTGTCACTATCTATTTTATTAAACATTTAATTACGCGTGACTTTTTGATTCAGAGTAGCACAGCTTTGCCCTTTTGAGTTAAAACTGAACTGTCTTATCATTAGTTCGCTGTTAAATATAGGCCGATCCCACTTGCATGTGGGTTGGGTTTTCAACAAGTCTGTCGCTATCTTAACCAATAAGGTCTTTGTATGTCCTGCACTTGAAGTGGTTTTCTGATGTAATATATTCGGTTTTCCGGGTAATGGTTATTTGCTTATAGATACCTCGTTATCAGACAATACGTTGTTTTGTGTAGATATCGCGTTTTCCATATTATACAAAAATACATGATGTAACTTCAATTTCGATTTTCGTGTATGTTTATTTATTTTACGTATCTTTAATTACATTAACTATCATTTTCTCCTGAATAAGCGTACTTCTACTGAAAGATATTGTTACTTGCATTACTTAAAATTAATAAAGCTCTATATACCGAGTGTTGAATACTTGTTATTTACCTAATGTATGAATTACCTATGCTAAATATGCGTCCTATTGTTGTAAGATGTGTTTATTTGCGTCGCTTAAAACTAATTATGCTCTATATACAGGGTATTAATTGCTTACTATTTACATAATATCTAAATTACTTAATTTTCTGCTAAATAAATGCAGTGTTCTGCTTCCTATTGCACTTTATGATTACTGCACGATTCTTGCTACACAATACACCCTTAAACAACTCCTTATCGCAGCATTATATATATATATATATATATATATATATATTATATATATTTCTTTAAGTCAATAGAAAGTGCCCTAAGTTGTTCTAATGTTTTCTTTTATTAAAGTCAACAATAATTTTCATATAAAAAAACAAGCAACTAAATTTATAAAGCTTTTGTAGTGTGAAAAAGAAAGATTATTGATATTTTTTTAGGTATAATCTTAACTAGGTAATCTTTTTGGAATTTTTTTTTTTTGTGATAAAGTGACCATGCTCTAATGTAGCCCTAGCTCTAAAATGCTATGAAGTGATTAAATTTTCAGATAGTACGAGATCGTCGTTCCAATTCCAGTTTGCAGAGTCACAAGTAAGTATTATATTTCTATGTTTTGCTCGTTAAGGATTTTTTTTTCTTTTCGAAGATTTCCGTATCTTATCTTCGAATTGTTTCTCATTATAGCTATTATTAAGATACGGTAGCGTCGATTAAAAATTCTTTTGTTATCGTATACCATCCTACGACCCTGGCTCATAGCTCTGCCCTAAGTTGTTGAAGAAGCTTAGCTGGCTGGAAGACCTCTTTAGAGGGTCCTTTTATACTCAAAGCCATTTTCCATACTCTTTACCCTGGGCTTAAACCTTAGACAGGAATCCCTCATAATTTATTGAGGCTCTGCCGCGTATAAGGTAGAGTAAATACACTACATAGAAAAAATAGTGTAACAATGCAAATCAATCACCGATTACTGTGACGATGAGAAAGTTACGTAACAATTTAGGGAGAAATGACGTACCAACAAAACGCACTGTTTATCCTGTAGTGAACGATTTCAAAGGAACAGGGTCTGTAGTTAATAGACCCAAGCATGAACCACAACGTACTGCAAATCCGCTGAGAAAATTGTTGCTGTTCAAGAAAGTGTTCAAAACAATTATCAACGTCAATTCAACACCGTGCTCAAGAACTTGGTTTACGAAGAACAGCTTTGGCCACAATTTTGCGCAAGAATTTGGATTTGTTTTCATTTAAAATTCAATTAACACAAGAGCTTCTTCCACAAGATCATTTACGCCGCCGTACAGATGCTAACAAGATGTTACAGCTCACACATGAAAACACTTTTATTCACGAAAAACTCAAGTGGCGAGGCGGTTTTTCATTTGAATGGATATGTGAATAAATAGAATAGTCGATTCTGGGCAATAAACAACCCACGGATTATTCCTGAGTCACTTTATATCCATTAAATGAGTCAGTCTGGTCTGCAGGAAACACTGGATCTTAACGTCTTTGAAAATGAAAACGGCTTAACGGTAACTATCACTGGAGACCGATATCGTGACATGATTGAAAACTTTTTGACGCCAGAATTGCATATTTTGGGCTTGATTAACATGTTGTTCCAACAAGACGGTGTCACATCACATACAGCCAAAATTAGAATGGAATCAATTACTATGAGACATCTATTCACAACAAGTTATTTGGTGATGTTGACTGGCTTTCCCGGTCGCCGAATTTGACTGTCCCATACTTCTATTTGTGTGAATATGTTTAACTAAAGAGCAAGGTTTAAGTAAATAAACCAGAAACCCTTCAGCAACTCAAACAAAACATTCGTGAAGAATTTAATGAAATATTTCACGATCCCCCACCACTTAGACATTTGCCGAATCAATAGTTCCGAATTACTTCTTTAGCACAATCAACATTTGTTGAGAATATTACAAACCCAACACCAGTAGTTGTGTACGATAATCGTCAAGTTTATACATATACTTTTTTCATCGTTAGTCTTCAGACCGGGAACTGGTCGGAGATGTACCTACCTCCATTGATTTACATTCTTATCAAACTTACACATTTCCCAGAAATTCCTACAACATACATATTTTACTATTTGAGTGCAAAAGTCTAATCTAAGTCTACCTCTACATCTCCTTTTTCCTTTCTCTGCTTGCAATATATTCCGCACCATTCCCTCATGCCTCAGTATGTGTCCTACCATCCAATCTTTCCTATTTTTTACTGTTTTCCACATTTCCTCTTTCATTTAACCAAAATTTATAAGCAAACAAAGTAGTATACCTTTCTGACGGACACCCTAATACAGCAGCTTCTACAAATCAACAAGCTTAAAAATTATAATCTTTACATTTTGACATGTCTCGATTATTAAAAGCAATACAATTCCTTCGCTACTGCAGGGATATAAAGTTCCGTAAGAATTAAAACTCCGTTTGATTTTTCAACACGCATTCCCATCTTGATACACAAACAAAGGACCAGCTAAGAATTGTATATATTAATTATGAATAGCTGTACCGTTCCAAAATTTTTCATTATAAACAAATAACCCATAGAATTAACGTTTCATCACGTTTTCCTAATTAATTCGTTTAATAGCAGTTAACACCCACCTACGTATACAGGGCATAATTTATCCCTGAGAATACTTTCACTCAAGTTACTAAATCAGTGGGCAACAACTATCCAACACATCATTATATTCTCAGGCTTGTAATAAGTACTCTAGCTTCAATCTATTCTCGAAATAGCACTATGTAAAGTTATTCAGTATTTTCAAAATGCTATTTATAAATTGAGCAAACCAACAAGAGCAATGCGATATGACAGGTACACATCCAGAACCTTAAAGAAGTAAATAAACCACAAAAGCTGCAAACATCGTACATTTAGATTTTACGATTAAAATTCTCGAAAAGATATTACAATGAAAGTCGCTTTCAATATAAAGCAGCATACAAATCTGAAAGCAGTACATATTATTCAGTTAAAGTAGCAGAAGCAAACTCTTCTCCGTTGACTTTCGGGAATTGAAATATGAAGATTAGAACCCACATTCGAATAAGTTATATAAATGCAGAAATCTCGTAAGACATTATAATGCAAAAAAAAACTATACCTCAGTTAGAAACAATGTATTAAAGCTTTATTGAGTAGGTTAATAATTCAAACAATGCGTGATATTAAAAGTGCGTCGATCCTACGTTGCTAGCGTCAATAAAGTGCTGTGATATTAACCTAACCAAGATGTGAAGTCTTACAAAGGTATCCCTTACGTTGAGCGCCAATTTTTTTTGCTTCTGAACTCGTAGTCACTTCTCCTATCCAACAGTCACAGAATCTCCTATCTAAATAAAAGAAACAACTACCACGGCTATTCAGGGTGTAGAACACAAACTCTCTCTCCAACTCTATTAGTATATTAAATCTCACAAAAATTTTAGAAATACAAATATTCACAATAAATACAGTATTGCCCGAAATAAACAGTACTGAAATTGTAATTGTTTTGTATATTTAAAAAATACATATTATTGACACTTTATTATATGTTCTAAATGTGCACCTCCTCGTTCGAGACAGACTTCATAACGCTGTTCTAAGTTTCTGGTCATGTTATTGAATAAGGGTTGTCTCAGGGCTGCGAAGAAGACTCTAACGGCATCCTTTAATTCATCGATGGTTTGTGGTGCCCGTTTGAAAACGGCATTTTAGCCATGCCCCAAATGTATGCGTCTGGAGGTGTGAGGTCTGGAGAATGTGAAGGATAAGGGAAGTCAGTAAATCGTGATATGAATTTGCTTGGAAAATGTTCTTGAAGAAATTGACGAATTGCGGCAGCAGTATGGCAAGTTGCCCCGTCCTGCTGAAAAATTGGTTTCGAAATGCCAAGTTACGTGCACGACAGAATTGACGTAGATCAGGGATAAATCGTGTTAAAATTTGTCTGTACCTCTGTTGATTAAGTGTGACTTGCCTACCATTCTCTTCGATAAAGTACGGACCAATGATTCCGTGTCCGGAAACAGCACACCAGACACTCACTTTTTCACTATGTAAAGGAACCTCTTGAACCTCATCGGGTCTGGCAAAGACCAGAAATCGATTTGTGCGACGATTCACATAGCCTGACAAGTGAAAATGTGCTTCGTCTGAAAACCAAACATTTTTCAAAAATTCAGGATTTTCATACTGTAACGCGAGAATTCTGGCGCAATATTCCACTCTACTGCGATAATCCCGAGGATGTAGTTGTTGATGTACCTGAATCACATACAAAAATGTACCCAGCTCCTTCAGGATTCTTTGAAAGGAAGTTCTTTTTAAATCAAGTTGTAACGCTGTCCTTGCCTGGCTGACTTTCGGATTTTCTAAGATTTGCTCAAAAACACGTTCATGGTTATTGTTGTTGTTAACTGTCCTGGGACGCCCCGAGTTTCCTTTTCGTTGGCACAATACACTACCTGTATTTCTAAACTTTTCAATAACCTTCAAAATTACAGCATTACTTGGAGAACGTTTATTAAACCTTTGTGTGAATTGATCAGACACGTATAGCAAACTTGCACCATTACGTCGGCCGATTCCGTATGAACGAAAATAATGCTCTACCAGAAACACTTTCTCCTCTGTACTTAACACCATTTTTAACAATTAGGCCCTACTAATTACTTGTTTGAGGTTTACTTGACAGGTCTATACTAGCTAACTTGAGTGTGACAGCGCACGCATAAAAACACCGCCAACTTAGTTTCAGTACTGTTTATTTCGGGCAATACTGTACTAATAATACTGCAAAATATGTAAGCACAACAAAGTAAATCACATAAAATATTTAAATTTTACCAAAGTATCAATTTACACTACCGCATATACAAAAAATTACCTCACTCTTACCTCCAACTATTACTTTAAAAAATGCATTTGAACCAAAAACTCGTGTAAATTGCTCTTCGTTATAAATTATTGCATAAACAGATATTGAATTAATGAAATCTTACAACTACAAAATATTATCCTAAAATTATTCAACTTGATTACAGTAGTCTTGAATATGTTCAAATAAGCAGTTTCCCAATATAGGTATCATTTTCAAAAATTTGATTACGAACAAAGTTACACAAATTGACATCCAGTTTAAATCCTAAACTCCAACTGACGCATTTCTTATTTCAGCAGCTCCAAACCAATTAGAATAAAACAATTACTTTCAGTGAACGCAAACATTCTCGAAGAAGCGCCTTTGTGGTATTATTTATTTGTAGTGGTACTTAGAATTTTACTGTAAAGCTTAAGAATTTTCGTGAAAGTGCGTAAAAAAACGATTCAAATCGACTAAGTCAAATTACACTTAATTTGCACTTTTCGATATTTAATAAGTTTTAATTGTTATACAAACGTAGCGCTTTATGTATTTTCACTTTATTATTCACTGAAAAATGAATAATCATTCTCTATTAGTGCATCTACTGTTATTTATAATATAAGCTTCGATTACGGAGTATTTGTTCGAAGAATTTTTCACATCACGCTTCCTGCTGAACTTGACGAATTTGCTGTACATTGCGACCAATGAGCTATATGCAATTTAAATATACAAAACTCTATTTGTTGACTGGTGCAAATATTATCATAGGTACATTCCAATAATATTCATATTAAATTAACTCGTTATTTACAAAAAATTGCCTTTTATACAAACTTTAACGCCTTTGTTAACATAATTTTACGTCAACCAAATCTTCTAATAATAGGTATTTTGGAAAAATCAGTGAGAAACTTTTTCACAAAATTAAAAGACAAGACTGAGAAGTAATACTATTTATAAAATAACTTATTCCTGTGGGAAGACCTATAGCGGCAACACCACCCTATGGTCAAAACACCGTATTATTAGTCAACAGGGGTCGAATGCAAAATTACATAAAAAAGCTGTGGTTTATTTCAACACCCATCACATTCCGAGTTATAAAAAGGTGGTTATTTTGAATTCTGAAAATAATTGTAAAATGAGACTCTTCTAGAATGTTCCTATAAATATAATGAAGTTAATGTAATTAACTTCAGGTAAGATACCCAAAATTTGCATTCCACATATGAAAATTTGTACAGGATTTTAAGGAAATTACCAAATATGTAATAACAACTCGAATGTTACCTAATGAGCTTGTTTGTTATAACTTAATATGCTACATATGATACACACCTATTCTTATAAAAAAATTTTTTGTAATGTACTCATTTCCGTTCTTAATGAACCTGCACCTTGAAGAAGTTCTAGATTACTAGAACGGGTGGAACGACTTGAGTGTTCTAATGAGGTAAAGAGTCGAACCAAAAGTTTTACCAAATTGGTGAGATCTTTGGTAAGGAACCAGACTACAACAGGTCCCCGAAAAAGGGCGGCAACTCCTTCGGTACTTAGTGGCAGAGACCATAGAGGTCGAAGGCACCCTACTGCGATGTGGAAGGTAACGGAAACCCACCGCATTATCTCCGAAGTACACAGCGTACTAAAATTGTTATTAAAGATGATGGCATCCTTTGGGGTAAAAAATTCCGGAGTTAAAATAGTCCCCCATTCAGATCTCCGGGAGGGACTACTTCGGAGAATGTGATCGGAAAGTATAATGAAAGAACCAGGAACATTTTGCGAGTCGGAGCGTTGAATGTCAGAAGTATGAAACAAATAGGTAAGCTAGAAAATTTAAAAGGTGAAATGGATAAGTTTGCATTAGACATAGTAGGAAGTAGTGAAGTTCGGTGGCTAGAGGCGGGGGATTTTTGGAGTGGACACTTTAGGGTAATTCATACAGCTTCATAGAAAAGAAATTCGGGTGTGGGTATAGTTATGCGAAAAAAGATAGGACACTGTGTAGAAAACTACCTACAAAAGAACGAAAAAGCATTCGTGGTTAGATTAAAGTTTAAACCCGTAAATACAGTAATAATAAAAATATACATGCCCACCTCTAGCTATAGTGAGGAGAAGGTAGAAACGAATACATACCAAATACGTAATAGGACATGAAAATTTAATAATTACGAGGAATTTTAATGCAGTAGAAGGCTGGGCAGGGAAGGGGCGGTAGTAGGCTTATTTGAATTTAGGCGCGAGAAACGACAAGGAAACGACATGGGAGATAAGCTGGCAGAAATCTCCCACAAAAACGATTTAACCATCACAAACATGTTATTTCAACTTCATGCTACAAGACGATACACGTGGAAGATGCCAGGAGATATAGGAAGACATCAAATAGATTGCATTCTTATTAGATGATGGTTTGAAAATCAAGTAAAAGACTGTAGAAGCTACCCAAAAGCAGATATAAACACTTAAATTTAAACAATTAAAAAAGGGAACAGAAAGGGGCACTTTGATTTTGAGAAACTAAAAGATAAAGACATCCAAGAAAATTTTCCAAAAAAGTGAAACGAATTGCTAAAAGACATCGGGAAAATTTCTGATACAAAAGAAGTAGAAACAGAATGGAATAACATTAAATCCAGCTTAGCACCGTAGAAGCAGCTCTTAATGAAACGGAAACCGTTCTAACAGTGAGGTATGGTATGAAAATTAGCAAAAATAAAACTAAAGTACTAGTATGTAAAATAAGGGAAAATAAGTCCAAAACCAGAATACAAATAGGAAACGAGAGGTTAAGGATTTTTGCTACATAGGAACCCAAATAACACAAGTTGGAAAAAGTGCAAAAGATATAAAACAAAGCTTTGCACAAGGTATGTTGCATTTAACAAGATAAAGCAACTACTATGTTCAAAGACAACCAACATAGAAACAAGGAAAAGATTGTTGAAAGCATATGTGTGGAGCACAGTACTGTATGGATGTGAAACTTTGATAGTAGGAGACAGGAAAAAGATAGAAACCTTTGAAATGGGGTGCTACACAAGTATAATGAAGATATCATGGGCAGACAAAGTTAAGAACAAAAATGTTGAAAGCATATGTATGGAAAACAGCAGAGTGCGTCTATGAAATAGGGGCAGTAGGAGAAGCAGACAGAAAAACGGTGGAAGCCTCTTGAAAGTTGTGATTCAGATGCAGGAGGATAATAACATGGACAGATACAGTTAATAACAAAGAGGTTAAAGAAATAGTAGAGGAATAAATGTATCTGTGGAAAACAAAAAAAAAATAGGAGAAATAGAAGTTTATGATATGTTCTAATGCATTTTCGGGGAATAGTGCGGAATATATCATAAGCAGAGATAGTAAAATGGGGGGGAAGTAGACCTAGATAAGACTATTGCACGCAGATAGTGAAAGATGCAGACTGTAAATTTCAAGGAAATGTGTAGATTAACACAGAATAGGAAGCAATGAGGGTATGCGTCTAACCAGTTCCAGGACTGAAGACCTAATAATGATGAACCTGACAACTATTATAAGCAACCACAAATGTTGGTTTTGCAATATTCCCAACTAATGTTGACTGTGCGAAAGGATTTATTGGAAATCTACTAATTCGGCAAATGTTGGGAAATCTTAGTAGCTGCAGGTTGCTTCACATTCTGAATATCGCGGGTATACATTTAAAAAACAATAGAAGGAAACCGAGATGTATCTAGGCTGTGAGAATTTCAGGGAAATGTGCAGGCTAACTCAGAATAGAAACAATGAAAGTTTGCTTCCAACCAGTTCCAAGACAGAAAACCTAATTGCACTTAAACCTAATGATTATTATAAATAACTACCGGTATTAGTTTTGCAATATTCTCAATTAATGTTGATTATGCGAAAGGATTTATTGGAAAACTATTAATTCGGCATCTTGGTATCCGCAGGTTGCTGAACCCACTTCACATACCAAGAGTATCGGTGAAATAGGGTATATATTTAGAAATCAACAGAAGTGGAACCGAGCGGTATCTAACAAAAAAGAGCAGCGGCTATGCTCGAAAACAACAAATATAGAAACAAGGAAAGAAATGTTGAAAGCCATATGTGTGGAGCACAAGTTCTGTGTGGGTATGAAACAGAGACGGACAGTAAAGGGGCAGACCAAATGTGATGTTTCAGATGTATGGTGATAATAGCAAGGCCAGACAAAGTTAATAAAAAAGAGGTTTTAGAAATAGTAGGGGATGAAAGATATTCATGGAAAACAAAAAGGACAGGAGAAATAGGACAGGACACGTTCTAGGTAATTAGGGAATAGTGCGGGATATTTGCAAGCAGAGATAGGAAAGAAAGGGAGGTAAAAAGAGTCCAGGATCGGACTATTGCATGCAGATAGTGAAAGATATAGGCTGTGGAAATTTCAGGGAAATGTGTAGGTTAGTTCAGAATAGGAAACAAATGAGGTACGCGTCTAACCAGTTCCAAGACTGAAAACATAATGATGATGATGATGATGATGTACTCAGTACAGTGCTGTCACTTGACATCTTAATATGTATTAGTGACAACCTACGTTTGAAATGACTCTCTACACCCTAATGATTGCTCCCATGTTTGTGGTGATGTTCAATTATTCATGTGTATCTCTGCACTAACAACTTTAAAGTAAATATTTTACATCTTTTACTAACTGTCATTCTATATGTCAAGTCATTTGCAGTGTTTTGGAAAAGACAAAAACCTTTGTCGAAGCGTAAGATTTTAATTAAATGTTATCCTAAAAGGGTAAGGTGAAAAATTCTCGGCCTGATACAGAGATGGCATTCCAATCAGCAAAAATTTGTGCTTCCCGCCTGCGTGCACATTTCATTAGTTCGTATGACAAGGTTCAACTTGCTATCTCAAGTAGTTTGTTTACACGAATTTTTCAAGCAGACGTCTTATGCGTGTTTCCTTAAGATGAATAAACTTGAATATCGTGCGGTCATAAAATTCTTCGTCATCCGAAGTTGACAAAAGTTTACGGATTCTGCCCTTTCCCTGTCAACCGTTAAAAAGTGGGCAGCTGAATTTAAACGTGGTTGCACGTCTCTCGAAGATGACCCACGTGAAGGACGACCAAAAACTGCAACCGCACCGGAAACGTTCGAAAAGGTGCGTGATATCGTGTTGGACGATAGGCGAGTGAAAGTGAAAGCGATAGCTGAGGCTGTAGGGATATCGGACGAGAGGTTCGAAACATCTTACACAAAGAGTTAGGGATGCGAAAGCTCTGCGCAAGATGGGTGCCGCATTTGCTGAATGCCGATCAAAAGCAAATGCGAAAACGAGTTTCGCAGCAATGTTTGACCCGGTTCAATAAGGATCCGAGCGATTTTGTGCGGCGATTAGTCACTATGGATGAGACATGGGTCGGTCCACCATTACACGCCAGAAACGAACAGCAGTCGAAGCAGTGGGTGGAAGTCGGTTGTTCAGCGCCAAACAAGGCAAAGTCGATCGCATCTGCCGAAAAGGTGATGGCCAGCGTGTTTTGGGATGCGAAAGGGATTCTGTTAATAGATAACCTTAAAAAAGGCAGAACAGTTACAGGCCAATATTACTCCACCCTTCTTGACCAGCTGGATGCCAAAATTTGCGAGAAGAAGCCTGGCTTGAAGAAGAATAAAATCATCTTTCAGCAAGACAACGCACTTGCACACAAGGATGCGTTGGCGATGGGGTACGACTTGTTCGGCTATCCCCCTATTCCCCTGATTTGACGCCCTCAGACTTCTATCTGTTCCCAAATTTGAAGAAATTTGTCTCTGGGAAGCGCTTCATGTCCAATGAAGAAGTTGAGAGAGCCGTAGACGAATATTTTTACAGCCTTCCAGACTTACACTTCCGAGAAGGAATACTGATGTTGGAGAAACGCCGGACCAAGTGTGTTGAAGTTAAGGGGATTATGTCGAAAAATAAAATCTTTTTTTTTTTACTGAAAATTGCAGTCTTTCATTGTAGGCCGAGAACTTTTCACCTAACCCTCGTAAATACAATATTGCGTTTAGATTTGGACTACATCATCCCAATTATACATCAATTAAAATATTTTTATAAAAAAAAACATAATATATATAGATTATGAACCAAATATCAGAAAGAGGTAAGTGTTATATACATTGGAATCTGATTTTAAAGCACTAATTTCGAAACTGAACAAACAAATCCTTCGATTTTTTGTATACGACTTTCAAACAAGTACAAGATCTAAATTAACTCCCACAAATCCTTCAAGACTGTCAAAGAACTGAACGAATTCTAAGCAAATACAAAATCAAGCAAACTGTAATTTCAAGACTAATTTATTTTGTATCCTACAGGATACTGCAATTTACCCTATCTGTCCATAATATTCTATCAAGCGACAGGGGGTGAAATGTACATAAGTGGTGGTGAATGTGGGACGATGTCAATTGCGAACTCAATTGTGGATGATCATATGCCGTCGTCGTCGCCGTATGATGGCGGCTTCGCGGCGCCGCCAACATACTCTTACAGTACCACCAAGCGTGTAATTTGCTCGAACAGCGCATCATCTATCATTATCTAATGAACACTGAATGGAATTTAATTCAGAGGTTGAATTGATACGTTGCTTCGCCCACAATTATAATTTGTTTGCTTTATATATGACTATAAATAGGCCACTGCTATATATCAATCTTTTGAAAAACATTCTAATAAAACGCTTGAAATGTAATTACGGCCGAAAGTGTACAATCACGATTTATGGATCGTAAAGTAATGCCCAGAACGTGATAGATACGAAGCGCTTTGTACTTTTAAAAATATACATATTGAAAAGGTACAAATTCAATCACAACCCTTATAAATTAGTCAACATGCGAATACTTAAACATCAAACGTTTGTCAGTAAATTTTTAAAGAAATGTGCCACGCAAAATTTATCGAACATGAAAAAGTAACAACTACAAATCTTAATTAAAATAAATGCTAGCTTACCAAAGTTACAACCCTCAATTCGAAGTTTTGGAGTAATTGTTTCGTATTGAACGGCGGATTTAAGCTTTTCGTTATTCTGGTTTGTTGATAACTTTGATATACACGGTGATTCACGGTGGATGGCTTATTAGACGTTTACGAAGAACTACTAACACAACGCTCTGAATTTTTGGTCACTTATGTAAGCAAATATGCTCTCTCGATTTAAAATTTTTTCAACTATGCAGTGTTGCCAATTCTAATAAAACGTAGTAGTACCTTTGTTATTTTAAATGAAATACCCTATGCCTAATGCCAGTTTTCGATTCCTTGTTTATTTTTGATTAATTTTTTCTTAATACTGTTGTATACTTATCTGTCATAGTTTTCGAGATTTTCATTATTTTCAGTTTTTTTATTAGGGAAACGTGACTTCAATTAAATGTTGATAAACCTATGCCCCTAAAATCTTTAAAACTCTAGCTTAGGTTGAGGTTAGTTACAGCCGCGGCTACTCCATGGGGGCTCAAAGGCTAGAGCCCCCCAAGTTATTTTAAGGAATAGGTACCTAAATAAACTTTTCGGCATCAATTAATTCATCGTAAAATGATTACTCAAAACTAGAGATCGAATGCATAAATGCTTTCAGCCCGGCATTTTTAAGTGGTCTCAGTAAATAAATTATAAATGCTACGTTTACAATGATGTATGATGACGGAAACAGATATAAATAGTAAACATCCCGCCGCCGTCCTTTCGTAGGCAACCACATCTAATCGTTTTTGTGAAAATTAACACCAAAATGCGTATAATTCTTTTAAGATTTGTGGTTTAAATGATCAAATGTTACACTGATATTAATATTTTAAAATTATTTAAAACAATTACGTTTCTCACTATATTCATTTTACATCCAACATTTAAGCAATAATAAATAAATACCTGTCCTAGACATTTCGACAGTGCTCTCTTCACGTAAAGAGAACTCCTTGATTCTCTTTAGTACATAAGTGAAGGCTCAATTCTATTGAGCCCGGCTTCAATGTAAATCTTATAGAAAATCGAACGACGAAGAATTCTGTCGAACGCAAATAATGACAGCTTCAGATAGCTTTAACAGGGCTCTCTTCATTAGAGCCCTTAACCTCAGTATCTGTTGGTATTTCAAGGCGTGTTTGTTGTTGTCCGGTACTAATTTGCGTGAGCGTAGAGATTATTTCACTTGTTTTCGTTGAAAGTAAAGACCGAGTTTTGTTTTGTGAGTGTAGTCGTACGTAGTGTATAATTTTTCAACCAAACTTACGAAGTAAATTAGGTTAATATAATCGCTACGTCGTCGTCGTCGCCGCCGTCGTCCGTTGCCATATTCCCATAATGATACAATAAATATTATTACCTTGTTTAATTTTTTACGCTGATTATAAATATGCTATACACTTTTCGATATCTCATTTAGTTTTCGAGATAATCGAATTTATTTGAGAAATGTTAACAGTACAAACTAAAATAAACTTTAATACATATCCAAATGATTCTTATTATCATTTCGGCTTCAGTATCACATCATACAATTTTTGTGCAAAAGAAGATCAATTAGTTCATTGCGGTGGAAATGGCAGGGATGTGATACATGGAGACCACTATGACGCAATCATTCCTAATTCGGCGGAAATATTCCAACCGTACATCAAACTGACTTATTCGGAGGAATCACAATACCCGGGACTAATCACAGAATATATGTTAACAATTTTAATTAATTATTCTCTATTTTTCTGTTTGTTTGAGTGGTGCTGGGAGCTTATATCATTAAGTAGTCCCACTCAAACTTGATTAAAACAATAAAATTTATTAAATTATATTTATAATAATAAAATTTTGTTTAACATTTAAGTACTAGTTATTTAATTAAAAATATATCATTTCCTTTTATAAAATTTCCGTAAGTTTGGTTGTAAGGTGTACATGCGTCTTAGATTTTTTGATTATTATTTTGAATTATTCAAGATGACTGAAAATAATATTCGTAATATAATCGAAATTAAATTTAAAACTATTCCATTAGCAGAAAAGGTGAAAATTAAGAACCTAGGCCGTCCGACACCGGATTTAAATCTGAAACCGGTAGATAAGGTTGGAAATCGTAGTTTCACAAGGCATTTTTCAAAAGAAATTTATAAAAAATGTCAGTGGATTTCCAGATGCTCTCAATCGAATGCTCTATTTTGTTTTCCTTGCCATTTATTTTATTGTGACGGAATGGACAAAACATGGTCGGAAAAAGGCTTTAGAGATCTGAAGCATATAAACGATAAAATAAAAAGCATGAAATTAGCAAGTACCATATAAAGTCTTGCACGGATTTGGCTATGCTAAGTTCCGTGAACATTGCGGTTCAGTTAGATTCCGCATATAGGCAGAACATTATGAAGCATAATGAGCAGATGACTAAAAATAGATATATTTTTAAAAAAATTAACAATTGTATTAAATTTTGTGGAAAGTTGGAATTGGCATTGAGAGAACACAATGAAATGAAAGATTCCGAAAACCGTGGAATTTTGTTAGAATTAATTGATTTTACTTCGGAATTGGATGTCATTTTAAAAGAACATTTACACAAAGCGAGTGTATTTAAAGGTACATCTAAAACTATGCAAAACGAGATTTTAGAAAGCATGCTTGCAGTGTGTCGTCAAGAAATTCAAGATCAAATTAAAGGTAGTGAATTTTTGGCAATTCAGTGCCATGAGACGACTGACATTTCAAATCAATGCCAAATGGTAATTATAGTTAGATATTTCTACAGTGGAAATATTTATGAGAGATTTTGTACATTTCTACGAGTAATAGATAAAACAGCTAACGGTTTAACGGAGTGTATTGAGCAGGAATTAGATAAATTAATTTTAAACTCGCCATCTAAACTAATCGCTCAAACTTATGAAGGTACAAATGTTATGAGTGGTTCTGCTAGTGGAGTTAAGTCCAAAATAAAACTTAAATATAAAAATGCCCATTTTGTTCACTGTTATGCCCATCAATTAAATTTAATTATGCAGCAAGCAACTAGTCAAAATGCTAAAGTTAAAAATTTTTTTTCTAATTTATCCGCAATTCCTGCTTTTTTCTCATTCTACTCACAGGTGTGATGTGCTAAAAGAAATAGTGAAGCGAAAATTGCCCACACGTTGGAATTATAATATTCGTATTGTGAACGTCGTATATGAGTATAGAGAAAAACTAATCGAATGCTTTGAGGAATTAGAAGAAAAATGCAATAAAACTATTACCTGCAAGGAAGCATATGGTTTGCGTAGAATTCTGGAAGATCGTGAGTTTGTGTTTTTTCTCAACTTATTTCATAAAATTTTTCCACATGTTAACTTATTATTTAATCAGTTTCAAGCTAGAGATACAGACAGTGTTGCACTGAAGAGAAAACTAGAAGACTTTGAAAGGATAATAGCATCTGCTAGAAATTCAACTGATGAGATAGAAAAAAATATAATCTGTAACGTGGAAAATCGGAATTTGATTGCTAAAGAAGTGTGCGATACAATAGTTGTTCAGATGAAGGACAGGCTCTCATACCGAACTCATTTAGAAGCCGCATTTTTAGTAGACGTAACTAATTTTGATACTTACTCAAAAAAATTTCCAACATCGCATTTCCAATCGATTGTTAAGTGTTATCCGATGTTACAGCCAGACAAATTGAGAACTGAATTGGAAGTGATGTACTCAAGAACGGATTTTAAAAATATTTTAGGCGGCCTAAACATGCTTTCCTGGTTGACCCAAAATGGGTTAAACGAAACATTTGGCGAAACAAAAAAATTATTAAAAATTATAGTCGCAACCCCAATGTCCACTGCCGAATCTGAAAGATGTTTTTCAACTCTTAATAGGATTAAAACTTATCTAAAGAACACAATGACCGAAGAACGTCTTAATGCCTTAGCAATGATGTCAGTCAACAAAAACTTAATGCATAACATCAACAATTTTGACGAAAAAGTTATAGACCATTTTATTGCTCAGAAAGACAGAAGGCTTGATTTCGTATACAAGCAATAAAATTATTATTACGTGACAATTAGAGTACAGTGTGTGACTTTTTGTACATAAATCTATAAACAAGTATACAAAAATTAATGAGTGACTAGGCTGAATACACTAAACCACTGAAGGTGAGTGTTGCATATGTTATCTTGCATCCTGTAACCAAATCCTCCAGTAAACATACAGGGTGATCCAGACGCAATTGTTCCTTACTTAATTAAAAAAATTATTAAATGTTCGGATTTTTAAATGAAACACCCTGTATATTATTTGCAATTCAGATAGCTGCTGAAATTTACTATTTTTCTATGTATACCGTTTCTATACCTAAATCGACTAGTTTGTGTTGCCAATATTATTTAATTACATCAAATAAATGCAACCATAAAGATGCATTAATGCTAAATGAAAAAACTTCGTACAAGATGGCGGTAAAACCCTTCTCTAATAAATAATTTATTGCAGTAATTATTCAAAACGATGACCATTTTCCTCCAAACATTCTAAAATTTGGTTATACACCCCTTCTGTGGTAGTTTTTCTAAGTTCTGTACGTTTTAGGGACTAAAGAGCTTGATTCAACCAACTTTCCAACTCTTCTCTAGTATTTACAGATGTTTTGTACCCCAAAGATAAAAATCCAACGAAGATAAGTCGGGAGGTTTCGGAGGCCAATTCCAGGGTCCTAAGCGTCTGAACCATCAATCTTCAAAAATGTTGTAGAGCTTGCAGCTTACATCAGCTGTGCAAAGTGCCGGAGCTCCATCTAGCTGATACCAGCTGCTGCGGTTTTTTTGCTAGAGTAAGAGCATCTATAAAAACCCCCCAACTACCCTGGTTATAATTTCTACATATTTTTGAGAAGTTAAGTTTTCGTCGTAAATTAAATATCGAATCTCAGTGTCCATTATTAAAGGAAATACATTGAAACTGAATCTTTCTTGAAACGCAGAATCTCTCGTAAGGTGAGGATTTTCACTAGTCCAAAAATGATTGTTTTTTCTATTGTAAATGCCTTCACGAGAAAATTTTGTCTCGTCAGTCCAAATAATTTTTCTTAAAAAATATGGATCTTCTTGAATATGCATTAATAAACATTCACAGAACTCAATTCTTTGTGGACAATCCTCAGGTTTAAGTGCTTGTACTTTAATAAACTTGTAGTCGTGCATATTATTTTTAGCCAATGTTCCTGTATAGAAGCGTACTTTATATTCAATTCGTGTGATGCCAATCTTATTGGAGATTGTGGAAAGGCATAAACATATGCTAAAACATTAATTTCATTTTCTTCGTTAGAAATTACAGGTCTGTGAGCCTGTCTAGAAGTCTTTAAAGATGAACCAAAATTTGTAAAATTTTTCTGTAGTCGTCTAAATTTCTTATTTTCCTTGCCTGTGAATCTGGATAGATGTTGCATTTTCGACAAGTGTGGCTTATAATTTTACCACACTCACCATGTAACATAAATAAATTCATAAGAACAGTATTTGAATAGACATTTCCTGCCATTTTATGCGAGATTTAACTTACTTTATAGGTATGCAACACTAAGAAGCACAAAGTAACAACGATACAAAATAAGCAGTAACAGAATGTCAGATATCCATACATTGCTTGATAAAAAAAAATCCAATTTGATAAAATTATTTAAATATTTGCTTATAAGGCCAAAACTAGTAGAGTTAGGTGTAGGAACAGTATACATAGAAAAATAGTAAATTTCAGCAGCTATCTGAATTCCAAATAATATACAGGGTGTTCTATTTCAAAATCCTAACATTTAATAATTTTTTTAATTAAGTGAGAAACAATTGCGCCTGGATCACCCTGTATGTTTACTGGAGGATTTGGTTACAGGATGTGGTGCCTTTAGGCTTTAACCAACTCCAACCTAAGCTAGTCTCATAGAGTTTAGAAACATAGGTTTATCAACATTTAATTGAAGTCACGTTTCCCTAATAAAAAAACTGAAAATAATGAAAATCTCAAAAACTATGACAGATAAGTATACGACAGTATTAAGAAATATTAATCAAAAATAAACAAGGAATCTAAAACTTGCGTTAGGCATAGGATATTTCATTTAAAATAACAAAGTTACTACTACGTTTTATTAGAATTAGCAACACTGCATAGTTGAAAATATTTAAAATCGAGAGAGCATGTTCGCTTACATAAGTGACCAAAAATTCAAAGCGCTATGTTAAGTAGTTCTCCGTAAATGTCTAATAGGCCATCCACCGTAAATCACCCTGTATAATAGTTAATGTATGAAAGGAATAACGCATTGTTAAAATTAACTACAAAAATTACGAAGGTTTTTGTCAGACGATAAAAACTCCGTTCAGTACTCCCTCGGCTAAGTGCATCGAAAATTTTGCGTTCGGGTTTAACAGATGATGGACCTCCTCATCATAGTGTATAGTGGAAGAATAATATCGCTAACATGCAAGCAAGCATCGCCGAACGCCAAAAAACATCAATTAGACGTCTTCACAGATCGAGCGTTTCAAGAATTGCTCTGCAACGAATAGTGGCAAAAGAGTTGAATTTTCATTGATACAAGACTAAACTATCCTACAGTCAAAACCTACTAGTTTTTCAATGTCAAGGTGTGTCAAATGCTTCTTAGAGCTGTATGAAATATGCCACCATTTTGGCAAAGAAATCATCTTCAGTGACAAAGTCCACTTTTAACAACGACGAATTCGTAAATAAACAAATTTGTCTAAACTATACTTGGAAATTTCTCGTTAGATTCACATGGATGCCAAACTCTTAATGTTTGGCACGGTGTTAGATCGGCAAGTTCTACTTTCTTCCAAAATGACTACGGTAATGCGGGTATCACGTATGTAACGCGTTCGCGGTACGTTAAATAAAAATCAAATGGAAAAAGAGAAAAAGTTGTATAAAACGAACAAAATAAAACGGATGTATCCTGTATATTATGATTTCATGATTAGTAGTACTCATTGGGCATAAAATTTTTATAAAATTTTACTTCTATAAAGAGAATTCGGGTAATAAATTAAAACCACAAAACCGTAGTTATATTTTTTGTACAATACATAGTGGAATTTAACTAAGGTCAATAAATTATTTCAAAACTGCACAAAGGAAAACAACTTCCAATGGTACGTGTTATGAAGTCGTATACAAAGATGTAAGCATGAGTTATTCTCCGTATTAGTTGTGTAAACAGAAAAATTACAGTAATAAATTTTTATATCATATTAAGAGAACATTTAAAATAATTAAAAAGTAAATAACAGCAAAATTGTTAGTATACATGTTCCATACCCTAATTTTCCTAAAAATAAGTGTCTTTTACACGTGTCAGTAAAATTAAGAAAAATTAACGTTACAGGAAAACACGTAGTAATAATACAAAATAACCTCCAGACAAAATAACTGTTATTATTACAAAGTAGTTAACTACTTATAGACGTTTATTAAAACTCAAAAATATCAGGTTACAAATCATCTCAACAGAAATAGTAAATAAATACAATGTAAAATATTCTCAATGTATATATTTAGACTGAGGACATGAAATAACAATAAGCACGTGACGTTAACATGATTAAACCATATGAAATCATGCATTTTTCACGTGATTCAACAAAATCTCATTATTCAAACCATAATATAATGACGTACCGTCGAAAACATGTAAAATGGAAGAAAAAAGAACGGAATCTAGACAGCGGACAAAAACACTTAATAAACTATTACCCAACGGGTAATTAGAAATATTGAAATATGGTAATACGAGTATGTAATAAGGCGGGAGTCGATATTAGGACAGCTTAAAAGTTAGTGGACTGATCACAGCTTCAAGATGTAAACTGTACTTATCCGAAAGGGAAAATTAAACGGTGGCAAATTTTTGTACACCTTTGCTTGCATATTTGGCAGGGAGCGTTATGCGTGCGCGGAATTATAAATACTCCTATGTGCCGTAATAAAAGGACTACTTGTAGGTACAGTTCAAATGAGTAAATTTTGGTTGTGTTAAGGAAGTGTTGTTTGAAGGTAGAATACTGAAAACGTGTTTTCTGCATATCCTCAACCTTTTCAAACATGAACTAACTATTAGTAAAATATAAGCCTTAATGTTTATACTTATTAATTATGTACATGGGGCTTGCAAATATAAATTGTTTGTATATATGTAATAGGAAATTAATCGGACAAGAAAGTAATAATACTGGACGATGAATTAGCGGCGCATGTAGGGCTGCTTAAATGTAAGCATCATATTATCGTGCAATGAAGTTTGGAACATTTGAAAATATGCGTAGTGATTTTAAATGTAGCTTTATTAGTTGAATTTAGTGTTAGTTTAAAAATAAAAATTTAGTATCTTAAATAAACAATGGAATGATAAACGGAAAAGTTGATATTTAACCGTTTTATGTGTATTGTTATTAAGAGAATTTCCAAAATGAGATTCAGAAAGTCATGTATTTTAATATAGAAAACGGAAAAAATGAAGTGATAATATTATTGATTGACTTGATTTAATTTTTTTTCTTTAGGATTTCTTTCAGTAATACCTGGCCAGTTTGATGTTAAGAAATTAGGCTTTTTAAAGGAAATATACTTGCATTTACATTGCAATTATTTAATGTCAATAGAGATTTAAGGAAAGTTGACTTTGATTTGCATTTATTTATGAACTAGTTAAAAATTCATCATGGTGAAAGGATATCCAACCACCCCAGTCGTATTTGGGAAAGGCACCTTATTTTACGATTTTTCTTGACATAACAAAATTTAATTGGTATTTTTACAAAATTGTAGAAAAAAGTAACGTATAATGTGATACATTTAAAAAACCAAAAGCAAAAAAGGCGTATTCGGAATAACCGTCTTCCGTGTAATCCAAAGGAATTACTAAAACAAGACAGTTTGGCGCTTCTTAATTAATACAATCGAAATGCAGTTTTATATTTCAGTCGTTTCAAATGATTTTTTTGTCTTTATTATATTTTTCTTTCCTTGGAACCCACTCCCCCACCACTATAGTTAGCCAGTGCACCCAACCCTGCCAGTGCCGATCCCAAGCCCGGATCTAAAAATGGGAAGAGGAGGAATATCAACCTCGTTGAAAGAGCTGAGACGGCTGGTTCCGGCCAATACTGCCCAGTAAGGACTTCACGACTAGGGTCTCAGTCATACACATATTACAACACAACACTGTACATCAAGCAAACTTCCACAATTTAGGCAATAGGAATATTGCTGTTCCACCGCCTCACCTGTCAACCGTGGGTCTCGACGTTGGGTAGAGGATACAGCAGAAAAACTGAGAATGGCACACCCAGCCCGCCAGACAGGACAGGGACCCCGAACCCGCAAAGAACCAATTAGGTAAACTACCCTATCATCTGATGTATAATGTTGCCCTCTGTAGTAGTGCTAGTGGTGCCCAAGTTGGATTATGCTGCAAGAGGTAGGACCTCTGCCGAGGTCACTGCCACGTTGGGGTCCGCGGAGGGTTGCAGTACAGAAAAATCAGCCTGACTATTCACAATAAGTACTTAACTAAAAACACACGCACACATCATACATATCTCAACAGCACACGTGCAATGCCTTTCATCATAAACACAAACTAGCACACTATAATTAAATCGCCAGGCCCTTAATACTTAAAATGAATAGTAACGCTAATAAGAAAGATTTTCGTGCCAGAAGAAGAGCTACAGGGAATCTCTCCCAGTTCCGATTCAGAAATGAAAATTGATCCTGAGTCCATTTAATCAATGAGGAGAGATTACACAGATGCGAAAAACCTGCTCAGGCCCTTCGATGACATCCTTGAGAAGGAACCACAAAGAACCCCAACAGATGGTGTTGAAGGAGGCTGACTTGTCAGAAAGGGAGCCCATGGGCTTCGTTTTGGACAATACAGCAAAAAGAGAAAGAAGAAGACAAAAAAGGAGCGAAAGCCGTAGCGCCGAAAGGCTAAGACGGCTTGGGAAAAAGGAAGCAAAGGAAAGGCCAGGCCGCACGGAGAAGGTCAGGATGCTATCTAGACCAATGCGACTGATGTCACTTCCAGTGCTTCCAGTACTAGAACACAGACAAAAGGGTCTGTAAAAACCAGCCAGTTTCAACGAATGGATAGTTGGCGCCATGAAGAAGTAGTCAGGACAACCTCTGCAAATAGTGCGCCCATGTCCAGCTACGCGGAGCAAGAACCAAAAGAAGAGTACAGGAGGTCCAATCAGAACCCCAGTCTCTAACCAGGAAGGAATTTCACAGTTCGGTGGAGTTAAGGTTCAGGTAGGTACTCGGTGTGGTAGAGCCAAGGTGGTCTTTAGTGACTATCCAGAATGAAACCTCTATCCAGTGACTTTTGGGACTTCAGCCCATAGTACTCGAAGATATAACCTTGAGCATAGTACCTTCGGCCGAAGATCCTTGGCCGGAGAAGGTGGGCTTCGCAGTCGTACTGTTCAATATGCGATAGCTTGTAATTATTACTGCCTTTGATTAACAGAACTTTCAAACGCTTTTTGAAGTGATAGAAAAATATTTTTTGCCCTATTGATCTTCCCAAGAACGTTAAATAGATTGTCGATATTTTTTGGAGACTTTTGATGTTGAAGAAATCAAACCGGAATTGAACTAACCTAAGTGGGGGACATTAAATTCCAGATTGTTAAGAGATTGACAAGTGGTACGCCTCATTGGACTACACAACGATTTTATTTTAACAATTATTTTAGAGGACTTTTTCTTGTACAATTAAAAGTTATGACGCATTATATAAATGCAGCTTTGAGTTCTCAGCCTTTAGCAATTGTTTTATTATGTATTTCGTGAGCATCGAATGTTAAATAAGATGTTTCCCACGTTTCGAAAATGTACGCGTTATCTTAACCAACGAGAACTCACTATGTTCAAAAAGTGGTGCATAGTTGACGGGAGTTGGAAAACGTGTTACGTTCCGTGTCGGCACGTGAATATTTTTGTTCTTACTTAATTAACTCTTAGTTCTTATTTCTTTTTACGCTTATTTGATATGAACAGAGGATCACAGTAACTATCAATGTGGTTTGTTACGTGGAGATGTTACAATCTTTCGTTACACTAGAATTGAGAAATTTTCCACACGTTCAAGAACGCTGGTTTCAACAGGATGAAGAAACATCACACACTGCACGACATTCAATGGAAACTGTGCGAAAATCGTTCAGTAACCGTGTGATCTCAAGTTTCGGCAACATTTCCGGGCCCTCTAGATAACCAGATTTGTCCGTTTGTGATTTTTTCTTGTGGAGCTATCTCAAGAGTAAAGTGTACACGACTTAAGCAAGAACTCTGGGTGAGTTATAACAGAGAATTCAGGATGAAATTCACAGAGTACCAGCTGAGACGTTGCAGATTTCAAGAATGCATTCGTACAGGAGCACGGCATCTAAAAGACGTAATTTTTAAGAAATGAGGTATTTCATTAATGTTACTTAAATGGCAAATTTTAAGGTTTCAATGCTATGAGTAAAATGTTTTTTTTTCGTGACTTTTGGATTGTTAAAATGTTCCCGTTTTTTTATATCGCCCTTTACTAGATAATGTTGGATTTATGCTTAACTCTTTTGACACATATAATACTCGAGAACTATGCCTCAAAGTATAAAACCGATTTTCATAGTGCGACTACAAAGAATTTTTATTCCAGATGTTTCCTTTCGCAAATCTTTGAATCATTTTGTACAAATTCCGTTATCGACTATTTTTCTGTAACATAAGGACGTTTGTACATTTTTTTTTGTTTTTCCTGTGCGTGTTATGGGACTGTAGCTTTTGTAGTTTTCAGTGTTAATCCCTTACTGGTGTTATATACTGGAAATTTTTCTTTTTCTAGCCTCGAATAACTGCTTATCCGTTAATTTCGGTACGTTTGTGGTAGCTGGTTTTTGAAATTATCGTATGGGTACATTTAAGTTGGTCGTTTAAGCTTTTGTCCGATTTCCTTAACGCAGTGGATGCGTTCGGTACAAGGATAATCTGTCTAGGTCTCATCTAGAGCCTAGTTATTTCTAATTATCGACGTGTTAGTATGGAGTACTTATTTTATCGCTAATGTTGCAGGTGGTCCATCAAACCGATCTGTTTTAATAGGAACATTCTCTAATCTACCCTTTCTGTAAGATGCTTATCCTAAAACTCACCTTTTCGTATCCCTGTATCTCCGCGTCAACCTTACTTTTCCTCAGTTGAACCTATCTTAGTCCCGAGACAACCGTTCATCACATAGGAGTGATTCTCCCCAACCCCGTCTGCTGACTACATTTTTTCTATCGCTTTTGCTCAATGCAAGCCCTTCATCTTCTCTCTTCTACCTCGTTACTATGGAGTTCCAACTGTCCCATCTCCCTCTTTTATCTTTTCTACTTTTTCCTGTACTTTATGGACTCACTGCATAGTTTAGAGCGATGTTACTTCACGACAATGGGTCGTGGACGTGAGAACCTCCATCTGGCTTTGTATCATGCCGAGAGTGCGATTTGTTATTGATTTGGCCTGTGGCTCATCGAGGTGAAACTGGGTCTCATCACTGAAAATGCTTTTGTTTGCAAAATCAGCAGGTTGCTCAAGGATTCAACAGGTAAATTCTCTTCGCTGGACATGGTCTCTTGACAGAAGTTGTTGAGTTAGTTGGATTTTGTAGGCATGCAGCTGTACATCTTTCGTCAGAATTCGCTGAAGAGTACCTGTTGAAATGTCCAATTCTTGGGCCCGATGACGAATTGACGTCTCTGGCCTTTCTGTCACTCTCTCTCGTTTTGAACGATCTCTACGAGCTCGTATCTGTGTTTCACATCACTAACCGAACCAGTACTTTCGAATTTTTTGATTATTCTTTTCACAGTAGATGAATTAGGCACATTATTTCGACCGAATATTGGTCGCAGTTTACGAATAGTGGCAATTAAATTTTCACCATTTTGATACTGATTTTTGACAATCAGGACGCGTTGTTCTACGGTGTAATGCTCCATGTTTACTATCTCCCATCTGTCAACTTCCGATCTGTCACATCATAATCAGGTGACATTATGACTGTCAAACATAGCGCACAATCCAAATCTTGCGCTCTTATTGAAACACCCTATATTTACGAATGTATGCTTAATTAACGCTAACGCGCAAGCGTTACAAATGACTTGAAAGAATTAGACATCCGAGTATTGTTCTTTGTTAGATTTGTTACGTTCATTTTCGTAAATAATTGATTAGTTTATATGCAATAATTGTTAACTTAAATTCCTTTGGCGTTAAACACGAAAATTAATTCCGTAAATTAAAAATAACCCTTTCGCGTGTTTAAAATTGTATTGTAATTAATAATAAACATCCTATATATTTTAATTGATAAATCTTTCTGCTCATTAGAGAAATAAATATCCTCTCTAAGAATTTCTTAACGTGGAATTTACGCCATAATTAGATAAGCGTCTTTCCAAGTATTCACTAATTAATGCTGGTGTGTTTTCCTTTTTAAAGAATTCGGCGAAATCGGTTCAATAAAATTCAAGTTTTCCTGTTTTATTTCCTTGACGACACGTTTACGTTGAACTTTGGTGCTTTAACTAAACAAATTTAATATTCACTTTCTGTTCGAATAGCAACAAGAAAACATCCATCCTGCTTTGCTTCGTTCCGTTTTTCGTTATGCGAATTTCTGGCACGCATTATATAGCGCGGTGAGTATTTAGGGTTTATAAAACGGTACCTTTCGGTTTTAATAAATTAATCTATTGTTCGTAATTATTATAAGTAACTACAAAAATTGGTTAGGCAATATTCTCGAATAATGTTAAGTGTGTGAAAGGATTTACTGGAAAACCATTATTTCGGCAAATGTCTAAGTGTTGGGGGATCTTGGTAGCCACAGGTTGCTTAACCTCCTTCACTGAATCTCGGTAAAATAGGGTATAAAATTAGAAAACAATAGAAAGGGAACGAGCTGAATACACATACTCCCTGAAAAGAAGAAAAGGAAGAAAACCACCAAAAACGCAAAATCAAAGTAGCTGCTTATATAACCCTACATAAAAATAACTGAGTTGCAAACGAATCCGTGACTTTCAGTAAACAATGGATTCCATTACTAAAAGAAATAACAAACGAAAATCAAATGCCCACAATATCTAGGTAGCATTGCAAGTATTTCCTCGGTTTTCCTTGCAATATTAACATGAAATACAGCCTACATACATGATTTCTATTTATACATAAAATAACTAATTTCATAAAAATAAGCATATTAACAATCCTTGTAAAACAGCATTGGTATCTGACAAGTATAAATCCACAATAAGGTTACCTCAAAACCATATACAATCTCCGTTGAACAGTATTGGTATCTGACAAGTGTAAACCCGCCATAGGGTCGCCTCAGATCCATATACAATCTTCATAGAACAACATTGGTATCTGACAAGTGTAAACCCGTCATAGAGTCGCCTCAGAACCATGTTAAAATCTACCAAAAGGTAACTTAAATCATAATGAATTCTCCCCTCAAAATAAATATAAAAACGACTACTTAAGCCTTTCAATAATGCAATCGCACACTTCTTTAATAACCATCCTCTCAATTGTATAAATAAAAACATGTTAAAAAATGTTTTCCAATTCCAAGTTATTGAATTTATATGAAATTCGCCAATAAAAATTAATCAGCTGATTTCACGTTAAGCGTATTGGCTACCTAAAGAAAGCCGATCCCAGGTCGCAACACAAATTGAAGGTAATCATTCTGTTAAACTTTAAAAATTTTTGCTTAGTATACTCAAACCAAATATTTCAAACACCAATAAATCAAAGTCACCTTCAATTTATGTCATGAATGTCAAACTTGAAGTTTTTATTATTATTTTGACAACGATCCTAGGTCATGGATCGAAACGTAAATAAAGTTGATTTTAAAAACTATGAGTGGTTTAATTCCCAAAGAAGATTAACCTGAATACACATGCTGTATGAGAATTTCAGGGAACTATGTAGGCTAGCTCAGAATATAAATAAGTGCAGTACGTGTCCAACCAGTTTTGAGACGGAAACCTAATGGCTGCGAAATACCTGCAACTAATGTTGACTGTGCGAAAAGATAAATTGGAAAATATATTAAATCGCCAAATGATTAAGTGTTGGGGGAACTTGGCAGCCACAGACTGCTTATCTCCCTTCACAACCATTGAAGGTCGGAGAAATAGGGCATATAACTGTAAAACAATAGAAAGTGATCGAACTGCATCTAACAAGAAAGAACATCGCCTATGAGGAAAGACAACAAACATAGAACAAGAAGAAAATTGTTGAAAGCATATGTGTGGAGCACAGCACAGTATGCCTATGAAATACGGGAAGTCTGAAACGCAGACAGAAAAACGGTAGCAGCCTTTTGAAATGATGTGCTTCAGATGTATGAGGACGATAGCATGGACAGACAAAGATAATAACAAATACGTTACAGAAATAGTAGGGGAACAAGGATATCTGGGGAAAAAGAGAAATAGTAGGGCGGAATACGTTCTAAGGCATTTTTGGGGAATAGTAAGTGATATATTACAAGCAGAGATAGGAAAAAAGAGGTAGATGTAGACCTAGATCAGACAGTTATAGATGCAAACTGTGCATATTTCAGGGAAATCTGTAGGTTAGTTCAGAATAGGGAACAATGATGGTACGCGTCTAACCAGTTCTAGGACTGAAGACCTAATGATGATGTTCGTAATTATTCTAGCTTCCTGCGGGGGACACGTTAATTCCCTGAGCTGTCGTTTCTTCTGGTAATGAGAGGCCAAACGCGTTCTTCCTGGGCGTAGGCCTACCTACTCGCTGACGTGGACCAGCGACTGAGTCAACCTCCACGTCAGCAACTCGAGGGTGAGTTTTTCTTTGTATTCGCTTCTTACTTTGGAACCAGAACGCCTGGGATTTTACCGTTCAAATATGACATTTCTAAATTTAATTCTTCTGTATGAAAATTATTGAACTATTTTGGTATTTACTGCTCTTTTATTACTGCCTTACTATATGTTCATAAATTACTAAAAATATACTACTTATTTATGTAAAAACAGTTTAAAGACTTGCTGGCACATTTGAAAATGTTGTTGCCATTATGTATGTAAATAGAGGTTAAGGTTATACTTACGATAATCTAGAGCTGTGGTTTTTAGGGTTGCGTTTGGTTCTTTCTTTTTTTACTAATTACTGTCAGCGGGTAATTACCTAAAAACTACAGCTCGCCATTTTCATGAATAATTTTTTTTACTGTGTTCTGTAAATATTTTGGTTAATTATAAGTTCTTTTTTTCCTTTGTATGTTTTGTTCTGAGTGTGAATGAGTATGAATGAGTGAGTGTATAAATTTTTTTTCTCTATTTTTTTCAGGCTTTCCTTTACGTGCTTATAAGTATAATACCCCGCCCACTCGCCGCCTGAGCCCGGTCATACTTACTTACTTCTTTCTTTTTCTTGGTTCTTTTTTTAGGTTACGTCAATGTACGTAGCAGATTACATAGTGTTCCCAACGAAATAGAAGTTTTTCACTTATTTCCCTCAAGGCTGTTCTGTCACATTTCGGAAGTGTTAAAATCTTGTTTTGGAGCGACTTAAGTTCTTAGGATCAATTTCCTTTAATTCTTGATCTAACATCGGCAAGTTTTATAGCTCAATTTATTCACTGATGGTCTCTCAACCAGATTCAGGAAATGCTTTTGTGCACTTCTAACATTCTCTAGCAACGTCTTTAATCATTTCCTTTGACAACTTCTTATTTTTAAATCGTGCTATACATGTTTATAGGATGGCATTTTTTCCGTCATGATGTAAGTACTTTTTTTTTACTTGATAACGTTGGATTTTCAACGTTAATATTTGAACCGCCAAAAATTGCAGCGGATTACTTTGCTATGCGGGAAAAAATTACGAATTGGATTAACACGACATCAGTAAAACCATCGTAGACTGTACTTTTACTAATGAAAATTCGTTTATATGCAGGTGATTCTATTGCAAACAAATAAATGAGACGTCAAATTATTAAGTTCTGTGTGCACAAAATCCCAAATGAAAAAATTATTTTTGAACAGAAGTATAATATATAGGGTAGTTAATGATCACAGTTTGTTTCTTATAGCGCCAAGCAACACAACTTGAAAAAGTTTCCACCTTGCGAAAAAAATTAAATAAAATTGTACATATTAAATGGCGCAATGTTTCCCAATAAAAGTTGAATTTCAGTTTGCATTCATTTGAAAATTGTTTTCTCACTACTGCCACACCCTGTAGAAATGGCGCCATCGATAAAAGATCTCGAGTCGTGACACCACTAGTTCGTGTTTGTTCATAAACACTATAACCTACGGATCATCTCCACCTAATGAAGCGAGATCTGTTTGCTTTAGCGATGGGGTTAGACTGATCTGAAGTTTGTGTTTGTAATACCCGATCCCTTCTCCTGAAGCGCCTAACGCCTCTATCTCAAACTTTCATCCTGCGTACTCTCGTTTTAGAACGACAAAAATCAAGCAAGCATTGAAAGTAGTACGTAATCAAAATTCTATTAAAACTTTGAGACGAGTTGGTATAAGGGAGCTAATTTTCATTTCCCGCCACTCTTTTGTTTTTAAACAAGTTGGAAAAGCGGTATACGTGCCCTCTAGTCCATTCTGAAACCATTTAGCGTTTAAATCTGAGCTTAGTTTGACGATGCAATGGAGATGGAGACAAAAGATTTCGTCATTAATTGAGACAAGCTGTCATAATCAATACGTGAGCTGCCACGTGAAATACACGTGCCTCCACTCGTGAATGCCGTTAGTCTTTGGTTATAAAAATGTATATTTCATCTTGATAGTTATTAGATTATTTTTCGTCAGAGATATTGTTTCACGAAAGACCATCAACGAAAACAGAAAAAGGGAAAAACAGACGGGCGTCGTCCCCTGCTGATAGGTAAACTGCACTCCACTTATCTTTATACCGTGCTACATGGCATTTCAATTATCAGTCACAACACGACGTCCAATAAACCAACTATCGAACGTATAGCTCTTTCGCTAACTCCATTATAAGGCGCCAGTAATAGTTGGCAATTTTATAGGTTAATATCAAAGTATAACTATGTAACTGTAATATATTTATTCGCACCGATCGGAGAAATTACAAAGTTCAAGCCATCAAACGGTGCACTTACTCAATACTGAAGGTATTTAACACGCCCCAATAATCAAATTTCTCTTTAGTAAGTGTTCAAAGCTATACTAATGGCTTGCATGCAGAAACGTATAATTTCAAAAATTTCTATACGTGCTAAAACTTAAAATAACGCTCTAAAATAAGGCTAAAAAGTAAATTTGATACTTTCTTGAATATTTCAATTTCAATTTAGTTCATAATGTTCTTTATTGTTAGCTATCTCTTGACCTTATGCCTTTCCTAGCCTCGCATTTTAAATAAGTAAGACACATTTATAAAATACAAAAAAATAAATGATAAAAATGATAAGTAAACATGTTTTAAAGTTAGAGCTTATAAACCCTTGCCCTTGGCGTCTCGGACAGGGTTGTTGCATATTGCCTTTGGTCACATCGAAGTGGTAGGTAACGATGAATTGTGTGGAAGAATGTATACGTGGGTGGGAGCCAATTGCTTAAGGAAGTTGTGATTTGGCGAGTAGGATTTCGTTAAGGAATACGTTTGGTCATTGTGGGTGGTTTTTAAACTAGTGGGGACTAGGGATTTAAGTGAATTGTGTTTTTGAGGTTACCCTTTGTTGCAGCTTTTAGCACCACCGTATTTTTATTTTAATATTTACATTTAAGAGATTTTTGAATCCGTCATGAAAACGCTTTTTTCCTATCTTTAAGCTAAATATTTAAGTGTGAAATACATGAAGAGTTCCTCACGAACTCGAGGACGCAAACCTCAAAGACGTTGATATATTAAACATTTAAAACCGTTTTCGCCTGTCCCTAACGAGTAGTATTTACTTACATTTATGTTTATACCTCCTTTTCTATCTCTTTTCTATCTTTATTTCAACCACTATTTTCTTTTGGCCATACCTCCCTAACATATATATCTTATCATTAAAGTTCCATATCGTTCACTCTTACATAAATTTATTTTATTACCTTTGACTTATCCTATCATACACTGAAATAGAAGGTTTCCTTGGAACCTTGTGCTGTTTCAAACCTTGTCAGGTCATAAATAGTTTTTAGTTTTAAAAGATAGATCCCCCATTTCTAGTAACAAAAATGTTTTCTATTGGTCATTACACGCAAATAATTCTATTTCTTTTAAATTCCCATCTTATAGTTTGTTATTATTCTACAACCTAATACATTCGTTTATCGTGGTTGACATATTTTTCGTCTGAACATCTTGGTGAATCTTTAGAACTTGTAGTAGCTGATGTCAGGTTGTGCTTTACTCTTTGACAACATATAAGATCGCGACCTAATCCTCTGTAGTAAAAAATTAATTTCCATAGGTGCGAATACGAGAAATTTCTATTGAATGTGTTTTCTTTCGAATATATTCCAATCATTTGTTACAAATTCCGCTATCAATCATTTAATGTTATAGGACGTAATGCATTTTTTTTCTGAACGTGTTGGTGTTTCCAATATTATTCCTTATTGGCTTGGTGTATTCAAAATTTCCCTATTTTTATATTCCATTAACTGTCTATCGTACAATTATTGCCGTGTCCATGGTAGGTAGGTATTTGAAATTATTGTACGATTATATTCAAGTTGATTGTGTTACCTACATTTGATTTGCTTATCGTACCGGATGTGCTCGGAAGGAAGATGATCTGTCTGGATTTCATTTGGAGTCTAGTTGTTTTTAAGTATCGATGTGTAGGCATATGGCTTATCCTATCATTAACAGCGCAGGTGGTCCTTCAGACCAATCGGTTTTAATAGGGACATTTTGTACTCTTTACTCTTTCTCTAAAATGCTTATCCTAGCAACTCTACCTCTTCGTATTTCTCTATCTAGGTTTTCAACCTTAATTTTTTCTTTATTGAGCCTGTCTTAGTCCCGAGATAACCATATATCACATAAGAGTGGCGCTCTCCCACGCCAGTCTGTCAACTACACTTTGGCTGGTCTAGTATTACTTCACTATCCACCATTTTTCCATCGCTATTGCTTAACGTGAGCTCCTCCTCTTTTCTCTTCTACCTAGTTGCTATAAAGCTCCAAAAATTCAACTTCACTCTTTACCTTTTCTTTATCTTTTATTTTTTGCCTTAACTTTCTAAGTTGCTATACAGTTGGAGGCTTGTCGATTCGTGACATTGGGTCGTGGGTAGGGAACCTCCGGGTGTATCGCCACAGTCTTCCGCTGATCTATGTTAAAGCTGTCGACAGTAAATTTGTTACCTGATTTGGCCTGTGGGCCGATACCCTCTTAATCGACGCTGAGATGCAGGGATTGCATTCACCTTTCTATTCGATCCCTCATACTGTTCGTATGAATGAATACTGTTTCACAGAACTTCTCCTTTTGGAAGGTCAGAGTAAACACGCCTTTCTAAGTTCCTACGGGATCACTCTACTCCCTCGAGAGTAACTTTTCTGTTATTATATTTGTAGTAATGTCGGTGTGCCTTGACAAGTATAAAATCTCCAAACCAGAAAATAATGTTTACGTTATCTTTTCTTAAATTTTTTTCTCAAGACACTATCTTATTTTAATTATTAGGTTAAACCATTAATGTTTAGTGTTTACATTTCTCTTTGATAATATCTTGAAGATTATGTCTCAACTAATGAATGTTTCGAACCACAAACGGTTTGTTACTTAATTTTTCTTTGCAATTATCTTGGAAACATTACATCTCTAATTAATGTATGACCATAAATGGCATTTATGACCAAAGGTAGGATTTATTATTGAGAAAAGGCTAATTTGTCTTTTAATATTGTATTTGATGGGATAGGATTAAGAGAATTGTGCATCGTTAATGCAGTAGCTTTATAGTGAATTTAAGTGTTAGCTGTAAGTGTTTGAGTCTCATGTTCTCGGACTAAATTTGTGTGGTCGGTACGGCAGCAAACAAGACCTTTGCGCATTTAGTTGAGATAGCGTGAATATCAGGTGACTATTCATTTTCATTTCTTGGTATCGCAAGTACTGCTATGGTTCAAAAACCAGGTGATTCTTATAGATATTATTTATATGTTTTCCGTGTATGTGAGCTCTCGTGCATAGTGACTTTTTCTTCTTAATGCTTTAAGGCAATTGTTGCCCCTGTTGGCTCCACCAAATTAAATTTTAATATTTAAATTTAGGGGGTTTTCGAATCCAATATGGTAAAGCATTTTTGCCATACTTCAATTAAATATTTAAGTGCAAAATGCATTAATAGAGTTTCTCGCGAACTCGAGGACAATCGTCCTAATAGTTATGGCATGTAAACCGCATACACTCGCGTTTCCCATGCTAAAAAACATGCGATGGGGTTGAAACAGTTCACCTTGAGAAGCATGCAATTGTGGGGTTACTACAGCTCGTGGGAGTGAGGCATCTTAAAGTGAGGAACTTTACTATCGGCGATCAAAAAGATCGGACGCGTGTGTGTGCGTTAGTTCGGCGAAGTGATTCCTCTAGCGTCCTTGTACCTTTCCTATCCTGTGTTCCTTTAGCACGTAAGCGCTTCGCTTCGTCCATAAAAATTGTACACACAAAAAGACCACGCGGCAACGACCAGGACCCAAAAAGCAAGAGGCGGTCTTGGTTTCCAGTAAAAATTAGATAAGTTCCTGGCTTGTTTGGTAACTTGTGGGTTTTACCCATAACGGCAACACATGCAACAAAATTTAGGAATGTACAAATTACGTCAAGGGTTATGCATGGTTGGCGATGCAAGTAAATCGACATAGGTTGTTACGGATTTTGCCGTGTCCGGGCAGGAATTGGATCGTAGCTCTGCTGGAGAAGGGCGTGTGTGGTGGGGTATTGATAATGTTAGGGAAGGCGTTATGTGTGTATCTGTCTGTAGAGGATAAGGACCAGTGTTGTAGCCAGCAGTGGGCGAAGGAATTTACGATTCTCAATTTCACTTCAATTTTAGTTAAGGTTAGATATTCATAAGAATTTATTGTTCTGTCGTGAAGAAACACTGGATGGTATTGTTTTAGATGGTGGGTTTGGATGCCTGAGTTTAGGAGGATTTCAAATGGAAGTATTCGCCGCAAAGTGTGCAATGCGGCTGTGGAGATCGTTCGGTATACTCTTGAGGAGTATAAAAAGATAGGTCTAATGATGGTATTTAAAGAGCAACTAGAGGATGGTGAGTGTTAAGGTAAGCCAGTTGGAACGATATAATGGAATGGATAGTAGACTGTAGGGACATAGTGAGTGAGCCTTTGGTTACAACAATTGACCTTTATACGACCGCGGAAGCCGGTATAATTTAAATGAAAACTAATGAAGGTATCAGGTTAAGTGATAACAATATCTGGCAACGCTTGCATGAATTGACTTCTTTTGCGTTGCTCGTCCAGCGAAAATTCTCTTGTAGATGCGTGGCTACGCGTGTGGAATTTACAACAGGGTTGATGCAAATTTGAAGGCACCTTTTTGAAGATCTTGCCGCGACACACTTTAAAAAACGTCACAACTCTTCGCCGGTTGATTGTAGTCTCTCTACCCGCGCACTCGCAATCACTGATGTTCGGTTCAATTCGATTACCGAGGCGCACACAAATAATACGTCTGTTGAACTTTTAAGCAACTTGGATTGCCTATTCGCGGGGACGATCCACCAGTAGTCAACAGCATAACGAATGGTTGGAACTGCAATATAGTGGGGATAAGTCTACGTGTAGGTTTATTTGGGTATATTGATTTTGGTACGGCACAGTAAATATTGCTAATGATAAGGTTTGATTTATTCCAGAGTTTGGAGAGATGGGTGTTGCTTTCGAGTCTTGTATCTAAGTGTAGTCTGAGGTATAGAGCTGTTGATAAAAAAGTAATGAGGTAGAATAGGATTCTGATAATTGGGCTTCCTCGGAAGTCTAGGAAGCCTTTAAAGAGGAGCATTTTTATTTTGAATGATGATAGTGACTGTAGATTTAGAAAGGAAGAGGAGTTGATTTTATTTATCAGCAGGGCAGCGGAGGATTCTCAGCTGTAACCTGGACGGACGTCATGTGGGTTCGGGGATAGGATAGAGATGAGTTCGATGAGGAAGTTCAGTTTGAGGAGTATAATCTGTTCGAGGAGTTTACTTAGAGTTATGAGAAGGGATATGAGCCAGTAAAAGTCCGGGTAATGAGGTTTCTTTGGTTTTAGGATTAGTGGTATGGAGGCGGTTTTAAATGAATTTGGGAAGATTCCTGTGGTCAGTCATTTCTGGAATAGTAGGTGTGTCTTCCTACGGGCCAGGACTGTTGTACGATTTGGTTTGTAAATAAGTCAAAACCAGAGGCTTAAGAGATTTCGTTTACAAACTAGGGAGTTTAAAAGGGTGATTTTTAATTCGGAGAATGAGTTTCTGGTTGGTGGCGCTTGTGATTCGTCAATAAGTTGTTGTTGTGCTAATGTAGGTACGTCCTGTGTTCGGGATGGGTTTGTTGTGCCTAGGAGGGTATTCAGTGTACTCATGAGGTATGGAGAAGTTGAGTTTTTTTGGGGATGTTACGGTGTGAATTTGGAGTGGTTTTATAAGTTTTCAATATGTTTTCCAAGGGTGTAAATGTTGTTTATGGGTTAGTTTGTGGTAATATTGTTTTTGCTTAATGTCTTTGTACTTTGTATAGTCGTCTTGTGTTGGTGTACGTTTGGGCCATGTTGATGGTTACGTTCGGGTCAGCGTTGGCTTGTCGTCCTTGGTTTGGGTGAATGTTTAACTTGGCTGTACGGGATCTGATATCCATGCGTCGCTCGTGGAGAGTAGTATTTTTGATAATGGTTGCGGCGACTGCGGAAATGATACTGTCTGTAATTGAGAAGGCTACTTGATGGAGATCTAGGTCCGCATATGTGGTCGATGTGATAGTTGGGATGTGATTGGTTAAGGTTTTAAGGTCATTAATTTGACTTATTACTGACGTCTTTAACGAGTAGTAAAACACTAAACCGCCAAACAATCCTCTTTAATTGGTTATAAAGCATCGAATCTTACTACTGCGATGTAGAAGGTAAAAGAAACCCACCACATTACCACATTACCTCCCAAGTACACTGCGTAAAAAATTCCGGAGGTAAAATAGTTCCCATTCGGATCTCCGGGAAGGGACTACTTCGGGGGATGTGATCCGATAGTATAAAAAAACATTTTGCGAGTCGGAACGTAGAATGTTAGAAGTATGAAGCAAGTAGGTAAACTAGAGACCATGAAAATTGAAATCGATAGGTTAGCACTAGACACAGTAGGGATCACCGGCCAGTGGCGGAAGATTTTTGGAGTAGAGACTTCAGGGTAATTCATACAGGATCAGAGGAAGGAAATTCGGGTGTGGGAAAAAGTACTCATGGTTAAATGAGAATCTAAGCCTGTAAATACAGTAACAATACAAGCACACATGCCCACCACCTCTAGCTACAGTGAGGAAGAGGTAGAGGCAATCTACAAAGATATTAAAGACATACTAACATACTTAAAAGAACATGAAAATTTAATAATTACGGGGAATTTTAATGCAGCGGTAGGAGACGATAGGGAAGAAGCGGTAGTAGGTTTATTTGGTTTAAGAAATAGGCTGGTAGAATTTTTCGACAAGAACAATTTAACCATTACAAACACATTATTTCAACATCATGCTAGAAGACTATACACGTGGAAGATGCCAGGAGATATAGGAAGATATCAAATAGATTACATTATTGTTATACAACGGTTTAGGAATCAAGTAAAAGACTGTAGAAGCTACCCACAACCTCGTAATTATGAAGCGCTTTTAAATTTAAAAATTTGAAAAAAAGAAACGGATAAAGGCACTTTGACTTTGAGAAGCTAAAAGATAAAGATATCCACGAAAGATCTGAAAAAAAGTCAAATGTATTGCTGAAAGATATCGGGAAAGTTTCTGATACTAAGGAAGTATAAACAGAAAGGAATAACATTAAATCCCGTTTAGACATGGCGGCCATAGATATTCTAGGATATACACAAAAAGCAAATAAGAAGAATTTAATAGAAGAAAGACAAAAATACAAAAATACGATCAGACGAAACACAAAAACGGGAAATTATTCGCAAATGCAGGAAAGCTAAAAAACAATGGATTGATGAAAAGTGAAAAGAGGTACAAACTAAGATGGAAATACGAAAGACAGACGAAGCACACAAACTAATTAGAATGAATTTTGGGGATATAAAACAATATAGCAAAAACATAAGGGACACGGGAGGAAACGTCATCATAGAAAATGTAGAAAAAGTGGATAGATGGCAAGAATATATAAGTAATGTATATGCAAGAGAAGAATTAACAGCATTAGAACAATAATCAGACATAGAAAAGGATGACTTGGGAAATCCTATACTTAGAAATGAGACATAGAGATGAGTTTGAATTAGCATTAAAGGGACTGAAAAATGGCAAGGCGCCGGATACAGATACGATGCAAGCAGAAACTCTAAATGCCGCTGGACAAGCAGTAACAGAACGTCTCTTCCAACTTGTAAGTATGAGACAGGTGAGATATCCAAAGATTTCAAACGTAACATCATAGTAACTATACCAAAAAAAAGAGGGGCTGATAGATGTGAAAATTTTCGAACAATAAGTTTGACAGCACACGTTTCAAAAATATTAACTAGAATTGAACAAAGACGAATGGAAAAACGAGCTAAAAAAATACTAGGAGAAAATCAATTTGGGTTTAGACGAAACAGGGGAACACGGGTGGCTATTTTAAGTCTGAGGGGTGATAATGAAGAAAACAACAGAAAAAGGGGCAACCGTGTAGATCTGGAAAAATCATTCGACAACGTAAAATGGAAAAAGATGTTCGAAATACTCAAAAAGATTGGAATGAGTTTTAGGGATAGACACATAGTGCATAGCGTATACAAAGAGCAAACAGCGGTAATAGAATTAGAGCAGGAAACTAGAGAAGTAAATATTAGGAAAGAGGTGAGACAGATGTGCCTTATCCCCATTAATTTTTAACTTGTACATTGAAGAGGCAGTGAGTACTGTCAAATGCAGGAATACATTTGGAATTACTATGCAGAGACAAATGATTGATATGCTTAGATTTGCAGATGATATAGCAGTATTAGCATCTAGCAAAGAATAGTTAGAAACTGCTCTTAATGAAATGGAAACAGTTCTAACTGAGAGATATGGTATGAAAATTAATAGAAATAAAACTAAAGTTCTAGTATGCAAAAGAATGAAAATAAATAAAAAACAATAATACAAATAGGTAGCGAGAACTTACATGAGGTTAAGGATTTCTGCTACCTAGAAAGCCAAATAACGCAAGGTGGGAAAAGCACAAAAGATATAAAACAAATATTAGCACAAGGTAGAGCTACATTTAACAAGAAAAAGCAACTACTGTGTTAAAAAACAACAAACATAGAAACAAGGAAAAGATTGCTTAAAACATATGCGTGGAGTACAGCACAGTAGAGCTCTGAAACCTGGACAGTAGGAGATGCGGACAAGAAAAAGGTAGAAGCCTTTGAAATGTGGTGCTACAGACGTATGAGAAAAATATCATGGACGGACAAAGTTAAGAACAAAAAGATACTAGAAATGGTAGGGAAAGAAAGAAATGTGTGGAAAACAGTAAAAAATAGGAGAGATAGGATGATAGGCCACATACTAAGATATGAGGGAATAGTGCGGAATATATTAGGGGCAGCAGGAAAAGCAGACAGAAAGAGATAGAAGCCTTCTGGAATGTTGTGTTTCAGATGTATGAGGATGGTAGCATGGGCAGACAAAGTTAATAACAAATAGGTTATAGTGCAAGAAGTAGACTGCTAATTTCAGGGAAATGTGAAGGTTAATTCAGAATAGGAAACAATGAGGGTACGCTTCTAGCTAGTTCCAGTACTGAAGACCTAATGATGATGATAATATTTATTTTACCGATACAGATCTGCTTGTTATTGACTTTTCCCAGAATGTAAAATTACCAATCCATGCTCCAAAATCGTTTAAATCGTTCTAAAAGTAAGCCCTGTCACGCAAATTGATCCATATAACATATAACAAACCATTTCAACCATATATACCTTATTTCAATTTAAAAAAATTAATCTTGCGGTAGTTTTAATTATTTTTAATTATCAATTTTCCATTTTGAGACTACTGTAAGTACGTCATATAATTTACTTAGGTATGAATTTCAATCAACATTTTAACGTCGGCGATTCGATTAACACTTATCCTAAAACCGTGTTTGAGTAATTGTTACTACTAAATACTAAACTAGATAGCACATTAAAATAGGAACGTATTAACTAGTCTCATCAATAATATATTAACGTCGTGTCTAAAACGAAATGCTACCACAGCTCAACCTTCCCGTGCAATTCGATAACCTCTACAGTTGGGGTATTATCTAGAAACCTCACAAATATTCAAGATCAGGTATCGTTCAACAGATAAATACCGATTAAGACGACGATAGCAGTAGACCTCTGCAAATAGTCTCTGCCCTCTAAGTTACTCAGCAACACTTACTTTGCCGAGGTCGACGGTAATTTCCGGATTACAGCATTTTAACCGAGGTACTTCACCGAGCTTCTCCACATAATTTGCTAGACCGAAACTGTACGTAACAAACTTGCAAATTAAAAAACAAAGTCAACTAATTAACCGCTTACCTATTATTTAATTTAAATTTGCAAGTTGTATAGCAGGTAGGTTTATCTCAAATGAATTCCACGTTAGTAAATCGGCCACTTTAGATTAAATTCCCGTGGTAATAGAATTATATTCTTGTTAAAACGTAATCAGAAGGACAGGTAAGAAAACGGCAAGGAATTTGTTAAGAAAGTCGCTAAGGTACGCTTCACCACATGTCTATAATGTACCTTCCCGCAGGTCAACCTCGGTGCAATGTACCCCAGATAGTAATGGCTTCCACTTTTGCGAAACGATGACCGCTTGCTTTCGTACGCTTTATGATTGGAGAAGAATGTCATATGACCCTATAAACCCGTAAAAAGTATTTAAAACGCATTTCTCACTCACATAAAACACGGTTGCAAGAAAACACAACAGGGGACATCACAGGGATCGCATTTTCGCTAAATCTATGTTGTGAAATGTGTCGGGAAACCTAACATTAATTAAATAAAATTAAATAAAAACCCTTAACCACAAAAATATTTAAATTACTAAATACGTATTTCGACCACTATGTGGCCATCATCAGTAGAAAACCTGTAATTAAAAAAAAAATTTGCTTTGCTTTCCCTTCAGTAGGTTTCAGTAGGTTTAGAATTAGTATAAATTAAGTAGATTTAAGTTATAATGTCACAATTCACTTGTTTGTTGTTGAGAACACCAGCCTGCGGGTGAGGAGAATATCCTCGATAGTGTTTAAAGCAACAATATAGTAAATTATAGGCTGGGAAGGTTCACTTCAGCCTAAGTGGTGAGGAGAATATCCTCTGAAGTGTTCCAGAACAACAGCTTTTTTTTTTTTTTAATTACAGGTTTTCTACTGATGATGGCCACATAGTGGTCGAAATACGTATTTAGTAATTTAAATATTTTTTGTGGTTAAGGGTTTTTATTTAATTTTATTTAAATCGTGCCACAGTGTTCCTATAGATTACTAACATTAATTATTTACAAAAAATTAATTGAGGACCGATTTAACGCGTAATATTCTAATACTTAATGCCAGAAGGGATTGATCAATTCAAATGCAGTAAACCTATGAAGATAGTCTGAAGTGAAATAAACGTAGAAAAATATTAATTGTTGTATTTAAATTATGAACGAAAGACGAAAGTGGTAATTAATCTTTGGAAACTGCACAGAGAAGCAATTAAATTGCAAAATTCCTGAAGAAGCTAGGTATAGAATAAAAATATGTAACAACCAATAAACACAGGTCCTTTGAAAGTCTCACATGTCGATGTCCCAGCGCGGTTTAAGTAATGCCTTTATTAAAGCAATATCAGTGAATGCAATTCCTTTTGAATGAGAGTAGTGGCTGTTCAGCAACGCGTTCGTCGCATTTATAACTCGACGACATTAAAAAGACGGTTTAAATTTACTGCAGCAGTTGTGAGAAAGTTTAACAAATTAATATAATTACGTACGAGCTTGTCGTTGAACAAAGGCATTCTTTCAACGGGGTTTAGTGTATTAAATTACTTTCTTGTCGTCCGTTCCATATAAAGGGATTAAAACTATTTTAAACACATGTTCGTAGACAAAACCACAAATGGAATTATAAATTCATTACATAAATAAAAGATTCTTCTGAAATGTACGGGAATGGATGGTCATGATATTACGGGGTTGTTTTGGGGTGGGTGGATTTGGGATTGATCGCGGCCCGCGGCGCTCGAGCTGATTGCTTTCTTATGAACCCGTCAACATATATCCCATGTTAACTTTGTACGTAAACAGCGCAGTCTTATTGTGTCCATGTTTCTCCCTCTTGCCGTGTGCACGTTACAGCAAATAAGCTTCATTATTTATTTTTTTATTAATCTAGACTGACCCGATTCCAGCTCAATAAATACTAATACATCCAAACGAATCCCACATTTATTGTCCAATGGGACAATAAAGAGATTATTATGAAATTTGTCAAATGAAATTAGTGTTGAATGCTAAAACGTCCGTATTAAACGTGTACCTGTCACAAACTGCATAGTCGTATATACGCTGACGCTTCGGCAGAAGTATTACAATTTCTTTCGGTTTAGCAAGCATTGGACCTGTTTAACTACAGCGCACACTGGATTTAAGAAGGTTGTATTTATAACAGGCGAAGAAGTAACTAATGGTAGAAAAATTCACATTATGGATGTATGTAAATGTAATCGCGGTCATTATTCTATGCAGAAGTTGTGTTTGTTGACAATTTCTAAAGAGAAAAAGAAAACCCATACCCTGTTCGATTTGTTTGCAGCTCTTCAGATTGATCTATTTTTGCATTCACAAACGTCCTGAAATCATAAACGTGGCTCAAATTTAAATACAAAGTGGTGGGAAATTTTCAAAACGGCATCCAGTTAAATTCAAAACGCATGCCGTAAGTGACTTTTGTACGCTAGTGCATCAATTATGTATACATCGTTATATAGACAAACTTTTATCACGTTTAGTTAGTTTAGAAACAATCATAACAAAATAGAAGAAGAAGTTTATAAAAGCTGGATGATTTACAGTTTACTAATAAGAGTTTCTATCATATTATTACAGTAAAATATCGATATAAGTAGTACTACTTAATACATTGTTTTACAACCAGCAATTAAAAACCGGGACTTCACCATCGACATACTAAATTCGACAAATACTTACATATTTCCCAACGAACTTAAATGTGACAATACTCTCACGCAGTGCAAAAGTACCGAAATTATTGTAATTAACTCAAACAGAAAGAAGCTCATAAAATAATATAATTTAAAGCGTATTGGACCTACCCGATGACGCAAATGATCGATAGTATATAGCAACCGTCGAAGCACCTAATATTCCCATGCACCGAGAAAGCCCTTGATCTTAACCACAAATTCAATTCAAGTCGCACAAACCCTGTATATCGGTACAACATGTAAAGACACATTTTACCCTATATATGTATTGATGTGATAAAGAGGTCACAATTGAACACCCAAATTCTATGGAAAAAAAACCCATGCAAAAAGATAATAAGAAAAATTAAAATAGCCTAATATTTAATTTCTATACGCTGTGTAAATATAAGTGTATTTCATTAGCACATAAAAGGAGCCCTTATTAATTAATGTAATTAAATCCCGCGAATTGCATTTATTGCAAAGTGTATTGTATTGTATTGTATTGTATATCTTTATTATTTGAATAGCATTTATACAAATAACTATTAACTCCAGAAGTAAGTCTAGCGAGATTTGGACTATAAAGTCCACTCTTACACCTAACTACATATTACTTCAAAATTGACAGAAAAGTAACTAAATAGAAAAAAGAAAAAAATATTAAAAATAAAAAAAAGCATTTTTTAGTGTTTAAATAAATAAATAAATAAAAAAGTGTGAAAAAATCGTGAAATAAATTTAAACTTAAAGGCCCAATTTTTAAATTAATTCATTTCAGCCGTGTGTATAAATAATCACCCTTAAAGAGATAACTTGGTAAATAATCATTCTTAGTAATAACACGTGTTCATTGCATCCTCGGAGAAACAACGCATATAATCCGTGTAGACTAAAAATGAGTCGTCTACGTTTTTAAAAATACTAGATAAATTCCGTGTGTAGATATATCATTTAAATTTATTTTAAGAGTTTTAAATGAAACATGTTAATTCTAGAATTTTCGGTTATTTAATAAGAGAATACTTCATTTTATTAGAAATGTTTTAAAAGTCAATTATTTTCAATCACTTAACAAGCGCTCCAATTCAAAGAAACGCGCGGCTATCAAAAGGCCATAAAATAGATAGAATAAGCGAGTTTAGTAGCCCTCGTATTACAGAGAGTAGGAGACAGCAAACATTGACTTTGTTTATTAGAAAAGAATAGACGACGCTATCCGATAAACATAAATCATAAGAACCGGATAGGAACTAATTAGATCATTAAACGCTGAGATCCTCGTAAATGTTACATTATTCAGGATGACTAGTGTTTCGAAATAAGTATGTAACAGAATGAAAGAAAAAATGATGTAGTTAGAATTTTTGTATATAAATAGAAGTTGTTAAGATTCGCAATTGATTCATTTCACGACATCGAACATGAAAGTTTTGAGTAAAGATTAATTCTTCGATCGTGTAACTTAGGGCAATTTATAATTGACATGCAATAAGTAACACGAACTTTGCATAATTATGAAGCCTAATTATTTTGTAAAATATTACAAAATTGAACGATGTTTGACATAAATAATCCAAATACAAGAACTACTACTGAATTTAACAATAATAGAGCAATAATAAACGACAATAAAAGTGACAGTTCACAGAAAATTTGAGGATATATAAATATTAGGATTTAAACATACGTCTTTACATTGCTTTATATTATATTCAACGCACTTCTTTCTATCCATCTTATTCAAGCGTGGAATAGTTACATACATATGATAAAAACATACATTTTATCAGAGATTTCCCGCAATATACCGCAGTGAATCATACACCAGCTTAACGGGTTCCAACTATAATTAACGATGCTCAACATAGTTGTCTGGTAAATAGATCAACCTTCGCTAGCTTAGCAAAAAACGTTACAGCGCCCATCAGTCGCCCTGTGGCCGGAGTAATTACATTGGAACGGAGCGAAACATTTGTCCACAAAAGATGATTGATGGCGCTTCGCGGCGTCACACCTTTAGAACGAATTTTGATTAACGGGTACAAGAGTTATACATTTAAGAGTTATTTATAGTGCAGAAGCAAATCTCGGGAATGTGATTTGCATAATTCTGGCATGCGTTGCAGTAATATAAAACAATTGAAATGTATATAAATATGCGATCATAGATTGCAAGTCAGTTCTGATGGAGTTTTGATCACGATGCTAATTCTGAAGTTACGCTCTAATTAAAGCTCTGACAGTCGTACGTATGTGATATAATTGTTAATATAAATAATTGTAGTGATTATAAAAATTAATTATAGTGCTTCGTATATGAATTAATAATTAGAGCTTGTATAAATTAATTGTAGTGCAATAGAAAAGGTGCGACCAATCGAAAATTACTGATTTGTGTAATTTCAAATGCTGTATACGTATCTATTCACAGGAAGATTTTTATGCTTCTTGTAGTTAAATGCATTTAGAAAACTTTTAAATTTTGTATCTACCTGTTTTCAAAAATATTGTTTTGCTACTTGTGTTTAAATTTATTTAGGTAACTGTAAGATTTTGGTGTATACCTGCTTACCGGAATGAGATGGATGCTGTATTAAAATAGAGGTAGCTGACACAGTGAGCTGAAAGTAGTTGTTTTCTTTATTTAACCACATACTGTAGCATTTTGTAAAAACAATTATATTCCACCAGAAGGTCGACGTACTTAGAATCCCCACGAATACTTGTCATCCATAGGATTCTCACTAGACTAGACGAGTTGGCGCCCATAATTTAAGACTTGTTGAAAGCCTTTCAAGGTAAGTGTTATCGATAACGTAGCTTGAAGTTGCACCCAGTTAATTACAGTTTTCGAATTTTTTGTGTATTTCTTTTAATTGTTTCTATAGGGGCACACTGCTGCACCACTGTAGTTAGCCGGTGTACCATTGATTTGTTACAGAATTCCCGCTCTTTTGCGCAATTCCACCTCTAACCTTTTAACGCCGCATATTCTCGTAACAGATCATGCACAATTACCATGGGACGAAGCGCTTGGATGGATGGATTGCAAATATTGACAAAATTGCATTCTCCACGCAGAAAAATGTATGATAGACTGATGAACGATAGACAAATTTGATGTGGTACAGCCTCTTATTACTGATTTTAATTATTTCCACGAACGCCGTTCAAATTGAGAAAAATTGAGAAATCTGCAATTGAAGTAAAATCCAGCGTTTATTATTTCTATTATCTTACATTCTACCTGATTAGCAGTAATTCAATAATAAGGGACTATATGTCTAATTATTACAAATGCATGATTGTCATTCTATAGTCGTTTAATGATTTCTCCGCTTGAAATAATAATATAATCCAATATGCGTTTATTTTTAATAAAATTAAATTCAAGCAAAAGCAATAAATTAAGCGTTACTATTTCACAGCAAACAATTATGCGATACGAACAATTTAGTACTTTAGATACGAAGTGCGCATCTCGTATTTTACACAAAATAAAATTAATCAGTAGTAAATAAACATGTGAGAGCTTTTGTCAAGCGTTTTTAAAATACACCTAATACTTTTTGGAAAATAAACTAATCAATAGGAAAGAATTAATGTGTTAGAGCTTTTGGCAAACATTCTTTTTAAATTGTACATGATACCGTTTATAAAATAAACCAATCCGTAGAAAAGAATAAGCGTGTGTCTGTCAAACATTTTTAACAGTGGTACATCACGCCTGTAGAGCGATAATATCGATTCGCAGCAACAAACAATAGTCCTACAGTGTCACGTTTCTGATCACGTAACTACACCAAACGTTGATACGGAATATGCCATTGATATACACAAAAGAAAAGAAGTTGTATACCTGTATGTGTCGAGATACTTAGCTTGCAAACCGTCGGGGGTGAGTCAGCACAGCAACGCCATGGTCGTCAGGATCCATTCACCCTGCTACCATAACGGCACTAGCGATCTACAGGCAACGGCAGTTGATCTATGGCAAAAAACAGTTGGGCCTACATACAAAAAGAACCAATTTGGCCTCGATTTAAGAGCAATACACGCAAGATACCTCCTATTTGTCGAACAAGAAAATGTGCATCGCTGTAGAAAATATTTCAACGCACAAGCTGCAGAATCAAATTCAAAATGGGTTCAAATAACACGAGTTCGAACTGCAATCCTCGCGTTGTCGAAAGTGCGATTGCAAACTGGAAAACATAAGAGAACGCAATTATACGTTATCGGAATGTTTAACAAATTAACAGATACCAAAAACAAGGTATTTAATTTATCGAATAAATTTTCGTTTTAAAAGCAGAGTGGATTTGAGTTAAAATTATGTTAAGCGGGTTTATACTGAACAGGTACACTATATAGGGTATTGTTGGAGAATTTAAGAATAGAAAAGGAATTTATTCAAGCGCGTAATGACTTAACCAAGGGAAAAAGGGTATTTAATTTAGGTAGAAAAATAAACTGCACCTTAAAGAAGTTCTAGATTACTAGAACGGGTAGAATGGCATACGTGTTTCAGTGAGTTAAATAGCCGAAGTATAAGTTTAACCAATTTAGTGAGGTCTATAATGAGGAACCAAACTAAAACTGGTCCCCGAAAGAGGGCAGCAGCTCTTTCTAAGGCGCTCTACTGCAATGTGGAAGGCAACGAGAAACCACCACACTATCTCCACAGTACACAGCGTACGACAAACGTTTTTTTTAATGATGACATTCTATGTGGTAAAAGATTCCACAGTTAAAAAGTTTCTCATTCGGATCTCCGGGAGGGGACTACTTCGGAGGTTGCGATCAGCAAGCACGATAAGAACAAAAAAAGAATCGAGAACAACTTGTGAGTTGGGGTGTGAAATGTTTAAAGCATGAAGCTAGTAGGCAAGCCAAAGAATTTGAAAACTGGAATGAATAGGCTAGCATTGGGTAAAGTAGAGATTAGCAAAGTTTAGTGGCCAGAGGCGGAGGATTTTTGGAACGGAGACTTTGTTAAATATTATTTTCGTCTTGGCTAACTTGCTTTTCTGAGGGTGGCCTTTAACCAGAATGTAACTGGGCGAAACGCTGTTGCAAAAAGAAAATAGGAAGCTCGCGGTCTAAACTCGGGGTCTATTCCTGTGGAGGCATGAGATGGTCGGGGTATTTTCTAAGATTGAACCTGTCTTTGAATAAACTAGGGCGCCACTATGTCATAAAACTAACTGAAAAAATAATCGTCCTAAGGATAGACGCAGCTAAGCCTTAAGGGAATTACATATGCCTGAATGTAGATTTTCAGTAACATAATTTCTTTTCTTTGTACCTAATTATTCCAACCAGAAATGGATAGATCACTTGTTTCTCTTATTAGACTTTTATAAATAAAACTATTACGAAATTTGACTGGTATGTAATAAAACTAGTTTCTATTCTTTTATAAACAAAAAATTAAGAAAAATGTTATACAGTATAAATACAATAGCATGAAATTGAATGCCGATAAAAATAATACGTTGACAAAAAATTTACAGTTACTAACAGGCTAGGCCCGTCATAAAAACAATATCCACTATCTTATTACATTAATAAGATGCTGTAATCAGAGATCTTTGATTCGGCTCACAAAATTGTTTTTAGTTTAAACTTTAATCTTTCTGATGTTTTAGTGAATTTCCTTTATATCAGGAATGATTTCATTATAAAACTTATTTAAGAACATAAGTGCAACTTGTTTTAAACAAACATGGAAAACTAGGTATTTATCTACATCTACAGATGTTACATCAAAATGTTGTCCTTAACGACTATTCAATACAAGCAAATGGCTACAAAAAAATTTGGCAGATCATCTTATCTATACTAAATAAAATATGAAATATTTCAATAAGAAATCTTTCATATTCGTTATTCAAAAAATTTTTGCTGAATCTTACATCGGTTAACCAATTATTTTTCTGTCTAGTAAGGTACATTTTCTAACAAAAGTTACTTCTCGTACGAATTAATACTTGTTGTTTCTTAAAGGTATAGAACTCATCCCAGCTCGAAGACATTTGGTATAACAAAAAAATTACAAAACACCTGTCTGGTCGCAGCCTCGTGAATTTGTCGTCTTTAATACGAACAAACAAGAATTCCTCGCCAAAGGTTAACGCACTTCTACTGACTAGACTTTAATTCGAATCGATTTCCTTGTACCCATTATAATTTCCTAATCTACACCATCTAAAACTTGCTTGCTAAAAATTTAAACATAAGTTAGCAGCGATTAAGTCGCCATGTTTTAGAATTTACGAACCGCTTTATAAATCTTGAGTTTACTTCATTCCTCTTCTTGGCTAGCATAGTTGTCTTTCTACACCTTTATCCAAGCAATACGTTTCTGCTAGGAGTGATACTTCTTATCACGCATGATGGCTAGAAAAATCCGCACCACCTTTAAAAAAACGTCTTTTCGGACTACATGCCACGACGAGAATAATACTTTCCCTATTGAACAGGCGCATCGAGCATCCCGCCCACGTCTGCGCGGACTGGCAATTACGTCGGCAAACACTGGCAACCCATATAGCATAGAGCAGATTTCGGGTTTGCCTAAAACTAAAGCGTTACAACTATTGACTAGACTTTAATTCGAATCGCTTTCCTTGTACCCATTATAATTTCCTAAACTACATCATCTAAAACTTGGTTGCTAAAAATTTAAACATAAGTCAGTAGCGATTAAGGCGCCATGTTCTAAAATTTACGAACCGCTTTATAAATCTTGAGTTTACTTCATTTTTCTTCTTGGCTAGCATAGCTGTCTTTCTACACCTTTACCCAAGCAATACGTCTCTGCCAGAGTGATATTTCTTATCACCCATGATGACTAAAAAAATCCTCACCACCTTCAAAAGAAATGTCCTTTCGGACTACATGCCACGACCAGAATAATACTTTCCCTATCGGACAGGCGCATGGAGCATTCCGCCCACGGCTGCGTGGACTGACAATTACGTCAGCAAACACTGTTTCGCCTAAACTCCGGCAACCCATATAGCATAAAGCAGATTCCGGGTTTGCCTAAAACTAAAACGTTACAACTCTACAATAATCGATACAGGATCATCAGCGAAAATAAATTCGGGTACGGTATAGTCATGCGGAGCAAGATATGACACTCTGTAGAAAACTACTTACAAACGAACGAAAGAGTACTCGTAGTCAGATTCGAATCTAAACCTATAAATACTGTAATAATACAAATATACATGTCCACCTCTAGCTAGAGTGAGGAAGAGGTAGAAGTGATCTACAAAGATATCGAAGATTCGTAAAAGGACATGAAAATTTAATAATTACGGGAGATTTTAATGCAGTGGTAGGTGAGGGTAAGAAAGGCGCGGTAGTAGTTGGTTTAGACACGAGAAACGACAGGGGAAATAAGCTGGTAGAATTTTGCAACAAAAACCATTTATACATCACAAACACATTATTTCAACATCATGCTGGAATACGATACACGTGGAAGATGTCATGAGGCAGGGAGATATCAAATAAATTACAATCTTGTTAGACAAGGGTTTAGCAATCAAGTAAAAGACTAGAATCTACCCAGAACCAGACATAGACACTGACAACAAAATAGTAATTATGAAACCCGCGCTTCAATTTAAAAATTTGGAAAAAAACGGAAAAAGCACTTTAACTTTGAGAAACTAAAAGATAAAAATACCTACAAAAGATTTGAAAAAGTCAAACAAATTTCTAAATGACATGCGGGCAAATTTCTGATGCTAAGGAAGCAGAAACTGATTGAAATAACATTAAATTCAGCTTAGACATGGCGGCCAGTAATATTGAGGGGTATGAACAAAAGGAAAGTAAGAAGACATTGGCAACAAAGAATATTCTGAATTTAGTAGAAGAAAAGCGAAAATACAAAAACAGACCAGAAGAAGTAGGAAAACAGAGATACAAAGCCATAAAATAGGAAATTTTTCGTAAATGCAGGAAAACTAAAGAACGATGGATTGACGAAAAGTGCAAAGATATACAAACTAAGGTGGAAATAGAAAAGACAGACAGCATACTAACTAATTAGAATGAATTTTAGGGATATAAGAGACTTCATTGTAGAGAATGTACAGAAAGTAGTTAGATGGTAAGAATATATAGGGAATTTATATGCAGGAGAGGATAGAAGCACTAGAACAAGAATCAAACATTGAAACTGATGACTAGGGATATCCTATACTTATAGATTAGTTTGAACCAGCATTAAAGTATCTAAAAAATAATAAGGCACTGGAGATAGATAAGGGGTAAGCAGAAACTTTAAAAGCCGCTGAATAAGCAGTAGCAGAAGATACCTTCCAACTTGTAAGCCACATGTATGAAACAGGCGAAATACCCAAAGATTTCAAACGTAACACCATAGTCAGTATAGAAAGAGAGGTGCCAACAGATGTAAAAATTTTCGTACATTGACAGCACACGTGTCAAAATATTAACCAGATTTGTATAAAGGCAGATGAAAAAACGGACTGAAGAAATATCAAGAGAAGGGGAACACGAAAGGACATTTTAGCTTGAGGATGACAATGGAGAAAACAGTAGAAAAATAGAAAGCGTGTATCTAAGGTTTGTAGATCTGGAAAAAACATATGTGACAGTGTAAAATGGAAAAAAAAAATGTTTGAAATACTCAATAAGATTGGAATGTGCTATAGTGATAGAAGGATAGTACATAGCTTATACAAAGAGCAAACAACGGTAATAGAATTAGATCGCAGAGAAGTAAAAATTTGGAAAAAGGTGAGACAAGGATGTGCGCTATCCCCAGTAATTTTTAACTTGCATATCAAAGAGACGACGAACACTGTAAAATGCAAAAAAAACGTTTGCAATTATTATGCAATAACAAACGATTTATATGCTTAGATTTGCAGATGATATGGCGGTATTAGCATCTTGTAAGGAAAAGTTAGGCAGCTCCTAATGAAATGGAAACAGTACTAACAGAGAGATATGGTATGATAATTAACAAAAATAAAACTTAAGTACTAGTATGTAAAAGAGGAAAAAAAAGGCGAAAACCAGAATACAAATAAGTACCGAGAACTTACAAGAGGTTACGAATTTCTGCTACCTAGGAAACCAAATCATTTAAGATGGTACAAGTATAAAAGATATAAAACAAAGATTATGGCAAGTCCGTACTGCATTTAACAATAAAAAGCAACTATTGTGTTCAAAAACAACAAACATAGAAACAGGAAAAGAGTGCTGAAATCATATGTGTGGACTACTGCACTGTACGACTGTGAAACGGTGGATAGTAGGAGAAGCGGATAGGAAACAGATGGAAGTTTTTGAAATGTGGTACTACATACGTATGATAAAGATATCATGGACAGACGAAGTTAAAAACAAAGAGGTACTAAAAATAACAGAAGAAAAAAGAAATATAAGAAAAACGATAAACAATAGGAGAGATAGGATGGTAAGACACGTTCTAAGGTATAGGGGAATGGTGCGGAATATATTAGAAGCAGAGAAAAGAAAAAAGAGAAGTAGATCTAGACCTAGATTAGACTGTTGCACACATATAATGACAGATGTAGGCTATGAGCATTTCAGGGAAATGTGTAGGATAGCTCAGAATAGCAAACAATAGAGCTACACGTCAGACTGGTACCAAGACGGAAACCTAATGATGAAAAGTAATTGTATTTAAACTTAATTATTTATAATGGTCATGTAACAGCCGTTACAATTTATGTCATCTGTCAACAATAAGTACAGGAACTAATCTAGAATTCTAGAAATACGTTCACTGTGTATCAATTCAAACGATGTAACGCGTGAATCATACGTCACCTTAATCGGTACCGACTATACATATTTCGCATGTTCATATAATTTACAATAAATTATTTGTTTCAATAATTTTAAGAGGGCAGAAATTATTGATATTGCTGTATAACCTTGCACTTCTGATTTTGGCTCACATTTAAGAAGAGGGACAAAAATAACCTCTCAAGTTTTCTATAACACTCGCGAGTTATTTAGGAATACATTCGTAAATAGAAAAGCATTTATCAACTTTAGATTTAAAAGCTTTAGTAAAAAATACCGAAAAATTTTATAAATACTAGGTAGCTTACCTTTGGAAAAAGGCTATTCAATAATAGTATTAAAGTAAAATATCGAAATAAGTAGGAAATAGCTTAGTACGTACTTCTACAACCAGTAATAAAAGAGGCTACACATATCCAATATCAAATTAGAAAAATACCAACATATTTTTCCATGTGTAATCATCCTACAAATTTGTATACGAAAACATTTTCGCGAATTCAAAGAACGAAAATCACTGTAAATTACTCAACTCGGTAAAAATTCATAAAATAATACAAAATTTAATGCGTAAGCACCCATCCAATGACGCAGATACCAATATTAAATAGCAACTTTGGCAGTACATAATATCCCCATGCACCGAAAACCTTTGACCTCAACCGCAAGTCCAGTTCAAATCGTACAAACCGTGTGAATTGAGAGAATTGAGAATTTTTTAAAATAATATAATCTATAAATTCCATCATCATGGAACGGGCATTCATTCATTCGAATCTTTGTATACAAGCTCTTAGCTTGAATCGAGTGACAAGTACGATCATCAAGAGTATCATCAATAGTAAATCGAAAGCAAGTTGTAGAAACAAGCCACAAACGCAAAAGTACTTGCGGATACCAGTTCCGTTATATTGTGAATCTTTCCTTCAACAGAAGTTGGATACAGTGATTACTGACGCCCAAGTTTGTCCTGCACTGAAAGAGTTGGTTGAATCTTGGTATTCAAACCAAAAACAGTAGGTGATAGAATTTTAGCTTTCTACCTGCTTCATATTCTGGTGATGTATGTATGTTCCATTATTTACAAATAATTTATTAGAATCTAGACTTTTACGTTGGTTCACGTAGAGTAAGAGCGTAATGTAATAGAAATAAGCACCACAATTATATTCGTGGAAATTTACATATACCAGTTAAATCCGTTAAATAATTAGACTTGAATTAATTTAAGATGTTTCTTTTCTTTTAGATATACGCAAGCTGGTCAATTAGAGTAGAGTTGAGTTTATTTGTGTTAGTTGTGAGATATCCATGTTTTCATATACGTTAAAAGTGAACAGCGTAGAGTTATATTATTATTTGTGCTTAGTTTAAATTAGTAGATGGAAAAACCAGGTGAGCACAGGGTTCCATCAACCTGCGTGGCAGAAATAACCATTTAGTCGTCTCGTAGACTAACCACCGTTTTTCGAAACCACATTCCGGGTGGGTTGCCGCCCGGCATTTTTATTGGACTGGAAGTTCATAGAACTTTCCAGGTGATAAGGTTTGTATACCCTTAAAAGTTTGGCAGTTGTTTTCAAAAAATTACCCCATGCCATTATAAGCTAGCTGGTGCATTATTACTGTTACGTCTCCGTGGTGAAGTAAATTTCAGAGATCATTAGCGTTAATTTCACACATCACGTTCAGATTTTGTTATTTTCCTAACGTGTATAGAAATTAAAAGTAATTTGATAATAAGTCTTAGACTTCTTGGCCAAAATTTTATAAGATTTTGAAATATTAAATTTCATAGGTGTTAGGATTCCATAATGTTGCGGGTATTCCCGCTACCTACATTTTGAACCATACCATACACTCTAAACATGACTTTCTTATTTTTTACCAATTGGTACTCAAATAGCCGCATACGGAGTGTATGAGTAGTTGCCCCTTTATCTTTTTACCAACCACATACCCTTGAGAGAACAAGTGCATGTTCAATGAGCAGGATTTTGCCTATAGTATTCATTTTTACGAAAGACACGCATAAATAGCTTTATAATACACTTTCAAACACTTACCTGAGCCAGTGACGCTTAGTGATTGCTGAATGACAACAAATGGCGTCGTACTGATCGGCAATCCACACCATTAAAATAATATAAAACGCAGTCGAACTATCGTTGAAGAATTCTGACATAATTGCCTCCATTCCTGAAAGAAATACGAGTAAATTAGTCTTCATTAAGTCTATACTAATTTAGTTGGGTTAAACCCGCAATTTTTCCAGTATTGCACGACACAAATTATGTAGTAGATAAATTACTCCGCAGAGAAGTTAAAATAGAAAGGGAGCGCTTACGTAAACTAAGGTTAATAATACCCGGAAATTTCAGCATATCAGCATACAAGCAAGAATCCCTTTCAGAGTTAATGTGTGAATCTAGCAGAACAGTGTAGAATAAACGTTAAATTGAACAAAAAGTCAACGGTGAGGTGAAATCAAAGGCCATTGGAACATGGGAAGCCCCCGAAAACAATGACCCGGTTAGCCGCATTCGTTTCGTACGCTCTTTCAGCCAAACATAACAGCTTTTGCCATTTGGGAAGCACTCAGAGTTCTTTCATATTCAACTTTCTATAAACGAACCAATTACGAAACTGTATCTCGCTCAAAAAAATATGTAAAAACATCGACGAGGTAAGAAGACTTACACGTTTTATATAAATAAGAACGTCAAGCAACTAGAGATTTGCCTGATTGAAAAGATATTTTCACAATAAATTTCCAAGTCTTAAAAATGCGCATTTTTAATTAGGAATCGATCAATTCCAATATTCAGAGATTGTGGCACATCCATGCATGAATATACACATTAAGCACGTATACGAGAATATATTTTGCAGTCTTCTAATACTCAGAGCTTAAAATCAAGTGTGTAGCATCAAATAGGCACAAAGAACCGAGCTGATATAATTGGCACTGAGACCGCTGGGAATATAACTATGTTCTGAATTAAACGGAAAAAAAGCATTTACGTAATACAGAGCTTTTATACTGCAAACATAGGCACAATGCTAACTTTTCACTAGAAGCCTAACCAAGAATGGATTAATATTATCCCAGATTAATAATCACTGACGACAATGAGATTAAAATTAAATGTCTAAGAATTGCAGAGGTAGAAGTGAGACTACAAACATCAAGACTGAACTTTAGATTAATGATAATACCAATAAATTCAGGTAAGCCATGACAAAGATCTTTAACATTATTACAATTTGCAACTTGAAGCGATTTGAAATATTCATTAAAAAATTCTATTCCAATCTTCCATTTAAAAGACATCCACGCTGTCTTTTACTAAACGATTGTGGCATTCCTTTAAAATGTTTATAATCAATGTCATTTTAATAGTTTCTGTATTAATAAATGCCATCAATAAGGTTATGTTATTTCCTTTAAGAAATATAATTTTTAGGTTACAGGTATTCTTGATCTAAGAATGGATTATTTTTGTATCTTATATGGTTCATAGTCAAAAGTTGTCAAATTCATTATGGCGGTTTTTAAGGTTAAGAATAAGAGCATGGTAACTTTGTACTCTAAATTATTAGTTTTATTATTCATTTGTTTTGATTAATAAAGTATAACGTTGACGACTATGACCTCATCCTTTTGAAACGAAGAAGTTTCGGACACTAAATTTATGCTGATTCCAAAAAATGAAAAGCTACTTTCTCTGGTTCTAGTTAACATTTCAGTAAGATAATATTGCAAATGTCTGTGCCAGGCCAGGGTTAGAGTCTGCCTTTCTTAAATATTTCTATTCTAGTTTTCTTGTAATATGCCACTGGCCTAAGGTGTATACATAATATTATTCTAGCACGTAAGATTATAATATAAGATATTGAAGTGGGCGGCATCGTTCGAGGAATCGTGAATAGGAAAGTGATGTAGGGGTGGAGTTGGTCAGTGAGAGTCAAGCTAGACCGTACGTGTGTCTAAAGACACAGCGGTAACGAGTTTTGTTTTTTAGTGTTTTTTTCGTTGAACCGAAACTCCGCGAGTTATATCCCCCAATTTATATATGTATTATAAAATAGAATCTAATAGGAAATTATTAGAAATCATTAAGAAATTATAAGTCAAGTACAACAATGTAACTGAAGGATATATATAAAAAAGTTATTAACAGTTCATGAGAACGGATGCAATACAATGTATTCCAGACGATAGTGACACTGCAGGTGGCAGGTCACAGATGGTTCAGATACCGTGATTACCTAGAAGGTAAGATTGTTACAATGTATTAATGAATAGAATTAAGAGTAAGCACACATGAGCTCTGCAAGTTCCCACAGAATTGTGAGGGGCAGGGACAACATAAATACCCCGGGAGCCCCAAGACCAGTCAGTCAGTCATAAGTATTCAGCTTTAGCATTGCAGTTTGCTGAAGGCTAGTTACTCATAATAGTTGAATTAATTATTTTATTTCGACTTAGAGTAATTTTAAACCAGTTTGTTAAAATTCCATAAATAATGTCTGTTTAAAGTAAATTGTTACGAAGTTTTTAGAGAAGTTTTCAAAAAGGCAGCCCCAAGGCCCAAAACGTAACTCGCGTTTAAATTGGCGATGTCCCATGTGTTGTGCATAATAATTAAGAATACCAGTACTGGATAAATGCAGGTAATATAAGTATACATATTTAATTAAATGGCCTTGGTCAAAGATTCGACATTACATAAACCACGTAGTTTTCGTGGATCGTTGTTATTTACCCAACGACTATAATAATTAATTATTGCATAAAATATTGAAAATCATAATTTCTTACTGACTGTCTGGGTTTAGTTTATATCACGTTGTCTACTGATATTGAACCTCTCTATTCCTACTAAATGGAAATGTGTTAAACGGTCTTCTAATACGAATGATACTAGACAACAAAAGTGACATAAACAGTGTTGCCAATTTTAAAAGAAAAAGTTCCAAGAAATTCAAAAACTGCGTGCTTTATAAAACACTCTTTATTTTGCAACATGTGAAATTATCGGCACGCCGTAAACGTTTCTACACCACTCATTAAAAAATTAACAACCCTCCAAGCAACTATTGCATTTCCCTTTAGTGTTATTAGGCTCATCCACAATGATCGCGAACTATTTCACCAGATTACATATGAAGAAGCGCAAAAAGTCCGAAACTACCACCAAAATTCGTCTCAAAAAATTTCAGAATTCTATTACAACACTCTGCAACCTACAAAAACAAGTTGTGATACTTTAGCATTACGTTAAACAGAAAAGGTAGGGAAATATAAATCTAAAACAAAATTATTATTGATGCACCCTGTATAAAGAATTTCACGAATAGCTAATATTAATTCAATATGATATTTCAATTGAAAAGTAGAAAACTTTAAACCAAGTTTTCTACTTTTCAATTTAATAATTAAAACCCATTGTAAGTATGGACTACAAATACGACTTTATAATATTTCAATTTTTGGTTAGAGAAAATATAATTTCAATTAGGGTAGTTAGTACAACTAAAGCAATACATCAGTACAAGTTTATACGCGCGAGTCATAATAGGATACATGCTACAACAATGAAAACCGCTGAAAGGAAGTTTCCATAAATCATGCAATGTAATAATCATTAATAAATGCAGGCACCATCGCCATGCTATAAACTCAAACCACGAAATCAGAAAGTTATTTATGATAAAATACAAATTAATACGAGCTCAGATTTATGAATTAATTTAAATTACAGAAGGATAAACCTAATACTTATCCGAATAATTTTTGATAGCGGAAGCACGATATTTAAAGAAAGCATTAACTGTGGAAAGTAAATAACCATGAACCAACTAATATGAATATTCCATACCTACATTATTCCAAATATAAAAAAGATTTTACCAATTTGTAATTAAACAAGTTAAATTAAATGTTAAATAGTTGCAAGCTAAGAAAATTCTAGACATACTGTAATGATAGTACAATGTAGAGTAAAACCTAGTCGCTTAACAGCGAAATCCATGGGTACTAAGTTCCGATAATTCATTACAGCATTAAGTACGAAGTGGCAAGATTTCAATACATCTATAATAGAATAACCACAATCACGATGCTTTTGCATGTTAGTATCATGTTCGTTCACGCTTGCTTCGTGTGTTAGGTAATACCAGACACAATCCTCTCTTAAAACATAAGGAAAATGGAAATATATGACAGCAATTACACCCGACAGAAAACAAATTATTGAGTTGCAAGCCATAAATACAAGCACACGGGCGAGTAAAAAGTAAAAGTTTGATTTTTCGTCAAACACCCCTATGATTACGAAATAATAAATGGGGATCTACGTGGTGAAGTACGGATTTCGACATAACCTACAATACTAACATATTGGAACGGTTTGGTTCGCAGCCAAATCAGTTTGAAATTAAATACCTGAGTATTACATAAATTACTCTTGGCTCCAATAAACTTCTTTGTAGTCACTTGAAGGCATAACCGTAAGTCATACTTTCTTAGAAGTTAGAAGTTGTTTTGATGACATTTATATATAGTGATTGTGTTATAAATTATTGAAATGCCGCATAGTGTGAAATACTTAAAATACAAGATCTGGACATTGCACGTTCAATTGCAACTGATTGTGATATTTAATGATAAAGGTTTTGACGTGTTAGAAATGAACTGATAATGAATTCTGCCATTTTTTTATGTATTTTGTTACAGGAATATCTTGAGGAGGCTGATGTGAATATTAATGTAAGTAAATTTAAAATTGTCATATGCATACTTGTTCACAGCAACGTTGAAATAATGTTAGTAGAAAAATAGATCTAAAGTAAGTTGAGATTTGTTTTATTTGTGCAAACACATAGGTGACATTTTGTAAAAAAAGTCCATTTCACCAAGAGACTACCGAGTTTAAAGCTAAAACCCATAAGCTTAACTGATTAAAAACCTAACAATGTAAGTGCTATTGGTAACGTAGCTTGAAATTGCACCTAGATACATTTTTTATAATTGATTTTGTTCTATTTTCTTTACTTATTTCTATACGTACTCACCAAACACCACTGTAGTGGTGTGTGCATGCCACCTAGTATGACACCGTCTCCAATGAGAATGACGAGTCCTAACCAGGTTGGCTGCTGGTACCCCGTCTTGGTGTCGGCTAATTAGGCGCAGGCATCGTTTAGTAGAGACAGTGGGCTTCGTGTTCGATCTCGTGCGTGTATGAACCCTTAAGATGGAAGAGGCAACTTCATCCTGGTAAGTTCGAGTCATAGTACGGGAGCTTGGGATACCACCAACAGGATTGTCCGGGCACCGATCTACGTGCAACGTAAGTGTCAGGCTGTAAGTCCGAAACGGGTCGGTTTCTGTTGAGCGTGAAGAGTGACAGAGCTCTTGACTCCCGCAGCAGGCGCCAGGTTGGGAATGGTTGGAGGAGATCGTCCCTCCCAAACCCCCCGATTGGCGGTAGCAACTATGTTGGGCGGCTCCGTAGCGTAGTTGGTATGCGTGTCACTACTACGCCCAAGGTCCCGGGTTCGAATCCCGACACAATCCGCTTGAGAAATGAGAGGTAAAATGGAGGTCCCGCGTGTGAGTATTGTCACGCACGTTAAAGAGCCCTACCTTGCTTAGAACAGCAAGGGTTCGGCAAAATTCCAAATTTTCCAGGTTAAAGAAACTCGCTTCCTAGCCAATGTAGCACCTTTGGGTGGAGCATTGAAAAATCACATGTAAGGTAGTAACTATGACTCTCAGATCGTAGATATCTAGAATCAGGTGAACCAAAGCGCTTCCAAATCTAGTGAGTTTTAAGAGAGCGAAATTTAGAGCGACTTGCTCAAAACCTGAAGCTATTTTCTACAAGGCTGACAAGACTTTCGTGCATTTTTGTACAAATGAGAGTCGGAACCTTCTATCACTTAGGCTTACCGTACGGTTTGAAGTGATAGTTGCCAACACTGTAGCCGAACGTCAAGCAAAGGGTACGTTTGACCTACTTTTACAAATTCCCGAACTGACTATATTCAGTGAGGAACCCTCCTGCCTTTTTAGTGTGTAACTGCATGATCTGTCCCGTTTTATATATACACCATTTTATTTATTCAGTATGCCTGAAACGTGTGTTTGCGGTAAAGTGTTCGCAACCGAGGCTGCTGTAAAACAACATCAGAATACGCTACTGTAGGGGGACACCATCTGCCCTAAGGAGCAATACTTGCGAAATCTGTCAAAGAGAATTCAATACATATGCTGGTGTGCGACAGCATTTGAGGTTAGCCCATACTACCAATTATAACGAAAAACTAGTGAATGAGTTTGACCATCCCATCAGGTCGGACTTCCGTTGGGAAGACGAGAAGTTGATGGCCCTAGCCAACCTAGAAATTAAATACAAAAGCAAATTTCTCAACCAGTACCTCGTTCTATTATTCCCTGGGAGAACCCTAGACACGATAAAGTTCGTAAGACGCACCGCTCGGTACAAAGATCTAGTTGAAAGCCTGGTCTGCAGCGGCCAGGCTGGAGACGAGTCGGGACCAGATATAGCGGAAGAGCTGGAAGAGGAGAACCAGCGTCTGGCCAAAGCCAACGATTAGAGGAAACGTCGATTGTAACGCCGAGAAGAAAACAACGAGAACGGCGAGACGGGTGTTCTGGTGCAAACAGAAATCCACCCACTTTCACCGGCAAGTCTAGTCTTATCGAACAACCCCATTGCGGGAGTCGGATCCTCAGACCCGAGCCGTACTGGATTAAGGAATGCATCTGCGATATCCAGCGTGGCAGCTCGAACCCACAGTGCAACACAAGCCCTATCCATGGGAATCAGCGCTAAACGACCGACCCGTAGAAGGCTAGATTCCGTTTTTGTTGAACCCGTTGACGCGGTAACCTTGCCGAAAAGTAGGAACCGCGTCGACTCTGAATTATCCGTGGATTTTCTCGTAACACTAGAAGCACCAGACCTCGTCACCACGCCAGTCCCGTTAAATATTGAGGCCCCTGAATTTATTCAGGTTGCGCCAACGCCTCACGTCTACCCCTTCAGGGCTGCTCTGGAGACTGTTTAACAACTATGGCGACTGGCCAACCTCGGATAGCGACATCTATACTCTAGCAATGGCCAACTCCATCAAAAATGACAGAGAGCGTGTGCGGGATGCACTTGATCAGTGGATGGGAAGCTTTTATGAAACAATGGGCGAGAGACCAAAGACAAAGCCATACAAAGACCATGACACCTTAAACGAAGGGGTGGTTTGGAATTATGGGCGGAGTCGGGGAAGGCACTGCTGTACAAGAAGGTAGAGCAGATGTATAGATCAAACATGGTCAAATTGGCAGACTGTGTCATAGACGACCTTCCTCTAACAACTGAGGACCAGCTTCCGCCCATAGATTCAATCTACGACAAATACAATAAGCTCTTTGGTATTATGCCAATTCAAGACAGTGAACGCATCGGGATCCCTGTCTACAAGGAGGAAAAACTTGAAATTTTTCTCCCTATTATGACTTGGCCTGGGTAAGCTGCACCTGCAAATCCAACGCCAGAGGACCGGACCTGATAGCATTGTCTGAACTGGGCTTAGACATCAGTAAACGCAGGTTGTTACTGCTTTATAACATAAGGCTATATTTTGGTGTTGTACCAGGGAGATTGAAAGAGAATAGAACTATTCTGCTTAGCAAGGGTAGAGATCCCGCCAGTTTAGATAACGGGCGGCCTATAACAATTTCATCTGTAGTTCTGCGACTAGTAAACAAAATCATAGCGCGACGAATGAGTGCTCAGCCCATACATCTCCTGCAAAGAGGATTTACCAGGGTTGATGGAGTGCTACTGAACACGGTCACTCTGGATGCCGTAATACCTAACAACCGATTGAAGGGGAAACCCTTCGATCTGCTTTCTTTAGATATTTCTAAAGCATTTGATACGGCATCTCACGCTTCCGTGTTCAGAGCACTTCGTCGATTTGAGGTGGAGTAGGGCATTCATCGGTTTATTAGGTTTATTAGGTTTATTAGGTGGTCCGAGGGTGTCTGCGGTTGCATATGGTGACGACCTCCTTCTCATGGCTGACATGGCAGGTGACTGCCGTAAGCTGTTATGTGTTACCGAGAGATTCCTCGAACACACTGAATCCGGATAAGAGCATGACAGTATCCGCTGGGGTGCTGCCAGGGAAGAGAACCCTATTTAATTATAGTACAGCACTCTTCCATTTAGGCGGAGACCAGATACGACAGGTTGGACCGGACGACCTGTTACAATATCTAAGGGCCCAGTATAATGTTCTGGGTCAGGCCCCAATCAGTGTGGAAACTCTCGGTAAAGAGCTTAACCGAATTGAGAAGGTAGGCCTGAAGCCTGTGCAAAAGTTGGCACTCTTAAAGTACCACCTTTTGACCCGTTATTGTCTACCTCTTTCAATCTTCTAGAATCAACGCCAAAATATTAAAAATAGCAGATACGATAGTGCTGTATATGTCCGCAAGGTTTTACACCTCAATCGGACATGCTCGGATGCTTACATCCACGCGCACACCAGTGACGGAGGACTGGGAGTCTTTAGTTTCACCGGTAGTATTCCAGCAATCCTAAGATCGAGATTGTTAAATCTCCTAACCAAATCGAATGAATTCTCAGCACGTATTTTGTCCCTTAAAGGAGTCGAAAGGCTGTTTAATCGTCTCTCCATTATGACCAATCAGCATGGAGAGAATAAACGCCTTATTCGCAGTCGTTGGTGTGATAGGCTCCGAGATTCTTACTTGACGAACGGACTAGACCAAGGGCGATCTACCAACTATAGTGTCTTCTGGGTCTCTGCCCCACCCTCCGCTTGGACGTGGCGAGACAATGTACAGGCTGTACAACTGCGAGGCAACCTTCTACCCACTAGGAGCCTGCCGAGCAATCCAGTCGCTCAACGCAAATGTCGGGCCGGTTGCAACAGGATGGAGACCTTGTCACATGCGCTTCAAGCTTGTCCAGTTACACACTGGCACAGGATTAGGCGCCATGACAGGGTCTCCAACTGTTTAGTCGGGGCAGCAAAGCGCAGGGGCTGGATTATAAGGGAGGAGCCTAGGTTGCGACTTGCGGATAGCAGCTTAAAGAAACCGGATTAACTCTTTCTAAGAGAAAATTCGGTTGTCCTGTGCGAGGTCACTATACCTTGGGAGGGTCGAACGGACCTGGCTGTTGCAGCTGCTCAGAAACCTGAGTACTATAGCGTCCGCAGAGTAACAAGTCTTATCGAGAAATTATATCCCGGGAAAGACTTGTTAATCACTGATTTGGTCATTGTTACTCGGGGAACATGGGCAAGTAGTAACAGAAAGGTCGTTGAAGCCTCGGTCTGAGCAGTTCCGCTTGTAAGAGTCTTGTCGCAAATACCATCAACGGCAGCGTATGATACACAGGGTCTTTATGCGTCTGGTTTACAGTCAGCACCAGGAGCGTGCACATATGCCGGAATGAAAGATGCATGAACGGTTTTACTCTGTTATGTACACATATACCTTTTTACCTTTACATTTTTACCTTTTTGCATGTTATATTATATTATATTATTATTGAATACATGACCCGGTTCGACCTTCAGTCGGCCGGTTAAATACAAATTCCTCACACTTGGGCATTCAGCCACGTGAGGAAGGCAAAGCCAGGTAATTACATGATGAAACAAAGCGAACGGTCCACTTCAGGATCGAAACTGTATCATATTGATCTCTAATTTATTAGAATCAATTTTTCTGATAGGCTGTGCTCTAGCCGGTGGTACATCTTTATTTTGTTACGGGATTTCCGTCCTTTTATGGGAAATTCTAAATTTAATAATTTAACGCTTCAAACACTCGTAACAAAGGCGCGATAAAACCAAACAAAAAAAAAACAAGATCATTTCAGAGATTTAAAGCAAAAACGAAAGTCTGAAATAAATTTGTTAAAAACTTTAAAAAATATAAAACTAAAATTATAGAAAAATTCGGAAGAAATGAGAGAAAACCACAAAGGGTTATTACAGAAAATGTGTTCAAGTATAAAAATGATTAAAAGAATATAGTTTTTGCGGAAAAACCAAAACTGATTTGATTGTTTAATATAAACCTTCTTACGGATGGTGAGCGGTGTATGACAAGAGACTACTTCATGATAATAGACAAAATAAACGCTTAAAATTAAATACTTGGCAACTTATGTTTAAAAAAAAAGAATGTATAACGCACTGCGTTTCACTACCTATAAACCAAATCGAAAAAGAAAAAATTTATTTAACTGGACAAAATCAATATTGATGTACCATGTATAGTAGATTTCACGAATAATTAATATTAATTTAAAAACATAATAATTTTTTTCTTTTGTTTTACAAAATATAATTTCATTTAGAGCAATTAATATAATTAAAGCCATAAAAATACATTTCCTTAAAATAAATTGGTATGATTTAATAAAAGATTAAGATAACGCATGAGTCAGTAAATAGGAAAAACGTTGCGGCAATAAAAACCGATGAAATAAAAGATTTCATAAATTACGCAATGTAATAAATATGCAAAACAAGAATGTTACATAAGTCATGCAATAAACAAAACGATACAGTATACATTAATAAAATTAATTAATACGTGACAATACCGAAACCATTAACTGAAAGATTATATTGAAGACATGGCAAGACATTCAAAGCTAACTACAGAAATTAATAAATAGGATTTTTTAATGCGGTATGATCATAGTTAAGTTAACAGTACATGGCTCCAAGATGTGATAGTGAATTTCGCGCAGAAAATATTCGCGGCGGGCGACAAGAAGTTGAGATACGCTTGCAAATGTGGTTTTACACGCGCGGGGTGTGAATTTAATGTCGTAATAACCGAGACAAACAGGTTAAGGAACCTGGAGAGTTCATCTCTTCAATAAGTTGGATTTGGTGGTATGTTATGTTGATGGTGCTGCAGTTGATGGATAACCTTAGTAATTGTTGAAAGAAAAAAATTGGCGTAGTTGGAAAGAGACTGCTGTTGTTGGATAACCTAAGTAATCGAGGCAAGAAATAAAATTGAAGTTGTTGCACAGGATGATGCTGTTGTTGGATAACCTAAGTAACTGTTGTAAGAAAAAAAATGGGTGTCGATGCACATCCTGAAATTAAACAGTGAGTAGAATGAGCTTTTAAGTATAGATTTATGAGTTATGAATATTTATGTGAATGAAAAATGTAAATGGTTAGTATTTATGTAATGGGAAGTTAACCAAGATGAAAGTAATTATTTTGTTGTCCTAACTTAGTCACAAAATTAGTGCATATTGTTTTTAAATGTAAGGTGTATTAATGAAATGATTGTTGCTAAAAGAGTAAAAATTTAGTATTTTTAATGCTCATAGGAATGTTTAATAAAAAGTTGGTATTTAACTGTTTTTATGTTATTAAAAGCAATTTCGAAAATTGGGATTTATAATGTCATGTAATTAACTATGAGAAACGAGAAAATTCGAGTGATAGTATGATCAATGGAATTAATTTAATGTTTTTTTAAGGATTTCTTTTAGTAATACCTGGCCAGAGTGAAATAAAGAAACAAGGTTTACATTGCAGTTATTTAATGTCAATAAAGGTTAAGTTTAGGTTTAATTTTATTTGCATTTACTTATAAACGGGGGTAAAAATTAGATCATTGTAACAGGATATCCAGTTACACGAGTGTTGGTATAGTATTTAGTACACATTTTAATTTTCACTATCATTTAATCTGACAAACACTTAAATCTGTATCTGTATCGCCGATAGGTCTTAAACGAAGGATTTGTGCATTCCGCAGTGTGAGGTCACTAGATTGACAGGTACAAGACTTTACATTAAAAAGATTACAATAAGTGCATTCGAGATGTTATTAGCAAATTCTGGTACCTTGTAGATTGATCTAGAACAAATAGCTACGGTATAAATTACCGCTAGGAAGTTCTGCAGTTCAGTTCTAATTGCAGCTTTGATTGTAATACTCCTAATTAGCAGGATATAACTTGTGAAAGCTTTTACAAATTTTATTGTAACTACAAGTTGCTAAAAAGACTTCTATAATCAGTTAGAAAATAAAGAACTGTTGTTCTTGTAAATAGTGTTTTTGTTACACTGCTGTGTCAAGCAGTGAGCTTAAAGACTTTTAAACGATTCCCACTTGCATCCTGGTCACTCCTAGTGAAAAAAAGAAAATAGACCGCGAAATTCTGTTGATTTTAAAGAACTTCAAGTTCGGAGTGGAAGAAAACTTAGAACACGCAGAGAAATAAAACAAAAATCTTGTAAGACTAGCAGCGAAGTTAGAAGAAGTTTCGAACAAATTAAGTGAAAATGCTGAAAACTCAAACCAATTAATCCTCTAACAGTACACATTCCACATTCCCAGTGATATAATAGTGTGCCCCAGAATCTAAAAATGTCGGAAAATGCGAACCGACGCCGAGATTTAGAATAAAATCACATACATTTGATGGAAAGTCACACTGGAAGGCATTTTAAACAATTTTAGGCTGTCGCGAAAGCTAACAGCTGGAACGATGATAAAAGGGCAGCCACATTAATTGTCGTGCTACAACGTAAGGCCCTGAACTTTCTGCAGATCATACCACACCACGACCAAAGAGTCTCGCGGCCTTAACATCGAGGCTACAATTGAAGTACGACGACTCTCGTCTGCAACAGTGCAACACTCTCAAGTGAAGAACTGTTACCAAAAGGCTAACAAAAATTTGCCACAATTTGAAACAGATATTGCTCCCTTGGTGAGACTTTCATTGATGGAATATGTGACGAGGAGATAGGGCAAGTACTACGGATGGGGCGACGTTGGCCTTAGAGCTCGAGGCCGCTAAGCAAGCGACGCATGTGATTAGTGGCAAGTAGGACGCTCTGGAGAGGAGCGGAGCCAAGAGAGCGTGGAGGAAATGGTTCGACGGATATTGCGTGACCAGCAGTCGAAGAAAGGTGCCACGACATCAAAACTGCGGATTTAGATACAGGCTGATTCGATGTAAACGGCCTAAGAAAGATCACGAGGAGAAGAATTTAATACAGGGAATTCGACGGAACGGGGCGAAAATCGACCTGCACAGGCTCTGTCTCGAAATAGTTGTGCGGGTTGCGCTGATAAAATGTGATCTTGTCGGTAGGACTACAATGATCAACAATGATTGATAGTCAGTCAGTACAGTTGCAAACGGAACAGGAGAATGACAAAGAACTAGGTGTCAATCTAGGTTGGAAAAAAGCATCCTGGCAAAACATTAGCCCGTTAAGTAGCACCTTGAATCGCATGATACACAATGGGATTCTCTGAACGTAGATAATGGGATCTTGGTGAGATCCTTGAAGAATGGAGATGAATCCGTGAATACGCTTCAGGTTGTGATTCCTAAAAGCCCAGTGTCGGAGGATTTAGGACATTTTCATAATGGCACCTCGGGAGGGTATTTCGGCGTTAAGAAGACTGTAGAAAGGACGAGCAAGATTTTATTGAGTAGACTGCAAGGATGATGTAAAAGAGGTGTCGTAAGTGTCAGTTGTGTGCACGATTGGAAAACTGTAAGGCTCTAACGAGGCAATACAACGTGCGAAACTCCTTTGGGAAAAGGGCAATCGATATTGCCGGCCCATTCCCTAAGACTGACTCGGGGAATATTTTATGAAGTTGACAGAGCGTATGTTATACCAAACCATGAAGTTGCAGACGTGCTGGTAAAGAAAACTGTTCTGCCATTTTAGGGTTCCTATGGTTACAGGACGGATATTATGAGTCAGCGTTACTCTAAGAAGTTTTTCGGTTGATGGGGATGAAAAAAACCGAACAACACAATTGCACCTGCAATGGAAAGGTTCAAGTACCTTACCAAGGTGATCTCTCAACATCAAAGAAAGTGGGACCAATATTTACATCTATTTTTGTTGGTCTATAGGTTTTCGGTTTATGAAGGTACAGGACAGACACCTGCATGCGCTGTGCTGGAATGCGAGATACGTCTACTGTGTGATTTTGAGCTGGCGTGTAAGCCCAGAGATGACATCGTGGACGAGAGCTACGTGGAGAAGTTCAAACGTAAGATGCACGACTTCCACGGTGGCGTTAGGAAAAATATTCAGATCGAAAGCGATCGGATGAAGACCAGATATGACATCAAGGCGAAAGAGTCTAGTTTTTAAGAGGGCGACCGCGTCTAACTATACAACCCCAGACGAAAGCGTGGACTGTCGCCAAATTTACAAAGACATTGGGAGAGTCTGTACGAAGTTGTAACAAGCATCAACGACGTAGTATATCGGATTCGTAAGCTCAATAATGATGAGTATTAACCGGTTAGCACTCTGTGATAGTGATGACGCCGTAATGCCGAAGAACAGCAAGCGGTGAATCGAAACAGTTACGCTCGTGTGGATGAACGGAAATCTGGACCGAGCTATGATTGGTTCATGTCTCTTAACAGTAGCAAAGGCAAAGCGAGATTTGGAGTCACATAAGTGATTCAAGGTGATCCATTCGGTGTGTCATCGGAATACTCCCTAGCACATTGCGTAGCACGCAGTAGACCTTGATATGTCCTGAGGACTTGCCCTAATGTTGAAAAATAAATTTATAGATCTTGATGAACTTCTCCCACAACAACCAGAAGTTGTAAAGACCATGCGGCTAAAGGACCGACATCTACTATTTGGCATCTACTATTTGATGACTAAACAATAGTTCTCGGGTAAACCGAATTACCAGGACGTGTGGAAAAGGTTAGTATATCTATAGGGCCAGATGATCAAATTTAGAGGCAACATGTTGACCAATTCCAAGATCAGTTGTGGGCTCGATGGATTGGAATGGAGGGTGTTACGTAATATGCTTTAGGTACTATTCCAGAAATTCGGGGTCCGGATTTTGGTGTGCGGTTATAATCCAAATGGTGTGACGCCTGTTAGAAAATACACAAATGGTGTCGACTGTCCTTACCGCCACACACTCACAACGTCCTTTAAAAAGGAGACAGTGTAACGCCATTTAGTATGTTCTCAACCACAATAATTATATTTGAACGTAAACGAAGGGTTTTTGCACCCATGCGCTGCAGGTACAAGACTTTTTATTTAAAGGATTACAATTGGAAATCTCGACATGTTATTAGCAAATTCTTGCATGTTGTAGATTAATCTAGAACAAATGGGTAAGGTGTAAATTACCGTTAAGCGGTCTACAGTTCAGTTCTAATTGCAGTTTTCACTGTAAACTAGTCTTAATGTAAAGCTTTGATTGCAATATGTTCTAGTTGAAAGCTTTAGAAGTCGCGAGGTGATATAAATTAGTTGTAGTTAGCGATTAGCTGAAAATAACTTGTGTAAGTTTTTAGAAATTTTATAGTACTACGAGTTGCTAAAGAAGGCTCGTATAACCAGTTGGAAAATGAACAACTATAGTTATTGCAAATAAAGTTTTCGTTACAATTCTTAAGAAAAAGATAATGTATAATATGATAAAATTTAAGAAACCAGAAGCAAAAGAGACCTATGCGGAATAGTCCTCCGCGTAGGAATAACTTCGAATGGATTGCTGAGACAGACAGTTTGGAGCGCCTCAAATTATGACAGTACAAAAAGAATTCCAGGGTAAGTGAATATAGTAACGTAGTTTGTTTGTACTTCAGCCATTTTATTATTTATATTTCTATTATTATTTTCAACAAACTTCGTTCGTTTATGAAATCGATTTGTCGTCCGTCTGTCTGTCCGTCTGTCCGTCCGAGGCCTTTCTAATGGTCGGACATCAATGTGTGATACATCAATCGATTCAGCTCGGTGTCCTGAGCTTAAGTTTTGATGTCAGTTGAAATCGGGCCACGGGGACGCCGTGCCCCCGCGATATTCCGTCGGGAAAATTAAAATTTCAAATAGGTCCAAAATTAATGTGCGATACATATTTGGACTCCCCTAACATAGCTGAGTCGAAATATGGTACCCCCACAAAATCTGACCACGGATACCCGACCCCCCCGGGGAATTAATTTTTATCAAAAATTTCAAATAGGTCCAAAATTAATGTGCGATACATATTTAGAATCCTCTGAAAAAACTGAATCGAAATATGATGCCTTATTTACACACACACACACAAACACACATACATACATACATACATACACACACACATATATAGCTTTTAAAATATTTATTCAATAAAATAAAATATATTAAAATGTCTCTTTTGTTGTTTATAAATTTTTGTATTTTATCTGAATACTTATAATTATTACAACATAATAATTTTAATTTCTTTAAATTGTTTTAAAGTAAGTCTACATTTGGAAGTTCGTTGCGACAATGCCATGCATTTTCAACTTGTTTTATAATTTCTTCCATAGGAGCACTACTATTCCGAACCACTATAGTTAGCCAAAACAGCCTTAAATTGTTACGGAGTCCCCGCTCGTTCAGGGCAAATCCAAACTTGTAACTCTCATTTCACCCGTAAGATATGCAAACAAATAAATTAATCGTCATTAAGAATGCGCTAGTTTAAACTGATTCTTCCAGCGGGGTATTAATACATCACATTCAATTTAAACTTTGAGGTCATAACAGCAGCTCGTATATCAACCTTTTACAATGTAATTGGAAAAAGACTTTGACCATAAAACTTTGAAACAAAAAAGCTGATTTTATTTCTCGTCACTTCGAGAACTCAGTGGCAACTTCAATAAAGAAAAGCAACACTTCTCAAAGAAAATCGTTTCTTAATACGTTACAAACTTGTCTGCAATCAACGTGAGATTTATTTTTATGATGAGAAGATGCATGATGTTTGCTATGAGCTTAAGCAACTTTCCAGCCATTAGTTTGCTCCATTGTAAGAGACACTGTATTTTATGTGAGTGTAATAACAAAATCGGATCAAATATTTGGGAAAAATAACTTCAAAAGCTGGTTATTTGAATATGCAATGTTTTAGGTCAAAACTACAGCTGCATCGATGCTATACATTTGTACCCAATCACTCAACCTATGCACATACTTTACAAGTGTAATTAGCATAACCCATTTGTTTGGTAATCCATTATACTATGCATCGCGTCGTATTACAACCAATTTATATACCATATAACAGATAAATTAACGCTGCTCGTATCGACATCAATCAACATCAGCGACATCAAAAATTTCCAATTTGGAATCGGAGATGATAATATGCATAGCGCGGTTAGCACAATAACAGCTACAACATAATGAGTTTCTAAGTCATTAGACTCGTGATGTGGATAGAGGCGCGCTCCACTGAGTTCCATAATCAAATCCCAACGTACAAATTGCTTCATTGAGTCTGTATAATCGAGATCTCTAAATGTATTTCCAAGACACCATAATTCATTCAGACATCGAGCTTTTCAAGCGGATTTGCACTTTTTATAAGATTTGGGGCTGGAAATTAGCAACTGGTTGCTGGCATATGGCCAAAACGAAAGGGTCGCTTTAAGGAAGAGTATCTACTTGTTGAACTAATGCCTGTTGCGTTGCACTCTTTGCTTTATTGGTTCTTAACCCTGTTGCTTTTACTTGTTGCCAAAAGAAGCTTTTCATATTATTTATAGCTGGATTAGAAACGTCCAAAATGAGCATTGTAAAGATTGGGTTCGAATATTAACCCTAAAATATAATGTATTATCCCCAAACGTGCATTCGTTTTTCTTTCAAAAAATGTATATTATCATCAAAACCTTTGAGGGTTAAAATTAAAAATTCTAGGAACTATCACTTATCTAGAACTTGAAAAAATAAACACATTGTGCACTTGCTACAGTTGTTTTCAAGGTTGTTGATACATTAACGATTTGCAGCAACATAACTTTGTGATTGTCATAGAACTTAAACGTGTATGACACTAAAAGCAGTTTGCACGTTTCCTTGGTGTAGGGACCTGACTATCTTCTTCAGGCGATAATTCTAAATTGATGCAATATCCGGAAGCAAAAGTTTGTTTCTAATTGGCGCTTCATTCGGTGTTTTGCTAAGAAACAGCGTCAACCATCGTAAATTCATACCCTTGAAGTTTTTTTCTTAATTTAGTAATTTTTGTAACAGTATACAACATACATATTTATAAATGATATATATATATATATATATATATATATCATCATTTATAAATATGTATATGTATATATATATATATATATTGCTGTGGTAAGGGGTTGTTTAGGGGTGTATTGAGTAGTAAGGGTCGCGTAGTAACTGTAAATAGCAATGGGAGTCAGAAAACTGCATTTATTTAGCAGAAAAATAAATAATTCGCACATTATGTAAATAGCAAGCATTTAACATCCTGTATATGGACCGTAGTTAACTTTAATCAATGCCAGTAAGCACATCTTCCAATAATAGGACGCGTATTCAGCAGAGAAATAATCATACATGTAACTCAACTACGTTGAGAAGTGTTCAACAAGTTTATAAAACAGATACGCAGAAGATAATATAAAACCTAGTAAATCTTCATGCAATTACGCTTGTAAGAAAGAAGGAACAATAAGCGCTTTGATAAGAAAACGCACTTTCAAAGATGAGTTTAAATAAATACATAAAGGAAAACAGTACTCGTGTTACATCATTTATTTTTGTACAATTCTCCAAAAGCTTTATCTACACAAAACAACAGACATAAGCTAAAAGTCCAGCAACGATAACAATAACAAGAAGATCAAAGATCGTAAAACAATAGTAAATAACAGCATGACACGGAACTCCAAAATAGTTTCATCAGAAATCAGCTTGAAAATATACTAGGAATGTCCAGAACAAATATGGTTGGTTGCAAGGCTGCTTGGAAAACCAATCCAAATGTAGAGAGGAAAAGCTATATAACGCCCATAGATGATAAGAAACGGTCAGTCTCCACTTGAAGCACGTCGAATCCACAATACTCTTAATCAAATATTTACGCGTCAGATAAATAAATTTTATATTATAGTGAAAATAAAGCTGTGTAAGAATTGCGTTAAGAATATATGAAGAGCTTTTGCCGTTTTTGCAGAAAACGAGTAGAAATTGATTAATTAATTTAAATTAAATGTTTATAATGATATAGGGCTTATAGTCCAATTCTAGTCCAATGCTAGTCCACTTCGAATACACTTCTAGTCCACTTCTAATTTAATTTTAATTCACGACGATAAGTGGAATAATTCTAAATTCATAATACTAAGAAGAAACCTACGAATTCCAAGTGGTATTTAAGTGAAGAGGTCCAAGGCGTATCCAGATAAACGTAGAATAAAGCACGAGGTGAATCTTGGAAATAGGGAGCAACAAAAATACTGGTTCAACGTACGTTAAGGAGTACAAAGCAGAGCATTGATTTTCGATTGAAGATAATAAGGGGGTGTTGATCCGCAACACGAAACAACTCATCAGGAGATCACAGGTCAGGGTTACCTAGTTTTAAGGACTATTTTCAAATTTAATTTTAACACTAAATATATTAATTTTCTCACAAGTTTGTAAGGAGTCAACAGGAACATTGAATACGTTGAAACTTACGTAATATTCATAAAAGGGTCTTGAACGTTCCAGATTTTTTTTGTAAAAGGTGTCGTTTTTGGTGACTTTAGATTAAATTAAAAGGATATAAATTTTGGGATAAATAATCCATATAATATTAGTTGATTGAAGGGTGTATTTAAAGGATTACAAAAATTGTGAAGTGTAAATATTATTTCCTTTCATTATATGAATATTGATTGACTTCGTTTTATCAATTCACACAAGTAAGAGTTAAAGGGGTAAATGAAAATTGATCATCGTAACGTTGTGCACTCTGTGTAAATTAAAAGGGCTAGCCGTGACATAATAAAATTAGAAGATTAGAGAAAAACACAAAGCGATGGCGTTCAGCTGGATGTTTATCACATCGGCGTATGGCGTTATCATATCAATATCAATAGACTGGAAAGTAAACGACAACGCCCTGTATATAAATAATAATAATAATCATAATTAATTCAGTTAATGAAAAATATTTTGAATAAAATTATTTGAATAAAACAAATCCGCAAATCGTTATATAACATAAATGCAAGCTGAAACGCGACACGCGTGGATAATGCATCATTATTACATCAAGAATCCTAATTAATACAAGCAGGTTGAATAATGCGTAGGATAGAAAACGCAGATAATTTAATGCATACATTGTATTCGTCTACGTGACTAGAGAATTAATATCGGCACCTGATTTATTGGAACCAAACAAACCACGTTTATTAAAAATCAAAGTTCACCAAATTTATTTGAACTAACAACGGTTTACTTATCTAGAAGTATGAAAATCCAAGCGGATCAATGCTATTAACCTGAAATCGTACGTGACAAGAGAAATGCATTGATGTTAATATACAACCATAATACCATGGAATATCCGAAAACCTGGTTATAAAAGCCTATACACAAACAACAAACTTTGCGCTTGTGAATAGATAAACGGTGCATTTAAATATGACCAGATCTGTAAACAAATCAGTTCATCATGAAGTAAAGTATAGTTCACGTCTCTGAAAACCAAAATATACACGTTAAGTGAGTAATTGTGAAGTGTGAAATAATTCCGCTGAATATGGAAAATTAATGGTTTGTCGTTTTATCCTTAAATAGAAAAGCGACTCCAAAGAAACTCTAAAGAATCACTGGAGACAGCTCCAAACAATTACGGGAGACAAATTTAAATAATTACTGGAGTCCAGTCTATATAAATATGGGAACAAGTTTAACTAAATGCTGAAGCAATTATTTATGGAACAAAAGAGGAAATGCAACATGCATTTACGTCAATGATTAATGGTGAAGGAGTTTAATGCAGTACGCTAGTATATTTAAGGCGATCCTATGAGGGATGCACACAACGGTTGGACCAGAGACTGATTTAATTAATAAAAAGGGTGCATAGGGGTATTGCTACAGTATCACAACATTATATATGTGTGTGCGTGTGTGTGTGTGTGTGTGTGTGGTGCGTGCGTGCGTGCGCGCATGTGTGTCTATATATATATATATATATATATATATATATATATAAAAGGTTCTTGATAATTCTTGAGCGTAGTTAAATTAGAAAAGATTTTGTTTTTTGGTTCTTGGGATAAAGTCGCTCATAAATTAAACACAAAACATTAAATGTGTATCATTTGTATTAAATCGTACGTTTCGGTGATAATTTACACCTTAATCATCGATCTACATGAAAAAGTATATAAATAGGTAATTCATATAACAGGTAATATATGTTTAACTTACTTATTACTTGATAAAATTATTTTATGTATTCACCCATAATAAAAGTAACAGAAGGAAGCTTGTCATATTACTGATTAAGAATTAAAATTAATTTTGAATGAAATGTCAGTTCACTTATTTGACAAAATGTAGGATCAAGGATGACATCAAACAACAAATTATGACACTATTTGATTATATTTTTATTTAAATAGTAGTATGTGGTTTATTTGTAAAAAATTTTGTATGGTGGGTTGCATAAAAATAGTTAGATTTTAAAATCATATATTTTTACAGGTGTAGTAAACAGGTTGACTTTTGACTTAAATTAAATAGAATTCTGTGTGTAAGCAATATCATTATAGTTAGTATATTTTTTGAATTAAAAGTGTATAGGTATGAGTAAACTGTATGTAAATTATTGATGTCTTCTTTGTGATTGATGGAATTTTGTTCTTGGTTTATATGAAATGATTCTAAGAAAAGTCTTTTTGTAATTGCTTTCTATATCTAAAATTTTTACATTATCATAATTGACTTTGTGTTTTGTATTGTATAAATGTATAGAAAGAGCACAAGAAGTTTTTCCTAATTTTGCATCACTTTTGTGTTGTGTCATGCGATTTCGGAGCCACTGTTTGGTTTGGCCTACGTAGGAAGCTTTGCATTCACATTGAATTTTATACACTAAATTGCTACATAAAGCTTTATTTGTTTTTCTTTTAGTTTAGTAAAAAGTTTCCAATGGACTTAGTATTTGAATTTATTATAGTTACAAAGGTTGTTTTAGTAATTTTTTATTAGTGGTGAAAGATTAGTAATATATAAAAGTTTTTGTAAATGATATCAGTATGTTTATTTTGAGGTGGAAATATGATTGTGTTAGTATGTAGTAGTTTTGATAAAAGTAGTTTAGGGTAACCGTTGTTGATTAAGATTGATATTAGTTCTTTCAGATTTTTCCTTAAATTTGGGTTCACAGATAGAGACCATACGATGTTTCAGTCCTAATATGGTGTTAATTTTTGTTTCATGCTATGATTGGAATGGTAATTTAAATATCTTTCTGAATTTGTAGGTTTTTGTAAATATCAAAATTGATCTTGTTGTCATTATTACGGATAACTAGTGTATCAAGAAATGGTATTGATTGGTGAGATTCTAGTTCATAAGAGAATTTCAAATGTTCGTTAAAATTGTTAAAATGTTGAATGGTGGTTAGTAAAAATGTTCAGGAAGTGAGCAGAGAATGTCATCAACGTATTTGACTAGAAATACCATTTTGAAAGGTAAGTTAGGTAAAACACTTTCTACCAGTTTGTCCATTACTATTTGTGCAATAATAGGGATAATGGTGAACCCATAGAGTACCAAAAATCTGTAAGTAAAATTTTGAGTTAAAACTAAAATATGTGTTGTTGAAGATAAGGTTTATTGAAGTGATAAATAATTGTAATGATATATGGCAATGTGGTTCTATGGAATCCCATTTTTCTGTAATAATTTGAATGACTAAGTTGACTGGTATGTTTGTAAATAAAGAGTTAACGTCGAGAGAAACGAGAATGTGATCTTGAGGTAGTTGAAAGTTACGGTATTGGTTTACGAATTGGAAGGTATCTACTATGTTGTGGCCTGTAATTGGGAAAGATTTTTGTAATATAGTAGATAAGAAAGAAGAAAATGCATATGTTGGAGAATTAATTGAAGAGATAATAGGTCTTAAAGGAATATCTGGTTTATGGATTTTGGGAGTCCATAATATTTGCTTGGAACAGAATTATTGGTGATAAGTAGTGATTTTGTTCATTTGTAATCATGTCTTTTGAATAATAATTTAATGTGATTGTTTATGGTGTTCTGTATGGTGAAAGTGGGGTCCTTTTTTAGTTTTTTATATGTAAGTTCATCATCTAATAAGGTGTTGGATTTATCTATATATGTTGATTTATTAAGTATAACTGTTACGGCTCCTTTGTCTGCTTTAGTGACAAAAATATCAGGATGGTCCTACATTTTTGTCAAATAAGTGAACTGACATTTCATTCAAAATTAATTTTAATTCTTAATCAGTAATATGACAAGCTTCCTTCTGTTACTTTTATTATGGGTGAATACATAAAATAATTTTATCAAGTAATAAGTAAGTTAAACATATATTACCTGTTATATGAATTACCTATTTATATACTTTTTCATTTAGATCGATGATTAAGGTGTAAATTATCACCGAAACGTACGATTTAATACAAATGATACACATTTAATGTTTTGTGTTTAATTTATGAGCGACTTTATCCCAAGAACCAAAAACAAAATCTTTTCTAATTTAACTACGCTCAAGAATTATCAAGAACCTTTTATATAAAAATATGGGATTTTATCAATACATCCGTATAGAACATGGAGAAGTAATGGTCACAAATTTAAAATATTGGGCCAAAATTACAAAAAACTTGCCCACTTCAATAACAGGAAGACCTTCTTAGAAAGATGTCGAAGAGAAGAATTGAAACCTAAACATATACTTGATTCAACCATTTTTATGTCTCGTCTAATAGGTACTCGAAGTGAAAAGATTAATAAACAAGTTACTAACCTAAATCACAGGTTAGAAAAATCTTTATTAAATTTAGAAATTGAATACACTCATGCAGAAATACAATTTTGGCATAATCAACTTTTCAAAACTAAAGAAACCATCAAAGATTCTATACCTATAGATTTATATATTAATTTCAAGAACAAACAAGCCCAATCATATAACAGACAATTTATATATATAAAAAAATTACTAATTAAGAAATTTAATACTTTAAAATCACATCAAATCCAAAGTAAACAACTCTTTGTCAACAATAGCAAATGGATTTGTAACTTAAGTAATGTAGACATCCCTGATGACATCAATAGTTTTTTATCTTTAGGCCCTAAGTTTATTTTAAACTCATGTATTTCTGACATCAATATGGGACACTTATTAGCAGATATTGAAATATTACTTGACTCCATGGATATTACTTCACAACAAAAAATGAATAAAAGATGTCAGGTTACAAATCTAATAACCAATTTTTAAAAATCCTAATAATAAATTTAATTCAGATTCTGTAACCTTTAATAAATTAAAGAAATTCTAAAGGACCATCCTGATATTTTTGTCACTAAAGCAGACAAAGGAGCCGTAACAGTTATACTTAATAAATCAACATATATAGATAAATCCAACACCTTATTAGATGATGAACTTACATATAAAAACTAAAAAGGACCCCACTTTCACCATACAGAACACCATAAACAATCACATTAAATTATTATTCAAAAAGACATGATTACAAATGAACAAAAATCACTACTTATCACCAATAATTCTGTTCCAAGCAAATATTATGGACTCCCAAAATCCATAAACCAGATATTCCTTTAAGACCTATTATCTCTTCAATTAATTCTCCAACATATGCATTTTCTTCTTTCTTATCTACTATATTACAAAAATCTTTCCCAATTACAGGTCACAACATAGTAGATACCTTCCAATTCGTAAACCAATACCGTAACTTTCAACTACCTCAAGATCACATTCTCGTTTCTCTCGACGTTAACTCTTTATTTACAAACATACCAGTCAACTTAGTCATTCAAATTATTACAGAAAATGGGATTCCATAGAACCACATTGCCATATATCATTACAATTATTTATCACTTCAATAAACCTTATCTTCAACAACACATATTTTAGTTTTAACTCAAAATTTTACTTACAGATTTTGGTACTCCTATGGGTTCACCATTATCCCCTATTATTGCACAAATAGTAATGGACAAACTGGTAGAAAGTGTTTTACCTAACTTACCTTTCAAAATGGTATTTCTAGTCAAATACGTTGATGACATTCTCTGCTCACTTCCTGAACATTTTTACTAACCACCATTCAACATTTTAACAATTTTAACGAACATTTGAAATTCTCTTATGAACTAGAATCTCACCAATCAATACCATTTCTTGATACACTAGTTATCCGTAATAATGACAACAAGATCAATTTTGATATTTACAAAAACCTACAAATTCAGAAAGATATTTAAATTACCATTCCAATCATAGCATGAAACAAAAATTAACACCATATTAGGACTGAAACATCGTATGGTCTCTATCTGTGAACCCAAATTTAAGGAAAAAATCTGAAAGAACTAATATCAATCTTAATCAACAACGGTTACCCTAAACTACTTTTATCAAAACTACTACATACTAACACAATCATATTTCCACCTCAAAATAAACATACTGATATCATTTACAAAAACTTTTATATATTACTAATCTTTCACCACTAATAAAAAAATTACTAAAACAACCTTTTGTAACTATAATAAATTCAAATACTAAGTCCATTGGAAACTTTTTTACTAAACTAAAAGAAAAAACAAATAAAGCTTTATGTAGCAATTTAGTGTATAAAATTCAATGTGAATGCAAAGCTTCCTACGTAGGCCAAACCAAACAGTGGCTCCGAAATCGCATGACACAACACAAAAGTGATGCAAAATTAGGAAAAACTTCTTGTGCTCTTTCTATACATTTATACAATACAAAACACAAAGTCAATTATGATAATGTAAAAATTTTAGATATAGAAAGCAATTACAAAAAGACTTTTCTTAGAATCATTTCATATAAACCAAGAACAAAATTCCATCAATCACAAAGAAGACATCAATAATTTACATACAGTTTACTCATACCTATACACTTTTAATTCAAAAAATATACTAACTATAATGATATTGCTTACACACAGAATTCTATTTAATTTAAGTCAAAAGTCAACCTGTTTACTACACCTGTAAAAATATATGATTTTAAAATCTAACTATTTTTATGCAACCCACCATACAAAAATTTTTTACAAATAAACCACATACTACTATTTAAATAAAAAATATAATCAAATAGTGTCATAATTTGTTGTTTGATGTCATCCTTGATCCTACATTTTGTCAAATAAGTGAACTGACATTTCATTCAAAATTAATTTTAATTCTTAATCAGTAATATGACAAGCTTCCTTCTGTTACTTTTATTATGGGTGAATACATAAAATAATTTTATCAAGTAATAAGTAAGTTAAACATATATTACCTGTTATATGAATTACCTATTTATATACTTTTTCATGTAGATCGATGATTAAGGTGTAAATTATCACCGAAACGTACGATTTAATACAAATGATACACATTTAATGTTTTGTGTTTAATTTATGAGCGACTTTATCCCAAGAACCAAAAACAAAATCTTTTCTAATTTAACTACGCTCAAGAATTATCAAGAACCTTTTATATAAAAATATGGGATTTTATCAATACATCCGTATAGAACATGGAGAAGTAATGGTCACAAATTTAAAATATTGGGCCAAAATTACAAAAAACTTGCCCACTTCAATAACAGGAAGACCTTCTTAGAAAGATGTCGAAGAGAAGAATTGAAACCTAAACATATACTTGATTCAACCATTTTATGTCTCGTCTAATAGGTACTCGAAGTGAAAAGATTAATAAACAAGTTACTAACCTAAATCACAGGTTAGAAAAATCTTTATTAAATTTAGAAATTGAATACACTCATGCAGAAATACAATTTTGGCATAATCAACTTTTCAAAACTAAAGAAACCATCAAAGATTCTATACCTATAGATTTATATATTAATTTCAAGAACAAACAAGCCCAATCATATAACAGACAATTTATATATATAAAAATTACTAATTAAGAAATTTAATACTTTAAAATCACATCAAATCCAAAGTAAACAACTCTTTGTCAACAATAGCAAATGGATTTGTAACTTAAGTAATGTAGACATCCCTGATGACATCAATAGTTTTTTATCTTTAGGCCCTAAGTTTATTTTAAACTCATGTATTTCTGACATCAATATGGGACACTTATTAGCAGATATTGAAATATTACTTGACTCCATGGATATTACTTCACAACAAAAAATGAATAAAAGATGTCAGGTTACAAATCTAATAACCAATTTTTTAAAAAATCCTAATAATAAATTTAATTCAGATTCTGTAATCTTTAATAAATTAAAGAAATTCCTAAAGGACCATCCTGATATTTTTGTCACTAAAGCAGACAAAGGAGCCGTAACAGTTATACTTAATAAATCAACATATATAGATAAATCCAACACCTTATTAGATGATGAACTTACATATAAAAACTAAAAAGGACCCCACTTTCACCATACAGAACACCATAAACAATCACATTAAATTATTATTCAAAAGACATGATTACAAATGAACAAAAATCACTACTTATCACCAATAATTCTGTTCCAAGCAAATATTATGGACTCCCAAAAATCCATAAACCAGATATTCCTTTAAGACCTATTATCTCTTCAATTAATTCTCCAACATATGCATTTTCTTCTTTCTTATCTACTATATTACAAAATCTTTCCCAATTACAGGCCACAACATAGTAGATACCTTCCAATTCGTAAACCAATACCGTAACTTTCAACTACCTCAAGATCACATTCTCGTTTCTCTCGACGTTAACTCTTTATTTACAAACATACCAGTCAACTTAGTCATTCAAATTATTACAGAAAAATGGGATTCCATAGAACCACATTGCCATATATCATTACAATTATTTATCACTTCAATAAACCTTATCTTCAACAACACATATTTTAGTTTTAACTCAAAATTTTACTTACAGATTTTTGGTACTCTATGGGTTCACCATTATCCCTATTATTGCACAAATAGTAATGGACAAACTGGTAGAAAGTGTTTTACCTAACTTACCTTTCAAAATGGTATTTCTAGTCAAATACGTTGATGACATTCTCTGCTCACTTCCTGAACATTTTTACTAACCACCATTCAACATTTTAACAATTTTAACGAACATTTGAAATTCTCTTATGAACTAGAATCTCACCAATCAATACCATTTCTTGATACACTAGTTATCCGTAATAATGACAACAAGATCAATTTTGATATTTACAAAAACCTACAAATTCAGAAAGATATTTAAATTACCATTCCAATCATAGCATGAAACAAAAATTAACACCATATTAGGACTGAAACATCGTATGGTCTCTATCTGTGAACCCAAATTTAAGGAAAAAATCTGAAAGAACTAATATCAATCTTAATCAACAACGGTTACCCTAAACTACTTTTATCAAAACTACTACATACTAACACAATCATATTTCCACCTCAAAATAAACATACTGATATCATTTACAAAAACTTTTATATATTACTAATCTTTCACCACTAATAAAAAATTACTAAAACAACCTTTTGTAACTATAATAAATTCAAATACTAAGTCCATTGGAAACTTTTTACTAAACTAAAAGAAAAACAAATAAAGCTTTATGTAGCAATTTAGTGTATAAAATTCAATGTGAATGCAAAGCTTCCTACGTAGGCCAAACCAAACAGTGGCTCCGAAATCGCATGACACAACACAAAAGTGATGCAAAATTAGGAAAAACTTCTTGTGCTCTTTCTATACATTTATACAATACAAAACACAAAGTCAATTACGATAATGTAAAAATTTTAGATATAGAAAGCAATTACAAAAAGACTTTTCTTAGAATCATTTCATATAAACCAAGAACAAAATTCCATCAATCACAAAGAAGACATCAATAATTTACATACAGTTTACTCATACCTATACACTTTTAATTCAAAAAATATACTAACTATAATGATATTGCTTACACACAGAATTCTATTTAATTTAAGTCTAAAGTCAACCTGTTTACTACACCTGTAAAAATATATGATTTTAAAATCTAACTATTTTTATGCAACCCACCATACAAAAAATTTTTTACAAATAAACCACATACTACTATTTAAATAAAAAAATATAATCAAATAGTGTCATAATTTGTTGTTTGATGTCATCCTTGATCCTACATTTTTGTCAAATAAGTGAACTGACATTTCATTCAAAATTAATTTTAATTCTTAATCAGTAATATGACAAGCTTCCTTCTGTTACTTTTATTATGGGTGAATACATAAAATAATTTTATCAAGTAATAAGTAAGTTAAACATATATTACCTGTTATATGAATTACCTATTTATATACTTTTTCATGTAGATCGATGATTAAGGTGTAAATTATCACCGAAACGTACGATTTAATACAAATGATACACATTTAATGTTTTGTGTTTAATTTATGAGCGACTTTATCCCAAGAACCAAAAAACAAAATCTTTTCTAATTTAACTACGCTCAAGAATTATCAAGAACCTTTTATATAAAAATATGGGATTTTATCAATACATCCGTATAGAACATGGAGAAGTAATGGTCACAAATTTAAAATATTGGGCCAAAATTACAAAAAAACTTGCCCACTTCAATAACAGGAAGACCTTCTTAGAAAGATGTCGAAGAGAAGAATTGAAACCTAAACATATACTTGATTCAACCATTTTTATGTCTCGTCTAATAGGTACTCGAAGTGAAAAGATTAATAAACAAGTTACTAACCTAAATCACAGGTTAGAAAATCTTTATTAAATTTAGAAATTGAATACACTCATGCAGAAATACAATTTTGGCATAATCAACTTTTCAAAACTAAAGAAACCATCAAAGATTCTATACCTATAGATTTATATATTAATTTCAAGAACAAACAAGCCCAATCATATAACAGACAATTTATATATATAAAAAAATTACTAATTAAGAAATTTAATACTTTAAAATCACATCAAATCCAAAGTAAACAACTCTTTGTCAACAATAGCAAATGGATTTGTAACTTAAGTAATGTAGACATCCCTGATGACATCAATAGTTTTTATCTTTAGGCCCTAAGTTTATTTTAAACTCATGTATTTCTGACATCAATATGGGACACTTATTAGCAGATATTGAAATATTACTTGACTCCATGGATATTACTTCACAACAAAAAATGAATAAAAGATGTCAGGTTACAAATCTAATAACCAATTTTTTAAAAAATCCTAATAATAAATTTAATTCAGATTCTGTAATCTTTAATAAATTAAAGAAATTCCTAAAGGACCATCCTGATATTTTTGTCACTAAAGCAGACAAAGGAGCCGTAACAGTTATACTTAATAAATCAACATATATAGATAAATCCAACACCTTATTAGATGATGAACTTACATATAAAAAACTAAAAAAGGACCCCACTTTCACCATACAGAACACCATAAACAATCACATTAAATTATTATTCAAAAAAGACATGATTACAAATGAACAAAAATCACTACTTATCACCAATAATTCTGTTCCAAGCAAATATTATGGACTCCCAAAATCCATAAACCAGATATTCCTTTAAGACCTATTATCTCTTCAATTAATTCTCCAACATATGCATTTTCTTCTTTCTTATCTACTATATTACAAAAATCTTTCCCAATTACAGGCCACAACATAGTAGATACCTTCCAATTCGTAAACCAATACCGTAACTTTCAACTACCTCAAGATCACATTCTCGTTTCTCTCGACGTTAACTCTTTATTTACAAACATACCAGTCAACTTAGTCATTCAAATTATTACAGAAAATGGGATTCCATAGAACCACATTGCCATATATCATTACAATTATTTATCACTTCAATAAACCTTATCTTCAACAACACATATTTTAGTTTTAACTCAAAATTTTACTTACAGATTTTGGTACTCCTATGGGTTCACCATTATCCCCTATTATTGCACAAATAGTAATGGACAAACTGGTAGAAAGTGTTTTACCTAACTTACCTTTCAAAATGGTATTTCTAGTCAAATACGTTGATGACATTCTCTGCTCACTTCCTGAACATTTTTACTAACCACCATTCAACATTTTAACAATTTTAACGAACATTTGAAATTCTCTTATGAACTAGAATCTCACCAATCAATACCATTTCTTGATACACTAGTTATCCGTAATAATGACAACAAGATCAATTTTGATATTTACAAAAACCTACAAATTCAGAAAGATATTTAAATTACCATTCCAATCATAGCATGAAACAAAAATTAACACCATATTAGGACTGAAACATCGTATGGTCTCTATCTGTGAACCCAAATTTAAGGAAAAAATCTGAAAGAACTAATATCAATCTTAATCAACAACGGTTACCCTAAACTACTTTTATCAAAACTACTACATACTAACACAATCATATTTCCACCTCAAAATAAACATACTGATATCATTTACAAAAACTTTTATATATTACTAATCTTTCACCACTAATAAAAAATTACTAAAACAACCTTTTGTAACTATAATAAATTCAAATACTAAGTCCATTGGAAACTTTTTACTAAACTAAAAGAAAAAACAAATAAAGCTTTATGTAGCAATTTAGTGTATAAAATTCAATGTGAATGCAAAGCTTCCTACGTAGGCCAAACCAAACAGTGGCTCCGAAATCGCATGACACAACACAAAAGTGATGCAAAATTAGGAAAACTTCTTGTGCTCTTTCTATACATTTATACAATACAAAACACAAAGTCAATTATGATAATGTAAAATTTTAGATATAGAAAGCAATTACAAAAAGACTTTTCTTAGAATCATTTCATATAAACCAAGAACAAAATTCCATCAATCACAAAGAAGACATCAATAATTTACATACAGTTTACTCATACCTATACACTTTTAATTCAAAAAATATACTAACTATAATGATATTGCTTACACACAGAATTCTATTTAATTTAAGTCAAAAGTCAACCTGTTTACTACACCTGTAAAAATATATGATTTTAAAATCTAACTATTTTATGCAACCCACCATACAAAAAATTTTTTACAAATAAACCACATACTACTATTTAAATAAAAAATATAATCAAATAGTGTCATAATTTGTTGTTTGATGTCATCCTTGATCCTACATTTTTGTCAAATAAGTGAACTGACATTTCATTCAAAATTAATTTTAATTCTTAATCAGTAATATGACAAGCTTCCTTCTGTTACTTTTATTATGGGTGAATACATAAAATAATTTTATCAAGTAATAAGTAAGTTAAACATATATTACCTGTTATATGAATTACCTATTTATATACTTTTCATGTAGATCGATGATTAAGGTGTAAATTATCACCGAAACGTACGATTTAATACAAATGATACACATTTAATGTTTTGTGTTTAATTTATGAGCGACTTTATCCCAAGAACCAAAAACAAAATCTTTTCTAATTTAACTACGCTCAAGAATTATCAAGAACCTTTTATATAAAAATATGGGATTTTATCAATACATCCGTATAGAACATGGAGAAGTAATGGTCACAAATTTAAAATATTGGGCCAAAATTACAAAAAACTTGCCCACTTCAATAACAGGAAGACCTTCTTAGAAAGATGTCGAAGAGAAGAATTGAAACCTAAACATATACTTGATTCAACCATTTTATGTCTCGTCTAATAGGTACTCGAAGTGAAAAGATTAATAAACAAGTTACTAACCTAAATCACAGGTTAGAAAAATCTTTATTAAATTTAGAAATTGAATACACTCATGCAGAAATACAATTTTGGCATAATCAACTTTTCAAAACTAAAGAAACCATCAAAGATTCTATACCTATAGATTTATATATTAATTTCAAGAACAAACAAGCCCAATCATATAACAGACAATTTATATATATAAAAATTACTAATTAAGAAATTTAATACTTTAAAATCACATCAAATCCAAAGTAAACAACTCTTTGTCAACAATAGCAAATGGATTTGTAACTTAAGTAATGTAGACATCCCTGATGACATCAATAGTTTTTATCTTTAGGCCCTAAGTTTATTTTAAACTCATGTATTTCTGACATCAATATGGGACACTTATTAGCAGATATTGAAATATTACTTGACTCCATGGATATTACTTCACAACAAAAATGAATAAAAGATGTCAGGTTACAAATCTAATAACCAATTTTTAAAAATCCTAATAATAAATTTAATTCAGATTCTGTAATCTTTAATAAATTAAAGAAATTCCTAAAGGACCATCCTGATATTTTTGTCACTAAAGCAGACAAAGGAGCCGTAACAGTTATACTTAATAAATCAACATATATAGATAAATCCAACACCTTATTAGATGATGAACTTACATATAAAAACTAAAAAGGACCCCACTTTCACCATACAGAACACCATAAACAATCACATTAAATTATTATTCAAAAAGACATGATTACAAATGAACAAAAATCACTACTTATCACCAATAATTCTGTTCCAAGCAAATATTATGGACTCCCAAAATCCATAAACCAGATATTCCTTTAAGACCTATTATCTCTTCAATTAATTCTCCAACATATGCATTTTCTTCTTTCTTATCTACTATATTACAAAAATCTTTCCCAATTACAGGCCACAACATAGTAGATACCTTCCAATTCGTAAACCAATACCGTAACTTTCAACTACCTCAAGATCACATTCTCGTTTCTCTCGACGTTAACTCTTTATTTACAAACATACCAGTCAACTTAGTCATTCAAATTATTACAGAAAATGGGATTCCATAGAACCACATTGCCATATATCATTACAATTATTTATCACTTCAATAAACCTTATCTTCAACAACACATATTTTAGTTTTAACTCAAAATTTTACTTACAGATTTTTGGTACTCCTATGGGTTCACCATTATCCCTATTATTGCACAAATAGTAATGGACAAACTGGTAGAAAGTGTTTTACCTAACTTACCTTTCAAAATGGTATTTCTAGTCAAATACGTTGATGACATTCTCTGCTCACTTCCTGAACATTTTTACTAACCACCATTCAACATTTTAACAATTTTAACGAACATTTGAAATTCTCTTATGAACTAGAATCTCACCAATCAATACCATTTCTTGATACACTAGTTATCCGTAATAATGACAACAAGATCAATTTTGATATTTACAAAAACCTACAAATTCAGAAAGATATTTAAATTACCATTCCAATCATAGCATGAAACAAAAATTAACACCATATTAGGACTGAAACATCGTATGGTCTCTATCTGTGAACCCAAATTTAAGGAAAAAATCTGAAAGAACTAATATCAATCTTAATCAACAACGGTTACCCTAAACTACTTTTATCAAAACTACTACATACTAACACAATCATATTTCCACCTCAAAATAAACATACTGATATCATTTACAAAAACTTTATATATTACTAATCTTTCACCACTAATAAAAAAATTACTAAAACAACCTTTTGTAACTATAATAAATTCAAATACTAAGTCCATTGGAAACTTTTTTACTAAACTAAAAGAAAAAACAAATAAAGCTTTATGTAGCAATTTAGTGTATAAAATTCAATGTGAATGCAAAGCTTCCTACGTAGGCCAAACCAAACAGTGGCTCCGAAATCGCATGACACAACACAAAAGTGATGCAAAATTAGGAAAAACTTCTTGTGCTCTTTCTATACATTTATACAATACAAAACACAAAGTCAATTATGATAATGTAAAATTTTAGATATAGAAAGCAATTACAAAAAAAGACTTTTCTTAGAATCATTTCATATAAACCAAGAACAAAATTCCATCAATCACAAAGAAGACATCAATAATTTACATACAGTTTACTCATACCTATACACTTTTAATCCAAAAAAATATACTAACTATAATGATATTGCTTACACACAGAATTCTATTTAATTTAAGTCAAAAGTCAACCTGTTTACTACACCTGTAAAAATATATGATTTTAAAATCTAACTATTTTTATGCAACCCACCATACAAAAAATTTTTACAAATAAACCACATACTACTATTTAAATAAAAAATATAATCAAATAGTGTCATAATTTGTTGTTTGATGTCATCCTTGATCCTACATTTTGTCAAATAAGTGAACTGACATTTCATTCAAAATTAATTTTAATTCTTAATCAGTAATATGACAAGCTTCCTTCTGTTACTTTTATTATGGGTGAATACATAAAATAATTTTATCAAGTAATAAGTAAGTTAAACATATATTACCTGTTATATGAATTACCTATTTATATACTTTTCATGTAGATCGATGATTAAGGTGTAAATTATCACCGAAACGTACGATTTAATACAAATGATACACATTTAATGTTTTGTGTTTAATTTATGAGCGACTTTATCCCAAGAACCAAAAACAAAATCTTTTCTAATTTAACTACGCTCAAGAATTATCAAGAACCTTTTATATAAAAATATGGGATTTTATCAATACATCCGTATAGAACATGGAGAAGTAATGGTCACAAATTTAAAATATTGGGCCAAAATTACAAAAAACTTGCCCACTTCAATAACAGGAAGACCTTCTTAGAAAGATGTCGAAGAGAAGAATTGAAACCTAAACATATACTTGATTCAACCATTTTTATGTCTCGTCTAATAGGTACTGAAGTGAAAAGATTAATAAACAAGTTACTAACCTAAATCACAGGTTAGAAAAATCTTTATTAAATTTAGAAATTGAATACACTCATGCAGAAATACAATTTTGGCATAATCAACTTTTCAAAACTAAAGAAACCATCAAAGATTCTATACCTATAGATTTATATATTAATTTCAAGAACAAACAAGCCCAATCATATAACAGACAATTTATATATATAAAAATTACTAATTAAGAAATTTAATACTTTAAAATCACATCAAATCCAAAGTAAACAACTCTTTGTCAACAATAGCAAATGGATTTGTAACTTAAGTAATGTAGACATCCCTGATGACATCAATAGTTTTTATCTTTAGGCCCTAAGTTTATTTTAAACTCATGTATTTCTGACATCAATATGGGACACTTATTAGCAGATATTGAAATATTACTTGACTCCATGGATATTACTTCACAACAAAAATGAATAAAAGATGTCAGGTTACAAATCTAATAACCAATTTTTAAAAATCCTAATAATAAATTTAATTCAGATTCTGTAATCTTTAATAAATTAAAGAAATTCCTAAAGGACCATCCTGATATTTTTGTCACTAAAGCAGACAAAGGAGCCGTAACAGTTATACTTAATAAATCAACATATATAGATAAATCCAACACCTTATTAGATGATGAACTTACATATAAAAAACTAAAAAAGGACCCCACTTTCACCATACAGAACACCATAAACAATCACATTAAATTATTATTCAAAAGACATGATTACAAATGAACAAAATCACTACTTATCACCAATAATTCTGTTCCAAGCAAATATTATGGACTCCCAAAATCCATAAACCAGATATTCCTTTAAGACCTATTATCTCTTCAATTAATTCTCCAACATATGCATTTTCTTCTTTCTTATCTACTATATTACAAAATCTTTCCCAATTACAGGCCACAACATAGTAGATACCTTCCAATTCGTAAACCAATACCGTAACTTTCAACTACCTCAAGATCACATTCTCGTTTCTCTCGACGTTAACTCTTTATTTACAAACATACCAGTCAACTTAGTCATTCAAATTATTACAGAAAATGGGATTCCATAGAACCACATTGCCATATATCATTACAATTATTTATCACTTCAATAAACCTTATCTTCAACAACACATATTTTAGTTTTAACTCAAAATTTTACTTACAGATTTTTGGTACTCCTATGGGTTCACCATTATCCCTATTATTGCACAAATAGTAATGGACAAACTGGTAGAAAGTGTTTTACCTAACTTACCTTTCAAAATGGTATTTCTAGTCAAATACGTTGATGACATTCTCTGCTCACTTCCTGAACATTTTTACTAACCACCATTCAACATTTTAACAATTTTAACGAACATTTGAAATTCTCTTATGAACTAGAATCTCACCAATCAATACCATTTCTTGATACACTAGTTATCCGTAATAATGACAACAAGATCAATTTTGATATTTACAAAAACCTACAAATTCAGAAAGATATTTAAATTACCATTCCAATCATAGCATGAAACAAAAATTAACACCATATTAGGACTGAAACATCGTATGGTCTCTATCTGTGAACCCAAATTTAAGGAAAAAATCTGAAAGAACTAATATCAATCTTAATCAACAACGGTTACCCTAAACTACTTTTATCAAAACTACTACATACTAACACAATCATATTTCCACCTCAAAATAAACATACTGATATCATTTACAAAAACTTTTATATATTACTAATCTTTCACCACTAATAAAAAATTACTAAAACAACCTTTTGTAACTATAATAAATTCAAATACTAAGTCCATTGGAAACTTTTTACTAAACTAAAAGAAAAACAAATAAAGCTTTATGTAGCAATTTAGTGTATAAAATTCAATGTGAATGCAAAGCTTCCTACGTAGGCCAAACCAAACAGTGGCTCCGAAATCGCATGACACAACACAAAAGTGATGCAAAATTAGGAAAACTTCTTGTGCTCTTTCTATACATTTATACAATACAAAACACAAAGTCAATTATGATAATGTAAAATTTTAGATATAGAAAGCAATTACAAAAAAGACTTTTCTTAGAATCATTTCATATAAACCAAGAACAAAATTCCATCAATCACAAAGAAGACATCAATAATTTACATACAGTTTACTCATACCTATACACTTTTAATTCAAAAAATATACTAACTATAATGATATTGCTTACACACAGAATTCTATTTAATTTAAGTCAAAAGTCAACCTGTTTACTACACCTGTAAAATATATGATTTTAAAATCTAACTATTTTTATGCAACCCACCATACAAAAAATTTTTTAAAAAAACCACATACTACTATTTAAATAAAAAATATAATCAAATAGTGTCATAATTTGTTGTTTGATGTCATCCTTGATCCTACATTTTGTCAAATAAGTGAACTGACATTTCATTCAAAATTAATTTTAATTCTTAATCAGTAATATGACAAGCTTCCTTCTGTTACTTTTATTATGGGTGAATACATAAAATAATTTTATCAAGTAATAAGTAAGTTAAACATATATTACCTGTTATATGAATTACCTATTTATATACTTTTCATGTAGATCGATGATTAAGGTGTAAATTATCACCGAAACGTACGATTTAATACAAATGATACACATTTAATGTTTTGTGTTTAATTTATGAGCGACTTTATCCCAAGAACCAAAAAACAAAATCTTTTCTATATATATATATATATATATATATATATATATATATGTGTGTCTATATATATATATATATATATATATATATATATATATTGCTGCGAAACTGTCTATACAGAAAGCCCCACCTGCGGACGTCATTTTGCTGCGAAGACTCCAGTCCCACGATTTGGACGCCATTTTGCTGCGAAAGCTCCAACCTCTTATAAATACAAAAATTCTACAATAACTCTGCTTCGCAACGAAGTATGCCACGACTGCTCAGCTGCTTTTCTGAAAAACCAAACTAAGTACCAAAAAAATTTTGCTACAGTAAAAAGGCCTAAGTTTATTAGCATATCCATAGACAAAGACACTCCCAGATCAACATAAAACTCTTCGTTCACTCATTAATTATACATGATGTACATCCTCTTCGTTAAAGTAACACATTTGACAATACACTTTGAAATCCATAATTACACAAATAAATATTTACAATTTTATTATCTACAAAAAAGTAACAAGGCTTTCCCACAGTCTTTACTTTACCTCCGGTTTAGTACGAACTCATAATAATCCTTAAACCTTCGTGCAAATATAGCACGTCAACCCCAAAAGTACCCTTTTACCTTGTACATACCAAAAATTATTAATATCATCAATTATTTCTTAAACCTAAATTTCCACAAAGAAATAAAGTGCAATAATGCAACAGCATAAGTTCAATTCATAACACTTCCTAAGTTTATCTTTATAGTTCATAACAGTATACCCACAAAACACCTGTTTATACACATATGGAAACAAAACAACAGTTACCTGGATTCTATTGCTGCCCTCAGGACTGACATCATACCGTCAACGACTGCTGACTACAAGAAAATACAATCTGGATTGCCATCACAACAACTGCTAACTGCAACAACATCAGCAAAGGGTTAGCTCATTTTCCAACTCCATACTGCATTCTAACTCCCAAATTTCTTCTATAATGTGTAGGTAATCAACCAGTACGCCAAACACTACCTCTTACTCCATTCGCAATTGTATACAAAGCACACTTCGTGCAAAATGAATGTGTAACAATTTTACTTACAGAACTTGGCACCGTTAGCGGGTTGTAACTACCAGTGTTAGTCTAAAGAGACGTAGACTTGCTGAAAACTTCGAGAGAGCTAGAGAGAGCCTCACCACCATTCGTTAGGGCTTATGTATCATTCGTTTGCCCCTCTAAAGCTTGTTAACACCGCCAATACAATCTATCAATTCTTGAAACCCTCAACGGTTAGATTTTTCTACAAATTCTAGAAACAACAATTCCAACGGACAACGAAATCTTAGAAATTTTCCCTCACACCACAAGCTAAAGTATACATTTTTGTGAGTTTCACTCCCAAGCAACACCGATTTTCTCCGAAAACATAAGTTTACACTCTCAACAACGCACGTACTATATACATTTCTTCGAAAATTGCATCCCTTCTGGCAAAAGTTACCGTTTAAAACACGCCTCTAGTAATACTCGCTATCTCTATCTCGCTTCAATACATACGCGCTAAATCGACCGTTTACCTTTTCTGTTATCCCCGTTGTTCCTGACCGTAAAAGCTCCTTCTCTACTTATTCCACTCATACCCATTTTATAACACAATCCCTCTTTGTTTACTGGTTTGCAAGTTCTATTGTTATGGACAAAATCATCCTCTCCTCCTAAGTTTAAACTATGTCTATGTTAACACGTGATATTTCTATCTTACTTCTACGCGTTCAAACAACTAATTCCTCTTTGTTTCGCAGTTGGCAAACAGTATTTGTAACCGCCTAGATCCCCCAAAACCATAAATTCCTTTTTACTTTACAACCGCCTTACCACCCTACTAAGAATTTGCTTGTTATGTGTGTCCTCTTATCTTCAACGATACTAAGAAAGCTTTATTCGAAAATAACTGCCAACGATTTAAAATGCTCAAGCTATTTTTCAGAAACTACACCTCCCTCGTTGCTATAATTTAACTTTTGAAGGTTACCTTGGTTTATAATATGAAATTTACAATGCTTTATACTTCTTAAATATAACAGTAAAAATATGTTCATGACATAACACACGCTATTCTTAATTGATATTCATATGTGTGTGTGATCCATTTTAAAATCGAGCCTCACGAATTGGGCGCCAAATTTGCTATGTAAATTCTCCTTTGAATGCGGGAACTGGCCCTTAAAAAAAACATTCGAGCCCCACAGATTGGGCGTCAAATTATGCTGTGAAACCACCAAACTCCGGGTACTCCGCTTTAAGACTCGAGCCCCTACGAATTGGATGCCAAAGAATGCTGTGAAACCTACAAAGTTATTAAATTACCTGGTCCGTTGACTTTCTTCTGTTAATCGCCTCGGCTGCTCCCCTAGATAACTTTCATCCTCATTCATAAAAAAAACAAACACATTCCTACCACAAACACGAACGTTAACTCTATTTACATCAATATTCACAATACATTAAAATTTCAAATTAAAAATTCAGCATAAATTTCAGTTTTAAAAAGAATTTCAAGATTAATTTTATTATCATTTAATGTGCATCCAGAATTAAAGTCCTTGTAGGATGCCTACTAATTAATATAACAATATATGCAGACCTGAGTCTGAGTACAAAGGAGCATCTACCACCCTTTACGTTAATTAACCAGGTTCGTCTAATTGAGCTCAAAGACATACCTAAAATTTCATCATAATCCAGAACATCAATACTAAATACCCCTTTCTACTTAAACAAGCAAGATTTCACCTTAAAATTAAAATTTTATTGTTAGTATAATCTCACTAATGTCCATTTAAAGTAAATCAATTATAAAGTTATTCAACACACACAAAAATATCAAAGTTCAAACAAAATAGTATAAATTACCTGAAGTTTACTGCACTCGTAGCTTCAATGTACATCGTCCCTTTTGTTAATCACACCATTCCAACTGGATTATATTTACAGCTTCCGATTCTCAACGCTTTAAAAATTTTCTCCATCACCATTTATTTAAAGTTGTGTCTGGGCTTTTCCGGAACTCATCTGTGTATATCTGACCCTTGTTTTGTGGATCCAGACACATTTATGAACCATTTAATCATTAACACCTCCGAAAAATAGCAAAGAAATTCATACTTCTTTCACCAATATACGCCAAAACTGCCTACTTTTGTGTATACATTTGTCGTTGTAAATTTTACTAATTGGTACAGTGATACTAAATTTTATTACCTTGTATCTAAATGCACTAAAGTATATTCATGTTAGCACGTAAAGAACAAACTATTTTGAATCACCAAAATATACGAGCAAACTTTAAATTATTTTATCAAACTAAAATGCACTGTTTAACATCTTGAATCAAGTCGCGGATGTCAGAGAGCTTGTTTATATTCACCTCGGTATATATAGAAGTTAGCCCGTCTGTCGATCGAGTCCCCAAAACGGGCAATTCTAAAGAATTTCGCATGCTAGGTTCCCAGTCCGTAGCCTGTGCGTCGGTTTTTACGAATTTTGCACTCGCGCCAGTTAAATCTCAGAAATTCTCACACTGCACGCAAACATGTCCGAGAATAACTAATTAAATTTTATACAGAAATTGTTGTTTCTACCTCTCATATGTGCATCTTATTTTCAACCAATCGTGACCCTCGTGACGTTGCTCATATCACGCCTTTAATTATTAGTGTCTTTGTCTTACGCACATTATCTTTCCTTCTCTAACCTGTTCTTTATTGGTGCACATTGATATTCCTTATTATCGATTATTTTCAGTCCATGTGGACTATCTGGATTAAATAACCCCGTATCGCGCCTTCCCGTGAATATTAAGCCACGGTTTCTCCAAGATTCTTTGTAACCATTAATTATCTGCAACATTTACGCAGAATGAGCTTTTTTAAAAATGCGCAGGTGTTCTGTATTTCGTGCTAAAGCATCCGACCTTTTCCAATATCCGTAGAATCGACATGTTTATCTAAACAAATTAAACTGAAATTGCCTTTTTAAAATACGCAGGTGTGTTCAAACATCCTACTTCTAACTACCACTTCTACGATTTGCATTTTATTGGGTTTTTACAAGTTTTTATAGATATTATATGTTACTAACGGTTCAATTAACTTCAATTAAAATTAATACCCTTTAATTTTTAGTGAATCCTAATTAAATATTCAATTATTATCTGTACGTTTTGTTTAATACCGGTTACTTAAAATAGAGTTAATTAATATAAATTTTGCACGTAATTTCTCTTATGTTTAATGAAACGAATGAATTTTTATGCTTCACGCTTTCATAATAAAGCGTATTATCTAATAAAATTCCTTATACACGGTGATTAAAATTATTTGATGTGATTATTTAATTTTCTACCCTGGTCTAAATATGAGTAATAATATATATATATATATATATATATATATATATATATATAATCTTCACGTTTTATTTGCTGAATATTAATTTAAAATAATTCAATTTATTGGGGATTGCAGCAATCCCCAATAAATTGAATTATTATATATATATATATATATATATATATATATATATATATATATATGTTCAGGAAGTAACGGTCGTCACTTTGTTAGTACTTAAAATAATTAAGGGGTTTCGACCTTATTAAAACTATTACGTTTGTTTTAAATGTTTTATTAAAACTATCAAGCTTTCGTTGTCTATTGGACAACTTCATCAGGGAAACTAAATTGTATCAACTTTGTATCAACATTGTATCAACTTGCACTTTTAGTTTCCCTGATGAAGTTGTCCAATAGACAACGAAAGCTTGGATAGTTTTAATAAAACATTTAAAAACAAACGTAATAGTTTTAATAAGGTCGAAACCCTAATTTATATATATATATATATATATATATATATATAAATGTAAATGTATGTTCTTCTTGACCTTATATAGATAAATATTCTTAGTTCTTGGGAGTAGGTCAATATAAACTAGATGAGATTGAAATATTCATATATTACATGCAGAATTTTCTTTATTTACGCGTTTCGGTCCGATGGATCATTTTCAAAATAGCCACAACTTCACTACATAAACAATAAATAAATACTAAAATATATGTTACATACCAGTTGTCAATTGAATAAATTTTTTTTTAATTAATTTACATGTTTAAAACTTATTTTTACTAAAACTTATATACATATTAAAATAGGTTTTTTATTACAATGTTAATTTATAAAATGCCACATATGCTAACTATAAGTACTATTTGGCTTATTATTGTTGTGGTGATAGTATTTACTTGACACCTGTCAAATCTATAATATAAAGGAAGGTTTCCGTAATAGTTTAGTACTAGGGCAATTTTTACTAAGCTGCAATTCTTAATTGAAATTTCGTATTAAATTATAATATACACTGGAGAAATACTCTCGGTCAGATTTAAAATTAATAGAATTTATGTTGCGTTGAATATGTATAGTTTCCAATGCATTTCTTTTGTTATCGTTTATTTCAGTGCCCAAAATTTTAAAATTTTTAAAGTCAAACTGGTGTGACATTTCAATCGTATGGGCAGCGAGTGCTGTACTTTTTTTGTTGCTCGTTTGGATTGAATATTTATGTTCGTAAACTCTCTTATGAATGTACTGCTTGATGTTTCCGATGTAACATCCGGAACAATCAATAGAATTAATTTTGTGTTTGATTTTTATTTTTATTGCAGGTTTTAGAAGCCCCGATGTCAACTGAATATGAAAAGTGCTTATTATATCATTCCGTTGTGGCGCAGGTACTAAAAGATTCCATTAAATTCGACAAATAGAGAACGTTCGACGGAACAAAATTAAAGATATGTAGTCTATGCCTTAATAATGTATTAAACAATTCCAGAAGTAGTAGAAGCATTTAATATAACAACTCAATTAAAAGTTCTTTATAATATGAATTGACATAACATGAAATCGCTTTTCAGGATACCTATCAACATCAAAATCTTGGCTAACTATTTCATGAACACAAACACAAGACAAAATCATCCTTAATAGTCTAGTGATGGTAATGGGTTGGTGAGAACAATATTTTCTCCTTCTCTTTCTCAAACCACAGATTTAACTTTTCTAATTTAACATCTATTAAATTAATCTGGTGATTCTCCTCATCCGTATCACGATTAAGGCAGTCAGGAATCACATTAAACTTTCCTTTACAATTAACTAAGTCAAGAGCGTGTTGCTTCAACCAAACGGCCCACCGTAACTACCACTAATTTAGTTCTTCCAACCTAAGGCCGAAATTTCTCAATGACAAAGATAACCGTTAAAACTCCTACTCGGCAGCCAAATAGTTCTGTTGGAAACGACTTATGGTTCATCTTGCGTAAGAAGTGACTCTCTCCATCTATAGACGGAATTAGCGCAACTCCTAGACCACGAGCCGAGTATTTGAGCTGCGTTAACAAAGAAGCAGTCAATAAAAGCTTGGTTAGTTTGCACGAATAAAGACGCACTGCAACAAATAGGTTAATTTTTCTTCTTTTTCTTAATTCTTTTATCGGCAACAGCAGGGTGGAAAAATCCCAAATAAATTGTAACATTATTTTGTAATGTTAACAAATAAACAGATCAATTCATTAATTAAAATTCAGTAACTTGCATAAAGTATAGACAAAAATTCCACAATAAATTACTTCATATTTTAGTTAGCATCCCTCATAAAAGACCAGATTTACAAATAGCTTCAGGCTAAACTATTAGAAATTCCAGCGGCAGGTCATCATAATTTAAAGCTCTACCCTTGTAAATCAAATACAATAAACTTAAAGCTTAGGTCGGTTACAGATTGACGAATCTGATAAAATTAAAATGGAATAGTACCTTTTAACGTAAATAAAGGAAAGCAATTTTCTGTTTGAAAAGCTTAATTTTCTTAATAATTTCTTTGATTGACAGCGGGTTATAGAAAACGAAACATTATAAATAGCGAAAACTATTTCCAATTTGATTTGTTCAAAGATTGCAAGTAATTTTAAGTAGTCTAGAGACATCCATTGTATTTAAAATCCATTTCGGCTCAAGTGGGTTAACCGGTCTTTTGTTAATGGCAGACCACTGTCGCCATAGGTATGGTTCACATTTCAATAATTAAGAAATTCTTAGAAGATACAATATATTTAAACCCTTAGAAAAATAATTGCTTCCGTGACCCTCATCTAAAAAGGGGTTGGATTTGGTTTCTGAAATCTTGTTTCTGTTCAGTCATTGAACAATTAATCTATACAACTTAAGGCTTTAGCCAAAAGACAGAGTTTTTCCAATGGGGCTGTCCGTGGTCAAGAAGTAGAAAGAAACTAGCGTTCTCCGGCATCACAGATTTAATATTTCACTTAGTATCACGATAGTAAAAATTGTAAAAGGAGTGATAACTCTTCCAGTTCGCGGGGGTTATGCCCGTATGTTCGCGGATTTATAGTGATACAAGGTAAATAATAAAAAGTTTGTAGGCATGTGATGCACAAGTTAAGTGATATTGTCAATAAGATCCTCCCGGGTTCGTGTGCCACTCAATTATTTAAAAATTACAAACAGAAGCAACAAGCGAGATTCTATCCCCCAATTTAAGAGCTGTTATACGTTGGAAGGCAAGCCATCAAACAATGGACGATTTTTAGTAAGTAAGTTTTTATAGTTAAGTAGCATGACAAATTTTTAGTTAGTTTACTTGTTAGGACGTTTTGGCCATAAACCGTAGAATTAATTTAGTGTAAGATTTATAATATAAGTTTTCGTTCATATACAAGTGTTTGGGAATTACTTATGTACGCAAAATTTTCATAATTCCATATTCACCTATTCAATTAAATTTCAAAATAAAATCAATGAATGTAAGAGGTTCACGTTTATTGCTCTGTTAATTAAATAGTTTTGTTTGCCGTTGAAGTAAGTCAATAGTTTTTTTTATTATTTTTTTATCATGGAAGTTGCATAAGTAGTAAAAAAGATAAGAGTTGATTAAAAGAAACAATTGTCCTCCTTGGGATGACAAGTCTCTCAAGGTTTTGCACGAACATTTGGACATTCTCGACTTGTCTGGCGCCCTTGGTAATTATCATTAAGCCACGATATTTATGAAAGGTAAATGCCAAATTTTTTGTAGTATATTATAACTTAATTTAACCTTTTCTGCAAAATTTTAACCCTCTATATGATCCACGACCTGAAAGCCTCAGATAATGAAATGTAAAGAAACGCTTTCCGGAGATTAATGGAAGAAATATAGTTGTCTCCTCTTAATATATTTAAAATTCTATTAACATTTGGTAGAACATAAGCATCATGGGGCAGTAATGTCATTTAAAGTACTCCCATCAAAGCACAACCTATTCTTCTTAATCTTCTTTGGGGATTAAACCACTCATAGTTTTTAAAATTATCTTTATTAACGTTTCGATCCATGACCTAGGATCGTTTTCAAAATAATAAAAACTTCAAGTTTGACATTTATGACATAAATTGAAGGTGACTTTGATTTATTAATGTTCGAAATATTTGGTTTGAGTACACTAAGAAGATTAAGAAGAATACTAAACAAACCACAACAAACATACAGGGAGTAAAGCACAACCTATATTCACCAGTAGATTTTTTATAAGAAACACTAGAATATCGAGAATTTTGACACGATTTAGGTACAACTTGCCGCAAATTCTCATCCAACCCATTCCTTAAAATCTTGCTCATGTGAGATGACCTTACCAAATGTCATACAGTTGCCGGTATCTATATCCATAACGATTTATTCATGCACACAAGCCCGTCGACACTACTAATCTTCTAAAATAGTTTATCGCGTACTTCTCTAACGTACGCTAAATTTCTGAAAGATCGTCTAAACTCAGTGTGTTGTCACTAGCATTAACGTGTATGAGAACTGAATAAAAGATAAGAAACAGAAACGTTCGGCACCTTGAGCATTTCAACGGTCATTCTTAAAATCAATAATTAAGCCATGTCTGCTTATTTCTTAATTCTATTCATTATACAATGTAACAATTTTAATTTCTAAGTAATTGCGGTTTCTTAATCGTCTGTGTCCTGCCACCTGCAGTATCACTATCGTCTGGATTACAAGGTATTGCATCCGTTCTCACAACTTGCTTCTGAACTTTCATTAACTTTTATTTAATTATCTTTGAGATACAATGTTGCATCTAACTTAGTTATTCTTTATAATTCTTAATAATTTCTAATACTTTCTATTAATGGTACATATATATTGGGGGATACATAACTAGTGCTGTTACGGAATTCTCACCCCTTCTGGCCAATTCCAAATTTAAGAATTTAACACTTCATACACCCGTAATAAACATGCATAGTTTTTGCATCTTTTTCCATACGAATAGTTTCGGTGATATGCAATGTCTTCTCGTTCTAAAATCTTTTGTAACAATGATGTACCGTTGTTCTAAATATATTACTCATTGCACCATGTACAATTCCACTAATTTCTTTTGCTAGAGAGCCTCTCATGTGTTGTTTATTGTTTGTATGCAACATTTCATAATGCAGACTGCCCTGCGACTAAGCCCATTACATTCTAGAAATCTGCGCGACAGTTTTACGATACGGTATCATCACCTTTACGGTCCATAGTTATCAGAGCGTCCGATATGACGCCCGACACCGACACGTCGGTGTTAGAACTAAAAGAACAAGTTCTAACGGATTGTTTCAATTTGTTTAATCGATGTACAAAGAGTTTTTCTTCCAATTAATACAATTTTAGTCTAGCTAATAACTACAGGAATACCTTTAATTGCAAATGGAAATATATAGTAATTAATAAAATTCAATGCTTTGTCTTCTAGTTCAATTTTCATACTTGTGATCCAATTTTGAAAACATAATTTCATTCTACACAAATAATACCTAATATCGCCTTAAAAAATGTGAATGTGACAGTAATTGGTTAAACATTAATTACCTAGATAGGTACAAAATTGATCAGAACGAACCTTAGATTTTCTTATGGGGAAATTACCTTTAAATGATTGATTTTGTCCTAGAAAGAACATAGCTTATCCACTATCAAAGTCTATGTGTATCATTTTCTTGTTTCCCACTGAAAGTTACTTAAATACGGCACTATCTTATACTTGCGTTTCTCCTATGTTAATAATGTAGAAAAATAATGATCAGTTAAAATTCGTAAATAAAATTTGATATAATTAATTTTTCTTATACGTGATGTGACCACAGTAAACAAAATATCAACATTTTAGACAAATTTCTTTCTAAATAAAAATTATTCTTATCGTGGGGAGTTGCTTCCTAACATTCTCTACCATATATAGGATTCGCTAATCTGAATATGTAATAATTTAGCACCAAAGTATAAAATAAATACACTTTGAAATATTACGCTCATAGAATTTAATGAAAAAAATAAATAAGTGCATTAATGTATGGACTTATATTTATTCACTAAACGTCCCTATTTATTTGCTAATCCATTAAACGATGCAATGCGTCGTATAGCATCCAATCTAAACACAATACCACACATCAATTAACGTTGGCTATTTGGACATCAATCAGTATCGCAGAACATTAAAATTTACGAATGGGTATTGAAAATGATAATAGTCGACAAGAGAAGGTTGAAATAACAGCTACAACACGGAAAACTTTGAAGGGGAGAGTATTATGCTCCATATTCAAATCGTATGTTAAAATTCCTGAATTACTTTGTAATAATAATTTATTTTTATCTAGTAAAAAATAAAAGATGGACCTAAAACCCCTGTATCTGCCCCTTGCACTAGTAGGTCAAAGGCGTATTACCTACCACAAAAGAGAGTCCAGGAGACATGGCATACAGCTTTAGAAGAAGATAATGCTAAACAACTACATAACTGCAGTAGACACGAGAGTGGTCGTAGATTTAATGTTTACATGATTAACTAACAAGTATATAGGAAAAGAGAGGGCGCCACTACCTTTAATACTGCTACATATTAGATGAAACAATGCACAAAGGAACAGGTAGAAACCCTTATGCTTGGGACAACAAGACAAACACCCCGAAGACACTCAATAGCGGTTCCCACTAAAAGCAACTGCACCTGCAAAAAAAACACAAAACGTAAATAAAACGGGATCAGTATTTTTGATCCAAGATAAGCAATAATGGTATTAGAGGAATTAAAACTTAGTAATAGTCCAGGAGCCGAGCGTCAAAATTAGTAAGTATTTTACAAAGGCTGATATTGTAACTATAGTGAAACTAGCAACCAAAAGTAGCGACCGATTCTAAAAGCAGTGATTGTGAACCAGCCACACTCTATAGTATAGTATACTCTAATGTACAAAGACATAACTTTTAACTACGATAGCAATTGACGAGCGCCCAATTATTGTAATTATAGTGAAATTCTGCCAATACAACATGGTGTCGCTAAAGACACGCTAAATGATAATTCGTAGGGGCACTCATAAATTGTTACTCGACAATGTAGCTTGCATTGTGCGCATTTCAACCAAGCAAAATAATGTTCCGAATAGTTCACAGTATCCATAAATAATAGCGCAGCTAAATGCTGAGGCGTAGGGATACCGAAAAATATCCCGAGGATGTAGCTTTCGTTGTGCGAATTTCAACCAAGTAAAATAATGTTCCAAATAGTACACAGTATCCATAAATAATAGATCAGCCAAATGCTGAGGCGTAGAAATACCAAAAAATGGCCCGACGATGTAGCTTGCATTGTGCGAATTTCAACCAAGCAAAATAAAGTTTCAAATGGTTCACAGTATTAATAAATAATAGAGCAGCCGAATGATGCGGCGTAGGAATACCAAAATATGGCCCGACGATGTAGCTTGCATTGTGCAAATTTCAACCAGGTAAAATAATGTTCCCAATGGTACACAGTATCCATAAATAATAGAGCGGCCAAATGCTGAGGCGTAGGAATTCCGAAAAAAGGCCCGAGGATGTAGCTTGCATTGTGCGAATTTCAACCAAGCAAAATAATGTTTCAAATGGTTCACAGTACCCATAAATAATAGAGCAGCCGAATGCTGAGGCGTAGGAATACCGAAGAATGGCCCGACGATGTAGCTAGCATTGTGCGAATTTCAACCAAGTAAAATAATGTTCCAAATGGTACACAGTATCCATAAATAATAGAGCGGCCAAATGCTGAGGCGTAAGAATTCTGAAAAAAAGCCCGAGGATGTAGCTTGCATTGTGCGAATTTCAACCAAGCAAAAAAATGTTCCAAATGGTACACAGTATCCATAAATAATTGAGCGGCCAAATGCTGAGGCGTAGGAATTCCGAAAAAAGACCCGAGGATGTAGCTTGCATTGTGCGAATTTCAACCAAGCAAAATAATGTTCCAAATGGTTCACGGTATCCATAAATAATAGAGCAGCCAAATGCTGAGGCGTAGAAATACCGAAAAATGGCCCGACGATGTAGCTTTCATTGTGCGAATTTCAACCAAGCAAAATAATGTTCCTAGTGGTTCACAGTATCCATAAATAATAGAGCGGCCAAATGCTGAGGCGTAGTAATTCCGAAAAATGGCCCGACGATGTAGCTTGCATTGTGCAAATTTCAACCAGGTAAAATAATGTTCCCAATGGTAAACAGTATCCATAAATAATAGAGCGGCCAAATGCTGAGGCGTAGGAATTCCGAAAAAAGGCCCGAGGATGTAGCTTGCATTGTGCGAATTTCAACCAAGCAAAATAATGTTCCAAATGGTTCACGGTATCCATAAATAATAGAGCAGCCAAATGCTGAGGCGTAGAAATACCGAAAAATGGCCCGACGATGTAGCTTTCATTGTGCGAATTTCAACCAAGCAAAATAATGTTCCTAGTGGTTCACAGTATCCATAAATAATAGAGCGGCCAAATGCTGAGGCGTAGTAATTCCAAAAAATGGTCCGAGGATGTAGCTTGCATTGTGCGAATTTCAACCAAGCAAAATAATGTTTCAAATGGTTCACAGTATCCATAAATAATAGAAAAGCCGAATGCTGAGGCGTAGGAATACCAAAAATGGCCCGACGATGTAGCTTGCATTGTGCGAATTTCAACCAAATAAAATAATGTTCCAAATGGTACACAGTATCCATAAATAATAGAGCAGCCAAAAGCTGAGGCGTAGGGATACCGAAAAATATGCCGAGGATGTAGCTTACGTTGTGCGAATTTCAACCAAGTAACATAATGTTCCAAATGGTACACAGTATCTATAAATAATAGAGTAGCCAAATGCAAAGGAGTAGGAATTTCGAAAAAAGGCCCGAGGATGTAGCTTGCATTGTGCGAATTTCAACCAAGCAAAATAATGTTTCAAATGGTTCACAGTATCCATAAATAATAGAAAAGCCGAATGCTGAGGCGTAGGAATACCAAAAATGGCCCGACGATGTAGCTTGCATTGTGCGAATTTCAACCAAATAAAATAATGTTCCAAATGGTACACAGTATCCATAAATAATAGAGCAGCCAAATGCTGAGGCGTAGGGATACCGAAAAATATGCCGAGGATGTAGCTTACGTTGTGCGAATTTCAACCAAGTAACATAATGTTCCAAAAGGTACACAGTATCTATAAATAATAGAGTAGCCAAATGCAAAGGAGTAGGAATTTCGAAAAAAGGCCCGAGGATGTAGCTTGCATTGTGCGAATTTCAACCAAGCAAAATAATGTTCCTAGTGGTTTACAGTATCCATAAATAATAGAGCGGCCAAATGCTGGGGCGTAGTGATTCCGAAAAATGGCCCGAGGATGTAGCTTGCATTGTGCGAATTTCAACCAAGCAAAATAATGTTTCAAATGGTTCACAGTATCCATAAATAATAGAAAAGCCAAATGCTGAGGCGTAGGGGGGGGGGGGGGGGGGGGGGGGGGGGGGGGGGGGGGGTTTTTTTTTTTTTTTTTTTTTTTTTTTTTTTTTTTTTTTTTTTTTTGAGGCGTAGGGATACCGAAAAATGGCCGAGGATGTAGCTTGCATTGTGCGAATTTCAACCAAGTAAAATAATGTTCCAAATGGTTCACAGTATCCATAAATAATAGAAGCCAAATGCTGAGGCGTAGGAATTTCGAAAAAGCCCGAGGATGTAGCTTGCATTGTGCGAATTTCAACCAAGCAAAATAATGTTCAAATGGTTCACAGTATCCATAAATAATAGACAGCCAAATGCTGAGGCGTAGGAATTCCGAAAAAATGCCCGAGATGTAGCTTGCATTGTGCAATTTCAACCAAATAAAATAATGTTCCAAATGGTTACAGTATCCATAAATAATAGAGCAGCCAAATGCTGAGGCGTAGGAATACCGAAAAATGGCCGAGGATGTAGCTTCTTGTGCGAATTTCAACCAAGAAAATAATGTTCCAAATGGTTCACAGTATCCATAAATAATAGAGCAGCCAAATGCTGAAGGCGTAGAATTCCGAAAAAGGCCCGAGGATGTAGCTTCATTGTGCAATTTCAACCAAGCAAAATAATGTTCCAAATGGTTCACAGTATCCATAAATAATAGAGCGGCCAAATGCTGAGGCGTAGAATTCCGAAAAATGGCCGAGGATGTAGCTTGCATTGTGCGAATTTCAACCAAGCAAAATAATGTTCCAAATGGTTCACAGTATCCATAAATAATAGAGCCAAATGCTGAGGCGTAGAATACCAAAAATGGCCCGAGATGTAGCTTGCATTGTGCAATTTCAACCAAATAAAATAATGTTCCAAATGGTCACAGTATCCATAAATAATAGAGCGCCAAAGCTGAGGCGTAGGGATACCGAAAAATGGCCGAGGATGTAGCTTCTTGTGCGAATTTCAACCAAGTAAAATAATGTTCCAAATGGTCACAGTATCATAAATAATAGAGAGCCAAATGCAGGGTAGGAATTTCGAAAAAGGCCCGAGGATGTAGCTTGCATTGTGCGAATTTCAACCAAGCAAAATAATGTTCCTAGTGGTTTACAGTATCCATAAATAATAGAGCGGCCAAATGCTGGGGCGTAGTGATTCCGAAAAATGGCCCGAGGATGTAGCTTGCATTGTGCGAATTTCAACCAAGCAAAATAATGTTTCAAATGGTTCACAGTATCCATAAATAATAGAAAAGCCGAATGCTGAGGCGTAGGAATACCAAAAATGGCCCGACGATGTAGCTTGCATTGTGCGAATTTCAACCAAATAAAATAATGTTCCAAATGGTACACAGTATCCATAAATAATAGAGCAGCCAAATGCTGAGGCGTAGGGATACCGAAAAATATGCCGAGGATGTAGCTTACGTTGTGCGAATTTCAACCAAGTAACATAATGTTCCAAATGGTACACAGTATCTATAAATAATAGAGTAGCCAAATGCAAAGGAGTAGGAATTTCGAAAAAAGGCCCGAGGATGTAGCTTGCATTGTGCGAATTTCAACCAAGCAAAATAATGTTCCTAGTGGTTCACGGTATCCATAAATAATAGAGCGGCCAAATGCTGGGGCGTAGTGATTCCGAAAAATGGCCCGAGGATGTAGCTTGCATTGTGCGAATTTCAACCAAGCAAAATAATGTTTCAAATGGTTCACAGTATCCATAAATAATAGAAAAGCCGAATGCTGAGGCGTAGGAATACCAAAAATGTCCCGACGATGTAGCTCATTGTGCGAATTTCAACCAAATAAAATAATGTTCCAAATGGTACACAGTATCCATAAATAATAGAGCAGCCAAATGCTGAGGCGTAGGGATACCGAAAAATATGCCGAGGATGTAGCTTACGTTGTGCGAATTTCAACCAAGCAAAATAATGTTCCTAATGGTTCACAGTATCCATAAAAAATCGAGCAGCCAAATGCTGAGGCGTAGGAATACCGAAAAACATCCCGAGAATGTAGCTTGCGTTGTGCGAATTTCAACCAAGTAACATAATGTTCCAAATGGTACACAGTATCCATAAATAATAGAGCAGCCAAATGCTGAGGCGTAGGGATACCGAAAAATATGCCGAGGATGTAGCTTACGTTGTGCGAATTTCAACCAAGCAAAATAATGTTCCTAATGGTTCACAGTATCCATAAAAAATCGAGCAGCCAAATGCTGAGGCGTAGGAATACCGAAAAACATCCCGAGAATGTAGCTTGCGTTGTGCGAATTTCAACCAAATAAAATAATGTTCCAAATGGTACACAGTATCCATAAATAATAGAGCAGCCAAATGCTGAGGCGTAGGGATACCGAAAAATATGCCGAGGATGTAGCTTACGTTGTGCGAATTTCAACCAAGCAAAATAATGTTCCTAATGGTTCACAGTATCCATAAAAAATCGAGCAGCCAAATGCTGAGGCGTAGGAATACCGAAAAACATCCCGAGAATGTAGCTTGCGTTGTGCGAATTTCAACCAAGTAACATAATGTTCCAAATGGTACACAGTATCTATAAATAATAGAGTAGTCAAATGCTGATGCGTAGGGATACCGAAAAATGGCTGGTCTATTATTTATGGATACCGTGAACCATCTGGAACATTATTTTACTGGGTTGAAATTCGCACAATGCAAGCTGCATCCGGGCCATTTTTCGGTATCCCTACGCCTCAACATTTGGCTGCTCTATGATTTATGAATACCGTGAACCATCTGGAACATTATTTTACTCGGTTGGAATTCGCACAATTCAAGCTACATCCTCGGGCCATTTTCCGATATCCCTACGCTTCAGCATTTGGCTGCTCTATTATTTATGAATACTGTGAACCATTTGGAACATTATTTTGCTTGGTGGAAATGCGCAAAATGCAAGCTACATTCTCGAGTAGCAATTTATGAGTGCCCCTACGAATCATCATTTAGTGTGTCTTTAACGACATCATGATGGGAATTATATGATAATATGACAAATGTGCAAACAACATCAAGTTCCACATTAAAATCCCATATACAAATTGCTTCAAATGGTCATATATTCTACCCGAAACTTTTCAAGATGCCACAATTAGATAAATATTTAGCTTCAGTAAATTTGAACTTTTTATAAGATTTACGACTATAGAATTAGCAACAACTGGTTGTTGGCATAAGGCCAAAGCGATGAAACTCTTTCAAAGGGAATATCTACTTGTTGATCTATTGCCTGTTAGCTTGCTCTTTCAGTACCCTACTATATTTACTTGATGCTAAAAAAGTTTATAGGTATTTATTTATTATCCATTTAGATACACAAAAGATGCTTCTAGAATCTCATTTAAATATTTAAAAAAAAGTAAAACAGAGAAAACACTTTTTAAAATCCACAACAAGGGTTGGCTTTATCACATTATTTACTTTGGAATAACTAGGAAACTTTTATGAAAGGTTGCAGAAAAACACCTAAAATACAGACTTAATGTAATCATGGAAACAAAATAACAAAAGAAACCAGAAAACAAACTAACGTAATTCCACATTTTTACTTTCATTTGCTTTGTAGAATCATTTATTTTAACATCTGTAACAATGGCAACCGATAACATTAAAATTGCTGCTGATTTCAAGAGCTGTATTACGGATCCCTCCCCTTTTACTTTCGCGTGTGTCTTGTTGAACGTACACATTCCAAATCAACGCTAGGGATACCATTATTCAAACCCTATTTTTAGTTTTGTTTCAGTTTGTTAGATTTTTATTTAGGATCGATTAATTTCGAAAAGAGATTACATTTGAAACACGTTTTATTTTCGCGTTTAAACCCAATGTAGTACCTTCAGGTGGAGAATTGGGGACGTGGCCACACGCATAGCGGTCCTTACTCAAATTATAATGATTTCAAGAGTTGTTAAATAACGCAATAAACAAAATTAACATATACCTCAAATTTCTCACAAATCCAAGATTTGTTGGGTATGTAAGAAATAGTCGTATAATTTTACCACGAATCCAAACATTAAGCAACGTACAAAGTTTCCATTTTAAAAATAAGTTTCCTTATCTTCCTTTGTTTCTACATCATTAATGCTAGTCGCAGTAGGAATAAACACAGACTAAATAGTATATAAATTTTTTGATGGTAGCAAAATGTTAGCACCGACCTCTGCCATTTTGGTAGTCACTGGCCCGCGTTTCCAGCGTTTTTTATGACATAAGTGCGCCCTTGTGCTCCAGGTGAACTTGCACTACTGCCGGGCGACTGCAGGAACTTCACGCAGACACCTGAGCACAAGGCAGGTCATTGCCCAAATAGAGGAACCTTGGGTGGTAATCTACAGGGACTGGTTTAGGCAGCCTAAACAAACCATCTTTGCTGTTAGCAATCAGTTTAAGCCTAAGGCATGCATCTACATACCTAAGCACATTAATGCTCTCTTCATATTACAGCTGTGATCGTGATGTTCCAGCCATTCAGATCAGTTGCAAGATGGGAGCAATTTCTGACATAATTTTGGTTTCAACCTACTTTCTAGAGTAAGACCTCCCTCCTTTAGAGTTGATGGCAGTCATCGACCACTGCGAAGGTTACAAAAAGCACCTCATTATTGAATGCGATTCTAACGCACACCACGCAGTTTAGGGCAGCGCTAATGTTAACCCTCGCGGTAGGGCACTACTTGAATACATTTCGAGTAAAATCCTGGAGATCGTAAATTGGGGAACGCGAACGCGAACCAACTAATTCACGGCGCTGTTCATGAGAGCTGACTTCAAAAATATTTTGGAATTTGTGTTGTGTTATAGAAGCTGCTATTAGCTACGAAGAATAAAAAATTGAAAGAATGGTTTTTCTTGATATCCTCGAGTTTAAATATATATTGGAAATTAAACCGAAAGTAAAATATGAGCTTTTGAGTTTATATAATTATGTGTATGTGTATTTTAAATATAAATTAAGTTGGAAATTAAGAGAACATGCAACGAATTATTTTGTTGAACTATGAATTAGCAACGAAATTAGTTGTTTTAAATTTAAGTCTTATCGGGAAAAGAAGTTTAAATAATTCGAAAAATTAGAAAATAAATTTAATTACCACTACAACAGTAGATATAATAGGTATGTTCTGGACCACTTCGATCCTCACCGATCGATCCCCCACCCTGCCTAGCCCCACCCCAACAATCTGATTGGTCGATGGCTCCGCCCACCCCCTGTTTTCTGATTGGTCGTGGGTCCGCCCAAGCCCCACCCCCTGTTTTCTGATTGGTCTGTAGCCCCGCCCCAACCACCTGATTGGTTGATGACTCCGCTATTTACCCTACCACTTTTTGATCCCCCAACCCTGCTCCTTCTGGCACACTTCGATCCTCACTTGATCAATCCCCACCCTGCTCCTTCTGCACACTTCGATCCCTTGCCTACTAGTTGGCGGTTGTTGAGAGGGGGCGTGCCTTATGACAATTCTTATGACTCATTTGAATTATTCATTATGTTTATCAGCTTTGCGGGTGCCCCATTTGGCATTTTGCGGACTAGAAAATTTTTTAAAAAATTTTAAATCGAGTTAACATATACTCTGGGGTTATTAAAAATCAACTCAAAATTACATAACATTGGTATGGGGAATCAGAGTTGTAAAGGGTAATTGTTTCCGTTCTCTGGGATCGGTGATTGAGCACAGAAACAAAAATAAGCTGCAATAAGAAAATTGTCTTTGCTAAATTTAAATATCTCTAACCGTTTTCAAGATATACAGCGAAATCCAAATAGGGCACTAGATAACAAAATAAAAAAATTTACTAATTGATGCCAAAACCAAAATAATAAGAAAATTGTTTTACTAAATTTAAATATCTCTAACCGTTTTCAAGATATAAAGCGAAATCCAAAAGGGCACTAGATATCAAAATAAAAATTTCACTAATTGATGCGCCCAGCAAAATAATAAGAAAATTGTTTTACTAAATTTCAATATCTCTAACCGTTTTCAAGATATAGAGCGAAATCCAAAAGGCCAAACAACATTTATGGAATTCCTTTGGTTAACAAGAAGGTATTGGGGATGATGAAAGATGAGGGCGCATTATGACCGACTTTATTGGATTACGATCTAAGATGTATGTGACGAAGACAACCGCCAACTAGTAGCCAGGGTGGAGGGATCGATCGAGTGAGGATCGAAGTGTGCTAGAAGGAGCAGGGTGCGAAAGTTCTCGAAAACGTCTGCCAACAACAGTACATCCGTCTTCAAATAGAGGTCGCTATATTCCCGGAGCGTGTTGATACCAAAGTCGCGCCATACCTTCCGAGCCCTCTCGTATTCGTCGGTGGTAATGGGTGTAGAGGATGTTTTAGGGGTCACGAAGTATATACATGTTTAGCCTAAAAACGTGTACAATGATAATATTATTGTAAATGTAGATATATACAATGAATTTATTACTACTGTGTATAGAATGTCTAATAAATTTTTATTTCCATATATATTGCAGCTTATTTTTGTTTCTGTGCTCAATCACCCTTCCCAGAGAACGGAAACAATTACCCTTTACAACTCTGATTCCCCATACCAATGTTATGTAATTTTGAGTTGATTTTTAATAACCCCAGAGCATATGTTAACTCGATATGATATTTTTTAAAAAAATTTCTAGTCCGCAAAATGCCAAATGGGGCACCCGCAAAGCTGATAAACATAATGAATAATTCAAATGAGTCATAAGAATTGTCATAAGGCACGCCACCCTCAACAACCGCCAACTAGTAGGCAAGGGATCGAAGTGTGCAGAAGGAGCAGGGTGGGGGATCGATCAAGTGAGGATCGAAGTGTGCCAGAATAGCAGGGTGGGGGGATCAAAAAGTGGTAGGGTAAATAGCGGAGTCATCAACCAATCAGGTGGTTGGGCCGGGGCTACAGACCAACCAGAAAACAGTGGGTGGGGCTTGGGCGAACCCATCGACCAATCAGAAAACAGGGGGTGGGCGGAGCCATCGACCAATCAGATTGTTGGGGCGGGGCTAGGCAGGGTGGGGGATCGATCGGTGAGGATCGAAGTGGTCCAGAACATACCTATTATATCTACTGTGGTAGTTTATTCAAAAGATTTTCTTGAAAAATTTGTCTGCAGGTTTTAAGTAAAAATGGATTGATCCTGACTAGAAAAAGGAAAAACAAGAAAATATTTTTGAGTATCGAAATGTAAACTTTTAAGGGAAAATCAAATTGAGTTATGAATTACAAGTTAGGTTGTGAAAAGAATTAATGATTTGACAGTTACCGGATCGGGAGATATTTTAGGAAAAACATAATTATGACTTAGGACAGCATGAAGTTAGTTATTGAGTCGAAAATAAAGTTTGGGGAAAATTTTTGCTCTCAGACAGGATAGAGTTGTTCAGGGCCGGGTGGTTACCTAAATTTCTAGGACTATTTACGATTGTTGATAAAGATTTAATAAAGGATGTATAAATTAGTGACGATATAGATCAACTACGAGGGATTTGGGAGGGGAAAAACTTAAAATCAAACGGGACATATAAGGATGAAGACAAGAATTTAGATTAAAAATATTTTAAGTCGAAACATAGGTTAGAACAATAAGTTACTTATTTTAATTTTTTGCCTTGAGGAAACTATTTCTTTGAGTGTAGTTTAGTAACTACAGCTAGTTTCTTTTTCTTACAATAGGAATTTACACTTTAAATTTGACAAACGTACCGAACAGGCATCACGGACATTTAGGTCGACCCCGCACCTTCTCTTTTTCACCTTTTTTGATATGTAGTCCTGAAGGTGTTTTACTACTATCCCGCTCTTAGCCGGTTTCTGAGAGATCACATCACCTACATTTTTCCAACAGCATTCTGACAATACTAACCTGCCGTTTCTTGGCTGTTCACTCTCGGTTCTTCTCTGAAACGGAGGGATTCCAACCGACATCTGTTAACCACATTTGTGTAACTAAACGAGAATCTTCTTTTATTTTGTGACAATACTTGTCTCTGTATCCTATACTTCAAATCCCTAAAAATTTATATTCCTAACTTATTTTCAATTTCACTGGGTCTTTCCCCCAATTTTAGCGTTGAACTTTAGGTTCGAGACATTAACGAGGGTAACGGTAGTAGTTCGGTCCATCGCCATGGCGACAGTTTCTCCTGATAGAGATCCTGGGGGTCTAAATGTTAGATTTCCCAGAGGGGTTTATTTTGGAGGTGGATTTTTTTATTAGGCGTGATTTAACATAAACGAGTAAGAGAAATGGTAGTACCGGAGTTCGATTATGACTGAACTTTCTGCCCAATCTTTCAATCGTAAATTATGCCAAGATTTTTGGGATATTAGTTGACAGGGGTGGTGAATGTAACTTGCTTCATTTCTCAGGTGGTAGTCCCTTAGTAATCCAACACCCAGGACAAAAACCTGACGCCGAGGATTGCGCTAATCCCCTGTGGAATACTGAAGGCCTCTTCACGACTTTTCTCATTCAGCGGCATTTGCAGTGTTGTCTCTTTATGATTTACGGATTTTTTACTTTTACTTTTTAGCTTTAAATTTTAATTTTTATTTTAAATCTTTAACTTTATAAATTGATGAACTGTAGAGATAGTACTGAAGCTAAACTGACTTAAAGGTTGTTAGGGTAGAAATTTTTCTGGAGAATATTTCGTTTGTAAGAGGGGTATAATGCGTTAGCGTTACTTTAAATGTACACCAGATAGGACAGTTCTCGCACCTCCAGGACAAATCTATATTTATAACGTACCGTTATTTTACCCGTAACAACATTTTGACAAACGCACATTTAAGAGTAGAACCTCCCCAATGTAATCTTAGTAAATTGCTAACTAACTAATAAATTAAATGCCTTGACTAATGATGTATACTTCAGGATGCCATATCAATCTGTTTCCAAAATGCTACACACAATACTACCCGTTCATTTACTTTTCCAATGCTCCACCAGTAGGTACTACATTGGCCAGGAGGCGAGTTTTTTGTTGCCTGGAAATTTAGAATTTTGCCGAACCCTTGCCGTTCCAGGCAAGGTAGGGATCTTTAACGTGCGTGACAACACTCACACACGGGACCTCCATTTAACCTCTCATCCGAACGAGGGCGTAATTTTTGTGAAAAATGCTCACCTGTCATTTTTCAAGCAGTCGACCGTATCGGGATTTGAACCCGGGACCTTGGGATCCGTAGTCTTACGCTTACTACATTGATCCACGGCAACCCACACAATACTACCCACGTAAACCCCACCAAACACGACCAAACGAGATCAAACGAGACCAGAGGAGACCAAACCAGATGTCGAACTAATATAGCATCTTGGAGTCATATTAGACGGTGTGCCACAATACCGTATTTAATATTATTTCTAGCGTGCTTGCATTCTAAAACCCAGCCCGCAGTAGGAAGTCATTGCATTAAGGTGGGTGCGTACAATCTGTACTACGTGAATCCCTGCAAATTGGTCGAGCGCCTATTCGACGACACCTCCTAGCAATTACCAGGGTAACGAACCACATAACCTACAAATAATATGAAACATCTTTACTACTCGCATTAGAAATTTCGGGGGATATTTCGTTACCAGCGTGGGCGTAAATTATAACGTTAACCCCGGGCGTAATTTATTACGCGCCAAATGTGACAGCAATTTATTTCCGCCAAGCGATTACAGATTTACATACAAGAAAGCAATTAAAAAATAAGCAAAAGGATTACCTTGATTAATAGTTGTAGCCAAAGCATGCCTCCGCTCTTTGCTTCCATCCGAAAATCACCACCGACGTCTAAATGTAGATCAGGTTGCGTAGAGGTACGTTTCTTATATTTTGTCCAGATTCTTGCAGTGAGGTGTGTTGAAGCTACACTTTTAGAGAACAGATGCTTGTGGTGGTTAGGTACGGGATAGGTAAATGAAATCACAAGTACACTTCCTGCAATTAACGCGCATTCGTTTAATACGTCAATATCGTACGATAGTTGATGGTAAAGTTCCGTTTAAAACGCGCCCTTTTCATGAACTCGTCGTTGTCCTCACCATGAAAACGTTACTCATTGGCTAAGCTCGATAAACACACATTCCTTCAGCCTGAGAAAACGCGTGTTTAAACACATACATCTATACTTTAAAGGTTCTTGATCTGAGTTCGCATAAACCCAGAAACCACAAACTTTACATGTAGTAATCTAATTATATTAATCTTGGGAAAAAATTTCCCTTTGCCGATTAAACAAAATCCTCTATTCCTAATATTAAAACGAAAACTTTGTGCAGGCAAAAGACGCAACAAGCATCGGGCATCAAAAAACAGAGTTACAAGTACAACACTTCTTTTGGTTCTCCGCACCCAAAAACTTCACATAGTTGTCATACATCAACGTCTACGAACGCATTCTACCCCCGCCAGAACCTTTCATGAATCTTCAACAAGAATTAATGTACAGCCCTGCATAAGTAATCGTTAAACGTACTTTCTGGTAACAAAAACTTTCAGATTTTCGTGTGCGAATTGCTCTACAAAAAGCACTTCCACTCATAATATAATTGCCTAAATATCGCTAGTGTATCTCAAACGAGTTAAAAAGTTAGTAAATTTACTTGAAGGAGTTTTATAAACTACACCAATTTTCAAATAGGATATTCAGAATCAATTTTACCCTCAAGTTGAATTCTAACTGATGCAAAAATAATTCTGTATTCTCTACAATGGCATTAATTCTCGATTACAAATTTTTACTAACCACACAAATTTAAAATAACTTCATTTTTCTTAATATAATTTCGAGTACACACTGATATGTATCCAACGCATAAAAACAAATCTGGAGTAACTAATTGCTTTGTTACAGAAAAGCATTTAAATCCCATCAGAAAAATCTACATTGAAGGGTATAATTTATTTGTAATTGAAGCTCGCCAATTTATATAAACCACGCGGATTTACATTCAGTTACAATACAGAACACTGCAGGGCGTTTACCGAACTCCATTTTGTTTGTTTCAACGTGATTTAACGGGTATATAAATATTTATAGTTATTTTAGACAAGGTTAGCCAGAGACGATTAATAGCAAATTTTTCTAATAAACAATAAACAATCAATCAATTTATTATAACTTTGCAATAAAAGAGCAGAATGATCATTTCGGAATAAGGACGCCAACACAAATTTGCTGGAATGGTAATAAACGTTTTTAAAATTGCAATAAATCATTAGTATTCATGATAAAACGAAGTCCTAAAAAAATTTCAAATGATCGCGCAGAAGAAATGCAAAGACAAAACCCCATTAAACTTGAAAATAATTTCCTTGCATGTATTTAAAATCCGTTCTGAATGGACCTGTACCTTGAAGAAGCTCCAAACTACTAAAACCGGTGGAACGACTTGCGTGTTCCAGTGAGCTTGTAACATGTCAATTCGCCGTCGCCTTGCCATGTTACATTGAACGTCCCACCTCCTTGCATATAAAAGTATACTTCATTTTAACTTTACATTAATACCGTTTACAATCACAAGTTAGTCTTGATTTGTGTAACATTTCCCTTTAGTATTATAAAATAATACACTAATTACGTTGATCTTTAGTTTTAATTTAATATCCCTCTTTTTGTATAAATAATTATGATCAGATGTAATTTTCTAATTGGTAAACCTCTGAATTATGTCCATAAATACACAACTGGTGTATACATGAATCTGTCATTTTGGATGGTTTTCTTGTTTGTCCGTATCTCAAAATGTGTGGTTATCTTCAAACCAGAATAAACTTTCGTTTTCTTGATATCTGACTGCCCTTTGTGCACATGCCGTTTCCCGATAAAGAATTTCCTTCTAAGGCTAAGATGTCGTACCTGGTATGTAAAAGGTGTCCTTTCCTTTATTCTTGTTGAAATACAAAAATATCGTTTTAGAATATTAGTATAATATATACGAAGAAAGCTGATCTGAGTAACCCATTCCAAAATGTTTAAGAATGGTAAGTTGATTACAGATAAATTTTCTGCGTGTTTCTCGTGGCGTATTACAATACTTCGTTCTTGTAACACGTTGATTTTCTAGGGTTCTCTGGTGAGTTGTTCTCTGGCGGGGTGTTTAACTATACATGCTAGGCTATTTAAGCCTATGCATAATTTCTACCTACGAATATTATCTATTATCGTACAAAAATTTTATGTTGCCGTTTAATTACCTTCTAAAATAAATTAAATGTCCGTTAACAAAACATATGGTTGTGGAACAACTAAGCGTATATATGATTTCTTTTTACTTTGAAAGTTAATTTGAAATTGTGTCTAAGTATAACAATAATTTTAGATTTTCTAATAACTTTTCTGGTAGAGTTTAAGACATTTTTAAAAATTATGAGAAAGTAAAAATATGTACTTGGTGATTTTATCACATGAAAGCGTGGTGGTGAGAAAATAAGAGAATATATTTTGTTTATGTAATGTTATTAACTAAACGTCAATATACAAGTTGTATTAAGGTATTTTCTTTTGTCATGTTCTAAACTGCATTCCTATAACTTGTCAGGGTAAAATTTCACTTTGTTCTCAAAATATCTAAGAGTAAAAACCCCTGCGATACAGTCTTTTGCAATCTACCGCAGCCACAAAAGGTCGACGTTAGTCCCGCCAGAGTTTTGTTTAGACCCTTTGTACACCCTTTCCTACCTGAAAAAAAAAGGAAGGGTACAAGTTAAAGGGCCGAACTAAAGCTTTAACCAAATTAGTGGAGTCTTTAGTGAGGAAACGGACTAAGACATCCCCGAAATTAGAAAGTGAAAAGAATAAAAGGAGAGATTAGTGAAAGAATAACTTTGGGTTTAGAGGAAACTAACAAAGCTATTGAAGAAATGAAATTTGAAATTAGAGGAAAAGTAGTGCAAATTTTAGAGGATATGAATGATGTTAAAGAAGAAATTATTCAAATAAAGTCGAATTAAGAAGCAAGTGAAAGAGAAACTGATGGGAAAATTAAAATTTTGGATAGAAAAGTAAATGAAATAGAGGGAAGCTGTCAAGCGGGTTTTGAACATTTAGAAATGATTTGGGAAATCTTAAAACAGACATAGTGAACAAATTGGAAAATTTAGAAGACAAAGTTAAAAAAATTCATGTTGGGGAACTGATGAGATGGAGTCCAACTAGTATTCCGTTGGAACGACACTCAAAACTTTATGGGAATAATAAACTTAACCCTAAAATATTTTTAAATAACTTACAAACTTTAATAAAAAGTAGCTAGGATGAGCAACAAAGTTAAATATTGCATGGTCCATATTGAAGGGTAGTGCCGAAATTTGGTTTGGACTGATTGTAAATGGGTTGAATTCATTTAAAGACTTCGAAATTAAATATTTAAAGCATTTCTGGGGAAACAACCAGCAATTTAAAGTGAGATAATTTATTAATGCGCAAATATAGTAACGATTCATGAATAATAAGGCCTATAATAAAATTGCAAGTTGAGGGAAAAGAGATAAAATTACTGGTAGATACAGGAGCTGAAGCCACATTACTAAGTGAAGATTTTATTAAAGATCATGCAGAGGAATTAATGCAGAAAGTTTGTAACGGGCATTTTTCGTACCTTAATATTTTACGCTCCCTTTCTGTTAGTGTACTTAAAAATACATCGTTTCTTTGGGATCGCTGTTTGTATAAAGGAAATACTGCAGTATATTTTAGAATTGTATGCAATTTAACTCGCGTGTATTAATTTTAAAAGATAGATAAATTGAAGATTAATTCTCATTAATAAATAAATTCCAACTTATCGAAAACGATAAACAGCCTGTAATTAATTGTTAGATACGATTGTGACATTCACGTTTTAGATGTTCCTTATGTTATTAGCGAGGTAGATAATAGTCGATAAGCGGTTATAATAGCGACGAATTGTGGAGTCTGTTCTTTGTTCCTGTTTAATAAGTACGTTAAAAGTGCTGTTCCTTTTTGCTTTAAAAAATGGTGAGAATTAATGCGGGATTAATTCTCCAATGGTTCATGAACAAACGCGGCACGATTCTAGTTGTTTTTCTTGTGAAATAAAAGGTGTATTTTAACTGTAGAATGTGTTTACTCGACCGCACGGGTTTTAAGGTCATTGACAGACGGTTTTATTGCTTACGCGTTACTTTACTAATTGTTTTTGTTGCTTTTCTGTTGGATATAAAAGTGATAGAACTTGTCTTACTCGACCGCACGTGTTTTACGGAACATTGACTTAGTGATTACGCGTTGCTGTGCTAATTGTTTTTTTTGTTGATTTGTCTTTTTATATTTGGAACTGTGTGTGCGATCTAGTTCGCGGTCTTTCTTATCAGAGTGGTGCATACTTTGGATTATCCAAATACAGTGGATACTGTAGTTTCTGAATTTTCTAACCCCAACGAATCTAAAATAGATCGTTGTTTGCGCAAATTTTCGTTATTCAAAAGCATTAGATTTTTCTTTGTTACCATAGGTAGCAAATAAAACACCTCGCGTTACTGCTAGTTTAATGCATTACATCGTACCTTGAAAGCGTGATTCTAAATTTTTATTACCATTTTTTACGATTTGTGTTACAAAAGATTTCCAAATTATTGTCTCAGGAAATAGAGTTAACAAGAATTTATAAATGCTACATAGTTCCATCAGCATGATAATGTCTGCTGCTAACGCCAGTGAAATACATAGGTGTGATTAGTGTAAAGTGTAAGAAATTACATCAACACCCTCACAGTCAAGGGTGAAGTACTTCGTTAGTGCAGGACATCGTTGAATCCCACACTTCAGTTGCAAGGAAGCGTTGCTGAAGGACTTTTGTAAGTTGAACTATTTCCTACTTGTTATTACTTTAAATATCTATCCGTTGCTTTACTATATCTTTGTCGTTCTGATACCTTTTACAATAGACTTGCATGCTATTTTAAAACATAGAAAAAAGAAAGAAAGAAAGAAAAATCAATACTACTAAATTACTCATACCAATTGTGTCTTATCTATTTATCTTTTGTCAACATTTTATCTGATTTATGTTTAATTGGTGTGTGAGGAAACGTTTCTGCTACTCCCCAATACTACCTCACTTTGTACAAAAAATTTTTGTAATGCTTTTACCGTTGTTATATTATATAGTTTATCTAAACAGTTTCTTTTTTTTACATTCTACAAAGTACTGAATAACTTAGACTTTTCATTGCTGCTATGCTTATTCTCTTTTTTTTTTAGGTTTGCTTAACTATTTTTCTTGCAGGTATTATCACTAACTCCTTACAGCCGCGTACATGATATGTTGGTCTGCTTTCTACGACCCCCCCTACTCTCCGACTGAGCCCGGTCACTTCTTTGATTTTCTTTTTGTTACGCACGGCTACGAGCCAACGTAACATAACTTTGTCGCCCAACGTGGCTGCCACGAAAAAAAAACGTAACAAGTTATCTCTATGAAAAGAAATAATTTAGTATAGCCGAATAATAAAAAGTTTGCAGTAGTCAAGAGCATTATAATTCTGAAAGTTAAGTTGGGAAAGATAGAAGTTGAGCAAGAGTTTTTGTTAGTGCCAGGATTACGAGTTGATGCCATTCTGAGAATGAATTTTATAAGTAAGATGAAAGGTACAATAGATACCGAGAATAAGGTTGTAATTATGGGAGATGAAAAGATTAAATAGGACGATGAAGTCCATATAGAGGTACAAGGAGATTGTATAAATATGAATCAATTTGAGAAGGATATGAAAGGGGAAGATGATAAGAGTTTAAGTATTAAGTGTCCTGGTGAAGTTGGAAATGTAGTTGTAGCGTTTTTAGAGAAAAAGACAGAATTATTGAAAACTGCAGAAGATTATGTTGAAGAGATGAAGATGACTGATGAAAATAGTATGATTTTAGGTGTTGAAGAGGAGATAAAAGAACTTTCTGTGACTGCAGTTCTTAAGAACAAAATAAATAAAGGTAGTAAAATATTAAATGATGATGAAATAATTTGGAATGTAGAACTTAATAATTCGTTTGGGATAATTGTGATTAGAGAATCAGATCGATATTTTAAATGGCGTATGTATAAATATGGAAGAGTAACGTTTGGTTTGTTGAAACATTCAATTGAATATGCGGATGTAAGAAAGAATTGGAAGTGTAGGTAAAAGAAAGAAATTAGTGAAATGAAAGAGCCTGAGGTAGTTAAGAGTATAAATGTGAATTATTTGGTGAAAGATGTAAATTATTTTGAGAGAAAATCAGAGGAGGAAGTAAGAATTGCTGATATAAGTCCAGGTGAAGTTACGAATGAAGTACAATCGCTGTTAAACGAAGAATTATAAGAATTGCCACTGATTGAAAAAATGAGTTAAGAAGTTACTGATAATGAACGATTAAAGACTGATGTTTATGCATTAAATGCAGAGTAATTGAAAGATGTCTAACTGAAGATTAACGTAAGTAGGCTAGGTATAGAGATTCTAGACCATAATTTTTCGATGTGAGAAGAATAGCTAAGTAGTTGCTGGGACAACTTCATGAAAATTTTATACCGCATATTTTTCCAATATTTAGAGCGGAATGTGCGATAATACAATGAATTATGAATGATAGTGAAGAGCATTCGATATGAGATGAAACTTGATGAGACCGTGTGTAAGTATGAAAAAAGAGAGATATAGGATAGAGAAGTTAGATTGTAAATGATATTAGTATAGAAGTTAAAGTTTAGTTGATTATAAGATAGAAATAGGTAGACTGCTAAAAAGAGAAAAACCCTAGTATGAAAAGATTATGCGTGTATTATAAAACTTATAAAATTAGTTATAGATAGCAAGTAGTTAGAAATAAAAATATTAAAATTACTCATACATGCGGAAAAATAACGCAGATTTCGAACTTTATATTTTGATTTGGGGAAAATGACGTGGTAAAAGGTTATGAGAGGTCATTCAAATTCATGGTTACACCCTGTATAATACAAGCGTACCTTTATTTATTGATGTACGATGCAAAACGCAAATTGCGCGTGTATAAATAATCACCCTATATGATATAAGCATTTTGTACATAAATAGCACGTAACATAAATTGGATATGTAAATTATAAGATACCGTAAAATGCATTTGATTTTCTGTAAATAGCATAAAAGAGTACAGATTTACGCATTTAGTTTGAGAAACTAAAATCAAGGTGTATTTAAAAATCCCAAAATTAATAAATAATTTTGTATACTGGAAGCAAATATTTCCTATAAAGCGCAAACCTTTTTGCATTAAAAAGCAATGAAAGTTTAAATTAATTATTCCGTGGATATTGCAAATCATTCAAATAGAGAATTCTCTAGAATATAAAAAGATGAGTCATCGGGATTAAGGAATACGTCAAATTCGTATATACTCATTAAATAAACATTTTTATTCCAGGAAGCAGCTTGAACATTGAAAATAAAACGTAAAATCCCTGGAACAACTGATAAGAAATAATTTATGATTTTCGCATTCACTATTGGAGAGAAGCGATACGCAACAATAATAACATATGATAAACAAGGACAAAAGCGAACGTCACCAGTAGCGGGAATCAGATAAGAAGGTAATAAAATGTGGATATTTATACGCTAATGCGTATTCCAAGAAACCTTATATCATAATGTTCGAGATTATACTAGTAAAATTCTAAAAAAAAGGGAAAATGTATATATAAAGGGGCGCTTATCGTTTCGGGGGGAATTCATTTATTAAATTTGATCCGATGCAGTCGATGTAGATCAAGAAATGTTATTTTAAAACGCTAGGCGTTGCGTTATACAGAAGTATGCAGTAAAACATAGTTGCGAGGTTGCAATGGATATTGAAGTGATGTTTTTAAACCCGAATTACATACAAAAATGGAATTATTGTTACGAAGAAAAGGCAAAATTCTTCAGTATAAAGCTATTTTAAAGATGTAATAAATAATCGAAGGGAATATTTAGCCAAAAATGTACTTTGATAATTGCTGTTAGAAATAAGGAATTTTAATTTGGATAAACTTGTAAACCGATTTGGAGATCAATTTAAAATAAGAATATTTTTAATTACGAGAAGCGTTTTGCGGATTCTACAAGTATCACTCTTAGATTTATTTTTAACTGATTAGAGTTCTAGTTTAAGATAATCCCAATAATTTTTTTCTTGTGTGAGACATTTTTTTGTACCGCGAGTTTGTGTTCAGAATTTGGTATACTCTGACCTTTAATAGATTATATATCAAAGATTTTTTCTGGTCAAAATAAATCTTACCTGCGTGGAAATAATTTATAACCAGGTGAAAGATCCTCAAAAGAATACGTTTAATTCTGTAAATATAAAATAAGGTAAGCAACGATATTTTTGTTTGGGACAAAGACTTCTTAAAAATTATTTTATGTTTGAAAGAAACGATGTTGTAAATGCTTTTGTATAAAAGAAGATATTTCATATTGTATAAAGGCTTTGAGATATTGCTGCGTTTTATTTCATTTTGAAAACTCCGTACATTTCGTTGAGCTAGCCAAGCAAAGTGAAAAATTAGAATCGACGGTAAGTGAACAATTTCAAGTTTACAAACCAGAAGTATCTTTTCACAGCACTCGTTCGACGGCGCCCCCAACGCGAGACTTTTTCATATCACTCCTTCTAGTGGCTCTCAAAACACGCAGTGACCACGTAGACAAGAATAACACCACGAAGGGAGGATACGAATAAAATCAGCATAAAAATAAGACAGAAAAAAACGGACAGTCAAGCGAAGAGTAAGAAAGTTCTAGTTATATGAGACAACAAAATGGGTTACACGATGCGATCATTGAACTTTCACTTACGGTAATGTGAGGAAGATTTTCAATCACGAAATAATAGCATTGTCGGCCTACCGTTTAAGAGGACATGCCCGGTGGTGGACGTAAGGTTCACTCCACAAACATTCTGAAAAATTTTAAAGTAAAATATGGAGTAACCTAGAAGAAAAGCGTAGCGAAGGAAACTTGAAATAATATACTGATAACCCAGGACTTCCTTATTTTTTTAAACGTAGGCTGGAAATCACGACATTACTGTGAATGAACATTTTGAATAATTATTGAATATTTACTGTATATTTTACTGAAATATGTATGTTTTTGTTTATTCCTAATTAGGGCATTAACGAATATCGAGTTGGAACGTTACTGGACAATCAATATGTTAGGCAGAGGTAGAAAAACATATATGGTAGAATCGAATTATTTTTCTATATTTTAAAAAGTTTTAGGTAGTGTAAGTGCGTATCTGGTCAGTTTAATTACACAGAAGCATAGAAAATTAGTTTTGTTTTTCCTTAAGAAAATTGTATTTTGGAAATATTGGGGGACTACTGCGCTTAAGACACCCTCCATACTAATTTGTTTAAAGTTCACTAAATTCAATGGGTATTTTTCAAGCAGTGACAAAATTTTTCTAATTAAAAATGAAAAAAGGAAAAAATGACTGAAGAAAAAGGAAGCAAATTATTAATTAATAAAAGAGTTGCGGAAACGTGAGGCAAAAGAAACGTACTTGAAACAACCACCATTCGGGTATGAAGGAATATCGCAGGTGGCTTGGCGCCTTGTAAAATCTGACTGTAGAATCCAAGCCTTCGAAGGTGGGTAATCAAAAATCAAACAAATAATTTCTTTGTATTATAAGGTGTATTTGTTGTTTGGATATCCCTACATTCGTTCTTTTTTTCATAGGAACCCCTCCCATGCCACTACAGCTAATCGCTGCATCTGTTAGATTGATATGATATCCCGCCCCTATTAATCGAAGAAATAGATATATATATATATATATATATATATATATATATATATATATATATATAGAAAAGAAAAAATCATTTTAAATGAACAGAATAAATACCAATGTATATTACAATTTCACGAATAAGGATAATTAAGCATGACATTTCAATATTTTTAGTATACAAAGAGAATTCAAGCATTGAACTTAAACCACAAAATCAAAAAATTATTTCTTTTATAATACGTTAATGAACGAAACTCGTAGCAATGACACAAAAAAGCCGTATAATTTGAGTAGAGACCGCTACGCTTGCGGCCACGTCCCAATGCTCCGCCCAAAGACACCACGTTGGTTTTAACCGAGAATAATTACGTGCTTCATATAAATGTGACTTCAAAACTAATTAATCGTTAAATATCATTTATAAAGCAAAACTAAAGTTAGGGTTTAAATAATAATACCCATAGCGTTGACTTTAAAGTGTGCCTGATCAACAAGACACTGGCAGGGGGGGGGTCCGTAATACAGGATAGCAGCTGCCGGCTCTGCTTATAGGTGCGACCTAAAGAGTCGACTTAAAACTATCCAAATCTAGCTAAATTAGTATTTACTAATGGATTCAAATTTCTAAACATAAGCCAGGATTATTAATATCGAATCCAGCTATTTGTTCCTACTCAATAAATTTACAATATCGTCCGATCTAGACTTTCTTTTAACTTCAGGCTAAATTCGTCTCTAGCGTTCACTATCGTTCCCTAAACGACTTATTTTAATTTCAGTCTTCCTTTCTATAGATAATACGATCAAAAACAGGCAAAAATCCAAACAAAACAAATCAAGCGACAGAACAATATAATATATAAAGTACAATACAGGTATAATATGTAATATATGAATATCTAGATAAAGGATTGAGCATATAAGCATATAACAGTGTATAGACTAGCAAAGAAGCATCCTTAAATTATCAGGTGCACTCCCATAAGTATTGTCTGCCAATGCCATCATACTGAAACGTATACAGCCGCCACAATGTTTATAAATACCTTGAATATAAATTTCTCCAGGATCCGAAAATCTGGTCGTCTATCTACACCTAACTATCTCTTACTGTTAAGGGAGTTAAGTATGCACTGTTCTTGGTAGGTATACACCAAGTGCCGGGAAGATCACAATCACTATCATGGGGGGGGGGGGTCCATTCTAATTAAATGTCTTAGTTTAATTGATTTATTTGGTTGGTTTGAGTTAATTAGGAAATCTGATTTAGTTTTGTTGTTTATTAGCTCGGTTTAAAGTTTTGATTTAATACCCGATGTTTTGCGCGCGCTTTAAGAAAGACAGTGACCGATTTAGTGTGAAATTCATCGTGCATATTTAGATATTTGAGTGTTCTATATTGTTTTTTTTTGTATATATTTTTGTTGTTTTCTATTATTGTTAGTTTGTAAATTAAGTTATATCGTGCCACAAAATAAATTTTATGCCAAGTCTAAACTACGTCCTACTCCAAATGTCAAGCGATACCCCCTCCCCACCGTTTACAACCGGTTCTCAGTATTCAGTCTCGCAACCCTTCCCACAAACTCCTTCAAGGCTACCTAGAACGTCCTCTGGTTAGCCACTCCCTGGACTTCTTCCAAGCTCTTAGGCCATTCTAACCCCTCGACAGCTAGTTTCCTGTTAGCCATCTCGAGTGATCAGTCAAATAGCACGTGCTCGGCGCTTTCTGCGCCCTCACCGCATTCGCAGCGGTCATTCTGGGTCAATCTGAATCTTCACAGGTAGGTTTTTAGTGCCTCGTGCCCTGTAACTAGCTGCACCATCTTATAATCGAACTTTACCTCCATCTTATATCTAGCTTCTATGCTCGGTATAAATTTGTGTCAACCTGCTCGTGGCATCGTTGTTGGACTGACCTTTCTCGCAACTTTTTCTTAATTTGCGACCTCGGTACCGATAACTACGATGTAAGAAACTTCCCTGTTGCGGCCTCTTTGGCCAGTACATATGTTCTGTCGTTTCCTCGATTGCAGTTATGCGACCTAACCCAATAAAACTTCAAATCCCAAAACCAAAGTGCCATGCGCGCTATTTTCCAGACATCCCTTTGAAAATCTGTCGAGGTGTTCATATTTGTCAGAGCAGTCAGGGCCGATTTGCTATCGCTAATGATCGAGTACCCACTTGTGCCTGAGTGGTTGATGGCGTACTCTATAGCTTGCCTTATAGCTACAAACTCACTTGTGGTGCGTCTAAAATGTCCTATTTTCCAGATGAATTTCGTTCTATCCGTGTAAACACTTACTTTATTCCCACGATTTTACATTTAAAACCGACGGCCGCATCATTCGTCCGTTCTCAACGCATATGTTATGGCTGTTTTTATGAGTACGTTGTTTCTGGGGTGTATCTCCCATAGCTGATGGTTTCTTGAGCTTGTGTGAATTTGTAAAAAAAACTATATTTACAAACGGATATTTTCCGGCTTCTAACTGTAATTTTTGAATTTTATACGTAGGGTTGTAAAGTATTGACAGTTACTACCGCGTGTATTTAATGTACTGGATGCTTTCCTATTTCAATTCTTCAACCTAATTGAATATTATATTAAAACATCAACGTTATTAAATGTAGAAGACCAAAGTGTCTAAATGTTACAGCGTTTTCGTGCTGTAAATTCATTTAACAAACCGCAGTTAATTAACTCCTTTCTATTACCTACTGTTTCATTATGTAACGCGCTAACGTTACAAATGCCAGTTGACACATAACACATCGAACAATTATTTAAATGAAAAAGCACAAATTAATGTCTTATAGCCTGTTTCCACCAGATTGATCGCTAACAAGTATTTTATGTTCTTGACTTTCAAACAAAAATGACGTGGACTAGGATTTTCATCACCGCTGGAAGCTGTTGACGTCTTTAAAACCACGGTTTTGAGAAAACAACTTTAACACATTGCGCTACGATAACTCTAAATTAGACAGGAAAAATCTAAGTTTGAAGGGACCGCATAAATATAAACATGAATAAATTATGAATAATTAAGGCAGTTAGTATTATTAAAGTAATATACAAAATAATTCTTTTTTTAATAAATTGGTACAATTGATAAATATTAAGATAGCGCATTAATCATTAAATAGGATAAACGTGGCGACAATAAAAACCGCTGAAATAAAATACTCCATAAAACGAACAATGTAATAAATATGTAACACAAGAATGCTGAATAGGTATAGAATTCAGGGCGTCATTCAATAAACAAAACCACGAAGTAAACATTGATGAAATAAATTAATACGTGGACAATGGAGAAATCGTTAACAGGGAATTATATTGGAGATATGGCAAAACGTTTAAGGACCACTGCAAAAGTACCTGACTGTTACGTAATTAAAGTAACAATAACTTTGTACGTAAGCACAGATTACAACTGTTACATTGTATTAACAAATGCCATCCGAAATTAATGGGATTTCATAGAGGGATAAATTTTATATAACGACTAAACACGTTCGTTAGAAGTTCGGAAAATCAAATTCAAAAAATTAATCAGAACCGTAAGAATTTAATCATACGAGTAAGTTAGAAGGCGGAATGGCCGCACTGTTGGAGATGGTATGAGAACAGATTAAAAGCCAAAAATAATAGAGCTCCAAGATGGGACTGTAATTTCCCTGCACGAAACAAAAACGCGGTGTGCAATTTATTTTTTGAACTACGCTTGCACGGGCAGGGTAGCTTTTAATAAACGGGCTCGTGGAATTATCGTCACTACCACCAGTTAAAAAGGGCTTCGGCTGTGGAGAGATAACCCCTTCAATAATTTGGATTTTGTGATACATTATGTTAAACGCGTTGCTGTTGTTGATATCCCAAATAATCGTTGTAAGAAAAATTGACGATACTGGACATGCTTAAATTTCTTAAAAATCGTAAGTTGCATGAGCTTTTATGTTTAGATTCATTAATTATGTACATGTGAATTTTACATCTAAGCTGGGGTTCTTGTACTTAGAAAATAACAAACCGTGAAAGAAATTTTTTGTTTGACTAAATTAGAGACGGAATCGTGTATAGTGATTTTAAAATGTAAGTTTTATTGGTGTTTTATTAGAATTAGTTAAAGCATAAAACTTGAATATTTCAAATGGACAATGAAATGATAAAAGGAAACTTTGATATTTAATTGTTTTCTATGTTAGTTATTAAGGACATTCCAGAAATGGTATTTTGAATATCATGTAATTCACTATAGGAAACAGAACAATTCGACTAATAGTATTATTGATGCATTTGATTTAATGGTCTTCTTTGGTATTTCCTACATTAATAACTGGCCAGTTTAAGGTTAAGAAATTAGGATTTTTAAGTATATTTGTATTTACATTGCAATTATTTAATGTCAAAAGAGGTAAGTATAGGTTGAGTTTTATTTGCATTTATTTATGAACTAGATAGAAAGTCATTGTGAAAGAATACGCAAACCTCTCAATGATAGAGCAGTATTTGCGAGAGGTATTTTATTTTACAAGATTTTTGATATGAAAAAATTAATAAGTGTTTCAAGATATTCTAGAGAAATGTAACGTAAAATGTGACAATTTTAGGAAACCGAAAGCCAAGGAAACCTATGCGGACTAACCGTCTTCCGTGTAGGAATATTATCGAATGGATTGCTGAGCAAAATGGTTTGGCTCGTTCTGAATTATGACAGTAGAAAAAGCCTTTCAGTGTAAATGAATATTGTAACGTAGTTTGTTTTGTATTTTAACATTTCCAAATGTTTATTTTTATTATTTCTTCCATAGGAACCACTGTCGTTAGTCGGAGCATCCTTGAAATTGTTACAGAGTTCCCCCTCTTTAGGGTGTAACATGTTTAATTTCAGTAATAATTATTCGCATTGAAATACGAGGATAATGCGCCAAGCGTGCATTATTCCTTATTAATCTTCTTATATTAAAATATCTGTGTCACATAGTTATTTCCTCGCGCATCTCTAGTTGTTTCTTTCGTATTCCACGCCTCTAACGTCGCGACGATTCAGTTCTTGTTTCGTTAAGTTAGTCGCCCGCTAGCAACAGCTTTAACAAGATGTATTCCCGGCTAGAGGCAGGCGACCTTCGCATCAATTACTAAAGTAAGCAGGTCAGGGCGTACTCGACCTAATTTTATTAAGATACCTTCTACTAACGGTTGGTAAAGTATATATTTTACGAACTAATTTAATTTGGTTTAATATATTTAGCGCGTCATGTAGGATTCATCATTTAAAATTCGTCATGTAGAATTTGTCGATTTGAAATTTGTCTACTAAGAAATTTGTTAACTAGGAATTATGGATGTTGGTTTGGATTGCAGTCGTCTCTAGTTAGAAATGGCTGGTAACTTTGTTTGAAGAATATAAATTTCCATCTCGATTTGTCGTGGAGCAACAGAAGCAGTTTGGTTCGTTATTAGATATAAGATATTTTATGCATGTGTTTTGAATGTCATAAAAATTTGATAAACAGACTATTATATAAAGCACGTAAAGTTGCTATTATGTTTTCAACATGTAATCTGTGTAATTCTCAATTATTGTTGAACTGGTTTTATAAGCCGTAGAACAAAATTTTGTCAAATTAGGTTTTTATAATTACAAGCTTTGTTCCATCTGAACCTTAGATAATTTCAACGTATGTTTTCGACGTCATATTTTTTTGTTGCACAGTTGACAGATGTTGTCATGAAAACAGATGCTTCATGCAGCTGTCATTGAATTTAAACCAAACATTCCTATTTTTGTGATTAGGATTTATCTACATGTAAATCATAAAATTTAAATCTGAAAATTTAAAGACACTCTGTATAAGATTCTAGAAATTGTAATCCACCTGAAAAGATCTGCCCAGGTTAGAACGTAATTCAGTGTATTATGCTTACAAATTATTTTCACTCAAATGTTTAAAGCAGGTTCATATTTAAAGTGTAGTTGGTTGTTTTAAAAAGTCAAAACCTTGACTTTGATATAGATGTTAATGATAAATTTTTGTTACTTGTTAAAAGGTTCCGAAATTTTAAAAGAGAGTTTTTTTAGTAAACAATTAGTTCAACTTTAAGGCCTTTATTTTGGTCAAATGCGATCGAATCTAATTACACAAAGGTTAAATTTTTGAGTAATAATTTTGTGCCAATATCATATTGGATATACATTTTTTTGTTTATTTTTTTTATACTTTTATAGAACTGTGCTCTGATATTATCGTAATTATCTCAGGACATGGTGGCGCCTATTTAATTTAGCTTAGCTTTGGTTTGCAAACAGAATTCGACTCCCCACTTCTTATTGCTCTACCCAGGAAGAAACCCCTAGCTATGTCGGAAGATTTTTGTTCACTGGCGCCCATTAAGAAAAATAAGTTACACTAGCGCCTCAACGTAGAAGAAATAACGTTTCAGTGGCGCTCACATCGTGGTGCCTTCTGTAAAACAAAAGTCGTTTCAGTGACGCCGCAACGTGTAGGGCTTCGAAATTTGTTTGCTTAAATTTGCTATTGTTCTTAAAATTTGTTTTGGCACAAAATTAGTTGTGACATTGACTTTCTTTTAGTCAGTTAATTACCTTAGCCAAATTTATGTTTAACTTTAATTTTAATTTGGCCTAATAAAGATTTTATTTGATATTGTTTTGGCAAAAATCTATTTTTACCAAATTCACCTTTTTGACTTTGACCTTTAGTTGCCCAAATTTGTTTTGACAATTTTCTTAAAGCTTGAACCATTTAGATTTACCAATTTAACTTTATTAAAATATTAGACTATTACATATATGTCTGAAAAATTTCAAATTGTTTGTTTACTTAAAGAGGAATTGGAATATGAACTTAGGATTAGAGGAGTAGTGAGTGAGAGACCAGTTCTTGAGAAAAGAAAAATTTTAGGTAGACTTTTGGCTAAAGAAGTGAAAAATCCTGGTTGTTTAATTCGCTTGAGTCAATAAAAAAATAGTTTGTCAGAATTTGATGATAATACTACGGATTTTTAAGGGTACATCGATTTGAGCTGTCGGCGTATCATCTGAGAATTGCTCTTGTGCATAGGCACGTTTTTGTTTTTGATAGCAGATTTTTAATTTAGATCGGCATTGCAACGCAATTTAGTCTAGGCGGAACTTGTCGTCGTGGTTGGTCGCTCAGCATTACGTAAGTCTAGACGAGACTCGAGGTGAGTTAGTCGCTCTAGTAATTTATGCATCATAATTTTTTTGAGTTGATGTAATTTTTGATTGTTAGTCTAGGCGAGGCTCGTAGAGGATTTGTCATTCTAGCAAATTTAGGCGTTGTGAAGCATTGTAGTTGTTTCGACAGTTGCGTTGGTATTAGGGTGAGAGTGTACCTGAACACTGATATTTTTTTTCTGTTAGCTATCGTCGTGATTAGTTTTTTATTGATGATTCTAAAGTCGGTAGATGGCAGTAGGTAAATAAGGCCGGTCCTAATTCAAAACGCGACAGACGTATTTTCCATGTGTAAAATACGTCTGTCACGTTTTGAATTAGGATCAACCTATATAATTTCAATGTAAAATAGTTGTGAAAACATGAATTCTTATATACTTTCAATGTAAAATACTTGTGGGCACGTTTTGAATTAGGATCGGCTTTATATTACTTTCAATGAAACACACACGTATGTTGAAAAAAATGTAAGTGCAGAGAAGAATGTGTGTAGCTGTTTTGAATTCGGTTTTCTAGCGAGAAGTTACACGTGCACCGTTTTGAATTAGGATCGGCGTTATATACTTTTAATGTAAAATGTGAAAACCTGAATTCTTTTCAAATGTAAAATACTTGTGGGCACATTTTGAATTAGGATCGGCTTTATATTACTTTCAATGGAACATATTTCAAAACACACGTATGTTGAAAAATGTAAGTGCAGAGAAAATGTGTGTAGATGTTTTGAATTTGGTTTTCTAGCGAGACAGTATGACAGATGCAAAATATCGCATTCAAGTCAATTGTGTTTTAATTAAAGTGGATTCTGATTTATGTTTATAGGCTGCAAATACACATGGGCCGGTTTCAATTCAAAATGAGTTCACTCTTGTGATAGGTTGAAAAGTGGGTTGGCAAAGTACGCAGATGGTGGTAATCTGCTATATAAGGAGATTGCTCTAATATTAATTTAATTAGTCAAAGAAAAGCAATATGGATTTTAATACTCTTAATAAAACCACATATCGCAAACCTTATGTAAATTCAAAAGATCTTGTAGTGAATAAGAGGTTTGAAGTTTTAAAAGTGGAAACAATCAAGACAAAATATGGAGAAAGAGTATTAGTGGAAACAGAAGAGTTCAAGAGTATATTGCCATTGAGATATTTTGAATACCTTCAAGCACATGGAGTGAAACAATTAAATGAAAGTATTGGCGCGAACAAACACGTATACATAACTAGTAAGGGATCGATCGGTCTAACTGTCAACATAGAATTTTCAGAATAATATGTCACTATTCTAAGAAATTAGTTTATTATTATAACACATCTAAGTCGATTGTATAAAGAATGATGTATCAAATTAAAGTGGATTCTGATTTATGTGCGTTTTACTTTGAGTTTACTACCTTGTTTAGAGAAAGTCTTGTTTCAAAAGAGAAACTTTTATAAAATACTTTTTTATTTTACAAATTGTTGAATATTTTGATCTAACTATTTATAAATGAAAAGTATTTATTAACTCCCGTTCTTGAAGTATCTGCTGCTCCCTCGCTGTTAGTTCCTCTCTTTTTTGCTTTATTATTTCTAGTTCCAAATCTATACGACGCAGTAGCTTCTCTCCACGCTTTTTAAATGCGTTAAGCAACTCTACTGTGTCATCTTCGTAAGATTTATCATCTTCACAGCAAACAGCCATATTAGATTCTGTACATAACTTTTCATAGTCGACATGTTTTGCCTGATCTGTAAGCATAACATAAAAGATTATTGTAGGTTCACCTTTTCTTTGTATACTACCTGATGTTTCTGAGAGGATCAGAGTGTGTCAACGATCCTACGATAGCCTCAGAATTTCCAGAATGGTTTTTTGATCTAATGTAACTTATAAATTAGTACTGTTTTAAAAACACATGTATAAATGTGAAAAAAAGCACTTACCGTGATATATCTATTACGTTACTATCAAAAATAGCAGCAGTGTTGAATTCAGGCGAAGAACAACCAAAACTTCTTTAATCACGTCTTCGTCAGAATGTAATATAAATTGCTCTAGAACTTTTACGTTGGTACTATTACAATTTTTGATTGATGATAAGCTACTCATTTTTAAAAGTTGCTAGTAATAGTAACTAATAATTATACAAGAGATCTGATTGAATACTGTTGGTAAATCTAAGTGTAGTATTTATATTAAATAATAAACTGATCCGTTAGAAAAATTAAAATTTGCATCGTTTTCTGAAAAATTCAGCTCTGTAATCTATTCTAATTAACAAAACAGTATGTAAGCGAATATAATTATACCTCAGCAGAAATAATGAATTAGTTTCATTGTCTGAAAAAGAAATTGAAATGAATGCACATAATAAAACCCTAAATTAGATTAATTTCGTTTTAGATTACCGCTGACATAATTTAAGCTGTATAAGAAATTTTTTTAAAGGTACTGCTCAGCAGAAAATAATGAATTAGATTCATTGTCTGAAAAGAAATTGCAATGAATGCACATAATAAAACCTAAATTAGATTAATTTCGTTTAGATTACCGCTGACATAATTTATATGCAAATATATAGGTAATTGCGTGTTTATGCGATTTTATGCTGTATAAGAATTTTTTTTAAAGGTACTGCACAGCAGAAATAATGAATTACATTCATTGACTGAAACAGAAATTGCAAGAAGGCGCATAATAAAACCTAAATTAGATTAATTTCGTTTTATATTACTGCTAGCATAATTTATATGCATATATAGGGATATAGTGATTTGTGCTGAATAAGAAAAAATTCTTTAGTACTATCAACGTACTGGAAAATGTTTTTTCTTAATAACGGGGTTTTTAAAGAAAACCATGAGTGCGTGTAAATTATGATATTTTTCTTCAGATAATAATGCAATGCAAATAAATCCCTTTAAGTAGTAATATTTATAGAATAAGTTTTTAGATTACCGCTGACACAATTACATGCATATATATATATAGGTAATTTGTGTGAAAATTCTTTAAAGGTATTGTTATATAATAAAACTGCAGAATGTTTTTTTAATACTGGGTTTTTTAAAAACCAGGAGTGCGTGTAAATGATTAAACAAGACGACGGTTTAATCTGAGACATTTTTTTTTTCAAATTTGCTTTGTTTTTATTTAAAAATATTTCAATGTAATCATAAAAAATAGCGCTGTAATGATAATGTATTTTCTGTACACATAATAAATCAAAGGTCGTATAAAAACATTTTTTGTAGTAAACGCATACGGAATGAAAAATGATGTAGAATGCATTCCTTTTGCAGTTGTTTTGCTTAGAGTTGCATTGAGTATGTAAATATTGAAAATGCTTGCCTAGCGAATTATTTGTCATAGACACGTACATAGGTAATTGTGTGTTTAGGCGATTTTTTGCTGTATAAGAAATTTTTTTTAAAGGTACCGCTCAGCAGAAATAATGAATTACATTCATTGACTGAAAAAACAGAAATTGCAAGAAGGCGCATAATAAAACCTAAATTAGATTAATTTCGCGCGTTTTCCGTAAACTCAGATGAATGAACCTTTTTTGCAGTTGTTTTGCTTACGTCAGATGATATTTTATATAAATAGTAAATAGAGAAAATACTTGTATTATTAAGTAGTGTATTTTGATTTTCTATAGAATCATGAATGCTGAAACCGTATCCGAGATTAGTAGCTCAATTTTGAGATTAACTGTAAAATGCGTGAATCTAATTAAATCAGTGAATGAAATAACGAAACACATTTTAATTATCAAAGCAAATATTAGTATATTGAAGCTTGCTATTAGAAATAAGGTATACAAAGACAATAAACAAGAAAATCCTAGTAGGCTGGAATCTAATTTAGCATATCTTAAAAGCTACCTTGTACGATTGAGGCACTTGAAACGTTCTTTGGAATATCGTGGCAAAGGTGTTGATGCAACGCTTTCTAGAGGTCATACTCGAAAAATTTGATTTGGCATGATGTACAATCATGTTTTGGAAGTCGAATAATTACGGGACTTATTACCAATTTAAATTATAGAGATCCTCTAGTGTTCTTAGACAAGGCGTTCGCTAGTTTTAAACGCAAGATTGTTGCTTGCTTAAAAAAGTCAATGTTGAAAGTTAATGTAATATTTGCAGCTAACTTTGTTAAGCCTACAACTGGTGAAATAGATTTGAAAACGTTTCCTACTGCAAATCGTCACATCGATATAAATACCAATCTCAAGCTGTGGTATAAGGAGAACGTATTGAACAAGATTTCGAAGCGATTAGAAGAATTTTGCGAGAAAGATTCTGGTTGGGCAATCCAAGAAGTTTTACACTTGAAGGTAAATATAAACAATCATGATCCACTTAAAGGAGGGTGTTCAACGTTTGTACCGGTTCCGGACTTTATAAAAAAAAAAAGCTGTGGTAAATGTAATAAATAACGATCAACATTGCATTCTTTGGAGCTTGGTTTCCGCTTTATATCCTGCTAAACAAAATAGTCAGAGAATATCTAGCTATCCACATTTTGATACAGTATTACGCTACAATTCAATTCAGTTTCCAATCACATTAAAAGACATAAAAAAAATTGAGAAGCTTAACAATCTCGCAATTAACCTATATTGTATAGAAAATACTAAAATACTGCCATTTTGTTTAAGTAAAATTTTAAAAAATTGAACCTATTAATCTGTTAGTTTTAAATAATGATTCCTTACAATATTCTCGTCCGACAAATGCTAATGAGAATCACTTTCATTTTACTTGGATTAAGGATATGTCAAAATTATTTGCAAAACAGTTGTCTTCACATGAACATAGAAAATTTTTTGTTATAGATGTTTAAATAATTTTAGTACAGCAGCATTACTTAAGCGTCATTCGAATTATTGCGAAAAACAGAATACTTGCTCAATAAGATTACCCGAAGAATCCGAAAAGTATCTAACGTTTAAACATTTCCACTATCAAGAAAAAGTATCATTTGTAGTTTATGCAGATCTCGAATGTATATTAGAACCATGCAATGAGTCGGAGGTAATACTAAACACAGTCTCTTACCAAAGGCATATACCCTTTAGTGTAGCGTATTATTTGAAATGCTCGTATGATAATAAATATTCCAAATTTCAATTGTATCGCGGAAAGGATTGTATAGAATGGTTTGTTGCTCAATTGAAACTGATTTCAGAAACGACTAATAAAATTTTCTGTAACCCAAAACCTGTGAATCCTTTAACAGAAGAACAAAAGTTAGCATTTAAATTTGCCCTTCACTGTCACATTTGCAATAAACCTTTTAGTATAGATGATATTAGAGTTCGCGATCACTGCCACTTTACAGGTGAATTTCGAGGAGCGGCTCATCAAGATTGCAACATCAATTATCATAATTTTTATATGATACCGGTAGTTTTCATAACTTATCAGGCTACGATTCGCATTTCATTATTAAAAAATTGCGTTAGGGTTTTCAGGTTTGGTAAGTATTCTACCAATAAATAAGGAAAATACATATCTTTTACAAAATATGTAAATGGTACGAAAGTTACTTTTAGATTTATCGATTCATTCAGGTTTATGGCATCTAGCATCGAAAAATTAGCTTCATACTTAGATGATAATAAAAATCCATCACCAGGAAAATTGTAACACCGATAATGAGTTTCAGTTACTTACGCGTAAAGGTATATTTCCTATGATTACATTAACTCTTGGGATAGACTCAATGAAACCGATTTACCCTGTAAAACAGCATTCTTTAATCGTTTACGCAATGAAGAAATATCAGATGAAGACTACAATCATGCTAAACACGTTTGGCAAACATTTAATATAAAAACACTAGGGACTATTCAGACCTATATTTAAAAACAGATGTACTGCTCTTGACTGATATATTTGAAAACTTTAAAAAACTTGTATGTTCACGTATAAGTTAGATCCGCTTCACTACTTTACGGCTCCTGGTTTAGCTCTAGATGCGATGTTAAAACGACGAACGTTAAACTCGAGCTGCTTACTGATATTGAAAAATAATGTTTTAGAACGGGGAATTCGTGGCGGTGTTTCTCAATGTTCGAATAGATATGCTAAAGCAAATAACAAATATATGAATGCAGATTATGATCCAAATTTCGATTCTAAATATTTAATGTATTTTGATGTTAATAATCTATATGGGGCTGCAATGTCTGAATATCTTCCATATGGAGAATTTGAATTTTTAGATGGTACCAGTCCAGATATAGTACGTTTAGACATACTTAATATTCCCGATGATTCTGATGTAGGATATATTTTGAATGCGATTTACACTATCCAGTATCTTTACATGAAATTCACAGTGACTTACCTTTGGCGCCTGAACATATGATACCACCAGTACCTTCTAATAAATCAAACTTAAAGAAATTACTTACAACTTTATATCCAAAACTCAACTATATTATTCACTACAAGAATTTAAAATGTATTTAAGCTACGGTTTAGAACTGAAAAGATTCATAAGGTTCTTCGGTTTAAACAAGCTCCTTGGTTAAAAGAATACATTGAATTGAATACGAAATTAAGACAACAGTCAAAAACAGTTTCGATATATGCTTTTATAAAAATATGATAAATTCGGTTTATGGAAAGATGATGGAAAACGTACGGAAAAGGAAAGATGTGAAATTAGTGACCAAATGGGAAGGACGGTTTGGAGCTCGTAGTTACATAGCGAAGCCTAATTTTCATAGTTGCACTGTGTTAGACAAAGATCTAGTCTTAATAGAAATGAATAAATTAGAGGTTTACTTAAACAAACCCATTTATGTAGGTTTCTCTATTCTAGATATTTCAAAACCTATTTATATAAATTTCACTATAGTTATATAAAATCGCAATTTGCTAACAAAGCAAAGCTGCTGTACACAGATACGGATAGTTTGATATACGAGTTTAGCGTTGAAGATATTTACTCTTATATCAAACAAGATATTCATAGATTTGATACTTCCGATTACGACCCTCATAACAAATATCATATTCCATTATCAAATAAAAAAGTTCCTGGTATTATGAAGGATGAAAACAATGGTTTGTAGGACTTAGATCTAAAATGTACACTTACAGAGTTCAGGATAGGATAATAAAAAAGTCAAAGGGATCTTCCTTAGCAAGTATTAAGCAAATTTCTTTTGATGATTATAAGAATGCTTTGTTTTATAAACAGACTGTACAGAAACAGCAATGTTTAATTAGATCAGTCAAACATGATGTCTGTACTATTAAACAAAACAAAATTGTTCTTAATCCAAGTGATGATAAAAGAATTCTTAGTACCTTAACCACTGATACTAAACCTTGGGGGTATAACTATACATACAGAAATGACTTGTAAAGCTTCAACCACTGGCTCAAATAAAGAATGCAATTTATTTTATCTAGATTAACATATAATATTTTTTAGTTATAAAACTTCAGTGTTATGTTTATACCTGCACAAGTACGCCGATTTTCGTTTTTGGATGTATCTAAAAATAGGATACCTTTCAATCTGCCCGAGTTTTGAACTATATATTAGTATAAATGTATTGTAGAGAAAAATAGTAGTAGTAACCGTTCTGTTTAAAAAAATCCAGTTTGTTACTAACATACCAGTTAGTTTATTTGAGAAATGTATAACAAAACTTTTATTTAAAATTGTCAATGTTTATGGCTGTTTACTAAATCACTTAATAATTCAAACATGTAAAAGATATCGTAAAACATGTAAAAATATTAATAAATAGACTGTGATTGCTAAATGATTTATTGTTTTTTCATAATTTGTAAAGGTACAGTAACAATAATAATAAAGTAATTATAATATTCTTATGCTGTTTGAGAGTGGATTGTATTTGACTATCTTATCATGAAGTATAAGGCAATGACTGTATTTGGCAAAACGTTTCTGCTAGTTTCAAATTCTAATCTAATATCGACAGTACCAGATTTTAACGCTTCGTTTTGTCTAGAACAATCTATGACTACTAATGGTGCAATACTTCGTAAATCTTCAGGATTAAAAAGTGGCTCATTTTCCTTTTCGTAGTATGATTGCTGAAACTGAGCATACATCTCATATAACAACGCAGTCTGTTTATTCTCGAACCTCAAATTTAAGTTATCGTACGGGAAAATTTCTGAATTTAAATATAGTTTCATGTTGGTTAAATAGCAATGATCAAAACGACTGTAGTTGCTCATGTATCTATTTTTTCGGTTGGTTTGGAAACCAACAATCACAAATCTTGGTTTTTCTAATTGTGTTGTTGTTTTAATGTTCCATGTATGACGTTGCGTTTCTTGTAGAAGTTGATATTCATGCAACTCCCATCCTCGAAACGAAATATGCAAATCCTGATTTTGTGCAACGCATTCTATTAAATTAATTCGTTGAGTATCATCAACGGCTACATGCGGCATTTTCCATAAAACTTTGTTTAAAACAACTTTTATTTCTTCATCGGGTGTAGGATTAATTATAGCATTAGTATCAAAACTAGAACGTAGTAAGACTAACTCATGACGGAGGTTTAAAATAATTTTTTTAAAATCTTCGCATAATCCGAGAACCATTGAAAGGTTTATTGCAACATTAAAATTCCCATTGGCATCGACTATTTGTGAATCATCCATAGGAAACCACCCAGCGTTTTGTAAATGTTTACTTTGATTGCTATTATATGAAACATATCCCTTCATTATAGACGTTAATCCAGGATTCCGAACACGATCTACAATGATACCACCAATCTCATATCTAATTTCATCAAAAAGCAGCAAAATTCCATTATTTACAAACTTTGCTGTCTGAGACGGCGTTCCATCTGTTCTAATTAATTTGCCTTCTATGTACAGCATGCTCTTCGATGGTAAGGTGTATACATCTTGTTGTTGTATAGGGATTCGAATTTCATCATTATTGTTTAAAGATGTGTTAGCATAAGGTTGATGAGTATGTTTTTCAATATTAACAATTGCATTGTCGAAGTAAACTTTTTCACGCACGTTCAGTATTTCACTATTCATTCTACTTTTTTTTAATTAAATGCAGTCCTAACGATTGTAGAAACTGCCGGTTTTGTGTTGTTAGCGGTCTTGAAACAATCAATCGAGTGTCGATTGCTTTGAAATTTCCAGCATTTATATCAATTCTTGACATGTTGCGTGCATTATACTTAATACCCATGGCTATTGCAGATTTTTTAAATGCAACCTTACAGTTAGCAGTTCTCCTCTGAAATTAACTAAATTTCCATCTTGATCTAACACTTTAACTATTATTTCATTTATTATACGTGACCTGATTGGTAGATATATAATCGTAGGTGGACACTCGACAATTTTAAAACCTGCAGGTACTTGAGGAAAAAATTCGTGTATTACATGGGCTGGTTTACTATTTAAATAGGATCCACTTGCAATATTACAATCGATTAAAACTGCATTCACTTTACAAATGTTGATCGCGTAGTCTGCTTGATGCGTGACAAATGCTAGCAATTTTCGCGAATTGAAACCAAGTAGAGAACCAATTGAATCCTTTTGGTAAAATCCACATCTAGACTACATTTAATACTACATTTAAGTGTATTATTGTCAGCTGTAATTTCTATATACACTGGCGTCTTTCTAGCGCTTCGTGATTGATCCATACGACCACGCCATCTTTTATCACCTAAAGCTTTTTGAAGATATTTATTAATTTCTCTAATCTCATAAGCACCTTCAGGTATTTCTATGAATTCTCCGTTAGATCCATAATAAAATTTATTATTTATTCCTTTTTCTATGTTTGGAATTGTGTTATAAGACTCAAAATTTGTTAATCCTAATACGTACTCCGAATCATTATCCAAGTTTATAGGCGGATTAAAATTGCTTGTTAAAACTGAAGTGTTTCCCGTTAGAGTAAAAGTGTACGACATAACAACTTCGTACGCAGTTCTATGCACTACTTAGAAATTGTAAGCATAAATGACAGCAAAACACAGTACCGTACGATTGTTCTTGGTTAATGTTATAAAGAATTTTACATTTACCCCCGCTATTCAAATAACTTATCAACTCTGTTGGCGGTCGCAGGTTTCCGTAGCTGTCATAGTAAATAGCGCTACTACCGTACTTTTTGTAAGAGGTCCAATGCGTGCCTAAACCTTCTCTTCCATCTAAATTAATTATACCACATTCTTTTAAATTAACTTTCTTGGGAAGATTGTTTCTCATGAACACTCCACGGAAATATGGTACTTCTAATTGCTTAACAAACTCTATTAATTCTACATTGCTTAGTGCTCGATTAGGTAAAATCAAGTTGCGTTCCTTTGAGGTTTTGCAGGGGCTAAAAAAAGACCAAAACCTTTTTTATAAGGTTTGATGTACATGCCGTTTCCGACTGCAATGTCCTCCATTGCCTTGTTATGACGTTGTTTTTCCGCTAGTTGTTCCTTAGCTATTTTAGTATCTGAAACTGCTTTTGCAACAGCAGCTGCACCTCCAGTAAGAGTACCAAGAGCGCTTAGGTCTGCAAAAATTGGTATTAGTGGTAGAAAACCTCCTGTTTTAGGAATTGATATAATACGAGCTGATTTAATATGCTTCTTTTGTTTTGCTGTATTGGCGGCCTTAATTGCTATGTTGATTGCATCCATAATATTAGATCCTTTAGTCTTTTTTAAAGCTGTACATGCTTGTTTGATAATACTTTTAATACCTAGCGTACTTCTTATTTTACGTTTCTTTATCAGTTTTCTTATTTTATTGATATTGTTTGTTCTCAGTGATGCACAGGCACCCATACCAAGTTTTACTTTAGCTTTCATTGCGGTAGCTACTCCAAATGCTGCTACTTTTTCACCTAAAGACGAGTCACCAGAATTTAGTCTTTCTGTAGCTAACTGAGCTAACTTCGAATCTGCTTGATGACGTTTCGATAGATCCTTTTCTTTGGTGTATGCAATATCGTGCTCCTTACAAGCCTCGTCTAACTTGTTTATTCCTTGTCTCCCGAGCTAACCGTTCGATTAGTTTTGTACCCGGACCGCAAAATTTGTAACCCGGAATATGCGCTTCAAATGGTAAATTGTTAATTACAGTATTTAATAGTCCGTTCCCAGTAGTTTTAGAATTATTATATGTAATCATTAGCGGACAACTATCCTCTCAAGCTGTGCAGTAAATAAATAAAATATTATGAATTAATGATTCTTTATATACTCGCCGTTTCTTATATATATATATATATATATATATATATATATATATATAACAAGACAAGTTATTTGCAGTCCGCAATAGGAATTTGTGTAAAACACAATAATAAATAAGATGTATCTGTAAATAAGCTCTTATGAAAATAATAAGTGCTTACCGACGAATACAAATCGAGCTATTAGTTGTATAGCCATTAACAAAACCATAGCCCCATTATTTCATAAGGGGAGGAAACATCCACTTACCGGTTTCAGCTTCTTTAAGCTTCGTCAGAGTAGATTAGTTTCCAACAACCCTATGAAGTAATCGAAGCCATTATACTGATATAATTTCGAAGGAATCTTTGTACTATGGCAAAAAAAAATGGAATTATATATATATATATATATATATATATATATAATTCCATTTTTTTTTACAAATCGAATTTAGTACTTGCAAACATGCGTGTTGTGAAACAATCAACACCTTTAACCATAAACAATAATGACATTGGCGTGCAATCCTTAGCTAAAAAGAAAAAACATAGCGTTCTTCTGCCTTCATCTATTCGATGTCTAGTTGTTGGTCCATCAAATTGCGGTAAAACCAACGTTATGATTGGGCTGATAGAACATCCTAATGGTTTAAAGTTTGAAAACGTATATGTTTTTTCTAAATCACTTTATCAACCAAAGTATCAATACCTTGAAAGTCTACTGCAACCAATAAAAGGGATCAAATATTATACATTTTCCAGTTCTGATAATATTATATCACCATCTGATGCTCGAAATAATTCTATATTTGTTTTGATGATGTAGCTTGCGATAAACAAGGTATCATTAGGGAATACTTTAGTATGGGGCGTCATAAACAAGTAGACAGTTTTACCTTTGTCAAAGTTATACTCGTATACCTAAGCACTTACTACGTGATAATGCTAATCTTTTAGTTTTATTTAAACAAGATGATTTAAACTTAAAACACATATATGACGATCACGTCAATACTGACATGAAGTATGATAAATTCCGTGAAATATGTGCTGCTTGTTGGCAAGACAAATACGGTTTCTTAGTTGTAGACAAAGATAGTGATCCAGATCAGGAAGGTACCGAATAGGTTTTGATCACTTCATACATATTTAAACCTTGAGAGACGCAAGTATCGTTAGTATCGAAGAATTTTTTACTACAATAAACTTTTACGCAATGAACAAGGAGGCGATAAAACTTAAAAGAATTTTAATTAAGCAAAGAAACATTGTAAAAAACAAATTGCGTCAGTTAAAAGATAATGAAATCGTCCAAGTGGAATCAATCTTACCCATAACATCACGATTAGAAACTATTGCTAATAAACTGGATGGGGAAAGTGCGGTAAAGAAAGAAAAATTTAAAGAAGAAGAAGAACTGCCTCATAGCAGTGTAAAAAAAATTAAACCTAAATTGCTAGAAAGGAACGTTGACTATATTGATTCCCCGGTTATTGCTCAGCATATACCAAATATAAAAAATGATGCCATAGAGGTAGATGATGTTGATGATGACGATGTTGAGAATGAATACGAAGCAGAAATTAATCGAAATGCACAAGAAGCCCAGGAATATATTCAAAGCTTTGCCGATTCACCTGGTATGACACATTATCTCGAACAGCTACATCCACTACCTCGAGAATATATTTACAATATGTTTAAAGATGTTAAGAACGAATTTGATCATAAATATGGTATTAGGTTTAACCCTGATTCAAATGGTCTTATGATAGGCAATTCGAATTTCGCGTTGGATAATGAAAATGTTCTAATAAATGATTTGAAATATAAAGGTACTCCTGGATTATACGAACTACTGTTTAAAAAATATCCTGTCGGGTACAGTCATCAAGATCTAAAGTCGTATCTTGATATTGTAAAAAGAACAAATGCTAAAAGATATTATTCTGAAACAGAACAAATTCAGGGTAATACTTCATATAAGTACAAAAATATAATATCTACATTAAACATACTTCCCCAAACACCCGTAGACCTAGAACATTACCCTACAGAAAGCGTCTTGGAGACGGTATGACAATGGAAGTATCAAATAACGCTATAGATTATTTATATTGGAATGATCCCAATGAACTTGTTGATAGATTACGACTTTTAGTTTCATCTCAGACTGCTGGACACACAGGTCACGGCAACGAAATAAATTCGATCATTGAAGAATTGCGTGAGGCGAAAGTAATTAGATGATATGACAATTGACAAATTTGGAAGGCACTTACATAACCGTAAAATAGATATAAGTGAACAGGAATATGAAAACAAAAGTGAAGGTTTTGAAACCTTGATTGAGTACAAGTTACATATGCTACATTACACGGTAGTAGCAACGTTTTACTCTAATACATTCCTCGACGGTGACAAGACATTCCTTATTTTCAACATTAAACATAATTATGAATTTCCTTATGAGGAAGCAGTCATTGAGAATATTAAAGGATACCCGCAAGACATTGAAATTCTTATAAACGAAAAAAGTTATGTAATTGCACAGTTACAAGAATTTTTGCTTAAACGTATGGATGTAAATCAGCTTTCGTGATAGCGGTGCTATTATAAACAATACCACAATGTTTCTTGATTTTATATTAAAAGTTCCTTTCAAAGCAAGTGGAGCCCACGACATTCAAACATAGAAGTATTTCATTAATTGTATTTAATAAATCCTGATTATAAAAAGTATTATGATAGTTGCTCAATCAAAAGTGAAAGAGGATATAGTAAATGAACTTCATAAACCAGCAAGAATAAATTTCAAGAGACGCAAAGTGATAGTAAAAGGTTTAAATGACCTTCTTCAGACCGATTTGATTGAAATGCTACCATATTCGCAAACAAACAAAGGATTTAAATACATTTTAGTAGTTATTGATTGTTTCTCCAAATACGTATGGGCTGTACCACTTAAAAGTAAAACGGGTATTGATGTTACTGCTGCAATGAAAACAATTTTAAATAAATTTAAAAATCCGCCAAGAAATTTGCAGTCTGATTTTGGTAAAGAATATTATAACAAACACTTTCAATCCTTAATGCAGACATATGGCATAAACCATTATAGTGTTTTTCTACAAAGAAAGCATGCATTGTGGAACGTGTAATTAGAACTTTAAAGGGAAAAATGTGGCGCTTGTTTAACCTGAACGGTTCTTACAATTGGATAAAAATTTAAGCGATATTGTGAAACAATACAACAATACAGTTCACAATACTATCGGAGTCAAACCTGTAAAAGTTGATAAATCAAATGAAAAACTATTCTTAAATCATCATTTACCCACATCAAACTTGCAACCAAAATACCAAAATATTCAATAAAAGACAGTGTGAGGATTAGTAAACACAGGGAAGCATTTACGAAAGGTTACACGCCAAACTGGTCAAATGAAATTTTTAAGATTAAAAGGTAAACGTAACCAATCCTACAACATATATATTAGAAGATCAAGATGAGAAAGAAATCAAAGGTGCATTTTATGAAACTGAGTTGCAAAGGTTAAACATCCAGGAATTTACCTGGTAGAAAAGTCCTAAGAAAGAGTGGAAATAAAGTATTTGTAAAATGGTTAGGCTTCTCTAACGTACACAATAGCTGGATCGATAAAAATAATGTTTGCTAGAAGTTGTTATAATAATAGTTAATAAGGCTAACATTGTAAAATTATATTAAAATAAATAATACAGACAAAATCTTTCTATTGTTTTTATTATTATTATAAAGGAATTTTGTAAGGCTAACATTGTAAAATTATATTAAAATAAATAATACAGACAAAATCTTTCTATTGTTTTTATTATTATTATTATCAAGCCATTCTTTTAATAAAAGATATTTTGTTTTGCGCATTGCAAATTATTATTGCTGTGTCTACAACAATGGATGTTATATTTTAAACGATTGTTGATTTTAACTCCGATAGCTTAGGACAACCTAGTGCAAGCATATCAGTTACAAAGTTTTGCATTATATATGTTTCAATCAATTTCTTCTTTTCTAGACCCTTCACAAATACTTCTTCACCGGGTCGGATAATTTGCTTCAAATAAAGCGCTATATATGATGACACCATTCCAGCCGTTGAAGGTTCATCCCAAGAAATACCATGAATATTCCTTGTCACCCAGTCGTTATGTTTTATATGATCTTGACTCAAACAACTAGACTGCATTGGCAGATTAAAAATTTGATGCCAAACATCACCTTTCAACAAGTCCAAAACCGCAATTTCTTTACACACAAACTCGTTTTTCTTGTATTTAAATCCCTGAATATCAATTATATACATGTTTGTATGTAAATATATGCAGTAAACTTCGACTAATTAAATTAATATTAGGAGCAATCTCCTTATATAGCAGATTACCACCATCTGCGTACTTTGCCAACCCACTATTCAACCTATCACAAGAGTGAACTCATTTTGAATTGAAACCGGCCCATGTGTATTTGCAGCCTCTAAACATAAATCAGAATCCACTTTAATTAAAACACAATTGACTTGAATGCGATATTTTGCATCTGTCATACTGTCTCGCTAGAAAACCAAATTCAAAACATCTACACACATTTTCTCTGCACTTACATTTTTCAACATACGTGTGTTTTGAAATATGTTCCATTGAAAGTAATATAAAGCCGATCCTAATTCAAAACGTGCCCACAAGTATTTTACATTGAAAGTATATAAGAATTCATGTTTTCACAACTATTTTACATTCAAATGTTTTCACAACTATTTTACATTGAAATTATATAGGGCCGATCCTAATTCAAAACGTGACAGAACGTATTTTACACATGGAAAATACGTCTGTCGCGTTTTGAATTAGGACCGGCCTTATTTACCTACTGATGGCACCTCAAAGATTTGAAGCCCTTTGCTGCATCTGACCCAGATGAAAATGATGATCCTGAAGATTAGTTTCAGTTCAGTCATTTCTTTGATTATAAGTAGATCGGTTATTTGCTTGTGTCGTTTTGTTCTGATTTTTGATTTAGTATGGTTATAACTGATACTAAATGAAGACTGTCCTTTTGCAACGTATTTTGTTTGGAAATTTTGTATGGATATGGAAACTTGTAGTCAAAATTTATTAGTGTTTTTATGGTGTGCGTTGATGTACGTACTGGTTTGGTTTAACGCGCGCTAGTAGAAGATATTGTTTGAAAGTAGAAATAAGTTGACTATATAAATTGTTAGTCCTGATTTCTACATATTTAGGTAGAGAGAATATTGGCGTATTCTTTCCCTTGATTTTGACCTTTCTTTAATTTTTTGTTTGGTGAGCTCAGAGGTTTGTATGGTGAACCTGACCATTTGATCCATTACTAATAGGTGATGATGTTTGGAAATTAGTGATAGGATAATCAGTAGGGTGAAGGAGATTTCAGCCCTGACTGGTTCGGTTTTGTATTAAGAGTTTGGTTTGTGAAATATTTGCGTAGAAGTTTAAGTTTAGTAGAAACAAAACTTCTAGCACTTTGAGTTATAGTGGTGATGTGCACTCACCGCCATTTTTGTAAGTAACCTGTTGGTTAGTTTATTTTGGTTTTGGTTATCACTTTGAACTGATAATATTTTGTATTATGATGCTGTTTTGATATGGTAGCGTCCTTTTTGGTTGGTAAAATTGCTAGAGCTCCAGGAAGTGGAGTTGTTATTTTTGAAAAGTTTGGATATTTTATGTTATGTTTAGGTATAGTTAGCATGTACTGGCCCAGTAGGAGTAATAAAATTCTTGCTCTAATAAAAGAATTCCCTTAAACTTAAATTAATTTTTTTGTCCCGTGGAGTGTTTGACTTTTTAATTTGACTTCTCTCGATTTTGACTTATACCGGTTATGATTCCCCGATTTTGTCTCCCACTGGACGTTAGGTACACGTAGTTACCAGCACACTCAAATTTGTATATATTAGTCCCTCTCGTTTTCATAATTTTCGTAGTTATTCTGGATGTTGATTAAATAAGTATTTCTAATTCGTAAAATGTGATGTTTAGCAAATAATTGTGATATTAGTTAGGAGTTTGATAAAAGCTCTTATAAAAAAAAATCTTTTGTTTTTCGCTTAAAATTTTTTTGTTATAAAAGATTTTTTCTTTTAGGAAAGGGGTAGTGTAACATGTTTAATTTCAGTAATAATTATTCGCAGTGAATTACGAGGATAATGCGCTAAGCGTGCATTATTGCTTATTAATCTTCTTATAATAAAATATCTGTGTCACATAAAGTTATTTCCACGCGCATCTCTAGTTGTTTCTTTCGTATTCCACGCCTCTAACGTCGCGACGATTCGGTTCTTGTTTCGTTAAGTTAGTCGCCCGCTAGCAACAGCTTTATCAAGATGTATTCCCGGCTAGAGGCAGGCGACATTCGCATAAATTATTAAAGTAAGCAGGTCAGGTCGTGCTCGACCTGATTCTATTAAGATACCTTCTACTAACGGTTGATAAAGTATATATTTTACGAACTAATTTAATTTGGTTTAATTTATTTAGCGCGTCATGTAGGATTCATCATGTAGGATTTGTCGATTTGAAATTTGTCTACTAAGAAATTTGTTAACTAGGAATTATGGATGTTGGTTTGGATTGCAGTCGTCTCTAGTTAGAAATGGCTGGTAACTTTGTTTGAAGAATATAAATTTCCATCTCGATTTGTCGTGGAGCAACAGAAGCAGTTTGGTTCGTTATTAGATATAAGATATTTCATGAATGTGTTTTGAATGTCATAAAAATTTGATAAACAGACTATCATATAAAGCACGTAAAGTTGCTATTATGTTTTCAACATGTAATCTGTGTAATTCTCAATTATTGTTGAACTGGTTTTGTAAGCCGTAGAACAAAATTTTGTCAGATTAGGTTTTTATAATTACAAGCTTTGTTCCATCTGAACCTTAGATAATTTCAACGTATGTTTTCGACGTCATATTTTTTTTGTGTTGCACAGTTGACAGATGTTGTCATGAAAACAGATGCTTCGTGCAGCTGTCATTGAATTTAAACCAAACATTCCTATTTTTGTGATTAGGATTTATCTACATGTAAATCATAAAATTTAAATTTGAAAATTTAAAGACACTGTATAAGATTCTAGAAATTGTAATCTACCTGAAAAGATCTGCCCAGGTTAGAACGTAATTCAGTGCATTATGCTTACAAATTAGTTCAACTTTGAGGCTTTTATTTTGGTCAAATGCGATCAAATCTAATTACACAAAGGTTAAATTTTTGAGTAATAATTTGGTGCCAATATCATATTGGATATACATTTTTTAATTTTTTTTATACTTTTATAGGACACAAATGGTATTCTACTTTTTTATTTATTTAATCTTTGCAATTTCTTACAGGATCTGCGTCTTATTTTGATAAGACAGGTTTTTGTTAACGAAGGCGATCGTTTTATCTTTGGGTTTCCACGTCCGCCCTTAGAACTGTGCTCTGCTATTATCGTCATTATCTCAGGACATGGTGGGGCCTATTTAATTTAGCTTAGCTTTGGTTTGCAAACAGAATTCGACTTACTCCACCACTTCTTATTGCTCTACCCAGGAATAGACCCCTAGCTATGTCGGAAGATTTTTGTTCACTAGCGTCCATTAAGAAAAATAAGTTACACTAGCGCGTCAACGTAGAAGAAACAACGTTTCAGTGGCGCTCATATCGTGGTGCCTTCTGTAAAACAAAAGTCGTTTCAAGGGCATATTTAAATTTATAGCGTACCGCTCATTTTACCTATGACACAACTTCTAAATGGAAAAAGCGTTTCGAAAATTGATTAGAATGGATTCAATAGTGTGTAAAGATTAAAGACTAATATTTTGAAGACCAATAAAACAGTTTGTTCAAAAAATATTTTTTCTAGTTTTTGTAGATTTAGAAGGTGGTCGTCGTATATGCAACCTATAATTCTAGTTACTTTCAAGAGCTGCAAAAAGTATAGGAATACTTTTGTTGTGTTTACTATACGTAATAGCGAAAAATTGTACTTGCAAATATAGGGAAATCACTCAACTGCTTTCAAATGAAGCGCATTGCTGCAACCAACCATACATCAGTGTACCGAATATGGCAAGCATCTTTACCATATTATGCAGTGAATGCACCTAAGCAAGCCTGCCTCAAGACGAAGACGTTACAGAGTGAATACGAGAATACCCAATCAAATTAATTACCATTTTTCAAAAGGAATCAATTTAAATGTTATTTAAATTTGTCAATACTTCAAAGATATAAAGAAGCATAATACGATTTGCGTCTGTTAACTAATCGAATATTTCTCCTTGAACGAAGCAAAACCTTAAACAATCTTGCAAATTCCCAATCAACGGAAATCTTTTAAAATCTCCTGCTAATTAAGCAGCTGTATTTTTCCACTCAAAAAAGACTTGTTTACGAGAATTATTTGAGTTCGTTTCAGCGCTTCGTATTATTAAGAGAATAGCAAGCAGAAATGTCACCATTACCGCGGGCTGAAAAATGCATTACTTTTCGAATAAGGATTTTATTCCCAAAGAGGATTTAAAATAATTTCCTTTCTCGTAAGTATCATGTGGATGATAAAGCACGGCGTCTTGTTTATGTAACTTTTATCTTATGTAGAGGTTGAAGATTGTTATTACAGAACCAATTATTCGAAACTTTCGACTAGTAGGCTTTCGACAAAAGGCTAATTAATTCGTTTGGTACAAAAATGCTTATCCGATCGGAAAAATTGAAACGCGAGGATATATTTTATATGGAGTTGATGCACGCCAAATTAAATAAACCGAAGAGCTTTAAACTCGATTAAAATAAAACTCACTACCATGTTGTTTCAATGAGTTGAATAAAACAAGTAAAATAATTAAAGGTATTTTAATTAGAACTAACCCGATGACTCGTTCTAAGTTTCTTCACTAACAACGATCAATTTATTTATAATGAGAGTTTTTTCTATTTGCCTGGCTATAAGAGCAATGAGTTAAAGAACAAACAAAATTTTATTTTTCAACGTAAGAACCCTAAACACAAACACTTATTCCAACGTTTTTCTCATAACGCTATGCCTTCCAAAAGTGACTAGGTAATTCTTCGTTTTCCGAAACGTCATTGGATAAAACTCAACGCCCTCTCAAGTGTATTTTAGTATTGAAAGGTAAGTCACTGGGAACGTGATCATGGCCGTATAGTGTTACGTATTAAACCAACATAACTTTTTAATTACAGTTTCCAATTCTTATATTTAAAATATCTATTTTTTTTTGTATAAAAGTAAAGTCATTCCTTTGTTTCTTAAATCGAGACCTGGTTATTTTATAAATAATTAGTTACATTCTGGATTAGAATGATTTTAATATGTATAAATACGTAAAGATACTCTCGGGGTTGATCATCGCTCTCGGGGAATGTACCGTGAACACGCACAATTAAAGTGTCGAAGTTTGCTGTTCCAATTGGTTTAAGACATCAGCCAATTTGAATAAGCCAATTTCAGAGAAAAATGCTGGGACAGATGGAGGTAATTTACATCAACTTAAATTACCAAAGTTCGGAGAAATAAATGCGTTTTCAGGGTGTGTGTTACCGCGAGTGTCGATGCAGTATCCATAGCTTATTGTTCCTACCTTCTTATCCTTACTTTAGAGCACAACAGCTACTACCGACAAACATCACGTCATAACTCTTCAGAGAACCGAGCGATGACAACCTGTTATTTCTGAAATAGAAATTTGCATGCTTGAATTGTAACATTTAGTAAGTAAAGGTTTGGGATTTACATTAATAATAGATATTTTAATTTTAAAGTGAATTTCATTGACTTGCTTGAACAACTCGTGCTTTGTGCACCTGCAATTGTCATACAAAAGCAGTTTCCTGAATGTAGTTGTAAAGACTTTTTAGAGTCAGCTCTTTAGAGATAAACCTCGTTATTGTGCACCTTTTTGGCATTACAATAATATTTATTACGCTAAAATATTTATGAATCGAAGCATGAGACTCAATAGCGTAATTTTACTGTGGAATGAAACTTACCATGCCACCACAGAATATGGGATGAATCCAGCAAATGCCGCTTTTGCAATTTCTTGTGTCATTTTACCGATCTAGTTCGACAATAACGTACTTTCAGAGCTGAAAAGTGATCGGAAGCACACGTTTTCTATATTGGCCGCACAAAAACAATTTAATTTTGGATGGACAGAATAAATATGGACATACCCTGGATATTAAGATTTCACGAATAGTTAATTGTAATGAAGTATGACATTTCAATTTCTTTTAGTTTCTATAAAGGTAATTCAGACAATAAATTTTAACCTCAAAAACTATACCCTTATTTCTTTTAAATACATTGGTAACGTGATAATCCAAGATGTTACTAGTTTCAAAACCGCAAAGGAAAACAGATCTAAATATTACAAGACGCTACGTACGCGCTTCCCATAGAAAGATAAATTATAAAGACATATGGTCCGTTCAGACCATCTAAGACCTAAAACAATAACATATTGCAACAATGATACAAAGTACATAGAAAAATACGTGACTTTTACGTAACTTATGGTGCAAAAATATGTACTAAAGCACAAATTAAATATGTATCATTGTAGGAAGGGAATTTTGACCACGGCTAGCATAAATTACAAGAGAGAAATGTTATATAATGACTAAACCCGAAAAAAAATTAATTAAATGAAGTTGAAGTAAATACAGAAGTTGTAACGGGAGAGTTTCAAAATGTAGATATTGATTTACCAATGGGGAAAAATCGGTGCGCGATCTTTTGATTAATTTCGCTTAAAGTTTTGGCAAGGGATGATAGCGCGTGAACGGCGACTTTGAAACTCGCGTGGGCACCGGCAATATAGAGTTTTTACACCTGCCAAACAGCTCAAAAAATAGGGTTTGGTGTGCGTTAAGGGAGCTGCTGTTAGATGGAATAAAATGATAAAATAAATATTGATGTTTCTGGACATCCTTAAATTCCTATAACTAACCATGAATTAAATATGAGCTACTTTTCATAATGAATTATAATTATGTACATGTGGATTTTAAATATATGTTGTAAATGAGTTTCATCAATATAGTGGCAAATTAACCGAACGTGACAATGATTATTTTATTGGACTAGGAATAGCGACGGAACTCGTTTCGTTTTAAATTTAAGTAAAATATTATCCAGAAAAAGTGTAAACATTAAAAAAATTAGGAAATAGATGTGCCTTTATTTTAAAGTATTTTAATGGCCAATTGAATGATGAGAATTAAAAGTTGGTATTACATTGTTTTCTGAGCGTTTTTAATTGTGGCATTTCCAGAAATGGGATTTAGAATATTATGTATATTAATATTGGAAACAAAAACCATGTGTGTGTTTTTAGTGATTGAGTTGACTTTTCGTTTAAGATGTTCTTTTCTTAATATCAAGCCAGTCTAAAGTTAGGAATTTCAGTTTTTTTTAGAAAACTATTTGTATTCTTATAGTATTTATTTAATGTTAATAGAGGTTAGATGCAGGATAAACTTTATTTGGACTTGTCTTTAAACCAGCTAAAATTAGACACATTTATAAAAAGATATGCAGCTACTCCAGTGATGGAGTCGCATTTGGAAAAATACCTCCATTATACAATTCTATTTAATTTGACCAAAAGTTAATAAGTATTTTTAAGGTGTTATAGAACAAGATAAAGTATAATATGATAAATTTAGAAAACGAAAAACAAAGGTGACCTACTCATAACCATCATCCGTGGAGGGAAGATATCGAAAGGGATTGCTGAGACAAGACGGTTTAACGCCTCTTAATTGTGACAAAAAGTCTTCAATGTAAGTAATTATCATAACGCAGTTTTGTATTTCAGCCATTTCAAATGTTTATTTTTATTTTTTCCACTACCGCACCACTATAGTTAGCCAGTGCACTCTTAAAAATGTTACGGGGTCACCATCCCTTCAGGGTAATTCCTAATGTATTACGTACCGCTCATTTTACCTGTAACAGTTTCCTTTTTTGAGCTCAACGTGGGTTGTTTTTAAACGTTTTTTTAAAGTGGAAGGCTCGATTTCGTGAATTTTTTAATAGCTAAGATCTTTGGCGCCCAACTTTCGGTCTCTTTTTACCGTTTGGCTGAATTTGTTTTATAATTGTTTAACCGTAAAAATTTTTTAGGATTTAGTTTTTTAAGTTCTGAATTCTTAAAAATTGTATGTCGTTTTTCTAAATTCGGTTGAATATAATGTAATTTCTTTTTTTAATTTTTTGCTTTTTGAAAAATTATCTTGAGAGGTTTTTTAAGACAAAAATTAACTGATTGTGACTGGAGAAAATGAGAAATTTCTTTTTGAGTATCGAAATAGAATTTACGTGTAATGAAGACTATTTGTTGAAAATCAAATTGTGTTAAGAGTTAGGAGATGGTATTAAAACAATGATTTGACAGTTACGGGATTAGAATAAATTTTGGGAAAAACATTTATAACTTAGGACAGGATAAAGTCAGTTATTGAGTCGAAATAAAGCTTGAGGAAAGGAATTTTGCTCTCTGACGCGATGGACTTCTTCAGTGGTAGGTGGGTACCTATACTTGTAGGGCTATAAACCATTATTGACAAAAATTTTACAAAGATGTATGAATTGTGAATATATACGTCAATCCCAAGGAATTTGGCAAAAAAAAATTAAATCCGAAAGGGACATAATGAGATGAAGAAGAAAATTTAGATTAAAAGCATTCTAAGTTGAAACATAGGTTAGATAAATAAGTTACTTATTTAAATTTTTTTTAAGAAAATTATTTCTTTGAGTGCACTTTCGTAACCACAGCTAGTTTTTTATTTATACAATAGTAATTTTAAATTTGACAAACGTACTAAACGGATAGTTAGGTTAATTTGGTGGTCAAATTGAGGGGCCTTAGGGCAAGAAAGAGCTTTTGTACATGCGGAACAGCTCAATAAATGGGATTTGGTTTGTATTAAGGGAGCTGCTATTAACTGGAACAAACATCATGATAGAAATATTGACGTTTCTCGACATCCTTAAATTTCTACTATTAAACCGTGAGTAAAATATAAGCTTTTTGTTTATGAATCATAATGAGGTACATGTGAATTTAAATAAAAATTATAAATGGGTTGTATCAATGTTGTGGGAAATTAACAGAATGCGAAAATAATTACTTTGAGGAACTATGGAATAGCGACGGAACTCGTTTTGTTTTAAATTTAAGTATAATATTTTCAGAAAATAAGTGTGAACACTTAAAACAATTAGGAAATAGGTATGTATTAATTTTAAAGTAATTTTATTGGACGATTGAACGATGAAAAATAAAAATGAGCATTACACTGTTTTTCGTGTATTATTAATTATGGTACTTCCAGAAATGGGATTTGAAAAATCAGGTACATCAATATTGGAAACTAGAACAATTTGTGTGTTTCATTTGTGTTATTCATTTAACTTCTCTTTTAACATTTTTCTTTTAGGTCAGTATTTGTATTCGTATCGCATTAATTTAATGTTAATAGAGGTTTCGTGTAAGTTGAATTTTATTTGGAATTATTTATAAACCAAGTAAAATTAGACACATTTGTGAAAGGTACCCAATCACCCCGGCAATGAAGTCGTATTTATTTGGGAGAGTACCTTCAGTTTACAATTTTCTTTAATTTGACCAAAAGTTAACAAGTGTTTTTATGGTAAGGTAAAGTATAATGCGTTACGTTTAGAAAACCAAAAGCAAAGGAGACCTATGCGGAATAACCGTCTTCCGCGAGGGAAAAATATCGAAAGGGATTGTTGAAGCAAGACGGTTTGGCGACCTTTGATTATGACAACCGGTAAAGCCTTTCAAGGTAAGCGGTTATAGTAACATGGTTTTTGTAATTAAGCCATTTGAAATGTTTACTTTGGTTTTTTCCGCTAGGAACCCACTCCTAAACCGCTGTAGTTAGCCCGTATAGCCTTAAAATTCTTATGAGTCCCCGTCCCTACAAAGAGCATATAAATTTACAAATTACCGCTCATTTTACCTGTAAGGTTTTTTTGGCGCTCAACGTGACAGTTTTTAAAATAGGTCGTTTTTTAAAGTGGCGCTTGACTTTGTTGCTTTTTTAACGGGTAAGATTTTTGGCGCCCAGCTTCAGATCTTTTTTTAATCGTTTAGCTGTTTTTTTTGTTTCTTAATTGTTTAATCGTACAATTTTTTTTAATATTGAGTTTTTTAAGTTTTTTCGAAAAACTTTATTTGGAAAATTATCCTGAGAGGCTTTATGGCAAAAAAATGAGTGTGTGTGACTAGAGCAAACAAGATTTTTTTTAAGTATCTCAATGGAATTTACGCGTAATGTAGACTTTTTATTGACAAGCAAATTGAGTTATGAATTACGAGTTAGAAGGTGAAAAAAAGTAATGATTTGACAGTTACGGGATTAGGAAACGATTTTTGGAAAAACATATTTATGACTAACTGCGGAATGAAGCCAGTTATAGGGTAGGAAATAAAGTTTGCAGAAGATCATTTGCTCTCTGATGCGGCAGGCTTTTTCATAGTCAGATAGGTACCCAAACATCTAGGGCTATACACGATTATTTACAAAGTTTTTACAAAGATGTATGACAGTGAGGTATAGCTCAATACCAGGGAATTTATCAGGGAAAAAATTTAAAACTGAACAGGACATGTAAAAAATGAAGACGACATTTAGATTAAAAGCATTTTAAGTTGGAAGATAAATAAGTTACTTATTTAAATTTTTTTGTTTTGCGGAAATTATTTTTTTAATTGAGTGCACGTTGATAACTTTAACTAGTCCTTTATTTTTACAATAGAGATCTACATTTCGAATTTGAAAATCGTTCTGAACGGACATTTAAGTTAATTTGATGGTCAAAGTGTAGGACTTTTTTCTTTCAAGGGTAAGATCAAATAAGATCGATAGAGAGAATAGTAGCTGGGATCGATTTCCGAAGGGATTCTCTTGTCAATCGTTCAATCGTAAACTACGACCAAAAAATTAGTATATCACTTGACTGGGGACTGTAGTTTACTTCCTTTATCAGGTGGTGATATTCTGACAATACAGCAACCATGATGAAAAACTTCACCCCTGACGAATTGAGAAAGCCGTTTCACGACCTTTCGCAGTCAGCAGCATTTGCAGTATTATTTCCTTTATAGTCTGAAGACTTACGTTTTTACTTTCTACCTTTTACTTTTTATTTTTGTTTTTGTATTGTCGAAGGACCGTAGACGTCGTACTGGAACTAGATTAACGTCAGGGATGTTATGGTAGAAGACTTTTGGGGAAAAGCACGTTTATAAGGGGAGTATAACACGTTAGCGTTACCTCTGATAAGAAAGAAAAAGTTACTTTTAAATAGAGAGAATAAATATAGACGTACCCTGTATATTTCGATTTCACGAATAGTTAATGCTAATTAAGTATGACATTTCAATTTATTTAGTTTCTATAAAGGTGATCAGACAACAAATTTTAACCTCAAAAGCTATAACGTTATTTCTTTTAAATACATTGTTAACGTAATAAACCAGAACGATAATTTATTTCAAAGCAGAAAAGGAAAGCAAATCTAAATGTTACAAGCCGCTACGTATGCGTTTCCTATAGAAACATAAATTATAAATAGACATGTCATCTGTTCCGATCATCAAGGACATGAAAACAATACCATACCGCAACAGTAATGCAAAGTACAAAAAGTACGCGACTTTTACGTAATGTATGGTACAATGTGGAAACGAAATTTTGAGCGCTTGAGCTTCAAGAAGGCAGAAAGGTTAGATAATGACAAACCCCAAAAAAAGATAAGTTAAGTTCAAGTGATCTACAGAAGTTAAGCTAGATCGGAACATAGCTTCAAGATGCAGACGTTGACTTTCCCGAAGTGAAAAACTTCGGTACGCGAGCTTTTGATTAACTTCGCTTAAACGATTTGGTAAGAACCGTTAGCCCGCGAGCGGGGACTTTGAAACTCGTGTGGGCACCGGCAATAAAGAGCTTTTGTACCAGCGGAACAGCTCATACAATGGGGTTTGTTTTGTGTTAAGGGAGCTGCTGTTAGGTGGAAAAAAATTATGAAAGAAATATTCATGTTACTGAACATCCTTAAATTTCTACAACTGGTCGTGAGTTAAGTTTGAAGTTTTTGTCTATAAATTATAATGAGGTGCACGTGAATTTTAAATATAAGTTGTAAATGAGTTGTACCAATGTAGTGGGAAATAAACAGAACGTAAAATGATTATTTTGTTAGACTATGGAATAGCGACGGACTCGTTTCGTTTTAAATATAAGTATGATATTATCATGAAATGAAGTGTAAACATTTAAAAAAATTAGGAAATAAGCGTGCATTAATTTTGAAGTATTTTTAATGGTCAATTGAATGATGAAAAGAAAAAGTTGGTATTGAACTGTGTTCTGTGTATTATTACAAAGGGCATTTCCAGGCATGGAAATTAGAATATAGCGTATATCAATATTGGAAGGTAGAACAGCGATGTGGTAATATTATTGATTAATTTGACTTTGCTTTTAATATTTTCTTTCCTTTTAGTAATACCAGGTCAGTCTGATGTTAGGAAATTAGGTTTCATTTAGGAAAGTAATTGTATTCTTATGTAATTTACTTAATGTTAATAGAGGTTACATGTAGTTGAACTTTATTTGGACTTATTTATGAACTGGGTAAAATTTGACACATTTGTGAAAGGATATCCAGACAGCCCAGTGGTGGAGTCGTATTTGGGGCAGGCCCTCCAGCTTAGTTTACTTTAATTTGACCACAAGTAAATGAATGTTTTTAAGGTGTTGCCGAACAAGGTAAAGAACAATGCAATAAAGTTAGGAAACCAAAAGTAAAGGATATCTATTCAAAATAACCGTCTTCCGTGTAGGAAAGATATCGAAAAGGATTGCTAAGATAAGAGAGTTTTGCATCCCCTAGTTATGACAATAGAAAAAAGCCTTTCAAGGTAAGTGACTATTGCAATGTGTTTCAGCCATTTCAAATATTTATTTTTATTTTTTCCATAGGAATCCACTCCGCACCACTATAGTTAGCCGATACACCCTTAAAACTGTTACGGGGTCCCGTCTCTTCAGAACAAATCTAAATTTCAGCGTACCGCTCATTTTACCTGTAACAAATTTCTAATTAAAAACCTAAGTTCACCGAACTATTATTAAATTTGGGCTTCCTATACGTCTTCGTAGAGATTGATACCGCACGTACGCTTCTTAACTACTACGTTGAAATATAATTACGTTATTTAGGAGTGAACTCAAAACGTCAAAGATTTCCTATTTCGTAAGACAACTATAATTCTCTTAACAAATAACAGATTTTCCGGTCGTTGAAGAAAAATAAGCTGTTAGTGTTCTTTTCAAAAATATAATTGTAACACGCTATAAATAGATATATTGGAATAAAAACATTCTCAAAATAAACAGGTAAATTATTTTTAACAACTGCATCCATTTTTGCCAAAGAAAACAAACCAAAACTAAAATAGGACACGCCTTATTCAATTACATTAAGTCAACACGCAAATAATTAAATTTCCAATTACATTTTGTATTTACAGTCTCGTGTTTTTGTTCTATTCCATTGATATTACAAGAAACGTCGGATAACGACGGATAAGACACATGAAAAAATGAAGGAAAAGCTCAAGTGTCTAACAACAGATAATTAGTTTTCAGATCGGACAGCAACTGACGAAAAGTCAAACAAGCAAAAGCGAATGATTCGTTCTCGAGTATTGATATTACGCTACGGGTATTAAATGCATACTTCGTTCTCGCCGTTCTCGTGTCGTCATTTTCATCTCAAAAACATGGGCTTCTATTAAATTTTGCTTTTATTGCCCCTTTATAAACAGGTATAACGCTAATAAGTGCAGATATTAGACCTGGATAAAATTTAAAATTTGATTATGTTCTGTCTACTTCACACAAAGCATACCTGCCTCGAATTTTCTTTACGGATTACGAAGGATTTTTGATAATAATTGTTTGAAACGTTCATTCCAACATTCATGCTACGCGCATCTCGTAAATTATTAATCAAGCATTTCCCAAATGTTTAGATATGGAAAATGGAGCTCTTAAGAACTTCGTTTCCTGACATTCCTTTATAAAGCTTTGAACTCAACACAAAAATCTAATACGAAATTCGTAGTGGAATACGGCGGAAGGTTTGTAATACGATGTTGTGGTTTTAAAAGCCGATATAAAGATAGCAGACTATACTTAATAATTTAATAAAACGTATAGTTATTGCCGAGATGATAACAAGCTTACGTAAGGTGAAAGAGTTAGTTTTGTAGTTTCTACATCTCCCATTATTCATAGTAATTTGGTATTATTTCCGTGCTCAGATCTTCATAATCTGTAAATCTTTTATGTTGGTTAAATTGATAACGTCAATTTGGAGGTTGTTGATAAGAACCTGTTGATGAAGCCATTGATCTTCTTACAACGAACGCCGCTTTTGATAAGCAGTCTTTTGATGCGTCCATCTTAATCTCGCCTTATAGCGGTTTTGGATGTATTAAATAATATATTTGTGGAGTAGATTTTGGTATTACATTGGTTTATACGTTTATTTTCTACTCACAATATCGCCTTGAAGATATTTCCTGCTTTTACTTATATTAGGTGAGCCACTTTTTTTTTGTTTTGTGTTTTCTGATATTAATTATTTATCTTTCAGAATCTTGTATTGTACGAATATCAAAATTGCTCTTTGTTACCTGTTAATTCATTAAAACCCACTTCTGTGGTAAACTATAACTTCCAGAAATTTCAGCACTAATATTACTTATTTCAGGGTTTTAATCTTGGTATTAAGCCTGGTCTTAATCCTGTTTTTAATCTTGTACTACTCAGTCTGATTTTTAGATTCAGTTTCATGTATAAGTGATCCAGAACCAGATCCTTATGCCAGCTCTTGGGTGCTTCCTGCGAGTCCACTTCAATTCTGTACTAATCATCCGTTTGGATTCCTGTTTAAATTCAAGATTAAATATTACTTCATTCAGTGGTATAGGTACTGAAGAATCGTTGGAAGCGGAAAGCATTTATTTGTGATCCAGACTCGAGGTTGAATACTTAGAAGTTAGTTATACTGCTGTATTTGCTGTGTGTTGCGTTACGCAAGTATTGGCGTAATTATTGTTTATTCTCGATTGAATTCGTGTAATTAGCAGTATGCTGGTTATATTATTGTGTTGTTATTGGTAAACTATATCAAACCTTGGTATCCTGCCACCAGCTGTTCGTGTGTTTACTCATGTTACAGGTCAGCACAGGAGCACAGGGATCCACTAGCTAGTGATTGCATCGTCCAGGTATGCTTAATTTATGTCGCTTTCTGGTGAGTAATTTGTGTATTATTGTAAGGCCTTTCTCCTCTGTGTTTTTGAAATTTACTTACTAGCGAGAAACATTTTGCAGCTAGTTTAATGTTAATTTTTATTCGCCAACAGACGAAAAACACTTTAAATGCATTGCTTCTAGTGGGATACCGGTTTATATTATACTTTATGTGTATTATTAAAATACGTTTATATTTTCATCGCCACTGTGGAGTGTATTTAATTCCAGATAATTTGCTCGTGCTTGTAATTTAGTTATTTTGAAATATGGTTATATGATTGTAGTAGCTACCGTTGTTATAGTTATTTTGCTCTTTAGGTGTGATATTATCCGAAACCATTGGGATTTGGGGTTTCGTAGTTCTTTCGGCATTTTAATCAAGTCTCTGATGTCTTTTATACAGTATTTATTTGTAAGTCTGTTCGGGTTCTTAACGACCTACTTGCAGAAATCAGGATCCACCCCTGCAGAAGAGTCTTTATTAGTCGAAGTGCAATAAGTCACCGTATCTACCCTAAAGAACCCACCTTTGTAAGCTTTCATCAGAATTACCGTGACAAAGTGTATTGAATATAATAGATAACGTGAATTAAACATAGACGATTTCTGAAATACATTGACAAAAATGCCGTACATAATTGAAAGTTAGGTTAGTGTATGGTAGCGTACACAATGTAGATTTATCTATCCTGTAACGCGTACGCGTTACTTCGAATATTAACCAGATAGGAAAGTAAAAAATTAATTTAAAATAGACCGACTAAATGCGTATGTACCCTGTATATTATGATTGCACGAATAGTAATGTTAATTAAGCGTGACATTTCAACTGTTTTTGGTTTGTATAACGAGAATTCAGGTAGTAAACTTAAACAACGATATAAGAAAGTTTTTTTGCATAATACATAGTTGAACGTAACTCAGACCAATAACTTATATAAAAACCTCAAAAGAAAAACAAATTTCAATGTTACGCATTAAAAATTCGAATACATAGGCGCAAATATGGGTAATTACCATAAAGTTTGGGTTAAACAGACCAATTACAATAGTAAATTTTTATAAAGCAATCATTAATTTAAGAAAGCTTTTAGAATAATTAATGATTCAATAACAGTAGGAACACTTCGGGAAGCTTTTCACACCTTTCATTAGATATGTTTAAATTTTAAGTTACAGGAAACAATGCGGCTACAGTTAAATTGTAACCAGATAATACAAAAGTTCATTCTGAAGGGATCTGCATCTTAAAGAAGTTCTGGATTACTAAAACGGGTAGAATGGCTTGCGAGTTCCAGTGATCTAAAGAACAGAACTACAGGTTTAACCGATTAGTGGGGTTATTAGTGAGGAACCCGACTAAGACATGTCCCCGAAAGAGGGCGACAACTCCATCGGTACTTAGAGTGACAGAGGCCATAGGGGTGGATACGGCATTCTAAGACACACTACTGCGATATGGAAGGCAACAGGCACATTACCTCCCAAGTAAACAGCGTAGTTAAATTATTATTTAAGAAGATGGCATCCTCTGAGGTAAAAATTTCTGAGTTAAAATAGTCCCTCATTCGGATCTCCGGAAAGGAATTACATCGGAGGATGTGATCGGAAAGTTTAGCATGTAGGTAAGGTAGAGAACTTTAAAATTAAAATGAATAGGTTAGCATTACACATAGTAGCGATCAGCAAAGTTCGGTGGCCAAAGATGGGGGTCTTTTGGAGTGAAGATTTTAGGGTAATTCATACAAGATCAGAGGAAGGAAATTCGCGTGTGGAGATAGTTATGCGAACAAAGATAGGAAAACTACTTACAAAAAAACGAATGAGTACTTATGGTTAGATTAGAATCTAAACCGGTAAATACAGTAATAATACAAGTATACATGCCCACCTCCAGCTACAGTGATTAAAAGGTAGAAGCGATCTACAAAGATATCAAAGACATACTAAAATACGTACAAGGACATGAAAATTGAATAACTACTGGGGATTTTAACGCAGTAGTAGGTGAGGGTAGGGAAGGAGCGGTAGTAGCTTTATTTGGTTTAGGAACGAGAAACGAGAGGGAAAATAGGCTGCTAGTATTTAGTGACAAAAACAATTTAACCGTCACAAACACATTATTTCAACATCATGTCAGAAGACAATACACGTGGAAGATTCCAGGAGATATAGAAAGATATCAGATTACATTCTTGTTAAGCAGCGGTTTAGGAATCAAGTAAATGACTATAGAAGCTACCCAGAAGCAGATATAAACACTGACGACAACATCGTAATTATGAAGGCCGCTCTTAAATTTAAAAACTTGAAAAAAGGAACGGAAAAAGACACTTTGACTTTGAGAAACTAAAAAATAAAGATATCCACGAAAAATTTGAAAATAAGTCAAATGAATTGCTGAAAGATATCAGAAAAATTTCTGATACTAATGTCGTAGAAACAATGAAATAACATTAAATTCAGCTTAGACATGGCGGCCAGAGATATTCTGGGGTATACACAAAAAGAAAATAAAAAACCATCGATAACAAAGGATATCCTGAGTGTAAAAGAAGAAAGGCGAAAATACAAAAACATGTTGTGCTTCAGATGTATGATGATGATAGCATAAACAGATAAATTTAGTAACAAAGCGGTTCTAGAAATAGTAGGGGAAGAAAGATATCTGTGGAAAACAAAAAAACTGGAGAAATAGAATGGCAAGACATGTTCTAGGGCATTTTTGCAGAACAGTTTGGGATACACTACAAGCAGAGACAAGAAAAAAGAGAGGTAGATCTAGATCAGACTATGGCACGCAGATTGTGAAAGGTGCAGACTGTGGAAATTTCAGGAAAATATGTAGGTTAGCTCAGAATAGGAAACGATGGAGGTACGCCTCTAACCAGTTCTAAGACTAAAGACCTAATGATGAAGATAAAAGTAACATTGTTACAATATAATTAAATCACCTAGATATAGCCGATGACTTAAGTGAAATTCACAAATATCGAGTTACAGACTATTGCCAGACATTTTTTCCATTTAACAACGTCCAGACACCTAAAGACATGAGATTATAATAAATATGCTTTTTTCACGTGATCAGATGTAAGTTCGATATGAATGGCTGTAAAATAATGGCACACTCCTCAAATGCATAGCAAGAGGGGAAATAGACGAGAACTAAACAGTGAACGGAAACTAAAAATTTCATTACACGCAAGCAAGTGACAAGAACATATGATATGTAAGGGTAATCGTTGATAAGGAAGTTGGAGAAACCCATTGCACTATAAGATTAGCCAACACGGTACTATCCATGGATCAAATCGATAACGACGCGGCAACGAAAGTAGAAATTTCGACAGATTGGTTCCAAAGCAACATATGTTGGAAATTAATTACACGTACCTGTGTTAAAGTGAACTCAACCTTGTTACGTTCAAAACCCTGCAAACAACTTTTTCCGCGTTTATTTTTAAAATGCCCTAAGATTCCTCAACAAGCTCGATTTCCCGCCATTTTGAATTAGTATTATTTAATAAAATTACTGAAGTAATTACTCTAAACAAAGGTTTGCTTTATAAAATCAAACAGCTACCTAGGAAACATTACGTTACAACATAGTTGCAATATTTCCTAGCACCTGCAGTGATTACATTTTAATTAAAAGGTACATGTAAATGCACAGCTTTCTTCTAAAAAATAAGACCACTTACCATCTGCCTACATCTGCTTACAATGGACTTGTTATCTGGTATTCTGCAGCTGCTAAGATGTTACAAAGTAGTAAGATTGTTTTCCTTTGTCTAAAACCCTTTGATAATTGCGTTATCTGCTTGTTGGCAAGCTGTTACAGTTTGTATTTCGGCAGCTGTTGTCTGGAAATTCTGCACACTTGGTAACGTAATGTTTTCTAAACAGCGGTTTGATTTTATAAAGCAAACTTTTATACAGAGAAATTTTATTAAATAATACTAATTCAAATAGCGGGAAATCGAGCTTGTTGAGGATTTTTAGGGCATTTTAAAAATAAACGCAGAAAAAATTGTTTGCAGGGTTTTGAAAGTAACAACTGGCTCAATGGAAATCTTTACATAAACTGATAGTCAGCTGTTAGTTTTATTAAATATTTATATTTTTTGTTGGAGGCGTTTATGAACTAAGATTGTTAAGAAAAACATTGATGAAATTAAAAAAATGTCCGCCCGAGTTCTATATGCTGTGTTAAGAAAATTTAAATTGAACATTTGACGATTTAACGAAATAAATGTAGTTGGCCATTCTAATGGTAGCAGTGTATATTTGTGTAATGTAAAATTTGGTTATACCTGTTCACATGAAAATGTTACGACTATTGTGGTGAAATAGTATTAAGTGATGCAGTGAAACGAAGGTGGTTGCCTTCTTTGTTTGGAATATAGATTAATTGTAAAAAAAACTCCATTCCACCAGAAGGCCGAAATAATCAGGAATCACTAGGAAAATTCGTATCCCAGAGGATCGCGCCCTAGGCAAGACGAGTTGACGCCCTTTAACTAAGACTGTACCAAAGAATAAGCCTTTCAGGGTAGTGTTTATGGTAACGTAGCTTGGCAGATTTAACTATTCTCCTTTTCATTTTGCAATTTATTAATTTGTTTATATATTGGGACCCACTCAAGCACCACTTTGGTTAGCCGGTCGCCGTTAACTGGTTACGGGATTTCCGCCCTTTCTTTCACCCGCAACAATCTTTTCAATTGAAATCGCCAGTCTCGGTAACTCAATAGGTGTGCACGTCGACGACCAAAGCCGAAGGCTACAATTTCGAATCCTGCCCGAGACGTTATATTTTCCATTCTTTTAATTACTAGCTCGATTTGAAATTATCATTTAGGTTTGTATAAAAAGTATACGCTACTATTTATCGAATTAACTAATTCCGTAGTATTGATAATCAACTTGCCTTGTGCAACTACCTAGCTAGGTGGCCGTATAAGATGCATCATTTATTTACAACTTTGTACACAAAATATTATCATCTTGAAATAAATGCTATAAAAGCATTTACCAAATCTTGAATGCTATTCACAAACTCAAAATACATTATTTACAAAACCAATCACTATTCTCTTTCAATTCTGTTAATATTAAACAAATATTTGCATACGGATTTTCAAAAATGGATATCTCGAACTCGCCCCAAGGTCACCCACGCCTCATTATATAACTAAATCAGTTAATTGGATAAGGCATGTACAATAAATCATTAAATGGCTATTACACTTAATAAACTCTCACCATTATAAAATATTCCCAGAAGTAAATAACAATTTATCTTTATCACATCTGAAAATAAAATGTCAAAACTACCATATAAAAAAGTGTAACTAATTAGAACATAATAATCAAGAATCGGACACCCTCATTTCGTAAACAAAATTAGATAAGGTAAAGCGCTACATTAATGAAATGCCAGCTTTTTTTAATTTTGTTCTAGCGGTTTCAAATAAACTTGTGGTAATGAGACTAGTGACCTAGATTCCAGCCGTTTCCAATTTAATTTTACATTATTAATTTTCACGTTCCATTTCTTAACCATGCTTCCAAATTTCGTTCTTTGATACAAAAATAAATTCATATCAACGTAGTTTAATTTGCTTGCCATTTTACAATAGGCTGCTTAAACGAACAGTATATCATCATCATCAGGTCTTCAGTGCTGGAACTGGTTAGACGCGTACCCTCATTGTTTCCTATTCTGAGCTAACCTACACATTTTCTTTCAATCTTCACAGTCTGCATCTTTCACTATCTACGTGCAACAGTCTGATCTAGGTCTTGCTCTACCTCTTTTTTCATATCTCTGCTTGTAATATATCCCGCACTATTCCCCAAAAATGCCTTAGAACGTATCCTGCCCTTCTATTTCTCCTATTTTTTTATTTTGTTTTCCACAGATATCTTTATTTCCCTACTATTTCTATAACCTCCTTGTTATTAACTTTGTCTGTACATGCTATCATCCTCATACATTTGATCCACAAACAAACAAAAATTTACACACCAAATTGTTATGTAATCAAACCTACTTAAATAAATAAAAGGGGCTAAAACTGTCTTTTAAAAGAATTCAAAACAATGATATTCTTGTATTGACCGATAAATTATGCTGCTTGTCCTAAACTTGTCCGTATACAAAATCAATAATTAAACTTCCACATCAAAATACCATATCAATCCATTCTTTGAAAAAAATTCACCAATAAATGCATTTGAAAAATTCAGATATCGTTCTTCTTCCATTTAGCAAGAACTTATTTATTCAAAAACTAATTGCCTTGTTAAGCTGAAAATCAGCTTTCAACGTCGATTGTTATATGTTTAAATTTTAAAATTCATTGTTATTTATTGACATGTTTTAAACGTGTAGTAAAACACAAACGTGAACTGAATTGAATTAACTGAAGTCAAAATTAATCCCATTCTGATTCTGCAATCGATTTATATAGTATAAATTTTACTACGGCATTAAAATTCAAAACCATCCGTCTGTTTCGATTCATGTGGATGATGTAATTATCTGCGAATTTTTAAATTCTTCGGCTCGCGGAATACTTAATTCGGACATTTTGGTCGCTTATCTTACCTAAACCGCTGCCATCCGCTGGTTAGGTTTGATTTATTACATCATTAAATATCTTATTATAGTTCCTTCCTTTATTAAATGAACGTTAAAAATGCTTACCTATGATCTTGATTAATATCCGTCACTCGTAGTTATGTTTGATTTATGGGTTTTGCTACTAGATTACTGAATATTTGAATTTCCTGTATGTATAATGAATAAACTATATCTTTCTCGAAAAACGCAATACAGTATGTTACGCTTTATTGTGTGTCGGTTCATTAATTTAGATTTAGGGACTTTTTAAAATTCGGCGAGGAAAATCCTCGCTGATTACCGCAATTTTCGTTGACACAGTGAAAACCATGCTTTATTGGTGTTCGCACGGGTGCTGATGTCATTGACTTATATCTGCGGTCGTAAGCATGCTAACATAAGGCTTTGTATGTGGGAAGCAGCTTTCTTCTCATCAAACCAAGCTGAATGGCATCAACCTCGGTTGGAGGGGAAAGACGTTTAAAGCGAGAAACGCCGCATAGCTCTAGGATTACCGCACCGGCTTCCGCAGAAGGGAAACCTAACTACCGCCTGCTGTATAGTACTGTCGTGAGCGCTTCGTTATCGTCCCCACCATTTTACCTATCCTTACCGTATCGGCCAGCGAGGCACCAGCAGGAACACTTGCAGCAGCTACCGACAACAACAAGGACTGAGGATCGTCGCCCTAAAAAAGACGTCCGCTCCCGTTCAAGTATCGGGGTAAGTGTTTATATTTTCTTGCCCGGGGTTTTATTAAGAGGCGGTTGGTCGTTATAAGCTTTCAATTTAAAATACACGATTGTTTGTTCGCGTTAGCTTAATACGCTTTTCAATGGCATCAAATTCTTTTTTTAAGACGCGAGATATGTTTTGGGCCTCTTAGAGCTTCTTTTTAAAAAGGATTTCTTCCAAAAAACACTTCTATCAAATTTATTTAATCAGAAATTACAATGGTATAACAAATTGTACGTTATATTCTTTAACGTCTTATTTCAAAATAATCAAAGGTAAATGTTACTAATTAATAATTACGGTGAGTAGCTTGAACAACCAACAATGTTAAAGTTGTGAAGCTCGAGACTGACTGGCCATCATGGGCTCCTCAGGGTATTTATGCAATCCCTGCTCTTACATCACTTGTGGGAACTGCAGATCTCAGGTCTGATATTTCTATTGATACAATACGAGGTATTACTTTTTTATAATATTAATTCTAACAATTGGTTTCTTATAGTCTATTGTGACCTGCACCTGCAGTATCATGTTACGTCTGGAATACAAAGTAGTTGCTTCCTATCTCACGTCTGATTAATGAAATTCCATTATCCTTTCATAATGTGTCCTTCAATTATACAATGTAACAATTTATTTCTTAAGACTTAATAGTTTCATTTAAATAATTCACATTGATTGATAAAATCCGTGGTTAATTCATTCCTTCATGTCTTTAAAGTAATATCTTATTATGAGTTGTTTTAACGTTTCGTTAATTCCACGATGATTGGTTTTACCTTCGTGTTGGTTTCGAATTACGTCAGGGTCATATAAAGTTATTAATTTCCGTGTACATCTGATAATCTCGGAACCTGAATTATTAAATAATCTAATAATTAATTCCGAAAATCGTTTGTACAAATGCTCTGTGGTGAAATAAAAGTAAAAACGTTTTCTCTCTGGGGTATATTCCTTTCTTGTATATGATTTCGTAGTCGTACTCTTCTAATCTAATCCTCCATCTCTGTAATTTTGAATTCGTTTCCTTGAGAGTTTACATAACCATATTAGTGGTATATGGTCGGTGTATTTGTAAAATTTCCTCCCATAAAGATATGGTCTAAAATATTTTATTGCCCAAATTATGGCTAATAATTCTTTCTCTATTGTGCTGTACTTCTGTTCTGTTTCATTTAGCGTTCGTGAAGCGTAGCTGAGTGGTTTAGCACTGCCTCCTTTCGTTGGCTTAACACTGCGCCTAAAGCAACGTTAGAAGATCCGTCGGTTGTTAATATAAAAGGTTTTGAAAGATCAGGGTATTCTAATAAGGGGTGGTTCGTAAGCATACATTTAATTTTCCCTATTGCTTTAATGAATTCCGGTGTGTGTTCGATCTTATTACCTTTCTTCAAACAATTTGCTAATGGCCTGGTTATTTGTGCGTAACCTTTGATAAATTTTCTTTAGTATCCGTTGAGTCCTAAAAATCCTTTTATTTCTTTATTCGTTTTAGGTAAGGAGTAATTTAGTACGGCATTAGTTTTGTCTGGGTTTGGCATGACGCCTTGTGGGGTTATTATATGTCCTAAAAATGCTACTTCTTTTTGCAAGAATTCACTTTTGTCTAATTGAACCTTAAAGTGGGCTTTTCTTAAACGTTCAAAAACCTCTCTTAATCTTACGATGTGTTCCAAGAGTGATGTTGAATATACGATTATATCGTCCAGGTACGCAAGACATTTTTCGTTGTGTATTCTCTTAAAATGTTGTCGATAACTCTCTGAAAAGTGGCGGGTGCGTTGTTTAAGCCAAACGACATGCGTTTGTATTCGTAGTGTCTTTCTCGTTCATTTCCACTTGGTGGTATCCTGAGGCGAGATCTAATGTCGAAAAATATTGACATTTTCCTAATTTGTCTAGAATCTCAATGATATTGGGTAGTGGGTATTTATCGTATACCGTCTTCTCGTTGAGTTTTCTGTAATCGATTACCATTTCATATTTGCGTTTGCCCAAGGCATCCAATTTCTTTGGTACAATATGGGGCTGTTCCATGGTGAATTTGGATGTTAGATGATGTCTTGTTTTAATAGGTCTGCTACCTGTCTATCTGCTTCATCTTGGCTTGTATGAGGTAGTCTATACGCTTTGGTGAAAATCGGTTTATCATCTGTTAGTTCAATGTTATGTTTTACTGTGTTGGTGAAAGTTAAGGGTATTCCTTCGCAATGGAATATATATCGGTATTCGAAACATGTCTTTAATTGCTCTCTCCTCTTCGGTATTAATATCATTATTAAAACGAATGTTAATTAAATTTTCTTTTAATATTCTATCGTGTTCTGTAGAGTTGGAATTGTTTTCTGAGTCTTCATCGATTTCCATTTCGTTAAAGTCCACTTCTTCTACATCTATTGGTTTTGTTAATGATACTTCGATGGGGTAATCGTTTGAGTTCAGAATTGTCGTAGTGGCGAAACTGTTTTTTATTTGTACTAACGCGGTGAGTGTTTCTACTCCTTGTTGGAATGACATGTGATTTATAATTCCGATGTCGCTTTTTGAATTAACTAAGACTTTTATTTGTTTTTCTGTCCTAGGCTCGACGGTGTATTTTTGTTCGGTTTGAATATTACTGTTTTGGAATTCAATGGGAATTTGTCCGTGTTTCGTTCTTAATAATCGGTTTTTTTGTCAATACTTGCTCCTGATTTTCTTAGAAGATCCATGCCCATTAATCCGTCATACTTATCGTTAAATTCAAAGATGCAAAATTTGTGTTTCATTTTTACGTTAAAGGTTTTTGGTAAAGGTATGTTTGCAACAAATTGGTGTAATGTCGTTTTGTGTGCTGTTTTGAATTTAAAGGTTCTCTTTCTACAAAATCTAAATAATGTTTCTGAACGGTTTTGGGACTGATTAATTTAAGTTCCGTATAAGGTATTTCTATATAAGGTAAAATTTGTTGATTAATGTTGTTTAAATTTATTACATCTGATCGTATTTGAATCTGTCCAACTGCAAATTTGAGCACGCATTTTCTTCGTCATCCTCTTCGTAGTTTTCATAAGGGTTGTTGCATTCGTAACTTTCTGCACGATTTGTTTCCTCGTCCCTACTGGAGTTTGCATAATTATCCGTGTTTTGATTATAAAAATCTTCACTTCTTGGTGGAATAGTTCCTTGGAAGTGAAGGTTCGTTTTTTGGTGTAATCGGGTCTAATTTGAGATATTTTACTATTTGGTCTGGTATTACCAGATGAAGTGTCCATAGGAGTTGGTTTGTAATAATTATTAGGGTTGTTGTGGTTACTAGTCATCGGTGTGTTTCTGTTGGAATTTGCGCCGAATGTTTGCCATGTTCGATTCCTATTCTGATGGAATTTTGGTGTGAATGTGGGTTTCGTAAAGTTTGAATTAAATGTTGGTCTTGGAAATTATCGAGTTAATTGTTGAAGTTTGTGTTATTAAAGTTTGGATTGTTTATTCGAAATTAATTCATTGGTGTGTTAAATAGTGTAAATTTCAGTTATGTTGGTATTTGTCTTGTCGCTTGTATTGTTTTAATCGTTGAGTAATTTTTATTCGCGTTAGGATATATCCTATTTCTGTAATACATAACGTTTTCTTCTTCTACAATTAAATTCGTTGCTTCTTCTAAGTTTTGGGGATGTTGAAACCTTATCTTGTCTGATAATCGTTCGGGTAACGCTTTTATGTATGTGTCTAAGGGCATCTGGTCGAACATTTTAATTTTAATTAAACGTACGTTTTGATGGGGTTCATCGATTTTCAGTTTGGTTAGCTCCTCGTCTTGACATCTCATACCAAATTGATATGGCGATTGATTGGTTCCATCCGTAGGTTTATTACGTCTCTGATGAGGCATTTTATATTTCTTTGGTCACTGAAATACGCTATTAATATCCGTTTAAAGTCGTCCCACTCTACTCGATCATCCCTGCTAGCTATCAATGTCAATGCTCTGCCCGTTAATTTGCTGATTATTAAACGTTGAAGCCAAACGTTGTGATCTACGTCCCCTTGTTTGTAAAAAGATTTCAAAAATGCCTCGCAAGCAGAAATGAAATACCTAATAGTGCCTAGTTTCCGTCATAAATTGGTATTGAATCTAAATATAGTTTCATATTTTCAGTATTCATGGTTTATAAATTAAAAGTTACCTTTCAGTCTAGTTTGTATTAAGGTTATTTAAAGAATCACTTATTGTTGCGTATATTTTACGTAATTACAAACTGCTATTATTACATTGTTTTCAGGTTTCTGCTGAATAATTGTCTCATACGTTAATGTTGCATTAATTGTACATAAACTGTGTGTAACTAATAGTACTTTTTAGTAGCAATTAGATGATTTGCATTTTGAGAAACGGGGATTTTTATTTAAATAATATGCATTATTTAAAAATACTATTAAGCAACATAAAACAGTTTTTATACCAAGGGTTTCGCATGTAAAGTACAATATACAGAGTGTTTCCAATTACTGAGGGTATCTACACTAAAATTAAGTATTTCGAAAATTTTCTTTATTTTTCCTCTGGTTTAGCGTGTTGCATGTACACGGAATGGTGCACAATGACCTTTATATTACACTTTATCACATCAATATGTATGACAAAATTACGTTAACAAAAATAAAAAAATTCTTTGAGTACAACCCTTAAAATTCTGCATCTATTGCGACTTCGCCATCAGGTTGTGCGACTAACAGAGAGAAATGTTATTTATTCAGTAGTGAAAATAGAATCAAATTTAATTAAACATTATATTTCCTAATAAATTTATAAACACAACAAACGGAAGCATTTTGGACCCTACAGTAGCAGAGATATGATACACGTACGGACTTTTAGTCTTTAGAGGATCTTTAAGATGAAGTACAACCGCCAGTCTCAAAATGGGTAAACACGGGTTGAAATGTATTTGCGCGCAGGCAAACGTTCATGCGAGACGCACGAAGGCACGCGCACGCACACATACATACTCCATACACAAAATCGCGCACGTGCGCACGCGCAAGAACACATACACAAACACAACCACACAACACTCATACACACACACACTCACACACACTACGCTGTATATTTAATAACATCGAATAGATTCAAAGAATTTTACACGCGCAACTCAGAAAAAGAACCGCGAGGAACCGCATATCGCGTAATAAGAGGTAAACAGCAAAGAATCGCGCTCGGCAATATAAGAAAATTAGACGGCAAACACACAGATGGTTTTAAAACCACGGCGGAGTGTTTGTTAGAAAGGTTCTTTCCGTCGGATAATCCAGAGGAGGAGGACGAGGAGCTACACGACACGATACGTCGAGGAACTGCAGAGGATAGGGGAACAAGCGGCGATGAGAAAATTCGCAAGCACCAAGTCGTTAGGGCTCTTAGGAGGATGAACCCTAAGAAGGCCCCGAGGTCCGACGGAATCACCTCCGACGCAGCTCTGGAGCCATGCCTGTCGGCCCCGCACCTCTTTACCGGGTTGTTTAGGCTTTGTTTGGGGAAGGGCGTTTTTCCAGGTTGTTAAAAAACTCAGAATGTGAAGTTCATTCCTAAACCTAAAAAGGCGGACGCGTAAGATCCGGGCAGCTATCGTCCAATTAGTCTGCTTCCGGTAATCGGTAAAGCTTTGGATAGGGTTATGACTACGAGGATAGAGCATTCGGTTAGGGAAAACGAGGGCTTTAGCAAGCGGCAGTTCGCTTTTGCAGAGGGAAAGTCGACGATCAATGCATTAGAATTTGTAGTAGGGCAGATCAAGGAAGCCAGGAAGGCCAAGGAGCATTGTGTCGTTGTATCTCTGGACATCTCGTGGGCGTTCGACGCCGCCTGATGGACAGCTACCATGTGTGAAATGGAACGTAGGATTGTCCGGCAAACTTAATGTCGCTGGTCAAAAGCTATTTTTCAGGAAAGTTGGCGTAGGTGGAAATTCCGAGGGAAATTGTATCGCGAACTGTAGAAAGAGGTTGCCCGCAGGGGTCTTGCTCGGGGCCAATCTTCTGGAAACTTTTGTACGAAAGCATCTTTAGGGTCAGATTTCCCAAGGGGTGCACAATTGTAGGGTTTGCAGACGACACGTCACTGATTGTTTAGTCAAGGTTGGTAATGGAAATGCGCACCAAGCCAAACGAGGCGCTAGAGAAGCTGCTAGAATAATCGCAAGAGGTTAAATTAAAATTTAATACTTCGAAGTCGGAGGCTCTTTATTTTGGTACGAAGCCGGTGACCCCCCCCCAGGTTAGAATTAGGCTGCAAAAGGATTCCGTTTAGAGAAGCTATCACTTACGTCGGAATCAAAATCGACAATAAATTAAATTGGAAGGCGCATGTGTAGTACATCAGAGCTAAGGGAAACGAAATATTCAATAGGATGATGGCGGCTGCAAACATCAATTGGGGATTTAGAGGCGAATCTTTAAAAACGGAGAAGCAATCGAGCCGGCGATGTTGTACGCAACATTGGTCTGGGCGAAAGGTTGTAAGGTTAGGGAAGGTAGACAGTTGGCAAGCGTTCAGAGAATCACGGCGGTTAAGGCGACGCGGGCATACAGGACCGCCTCTATGGAGGCGGTGCTGGTTATTAGTAGGATTCTTCCGATCGCATTCGTTATAAAAGAAATTAGAGATCGCAAAATTATAAATACAAGGAAAGGACAGAACGTCATCGAAAGCTTAGGCCTGGGGGACAGAGAGGTTGAGAAGAAGATAGTAATTTCGGATATTAAGGGAATTCAGTTTGTTGAAGGGGATGAAAGTGCTAGAGCGGTTAGGATCTATACGGACGGCTCAAGAATGGACAACGGACAGGCAAGCACGGCGTTTGTTGTGTACAAGGAGGACTGGGAAGTGTTTCATTTCCAAACAAAACTCGCGGATTGGAGCACATCCTTCAATGCTAAATGGTGGCTCTAAGGGAAGCTATAGAGTATGTCGTCAACCACTCCGGCGCGAGTGGGTACTCCATCATCGACGATAATAAATCCGCTTTAATAGCCCTGTGGAATATGCTCATTCCGCCGATCTTCAGGGTGATGTCTGGAGGATAGCGTGTATAGCGCTAGGCTTTCGTGATTTAAAGTTCTTTTGGGTCAGGTTTCACCAGGGAAACAAGGGGAATGATAGGGCCGACGAGTTGGCTAAGGAGGCCGCCACAGGGGAGTTTCATTCGGCATATTCATTAATTTCAAAGTCGTTCATCAAGAGGAATCTGCGCGAAAGATCGATTAGTCAGTGGAAGGAAAGGTGGAATAACGCCACCACAGGTAGATTGACGTATAGGTTTATTCCAAGTATAAGGGCTAGGGACAGAATCGAGGTTAAATTCGATCATAAAATGGTGCAGCTCGATACAGGTCATGGGGCGTTGAAGGCATGCTTAAGAAGGTTCGGGCTTGGAAATGACGATGGTTGCGAGTGCGGCAGAGGATCGAAGAGTGCTTTATACGTGCTCTTCGATTGCCCCATCGAGGCTTCAGATAGGTGGTTAGCCGACAGAAAGTTGACTATTGAAGGCCTAAGATGGACTAGGAACTTGGAGGAGGTCCAGGAAGTCGCGAACCATAACACGTTCTGGGTCGCACTTAAGGAATTTGCAGGTAGGGTGGTTAGGCGTGAAGCAGATAATAGCGCTTAGGGAAATAGCAGGATCAGGACGGATATTAGGTGATGATGAACCGGAAATTGCCTTGAGTTGAATTTTAACGTAGCGCATAGTAGTATTTAAAAAAAACCCTAAATATGCACTACGAACCCCCACACCACTAAAACAATCACTAACCCACCTAAACTAAATCAGAAAACCTAATTAATTTAAATCAGTGTAATAAATAAAGAAATAAAATAGAGTGAAACCGCGCATCGCACCAAGACTTAAAAGTGACAGTGATTGTGCCCCCCACCGAACGTTTAGTGCCTATCCACCAGGACTTTAACAGTGCATATTCAACATTCAACTCGCCTTAGAAGTAATAAACAAATAGATGTAGGCAGAGGACCAGATCTTCGAATGTTGGAGAAATTCATAATGAAGGTAAGAATAAGATTGTGGAGGCTGTACTCGCATGAGCATTGATTTGTATTCTATAAACAGATTTTGAAATAATTTAACAAGCACGTTTTGTGTGTAATGACGCTAGTCGATATAATGCTCATGCGAGTGCACCTGATAATTTATTTGGGTGATGCTTAGGCTAAATGCACTGTTACATGCTTATGCTTTTAGATGTTTATTTATATTTATATTTATTTGCATGTATTATATTATTTTGGGGATTGAATTGTTTTTTCTAACGTTATGCTGCCATTTTTGATGGCAGCATCTATATAGGAAGGAAGAATGTAATTGAGAAGATTGTAATTATAACAGTGGCGGCGTTAGACCAAACGTGGGTGTCGGTGACATCAGTTTTTCGAGGCCCCTAACATTTCTCAGAGCCCAAAACAAAACGTTTAATGACCTGAATTATACCAATACCTACTAGGTATATATAAGTACTTTGTTGCTAAGCTAATCAAACTGTGGCGGTTAATTAGAACTCAAGGAGCAAATTAACTGTACGTAGTAGAAGGTAAGGTACATGAATGAAGGTGAATAGAAAATTTGAGTGTCTATAATATATAACACTTGGGTTCACATGCTATTTGTCAAAGTAGTACAACCAAACAATTTTTTTTTAAAATTATAAATTATGATTAAGGACTTACTTGGAAATAACGAGGTGAGGAAATATCTATTATCCATAGGTGGCTAGTTGCACAAAAATGGTCTCTGATGAAATTCCAATTACACTCATGGTATTTAACATGTAAATTTCACTGCGACATTTTTATCGGTTGAGATTAATTGACACGAAACATTATAACTCGTAACGTTCAGAGCTCTAGTCTAGTGGATCATATTATTATCGAAGCATGTATAATAATAAATAATAAAAGGAAAGGGGTGAGACAGGGATGTGCCCTATCCCCATTGATTTTTAACTTGTACATCGAAGAGCCAATAAATACCGTCAAATGCAAGAAGACATTTGGAATTACTATGCAAGGACAAAAAATTGATATGCTTAGATTTGCAGATGATATAGCAGTATTAGCGTCTAGCAAAGAAGAGTTAGAATCTGCTCTTAATGAAATGGAAACGGTTCTGACAGAGAGATACGGTATAAAAATTAACAAAACTAAAACTAAAGTTCTAGTATGCAATGGTGGAGAAAATAAATCAAAAACAAGAATACAAGTATGTAACACGAACTTACAAGAGGTTAAGGATTTCTGCTACCTAGGAAGCCAAATAACGCAAGATGGGAAAAGCACAAAAGATATAAAACAAAGATTAGCACAAGGTCGTGCTACATTTAACAAGAAAAAGCAACTACTGTGCTCAAAGACCACAAACATAGAAACAAGGAAAAGATTGCTTAAAACATATGTGTGGAGCACAGCACTGTACGGATGTGAAGCCTGAACAGTAGGAGAAGCGGACAAGAAAAAGGTAGAAGCCTTTGAAATGTGGTGCTACAGACGTATGATGAAGATATCATGGACAGACAAAGTTAAGAACGAAGAGGTACTAAAAATGGTAGGGGAAGAAAGAAATATGTGGAAAACGGTAAAACATAGGAGAGATAGAATGATAGGCCACATACTACGGCACGAGGGAATAGTGCGGAATATATTAGAAGCAGAGATCGGAAAAAAGAGAAGAAGAGGCAGACCTAGGTTAGACTACTGCACACAGATAGTAAAAGATGTAGGCTGTAAGGGTTTCAGGGAGATGTGTAGGCTAGCCCAGAATAGAAATCAATGGAGGTACGCATCCAACCAATCCCAAGTTGGATAAACTAATGACGAAAAAAATAACTGTGCTTAAACATGATGATTATTATAAGTAACTACAAGAATTGGTTGGGCAATATTCTCGAATAATGTTAAGTGTGAAAGGATTTACTGGAAAACCATTATTTCGACAAACGTCTAAGTGTTGGGGGATCTTGGTAGCCACAGGTTGCTTAACCCCCTTCACTGAATCTCGGTGAAATAGGGCATAAAATTAGAAAACAATAGAAGGGGAACGAGCTGTATACACATGTTGTGTGAGAATTTCAGGGAACTATGTAGGCTAGCTTAGAATATAAATAAGTGCAGGTACGTGTCCAACCAGTTTTGAGACGGAAAACCTAATGACGAAAAAATAAGCGTAGATAAATCTGATGATTAGTATAAACAACTAGTTGTTGGTTGCGAAATATCTGCAACTAATGTTGACTGTGCGAAAAGATATATTGGAAAATATATTAAATCGGTAAATGGTTAAGTGTTGGGGAAACTTGGCAGCCACAGGCAAGGTAGGGATCTTTAACGTGCGTGACAACACTCACACACGGGACCTCCATTTAACCTCTCATCCGAACGAGGGCGTAATATTTGTGAAAAATGCTCACCTGCCATTTTTCAAGCAGTCGGCCGTGTCGGGATTTGAACCCGGGACCTTGGGATCCGTAGTCTTACGCTTACTACATTGATCCACGGCGACGCCCTCCCTTCACAACCACTGAAGGTAGGAAAAATAGGGTATATAACTGTAAAACAATAGAAGGTGACCGAACTGTATCTAACAAGAAAGAACAGCACCTATGAGGAAAGACAACAAACATAGAACAAGAAGAAAATTGTTGAAAGCATATGTGTGGAGCACAGCACAGTATGCCTATGAAATACGGGCAGTATGAAACGCAGACAGAAAAACGGTAGCAGCTTTTTGAAATACTGTGCTTCAGATGTATGAGGACGATAGCATGGACAAACAAAGATAATAACAAATAGGTTATAGAAATAGTAGGGAAACAAGGATATCTGGGGAAAAAGAGAAATAGAAGGGCGGAATACGTTCTAAAGCATTTTGGGGAATAGTATGGGATATATTACAAGCAGAGATAGGAAAAAGAGGTAGATGTAGACCTAGATCAGATAGTGATAGATGCAGACTGTGCAAATTTCAGGGAAATCTATAGGTTAGTTTAGAATAGGAAACAATGATGGTACGCGTCTAACCAGTTCCAGGACTGAAGACCTAATGATGATGTATAATTGTTATATGGGTAGTGAAGCTAACACTTCTGAAGTGGCGTAAAGCTCGAAGAAATGAAGCATCTGACTCTTGTTCTAAGCGCAAATTTAACATTAAATAGTTTTAAAACGACCGAACACAAATAGACGAATTACACACTCAAACACAAATTACAATATACAAACTTTTCTGCTTTAGTTTCACTGAATTTTTCAATATTGTATCATAATTTAGACAAGCCGCTATTTTTGCTTCAATCGATAAAATTGACAACGCAGATAGTCTCTCTTGGCCCATGGTACTTCGTAAGTAGGTCTTAATTAATTCTAACTTTGAGAAGCTTCTCTCAGCAGAAGCTGTAATGACCGGAACTGTAAGCATAATTCTGATTGTTATGTAAACATTTGGGTATACTTCTTGCAAATTATTTTCTAAAATGTACTGTATAAGTTATTTGACATTTTTGATAGAGTCTATTAGTGAATTCGATTGGAAAAGCAGAAGTTCTTCACATAGTTCGATAGGCTGAATGTCGCTGTTTTCGCCATCCCGAAGTATTGCAGCTAAATCATAACAATGTTTAAGAAGGTCTTCTTTTGGTATAGATTTTAAATAATTTATGTCAAAAATAAAGCCAAATGGTTCAAAATAATTATGGAGCGATTTAAATCGGCATTCGGCGTCGACTATGATAGCATCTAACATCTTATTAAAAAAGTCAACTTTGTACTGCATTTCAGCAGATTCTATTGGTTCATCAAAATTTTCATACGAGAACATTCTTTTCTTTTTGGCCAATCTTTTTTCTTTAAATTGAGACGAAATCTCATAACTACTTTTTTCCACAAACAATCTGGCTTCTGCAACGCTTTTTCAAACCCTGTATCACGATATTCTTGAATCCAGTTACATAGCAAACGTAAAGTATCAACAGCGATCTTCAAGTTAACTTGAACCGATTGCCATAATTTACTTAAATTGTTCACGCGTAGTAAAATCTCGTACCAAACGTGTATTGCAACAATAAACTCAAAAGTTAACATTTCGTTGAGTACAGCTTCACAGTCACTTAGAGTTTTGGAATCTTCAGTTTCGTTTTTCAGGTCATTTACACAATCGACAACATCATCAAATTGCAACAATATCGCTTCAACTACTTCTATTCTACTCTCCCGTCTTGTTTCAGATAGGGATTTTAATGTTAATTTTAATTAGGTTTTAAGGAGACCCCAACGCTTGCTTGATCTCGTAAATAGAAGATATATTTTATTGATAAAGCCGAAAAACGTCTTGGCAATTATAGAAGAATTACTTGCATCTATCAACAGTAAATTGCAACTGTGACATCCACAAGGCGTGAAAAACGCTCTTGGATTAATATTAAGGATTCTACTTTTAACTCCTTTGTTAATTCCGACCATATTAGCGCCATTATCGTATCCCTGCCCTCGACAATTTTGAATATCTAAACCATTTCTTTCTAGTTCTTGTAATATTGAATTTGTTAAATTTTCCCCTGTTGTCTCTGCGACGGCAATAAACCCAACAAAGTGCTCCTCTATCGCTCCAGTTGAAGAATTACAAAATCTTAATGTTATCGACATTTGTTCAACACGGCTGACATCCCTGGTGCAATCAAGCATAAACGCGTAGTATTTTGCTTGTTTGACTGTATAATCTCATCAACAACTGATTTAGACATTAATGTGATTAATTCGTTTTGAATATCGTGACTCAAATAATGTTGATTAAGCTGTTTTTTATTAATGCGTTGCAGGTGTTCCCATAGTGTCAGATCATATTTGGATAACAATTTAAATAGGTCTATGAAGTTGCCACTATTATCGCTATTATTTAAATTAAAATTAAGAGATTCTCGATGAGCTCTAAATGCCAGATTATGAAGTTAAGTAGTTAATTATATCAATCAACCTTTCAAACAAGTTGTACCAATACTTTTGCGATTCTTTAACCAGTCTCTCGTTTTCTGCATCTATTGTTTTTCCGTGTTTAATTCCTTTATAAAATTCAATCCATTTAATCATGCACACCACGTGTCCATGACTTTGTTCAGGTCTTTGCAATATTCGACTCCAATCTTTCCAGTCGCAACATCCTTCTTTTACCATCTGTGTTTGCAAATGGGAAAAAGGTTTACATGGAAAGCAATAAACTTTATCTTCAGATATAAAGTAAATTAACCACCTGCGATGTTGGTTTTGCCCATTACTCAATTTTCGATTAAAGTGAAATTTATAAAAGTGTCTATTATTATCGTCTCTAGGATAACTTTCGTCAGACGTCTCTAGGTTTTGGTGAAGACCGTTTTGAATTAAGTCATGACGCTGCGAGTGCATTGGAAATACCCACTTCCCCGGATCAGAATCCATAAAGAACGCTGTGAAATGGGCAGCTTGTTTTGGAATCATTGAGTCACAAATGTTGTCGTCACAGTCTAACTTTTTACTGTTACTGGGTTCAGAGACTTGAATAACTGCAGATTCTGCAAACTCTGGATCTAAAGTTGGTTCAAAAACTTGTACAAGAGTCATAAGACTTTAATGTTATTGTAGTACCGACCGGTCCTGATAAAGGTTTCTTAAGAAATTTCATCATACTGGAACTCATGGTTTGGTTGGACAGAGCCTTTTCAACTTTTCTTTTTGACGCACCAGATTCCCATTTCCTACATATATATCTGTCTCTAGAAAGCCCTCCTGACATTATAATGACGATATCAAATATAAAAAGCCAACACGCTTATACCAGCGCAGATTAAATGCAAAAAGCTTTGAATATTATATATAACTGACTTAAAATAGGGGAAGTAACTTAATAATTAATTATACAAAAAATTAAACTAACACATGTAATTCACATCATACCCAATGTAAAACGTATGCATGTAATCCAAACAATATTAGCACAGAAGCTTTTAGTATTTATAATCAAAAATACCAACAATTATAGATTCTTTATCTTTATTTTAACTACGCGTTACTTTAGTCGTTGGTTATAACTTCATACTAAGAGTAAATTAACTACACACTTCACGTATAAACAACATTATAATTTGAATAAGGACCGCTATACTTGCGGCCACGTTCCCATTGCTCCACCCGGAGGTACTACATTAGGTTTAAACGCGAAAATAATTGTGCTTCTTATTAATTCTAACTTCATAATTAATCCACCCTAAATAAAAATCTAAATAAAAATCTAACAAACCTAAAATCTAACAAACCTAACAAACTCTAACAATCTAACAAACCTAAAAGTCTGACAAACTGAAACAAAACTAAAAACAGGGTTTAAATAATGGTATCCCTAGCGCTGACTTTGGAGTGTACCCGATCAACAAGACACAAGCAAAAATGAGAGGGGGAGGGATCCGTTATACCGGATAGCAGACGCCGGCTCTGCTTACCAGTGCGACCTGAAGGGTCGTCTTAAAACTATCCAAATCTAGCTAACTAATTTTAAATGGATTCTTTCTCCTAAATCCATCCCTAGCTTTCCCTATCATTCCCTAACTGATTTATATTATGATTACAATCTTCACAATTCTAATCTTCCTTCCCAAATATATACTGCAACCAAAATGGCGACAGAACGTCAGACAAAACAAATATGCCACATAATACTACAAAATATGCTAATAAATAAATAAATATAAAGTGTAAATATAAAATATAAATAAATATAATTATATAAATATATAAATAAATGTCTAATAAGCGTTAAGCATATAGCAGTGCACTAAATAGCAAAAGCATCACCCTAGTTATCAGGTGCACTCGCACAAGCATTATGTCGGCTAGCGCCATTACGCACAAAACGTGCTTGTTAAATAACTTCAAAAACTACTAATTAATGTAAATCAATGCTTGTGCGAGTACAGCCGCCACAATTTAAGTCTTACCTCGAAAATAAAATTCTCCAGCATCCGAAGATCTGGTCGTCTGTCTACATCTAACTGTAACTTACTTGTAAGGGAAAGATGGATGTGCATTGCTAAAGTCCTGGTGGGTATGCACTAAATGTTCTGGGGGGATCACAATCACTATCACTATCACTTCACTTTCAAGTTCTGGGGGGATGCGCGGTTTCACTCTATTTTATTATCTTTGTTTATTTTATTGATTTAATTTAATGAGGGTTTCTGTTTTATTTGTTATTGTTTATTTGTTATTATTTATTTCCGATTTCCCGAGGCAGTGATTGTATTAATGGTGTGGGGGTTTCTCGTGCATATTGGACATTTGGATACAATTATCATGTTTTTTTTTAATATCAGGTTTTGGTTATATCTATGCTCGTATCCTTACTCACGCCAAGTCAATCTAAAATTTTTCAATTCTCCCACCAACCCCCACCAAATTTTACACGCGGTTGTCATTGTCTAATCTCGCGACCCTTCCCGCGAATTCTTTTAAGGCTGTCCAGAACGCCTTCTGGTTAACCACTTCCCCGACTTCCTCTAGGCTCTTTGGCCATGCCAGACCTAGGATAGCTAGTTTGCTATCAGCCAACTCTCGATTTCCCGCCTCAAGCGAGCAGTCGGAGAGCACGTGCTCTGCGCTTTCCGCGCCCTCACCGCATTCGCAGCGGTCGCTGTTGGTTAGACCGAACCTTTGTAAATAAGCCTTCAGGGCGCCGTGCCCTGTTATCAACTGCACCATTTTGTGATCGAGCTTAACCTCGATCCTACCTCTAGCTTCTATGCTCGGTATGAATTTGTGGGTCAACCTGCCCGTGGCAGCGTTATTCCACCTCTCTTCCCATTGTCGGATTGACTTTTCACGCAGCTTTCTTTTAATCAAAGCCTTCGGTATCGACGAATGTGATATTCGAAAGTCTCCCGACGCGGCCTCTTTAGCTAATTCATCAGCCCTATCGTTTCCTACGTTACCATTGTGCGACCTGACCCAGCAGAACTTTAAACGTCAAAACTAGAGCGCCGTACGCGCTATCCTCCAGACGTCCGCTTGGAGGTCTGTCGAAGTGTTCATGTTTGTTAAAGCTGTCAGCGTAAAGTGCGTAACAATTACGCATACGGTTTAAGAGGGACAAAGGAGGGTGGTTTAGTTTTGCCTGTAATTGTATACAAAGGGAGGGGGTATCGACCTAATACGTACCTGTACTTTAAACAAACACTATACTATATTTGTATTAAACTTGTTTAAGTCATCTTGACTGCATTGTTAAATGTTAAACCTTAGACTGTTATTACAAAGTACGTACTCAACTAAATAGAATTCTATTAGGAACTTCTGAGAAACATTTGGCTTACAATGACTGAGCTTGTCAACCTGAGAAGACATCAAGCAATACCTAAGTAGCTTTTAGCCTGAACTTTATTCATTTTGGCCAAGAAATCATTTTGAAGATTCATTTTCTACAAAAGCTTCAATCGCAAAACCACGAAGTAGGGTTTATTTACAATTATATCTCACAAAAGTTACTAATAGTTATGGCATATAATAAATGTAAATTGAACATGTATTTTCAAATGCTCTTTGAAATGAAAGACCTTTTAACAATGGACTTATCATAACCACTGAGTGCATTGAATTCTTCTCCCTGCCGGGACAGGTCGTCGACAGGGTCTGTTAGTGTGATGCATTGCTTGCCTTTGCGATAAGAAATACTTGCTTTTAAATAAGAGTTAATCCTACATTTAAAACATTGCAGAATGCTGGCGTTCGTTCTACGATAATAAATATTTTTTTAGTCAACTAATCAACTTCTGCCATTTTTTTGCGAGGCCCTCTTAGGCGCGAGGCCGTCGGCGGTCTTCGACGTCGCCGACGCCTAACGCCGCCACTGAATTATAATATAAATCAGTTAGGGAATGATAGGGAAAGCTAGGGACGGATTTAGGCTAAATTATTTAGACCAGGGAGGACGAATTTGTAAATATACAGAGCAGGCAAAATAGCTGAATTCACTAATAAAAATATTTGGCGAATGCTTAGAAAATTTGAATCCATTTTCTTAAATTAGCTACCTAGATTTGGATAGTTTTAAGACGACCCTTCAGGTCGCACCGGTAACCAGAGCTGGCGACTGCTATCCGGTATTACGGATCCCCCCCCCCTTTACTTTCGCGTGTGTCTTGTTGATCGGACACTCTTCAAAATCACCGTTAGGGATACCATTATTTAAAACTCTATTTTTTAGTTTTAGTTTCAGTTTGTTAGATTTTTATTTAGGATGGATTCATTTTGAGTTAGATTTAATTTGAAGCACGTTTAATTTCGCGTTTAAACCCAATGTAGTACCTTCGGGTGGAGTATTGGAGACGTGGCCGCAAGTGTAGCGGTCCTTATTCACATTATAATGTATATTTAATAGCTCTGAAAATATTTGATATCTCCCCCAGCTGAGCATAAGTCCCTTAGTACAGACATTTTTATAACTAAACGACTTCTCTTCAAGTTTCTAGATGTCTAGATGTCTTATCATTATCCAAGATCCAGATTAATATTTCTATACCGAACTTTATTCAAATGGCACAAGCTATAATAATGTACTTACCAACTAATGCCAGGATGACAGTAAGAAGTGGAGCCGCAGGAAAGGTAATGCTCACGTTATATTCCAACATATGAAGTAAATCAACTAAAAAAAAACAACATATTTCAATTTTACAAAAAAAACTCATTTTGTTATGAAAAAGGATAAAAGACCATAAAATACCAGATGGAAATGTTAAAGTGAGAATGTTGCGTTGTGAATGTTAAATCTCCACAAATGTAAAGGCTTAAAAGGTTTATATTTTCGTACGTATATATGCATATTATGTATAATAAAATATGATGTATTCAATTCCCAAGCCGTGGGCATCAGTGTCGGTTCATATACTGTATGTTTGTAGTTCATCTGACCACCGCAAAACTGGTCAACATGAGCAATTGTTTGCCGGACTGCGGATTGTAAGCCGAGGGCTGCTACCCAAGAGACTTTATAGTAGCAGGACACCATGTGGTTTTTATCCTCTAGCATCGTTGACTAAAATCAGAAACCAGAAAATAAGGACCCGACCTAAAAACTTTACGCAATATATTGTCCAAATGAGTATTGTCGAGTTGTCAACTCGCAATCAGTTTTAGTAATGAAATGTCGTCTTAGCAGCCATATTGATTAGTCAGTTTTGTTACATCTCGTTCGCAACTGATAAAAGATCACGGTGCGTCTCGTTTCCTTCATCAATCTTCCTCTAATAATTTATGCATACCCAGCACGGACGCTTGTAAACTTACGCTTGTAAACTTTTATCATTACGGAAGTACACTCAAAATACGAACTCTTTTCTAATTACGAAAAAATTCGTCTTGGATGGTGATTAGTTTCGTCTAAAATTTGAAGGACGCTGAAATGTTGAAGGAAGGAAGTTACTACGGTATCATTTTCTTAAATTAATTACAAGCTAAACTTTTCGCGAGCGACCCATAAAATTTTAACATTCAAAAGACGTTTATTATTACAGGGAATTCGCTTTATAATCTACGCCGTAACCAAGAAGCAAACACTTTAGTAATTAAACGTACATTGAAAAAAGATTAATTGATTCGGTTTCAAGCGTTTAAAATCTTTAATTGTACTTTCAAAAGTTTTATTAAGTGATTCTTGTGATTGTTTGCATGAACCATTAGAACACGCAAAACGGAATGCATGCTTGAAAACTGCATTGCAATACAGTACCAGCAGTTGGCAAAAAAAAGTTGCACTTATGAAGAAAGCAAGCCACTTTGGACAGTGATAGTATTGACCAAAAAAAAAACGATTTCACTCGAAGTGACGCCATTTTCATCCCTTAAGATTCAAAATGGCGACATTTTCCAAAAAGGTTTTTTTTTCAAAAAGTGTCAGTCGCGGCTGCATCGATTCTGTTGATTAAGAGTAGACGGTTTGAGCGAAGCTGACGCAGCACCTGCGCCTCCCTATATACTTGGAATCAATCTCGTACATTTAATTAACCATTCAGTGAATTCGACAATCGAATATTTAACTACGTTGGAACATCAAACCATTTGTTACGTTTATTTTCAGCATAAATTAATTACCCTATTTTTCTCCCTTGCTAATTCAATACACGCTCGAATAAATTCCGTTTCTACTGTTAAATCCTTCAATATAATTAATAATAAACACGCTCTCGAATAAATTCCTCAACTTAAATCTAGTTGCTTTGAAACGACAAGTATATGCTACAATTAAATAGTTTATATCCTGTTTTAGGTACCCGTTATTTTGGTATACATTACGACCGCGTATAATGGTTTTCTCTAGCGTTCCAACGTAAAAACTTGTTGAAATAAAGTCGCGAGTTTATTTTAGTTAATTTTTTTGTGCATTTCACAGCCTGATGCTACTTGTTTTTCCTTCCTTTAAGTTCGAACTGTTATTTCCTTTTTTCTTTCGGCTCTTTGCTTTCCCCACATGCGATTCGATCTTCTTAAATTTTAGTTTTGTTTTCTTTCCTAATCGCTCAATATTATCGGTTCGTTAATTGCAGATTATTGGACTTGTGTTTTCGCCAATAATCCTAGTTCATTGACAAAGCCGGCGCCCAAGATTTTTCTTTTTCTTCCTTCCCTCTCTGTACATTTTGTTCTCCCCGTCACGTCTAGAGTTAGTTTTTTTTCTTCCGTTTTTTCTTTTATTCTACATCCCTATACTAATTTATATGTTGTTGTTTCGCTTCGATTGATGTTCCTGAAGTTTATCCGTCCGATATGCTTTAGATTGTCCTGTATTCGCAATACTTTTTTTGGCTTCTATCGAGTTACGGTTAGCCTTTATTCAGTTACTTTCTACCAATTTCTTCCTTGTTCGTATTCAAAATGACTTCTTTTTCGGCTTCCTACCAAGGTCTTCCTGTGTGGAAGTGACACTTGAAATTTTCAGGTGTCCCGAACACTCTTACTGTACATGATTTTTTGAGACGGGTCGAAGCCCTCCGACGAACTCACCATGTGGCAGAGTTGCAGTTATTTGAGTCTGCACTGGATTTGTTCGAGGCTAAAGCGTTGCTTGGTATCGTGGTTACCAACAGGTTTTCTGACTGAAGGTCGATGTCTAATTTACTGATTCAACATTTTGAGGAAAATACTTTTGCTTCACATGACCGAGTTGTTAAGATTTCTCCTACGCCTACGAGTAGATCCGATACTTCTTCCGTACGTTCTACTATTCTTCTTCCTACTTCTACTTCTACTCGTCAGGTCGTATGGTTTAATTGCAACAAACCGGGTCATGTTTCGACACGTTGTACTCGTCCTCAAGTACTCCATTGTTATCGTTGCGGATATATGAGAGTTTCTCGTCGCAACTGTCCACACTATCATCCTACTCCTAATAGGTTTTCGAATAATCTTTAAAATTCTGTCCTCACCTCTAGCTGCCTAATTACTTCTACTTTTCACTATACGTTCTCTTCTGTGTCTCATCCAGGTCACCCTGCTACTACTATCGCAACATACCCTTCTTCGACAAAAACAACTTCGAAAAAAATTTCTTCTGTCTCTAGTTCTACATCCTTTTCTGCACCTACTTCTGCTCACCCTACTACCATCACCTCGTACCCTTTTCAGCCATATGAGCCTTTGAACTGTAATATTGATTTTTACGGTTATCACGCCCCTACTTACCGACCCCCTACTAACAAAAAACAAATTTCTTCTGTCCTTCGCAAATCCAAAGATGACCAAATGGATCCTACGTTTTCACTTCCACCGCAAACTGTGCCTCCAACACCATTAAAACCCATTCTTCAAATTAGTGACTTGCAGCTAGCTTCTCAAGAGTTTATTCCTACTTTCTCCAATGATTCTACCTAAAAATTTTCTATCGTATCTGCAAGTACACATGTCGCTGAAGTGTCGATAATTTCTAATTTATTCAGCGAAAATCCTGTTGAAGTTCATGAACCTGTATCTTTAATGTCTGTTGCTGTCAAAATTTTACATGTTCCTGCTTTCTTAAATTGTTCTACTCAAGAAATTTCTGTCGTGTCTACAATAACAGCCGTAGCTAAAGTGACGATAACTCCTAATACGGATAGAGAAAGTCTTGTCGAAATTAGGGAACCCGTAGCTGTGATGCCTGTTGCTGTTGTCGTCAAAGTTTTACCTGATCCTGTTTTGTTATCTACTATTGTTAAGGAATCAGATCCTATTGTGACTGAAGTTTTATCTGTTCCTACTCCGTTGTCAAACAGTGATGCAGTCTTACTTGATTCTACTCCTTTATCGGGCGTTGATGAAACGTTATCTACTCTTACTCATTTTTCTGATGACAAAATTCTTTCTGATTGTGTTTCTTTATCTCATGCTGACAAACTTCTACTTGCTTCTGTTCTTTTAGCTAAGGTTAATGAACTTCTAGCTGATGTTCCTTTATCTACTGTTGTTGAAGTTCTTCCTGATGCTGTTTGATGTTGTAAGGTTGAAGAAGTTCTACCTAATTCTGTTCCTTTATGTAATGTTATTGAAGTGTTAGCGGATTCTGCTCCTTTTCCTGAGGTTGATATTCCTACAGCCAATGCTGTTTTCTGTCCAACTGTGATACTTCTAGTTCTTTATCTAACGTCGTGGAAATTATATCTACTTCTGTCCCTCTAGTTAACGTAACTGAAGTCTGCTCCGCTTGTGTTTCTCTTCGTAAGGTTGATTCTCGTACAGCCAAAACTTTTTCTCTTTCTGCCGTGGATATTCTGACAACCCATGATGTTTCCTTTTCTACCGTTGAATTTCTTACTTCCAACCCTAACAACAAACAACTTTCTTCCTTAATTCGTTTCGAGTTTCCTAAACTACCCTCGCAACCACCTATATTGCGTGCTACAACTGCTACATCCCCTGCCGTTCCTGTCTCGTGGAAAACTGCCCATAAGCGGCAGAAATTTGTGTGTACTGATGCAGAACCTGAAGATGTTGGTCGACGAAGCCCTAATGTCCTTGATCTCGTTTTGTTCTCCTTCTGGCGGCGTAAACGCCTTAAGCCCAATATCTAGTCCTCGCGCCCCAGATTCTTATGCCGACTTTGCTATCCTTAAGACTTGACTACTGGACTTTCAGATTTCGTTATTTACTTCCCTGTTTTCTAGGTTTTCTTTCGTTTTCTTGCTTTTTTTGACCTCGTGTGAGTCAGGGAATAGAATAGTCCCACGGTACGACCTGCCTGTCGTAAGAACGACTACGTCGGTCCAACACACGCACGCACGCACGCACGCACCCACGCACGCACCCACGCATCCACCCACGCACGCACCCACGCACGCAACCACGCGCACACGTGCACACACGTGCACACGCGCATACTCACACGTACACGCACACGCATACACACACACACTTTATATACGTCCAATCCATACCCCACACACTTCATAAATAAACAGTTCTACTTGGTTCTCCTTTCTTCCGTTCTCTTCTTAGTTCTTATTTCCTCCGTTCTCTCCTTGTACTCCTTGAACCCGTGTGGGTCCGCGAACAGAATAGCCCCATGGTAGGACCTGCCCGTCGTAAGAGGCGACTACAGCAGTCCAACACAACACATACACACACGTACACTTCATACACGCACAACACCTACACCCACACACTTCTTACACACCCACACAGACACACATATACACACACGCACGCACACGCACACACCTACTCATAAATAACTACACTGGGATTCTGTTTTATTTTATTTTGTACGATTCTTAGTTTTTTTGGTTTTGTACTCGGTGCTTGGTGTTTTTCTTTTTGGTGTTTTTCTTTTTTTTCTCGTTCCTTTCGTTCCACGTTCCTCTCCTTTTTCCTGTTGTTGATCTTCTTTGCTGTCGGTCCCTAGTCCGATTGTGTTTCGTCTATCTGCTCCTGTGGTAGGTGCTTTCTAGTCCGTTTTTCTTTCTTCGGAAACCACGACTTGGTCGACTTTAGGTCTAGTTGGCTATTCTTTTCTTAGGTCCTTCGTGTGTTGAGATTCTTGGTTACCACAGTTTGCAGTGCACCGTATCCTTTTACCAGCGTTCCTCCTCTCTTCCTTTCGTTCTGTTCTCCCTTGTTGTTCCTTTGTTTACTTGAGGCTTGACCTTTGGTCCTGTTTTGGTTGGCACTGTTGGTTTTCTTCCTCGTTCCTTTTCTTCTTTTGAGGTTGATAACCGTACTGTTTCTTTTGAGAAACATCCGTCCGTTGATGATTCCGCAGTGCTGAGGCCGTTCCACCTTAGTCCTCCTTGGTTGCGTATTACCCGTCTTCCCTTCCTACCTTCCTTCCTTTTTTCTCTCTCTTCTATTATTGGCCCTTCGAGCTGGACTACAGTTCTTTGTTTTTATTTTGGGGTGTTTTTTTTTCCTTTTTATGTTTTCCTTTTTTTAGTTTTCGTAACGCATTTCCTTTTAGTTTTTAAGCGAATTTTTTTTTGTTTGGGTTTTTTCTGTTTTTTTTGGTCCTGCCCACTCCCATTACTTTTGTTTTCCTACCCCAAACTGTTAATTTTGCTGGGAGGGTTTTGTTACGTTTATTTTCAGCATAAATTAATTACCCTATTTTTCTCCCTTGTTAATTCAATACTCGCTCGAATAAATTCCGTTTCTACTGTTACATCCTTCAAAATAATTAATAATAAACACGCTCTCGAATAAACTCCTCAACTTAAATCTAGTTGCTTTGAAACGACAAGTTTATGCTACAATTAAATAGTTTATATCCTGTTTTAGGTACCCGTTATCTTGGTATACATTACGACCGCGTATAATGGTATTCTCTATTGTTCCAATGTAAAGACTTGTTGAAATAAGGTCGCGCACTATCCGACAAAACCCAGGTTTTCCAGTTTCAATCGCACTTCGCTAAGCGAGGATTTGCAGTTCGAATTCGTGTTAGTTGAACCATTGTGAAATTTGATTCTACAGCTTGTACATCGAAATATTTTCTACAGTATTCGTCACCGTATTTCAAAAGCAATGCACGTTTGTATTTTTAGCTGGAGGCCAAATTGGATCTTTCTTTATGTAGACCAACTGCTTTTGTCCGTAGACCAACTGCTTTTGTCCGTAGACTGCTGCTGCAGTTATGGTAGCAGGGTAAATGGATCCTGACAACCATAGCGTTTCTGTGTTGACTCACCCCCGACGGTTTACAAGCTAAGTATCCGTACACCTACAGGTATGTAACTCGTTTTCTTTTGTGTGTCAATGGCATGTTCCGTATCAACGTTTGGTGCAGTTACGTGATAAGGAAGTGACACTGTAGGACTATTGTTTGTTACTGCGATTCGCTATTATCGCACTACAGGTGCGATGTACTATTTTTAAACATGCTTGTCAAAAGAACGCGCACGTTTATTCGCTTTACTGACGAGTTTATTTTACAAAAAGTATTACGTGAAATTTTAAAATGTTCGACAAAAGCTCTCACATATTGATTTACTACGGATTAATTTTATTATGTGTAAATACGAAATGCGCACTTCGTATCTAATGTACTAAATTGTTCATATTACCTAATTATTTGCTTTGAAATAGTAACGCTTAATTTATTTTCTTTTTGCTTGTTTGTACAGAATCCTTTATTTATTTTTATGTGTTAATTGATAATCGTGGGCGATGTACTTTATTTTTTTTTGTTTTTTTAGTATGTAGGCGAATCCCCCCACTCTACGCGGTTGGTAGTTAGCCTAGTATTTACTTTTCTTCCGGCTACGTCTAGGTACGTAGCACATTTAGTCAATGATGTCGTCTGTTTTACGGCGAACCAATACGTTTCAAGTCTAATTATTCAACTCTTTCTGTAATTACGATTTAAATCAAGTAACATCATCGCAGTTATGCTACAATTGTAATGATTGCACATTACTCCCACCAAAGAGAAAGGTGAGGATAAAGCTTCTGACGTACAGTTACCTCCTCCCGCCACTTTTTTTCTAATAAGCGCCCGTGTAAATAGGCTCCTGTTTTCCTAATAAGCGCGCTGAAAAAATCTCTCACTACCCGCACCCTCTACTTTCCTATAGCACATGTCCTAATAGATCATACTCAACCGGACAACGAATCGTAATGTAGGAACGTCTTAGTTGTATGCCGACCACGTTATACGGGGAACCAATTGGAATCGATGAACATATCTAGGCCAATCATTCGACCCTTCTACCAATGCTATTTAAAAATCGTCACACAATTGTAGTAAACGAAAAAACGCATGTTACTTCGAAGGTTAAAACCCAGATTCTTCATAATGGTAGCTTCATGCTTTAGCGTTGCCCTATTGACCGCATATAATAATATCATTCTTAATCTTCTTTGGGTATTAAACCACTCATAGTTTTTAAAATTATCTTTATTAACGTTTCGATCCATAACCTAGGATCGTTTTCAAAATAATAAAAACTTCAAGTTTGACATTTATGACACAAATTGAAGGTGACTTTGATTTATTGATGTTTGAAATATTTGGTTTGAGTACACTAAGCAAAAATTTTTAAAATTTAAATGAATAATTGCCTTCAATTTGTGTTACGGCCTGGGACCGACTTTTTTAGGTAGCCAATACGCTTAACGTGAAATCAGCTGATTAATTTTTATTGTAAAAATTCAATAACTTGGGAATTGGAAAACATTTGTTAACATGTTTCTATTTATACAATTTAGAGGATGGTTATTAAAGAAGTGTGCAATTGCATTATTAAAAGGCTTAAGTAGTCGTTTTTTTATATTTATTTTGAAGGGGAAATCATTATGATTTAGGCTACCTGTTTGGTAGATTTTAACATTGTTCTGAGGTAACCTTATGGTGGGTTTACACTTGTCAGATACCAATGTTGTTCTATGAAGGTTGTATATGGATCTGAGGCGACCCTATGGCGGGTTTACACTTGTCAGATACCAATACTGTTTAACGGAGATTGTATATGGTTGTGAGGTAACCTTATTGCGGGTTTACACTAGTCAGATACCAATGTTGTTTTACAGGGGTTGTTAATATGCTTCATCATCATCTTCATTGGATCTTCATCTCAAAACTGGTTGGACACGTACCTGCACTTATTTATATTCTGAGCTAGCTTCCCTTCTATTGTTTTCTAATTTTATGTTTTATTTCACCGAGATTCAGTGAAGGGGGTTAAGCAACCTGTGGCTACCAAGATCCCCCAACACTTAGATATTAGCCGAAATAATGGTTTTCTAGTTAATATGCTTATTGTTATATAATTAGTTATTGTATGTATAAATAGAAATCATGTATGTAGGTTGTATTTCATGTTAATATCGCAAGGAAAACCCAGGAAAAACTTGCAATGCTACCTAGATATTGGGGGCATTTGATTTTTATTTGTTATTTCTTTTAGTAATGGAATCCATTGTTTACTGAAAGTTACGGATTCGTTTGCAACGCAGTTATTTTTATGTAAGGTTATATAAGCAGCTTCTTTGATTTTGCGTTTTTGGTGGTTTTCTTCTTTGTCGATAATCTTTGCGTCCTCCCATTTTATTTTATGACTGGAGTCCCATGCATGTTGGCAAATCATGGATTTTTCAAATTTTCTATTTTTTATATATGATTTATGTTCTTTTAATCGAACTTCAAATGGTCTGGAACTCTCCCCTATATAAAACTTATTACATTCGCACGGTATTTTGTAGATACAATTTTTTGAACTTTGTATTGCGTTTTTGGGTTTTGTTTTTGTTAATTGTGCTCTTGGTGTATTGTTGGTTCTAAATACTGTTTTAATTTTAAATTTGTTTCCTATTCTTTGAATTTTTTCGGAGAATCCTTTTATGTATGGTATTGAGAGCATTTTGTTGTGTGTATCGTTGTTTTTGTTTTCTTTTTCTTTATTTTTAGGGTTTTTATTCATTTCTTTCTCTATTATTCTTTTAGGATATTTGTTTTCTATTAGTGTACATCTGATTAGGTCTTTCTCTTTTTTTAAAATTTCTTCGTTTGATGATATTAATTTTGCTCTATCATACATGGTTTTGATAATTCCTCGTTTGACACAGTGTGGGTGGTTTGAATCGAAGTTTAAGTATCTGTTTGTGTGCGTTGGTTTTCTATATACCGATGTATTAATTGCTGTATCGTTTTTGCTAACGAGAATATCTAAAAACGGAAGTTTTCCATGTTGTTCTAATTCATATGTGAATTTAATAGTTGATTCTATTTCGTTAATTGACTGTACAAAGTTTTTAATTAGTTTTGTATTATGAGGCCAAATAGCATAGACATCATCTACGTATCTCCACCAGATTAGTGGTTTCAATTCTTGTGTGAATATTGCATCTTTTCGAATTCCTCCATGAATATATTACTAAAGATTGGTGATAGTGGACTTCCATTGCCATTCCGAAGCTTTGTTTGTAAAATTGATCATTTATTTGAAAATATGTGGTATTGACGCATAAACCAAGTAATTCCATAATCGATGATATGCTTAGTTTTGTTCTTTCTTTAAGATTGCCATCTTTTCTAGTTTGTTTTTATAATATTAAGCGTTTTGTTTATAGGGACATTTGTGAAGAGATTTACCACATCAAAGCTTACCATTGTGTGTGTATTTTTAATTTTTATGTTTGATAATTTTTCTAAAACTGTTGGTTGTTTTAATGAAAGAATCCGTTTTGCCTGCTAATGGATTTATAATTTTAGTAGAAATTTTGCTAAATTACGGCATGGTGAATTTATGGAGCTTACGATAGGTCTTAAAGGAATGTCTTTTTTATGAATTTTTGGTAGACCGTAAAAGTGGGGTGGTTTACTGTAATGTGGGACCAGTTTACTTCTTTCTTTGTCTTCAAATTCATTTTTAAATTTAAATAGGGTTTTGTATATTTTATTTTCAATCGATTTTGTTGGGTCCGTTTCTAAACTGGTGTAATTCTCAGTGTTCAATAGTTTGTTGATTTTTGTGTTGTAATCGTTTTTATTCATTATTACTGTTGCATTGCCTTTGTCAGCAGGTAGAATTATAATTGAGTTATCGTTTCTTAGATTGCGAATTGCTTGTATTTCGTTACTACTTACATTTGGCTTTATTTTGTGATTCTTTTCTATTTCGATTTTGCATCGTACTCTAAATTCGTTTGCTTGATCTTCTTCAAGTTGGTTTGCTGTTTTCTCAATACAGCTAATTATTTCAAAGGTTGGTATTGATTTTGGCGTTACTGCAAAGTTAAGACCTTTTGAAAGAATTGATTTTCTGTGTCGTTAATAGTTCTGTTTGATAAATTTATCACGGTGTTTAGCATGGTGTTGCTGTTTTCTAACGTTTTAGTTTGAGTGCTATTTTCTCTATAAATAAGTTATTAAATTTCTTTATGTGAATTTCTTTTGTTTGGAAAATACTGATTCGTAGTACGTTTTGCACTAGCGAGAATTTTATCAAAATCATATTTTGTTACCTTTATTCGTATGAAATGTATAATGCCCTCAATATCTTGTTTTAACTTATAAATAATGTGTCGGTGGTTTTGTAGTCTTTCCCTCATCATACAGTAGCTTGTTCTTTCGAGAATCCTTGATAGTTTATTGCTTGTCTTTCCAAATTTGATTCTAAATCCTTTTGGTATTATTTCGTTGTTTCTGCATTTTATTAGGAATGTGAGTGAATTTTTGGAATGCGAAAGTTTTAGGTTTAGATTGTCCAACTGTCTAAAACAAATACAAATTTCAGGCCCATACCTGACTTGTAAATACTCCCTGTATGTTTGTTGTGGTTTGTTTAGTATTCTTCTTAATCTTCTTTGGGTATTAAACCACTCATAGTTTTAAAATTATCTTTATTAACGTTTCGATCCATAACCTAGGATCGTTTTCAAAATAATAAAAACTTCAAGTTTGACATTTATGACACAAATTGAAGGTGACTTTGATTTATTGATGTTTGAAATATTTGGTTTGAGTACACTAAGCAAAAAATGTTTAAAATTTAAATGAATAATTGCCTTCAATTTGTGTTACGGCCTGGGACCGACTTTTTAGGTAGCCAATACGCTTAACGTGAAATCAGCTGATTAATTTTATTGTAAAATTCAATAACTTGGGAATTGGAAAACATTTTTAACATGTTTCTATTTATACAATTTAGAGGATGGTTATTAAAAAGTGTGCAATTGCATTATTAAAAGGCTTAAGTAGTCGTTTTTATATTTATTTTGAAGGGAAATCATTATGATTTAGGCTACCTCTTTGGTAGATTTTAACATTGTTCTGAGGTAACCTTATGGTGGGTTTACACTTGTCAGATACCAATGTTGTTCTATGAAGGTTGTATATGGATCTGAGGCGACCCTATGGCGGGTTTACACTTGTCAGATACCAATACTGTTTAACGGAGATTGTATATGGTTGTGAGGTAACCTTATTGCGGGTTTACACTAGTCAGATACCAATGTTGTTTTACAGGGGTTGTTAATATGCTTCATCATCATCTTCATTGGATCTTCATCTCAAAACTGGTTGGACACGTACCTGCACTTATTTATATTCTGAGCTAGCTTCCCTTCTATTGTTTTCTAATTTTATATTTTATTTCACCGAGATTCAGTGAAGGGGGTTAAGCAACCTGTGGCTACCGAGATCCCCCAACACTTAGATATTAGCCGAAATAATGGTTTTCTAGTTAATATGCTTATTGTTATATAATTAGTTATTGTATGTATAAATAGAAATCATGTATGTAGGTTGTATTTCATGTTAATATCGCAAGGAAAACCCAGGAAAAACTTGCAATGCTACCTAGATATTGGGGGCATTTGATTTTTATTTGTTATTTCTTTTAGTAATGGAATCCATTGTTTACTGAAAGTTACGGATTCGTTTGCAACGCAGTTATTTTTATGTAAGGTTATATAAGCAGCTTCTTTGATTTTGCGTTTTTGGTGGTTTTCTTCTTTGTCGATAATTTTGCGTCCTCCCATTTTATTTTATGACTGAGTCCCATGCATGTTGGCAAATCATGGATTTTTCAAATTTTCTATTTTTATATATGATTTATGTTCTTTTAATCGAACTTCAAATGGTCTGGAACTCTCCCTATATAAAACTTATTACATTCGCACGGTATTTTGTAGATACAATTTTTGAACTTTGTATTGCGTTTTGGGTTTTGTTTTTGTTAATTGTGCTCTTAGTGTATTGTTGGTTCTAAATACTGTTTTAATTTTAAATTTGTTTCCTATTCTTTGAATTTTTCGGAGAATCCTTTTATGTATGGTATTGAGAGCATTTTGTTGTGTGTATCGTTGTTTTTGTTTTCTTTTCTTTATTTTTAGGGTTTTATTCATTTCTTTCTCTATTATTCTTTTAGGATATTTGTTTTCTATTAGTGTACATCTGATTAGGTCTTTCTCTTTTTTTTTAAATTTCTTCGTTTGATGATATTAATTTTGCTCTATCATACATGGTTTTGATAATTCCTCGTTTGACACAGTGTGGGTGGTTTGAATCGAAGTTTAAGTATCTGTTTGTGTGCGTTGGTTTCTATATACCGATGTATTAATTGCTGTATTGTTTTTGCTAACGAGAATATCTAAAAACGGAAGTTTTCCATGTTGTTCTAATTCATATGTGAATTTAATAGTTGGTTCTATTTCGTTAATTGACTGTACAAAGTTTTTAATTAGTTCTGTATTATGAGGCCAAATAGCATAGACATCATCTACGTATCTCCACCAGATTAGTGGTTTCAATTCTTGTGTGAATATTGCATCTTTTTCGAATTCCTCCATGAATATATTACTAAAGATTGGTGATAGTGGACTTCCCATTGCCATTCCGAAGCTTTGTTTGTAAAATTGATCATTTATTTGAAAATATGTGGTATTGACGCATAAACCAAGTAATTCCATAATCGATGATATGCTTAGTTTTGTTCTTTCTTTAAGATTGCCATCTTTTTTTAATTTGTTTTTTATAATATTAAGCGTTTTGTTTATAGGGACATTTGTGAAGAGATTTACCACATCAAAGCTTACCATTGTGTGTGTATTTTCAATTTTATGTTTGATAATTTTTCTAAAAATGTTGGTTGTTTTAATGAAAGAATCCGTTTTGCCTGCTAATGGATTTATAATTTTAGTAGAAATTTTGCTAAATTATGGCATGGTGAATTTATGGAGCTTACGATAGGTCTTAAAGGAATGTCTTTTTTATGAATTTTTGGTAGACCGTAAAAGTGGGGTGGTTTACTGTAATGTGGGACCAGTTTACTTCTTTCTTTGTCTTCAAATTCATTTTTAAATTTAAATAGGGTTTTGTATATTTTATTTTCAATCGATTTTGTTGGGTCCGTAACTTTCAGTAAACAATGGATTCCATTACTAAAAGAAATAACAAATAAAAATCAAATGCCCCCAATATCTAGGTAGCATTGCAAGTTTTTCCTGGGTTTTCCTTGCGATATTAACATGAAATACAACCTACATACATGATTTCTATTTACACATACAATAACTAATTATATAACAATAAGCATATTAACTAGAAAACCATTATTTCGGCTAATATCTAAGTGTTGGGGGATCTCCGTAGCCACAGGTTGCTTAACCCCCTTCACTGAATCTCGGTGAAATAAAATATCAAATTAGAAAACAATAGAAGGGAAGCTAGCTCAGAATATAAATAAGTGCAGGTACGTGTCCAACCAGTTTTGAGATAAAGATCCAATGAAGATGATGATGAAGCATATTAACAACCCCTGTAAAACAACATTGGTATCTGACTAGTGTAAGCCCGCAATAAGGTTACCTCACAACCATATACAATCTCCGTTAAACAGTATTGGTATCTGACAAGTGTAAACCCGCCATAGGGTCGCCTCAGATCCATATACAACCTTCATAGAACAACATTGGTATCTGACAAGTGTAAACCCACCATAAGGTTACCTCAGAACAATGTTAAAATCTACCAAAGAGGTAGCCTAAATCATAATGATTTCCCCTTCAAAATAAATATAAAAAAACGACTACTTAAGCCTTTTAATAATGCAATTGCACACTTCTTTAATAACCATCCTCTAAATTGTATAAATAGAAACATGTTAAAAATGTTTTCCAATTCCCAAGTTATTGAATTTTTACAATAAAAATTAATCAGCTGATTTCACGTTAAGCGTATTGGCTACCTAAAAAAGTCGGTCCCAGGCCGTAACACAAATTGAAGGCAATTATTCATTTAAATTTTAAAAATTTTTGCTTAGTGTACTCAAACCAAATATTTCAAACATCAATAAATCAAAGTCACCTTCAATTTGTGTCATAAATGTCAAACTTGAAGTTTTTATTATTTTGAAAACGATCCTAGGTTATGGATCGAAACGTTAATAAAGATAATTTTAAAAACTATGAGTGGTTTAATACCCAAAGAAGATTAAGAAGAATACTAAACAAACCACAACAAACATACAGGGAGTATAATAATATCAGATATATGTCTGCTATTTAAATTTTTTACACAATCGTATAAAATTTTATTTAAATTATTTAGAAAAAACCTTTCGGATAGGATTACATGATAAATTAATTTAAAGCTATTAACATTTAACGTGTAGATATTTAAATCTGAATCGTATAAATTTTATTTAAACTATTTAGGAAAAAAGTTTCGGACGACAATGAAAACAATTTAAATTTAGAGCGCGTCTTCTTGGAGTAAAAATATATAAAGCGTTCTCAGTGGGAGTGAGAGGGTGGTTTTACTTTACACGCAGCTGAACGAGAAATGCAGGTAGTGTTTAGTCGAATGCGTCGATACCTGCAACCATTCGTTCAAGTTTATAATTACCGAATTTAAAAGGTTGTAAAAATGCTCGATTCTTATATGGAATCCCTTAGAAAACAAGTTTTAGGTTCCGTGTATCGATTCAATACGCTCAGAATTTATACGACTATCTTCCCTTTATGTGATTTGTAGACTTTGAAAATTAACAATGCGAAATTTTGATTAACTAACATTAATGTGTAGATATTAAAATCTGAAATGGTTTTTATTTTGGGAGCTTTTCAAATAAAATTACACACAAAGATGTTCACTTTTACTGTATCCGCTTTATAATGTATTTTGTATTAAAAAATATATTATCAAAAAAACGAACTGCGTGTCGTTATTCAACAATTTGCAAACAAAATATTCGGTTGTTCGGCATCAACGCTATTGTAAACGCCATTCTTAAACTAATTTCTTTCTCGGCTTACTCAGTATATTTCCAATATTTTCAATTTTGCAGCGTTTGGTACAACTTTTCATACCATTTTTTAACGTAATTTAACCGCGCTCCCAGCGTTATCTTTGTTGACGTAATCGACGACATTTTGAGCGCCATCTTTAAAGTAATTTTCTTTTCGACTTACCGTGTATATTTCCAATATTTTAAATTCTATGCACCTAGCATAGACAGACAAAGTTAATAACAAATAGGTTATAAAAATAGTAGGGGAACAAGGATATCTGTAGACAGAAAATAGGAAAAATAGAAGGGCATAATACGTTGTAAAGCATTTTTGGGGAATAGTATGGGATATATTACAAGCAGAGATAGGAAAAAGGAGGTAAATGTAGACCAATGCCAGATAGTGATATCTGCAGACTACAAATTTCAGGGAAATGTATAGGTTAGTTCAGAATAGAAACCAATGAGGATACGCGTCTAACCAGTTCCAGGACTGAAGACCTAGTGATAATGATGACACCCAGTACAACTTTACGTGCCATTTCTTTAACTACGTCAGGTAGTCACGCCCCCCTAGCAACATGTTTGTTGATGTGATCGACGTCATTTTGAACGCCATCTTGAAAGTCGATTCTTTTTCGAATTACCCTGTATATTTCCAATATTTTAGACTCTGCAAGGCTCCTGCCACCTTTGAGCGTTTAATGAAAAACATCTTGCGTGGGCTATCATGGAAAACGTATCTGGTATATTTGTATGACGTGATCGTGATTGGGAAATCGTTGCGGGAACACTTGGGAAATTTAGAAGAAGTGTTTCGAAGACTCAGAGAAGCCAATCTGAAACTGAGTCCAAAGAAGTGTCACCTGTTAGTAGAAGGGGTGAAATACCTAGGGCACGTAGTTTCGCGCAACGAAACCAGGCCAGACCCGGAAAGGATTAAGGCTGAACAAGAGTGGTCGACGTCAAAATACAAACATCAGTCACGCAGTTTTCTGGGATTGTGCATTTACCATAGTAGATTCGTTTTCGGGTTTGCAAATATAGCTAAACCCTTGACCAAGCTAACCAAAGATGGACGTGATTAAGTTTGGGATGAAGATTGCCAAAATGCATTCCAACAACTAAGGCATCTCCGATCTTAAGTTAACCTCGATCGGAAGGCAAATCAATTTTGGATACAGACGCTAGCAATGTCGCCATCGGAAGTGTTCTATCCCACACGCAAGGCGGACAAAAAGGGTAATTGGTTATTTTTATCAAGGTGCCCACTAGACCGAAACGGAACTGTTGCGCTACCAGAAGAGAACTATTAGCGGTGGTAAAATCTGTAGAACACTTTTATAAGTACCTCCACGGAAGAAAATTTCACCTGAAAACCGACCACGCCACTCTGAAATGGCCATTACAGTTTAGAAACCACAAAGGTCAAGTCGCCTGATAGATAGAAAAATTGCTGAATATGACTTCGACACTGAACATCGTGATGGTACGAGTCATCGTAATGCGGAATCGCTTTGGAGACGGCTTTGCCCCGAAGATTGTAGCCATTGCTCACGGTTAGAAACAAAGCGTGATTAACTTGGAAGGATTACCGTAATCAATTACGATTGAAACGGAACAGGAGAATGACAAAGACCTAAGTGTCATTATGAGCTGGAAGCCAGAGGAGTACGTCCGTCCTGGCAGGACGTTAGCCTATTGAGTAGCACTCTGAAGTCGTACTGGCCACAATGGCATTCCCTGAAAGTAGAGAATAGGATCTAGGTGAGATCATTGGAGAATGAAAACCGAGTGTCGTAAGTTTTAGGACATCGACATAATGGAACCTCAGGATTACACTTCGATGTAAAGAAGACTATGGACAAATTCCGAGAAAGATTTCACTGAGGCTACGAGGACGATGTAAAATAGTGGTGCCGCAAGTTTCAGCTGTGCGCACCATTAGGAAGCCGTAAGACTTCAATGAGACAATACAACGTGGAGAGCCACTTTGAGAGAGTGGCGATCGACATTGCCTTCCATTCACCGAAACCAACTCCAGGAAAAAGTACATCTTGGTAGCCAAAAACCATTTTACGAAGTGAACGGAAGCATATGCCATAACAAAATAAGAAACTGCAAGCGTCATCGACGCGCTAATGAAGGAACTGTTCTGCCGTTTTGGATTTCCTATAAAGTTGCACGAAGACTAGAATAGAAATTTTAAATTAGCGTTGTTCCGAGAGGCTTGTCGGTTGCTATGGATAAAGAAAACCCGAACAACACCACTGCATCCGCAATCGGATGGTATGACAAAATGCATGAACCGCACCTTGAACAAGTACCTTTCCAAGGTGATTTTCCAATATGAAGAGATCGGGACCAATATTTGAATCTAATTTTATTGTGCTATCGGTCTTCGGTTCATAAGAGCACTTGACAGACACTGGACATTCATGTTAGGAAAAATATCCAGATCGCAAGCGATAGAATTAAGACCAGATATGACATCAAGGCGCAGAAGTCTGGTTTTCAAGAGGGCGGCAACGTCTAGTTAAACAAACCCAGATGGAAGCGTGGACTGTCGCCAAAGTTACAGAGATATTGGGAGAGTCCGTACGAAATTGTAAAATCGGATTCGTAAACTCAAAAGAACGATAGTGGTGCATGTTCACCTGTTAGCACTCTATGATCGCGATGACGCCGGTAATGCTGAAGAATGACAAGCAGTGGGACGACCAAACAATTATGATCGTGATGATGAACAAAGGTCTTGACCGAGTTACGATTGGTTCATGTCTCTGAACAGCGGCACAGGCAAAGTGAGATTTGGAGTCACGGAAGTGATTCGAGGTAATCTATTCTATGCGCTACCACAATATCTCTGGCGTATTGCGTAACGGCCGACCTTGATATGTCCCAATGATATGCTCGGGTGTTTAAAAATAAATTTGGTGGTCTTGATCAATTTCGTCGGCAACAACCAGAGGCTGGTAAGGCCATACGGCTAAAGGACCGACATGGGGGCATTTACTACTTGACGACTAAGCAGCACCCTTTCTGGTAAATCGGATTACTACGATCTGTGGACCTCAAGGGCCAGATGGTAGAATTTAAAGATAAGAAGTGGGCCATACCCTAGATCGGTTGTGGGTTCGATGGGTTGGGCTGGAGGGTGGTACGATATTTGATAGAGATACTGTTCCAGAAAACCGGGGTTCAGATATTGGGTGGCTACAATCCGAATGGTACGGCTTCTGCTATGAAAAATATTGGTTGCTACTTCTATCGACATGGGCACTGCATAAATGGTTTTGACTGTTCTTACCGCCACATGAACTTCCAACTCCCAGATCACAGGGTGTTCTGAGACAGAACAGCTTTAAGAGGGGGCAATGTAGCGCCTCTCGGTCTAACGTTGACTAGAGTAATTACGTTCACGCATACGAAAGGTTGAATGCGCAAAAGATGATTGACGGCTCCCCGTTGTGTGGGATCTGTTGATTAACAGGTTCAAAACTTAGCATTTAAAGACCACAATAGATATATTCCAGAAGTTATTTAAGATTAGAAAAAGAAATCTCCGTATCGCAATTTGCATTCCTGGGTTGTTGTCGATTCTTCGAGAACAATTAAAATGTGTATAAATTTTGCGTCTATGGGTGTTGCAGTCGGTTGTAATTGCAGCTCCTATCATAATACATCACGAAGTTATTCGGAAGTTGACTGTAGTTTAGAGCTTTAAAATACGTGAGAAATTACTCTGCTGTTGACTTAAATCGCCCTATTCGATATAAATTACTTATAGTAACTCATGCTACGTATATAAATTAATTGTAGTGCTTCGAGATAAAGTTAATTAAGAAGATCGTAGTGTTAAAAAGATTATACTTGTACTGTTAGTTAAAACTCTCAAAGTAAATCGTAGCACGTTTTTAGAAATTTTATAGAACTACGAGTTGTTGAAAAGGTTTGTATGGCCAGTCTGTTATTATTAGAAATAGACTTTTCGTTACAATACCATGTCGTTATATTGGTTTGGTTTCTAAAATTTTATTCTGCTACTAAAAATTCTAGTAGCATAACAAAATACACTTTATTTGTATCTTTAAAACAATCAAGAGTGTACAAATAACATACACAATTTGTATAAGCCACTATCTTGAATCTTCCTCTACCTGGGATAGAGTTGCGGTTCAAATCAATTGTTTTTATGTATACAACGTGAAACATGTTAATTTTTTAATTTCCCTACAAATCAATATTATAACGTATAGATCATTTTTATTTTTCTTAAAATTCATCTCAACAGAATATTCCGTCCCATAAAATTATTTAACGTCTAAAGTTTCATGCTCTTCGTAAATAAAAATTTCTAAAAACCCGAAATATAAATTCGTCTATTCCAAGTTCAAGAAAAGTCACGGGATAGCTGTGTATCCACTGCTCCTAAGGTACGCCTAGTGTTGTTTGTTTCGTTAGACAGCGCCAGCTGTAACTGAAAACGAATTAGTTGAGTTTTAACCACCGAAGATCAAGATGCTATTCCTTAGTTCCTTGGCGGCGATTCTTAGAATGGCTGTGCCCATGGCACACGAGTGTAATTAAATCAAGAACATTAACCAATGGTTAGTAAAATCCTTACCTGAAAGGTATCATTAATTTTATTATCTTTCAACTAAGTTTAGAAAATAAATACACGCAAATTTACACAACAATATGAAATATTCATAATTAGTACAGAGGATGTCACCTTTAGGCACGACAAAAATTTGGAAATAATGGAAGTATAGATTGATTAATAAAATGGATCATCACGCTTTATTCAAGATGCTACCATTTAGCGATGTAGTTTATTGAACCTGTTTACGCGTAAGGACAAATGTTCAACGTGATTGTTGAAATCCAGTATGCTGCTAGAGGCACTTATACGTCATAAGAAATAAACAGAAGGGTGAGTCGTTCCACAAACATCTTTTGATCATCAAACTAAACGACTATCAGTAAAATTCTTATTTTATGCATGAACTTTCCTTTAATTAAGACTAATAAATTAAAAATTCGTTTACGAGATATCTAATATGTGTTAAATATATTTTTAGAAATACAGTTACTTGAAATATGATTAAGTGATCAATACACAGTTTGGATACTTATGAAATTAAATGCATATATGTTTTCTATTGTAAATCGAAGGTAACAGATCTGACCCCTCCGACACTCCCTATATTTTTCAAAAATGTTAAATTCAATTAAAAATTTAAATAATGACCAATTTGAAAATTACATTTTATTTGACTTTGTAAAGATAAATTTTGTTAAAATTAGATATACTTAGTTGGGGTATCTTTATTATTTTTGTAACATTAATTAATATAAAGATGTTTAAGCCATACGGTTTGACACCTCAACTCTATTATTTCAGGAATCAATTATATTGCTAGCACAATTATAGTTAAAAGAGATACCATATAGTCGGATTTAAATTAATTAAAGAGAAATAGAGTTATATAATTATGATGAAGTGCTTTGAAACACTAACAGTATCCCTTTATTATGTGTATTGGTATTCTCCTATAAGTTCGAGGATAAGCGTATAGAAACTAATCCTTTTCCTTGAGAAACGATAACACACAGAGGTTTCTACTTTTGCCCGTTAGTGTTTCCTTGTTAAAGGTAAAATTTAACAAAGTAGTGGCGCCATAAAATATCCGTAAAACAAGAACCCCCTCTGAAAGTCCTTTCAATCAACCGCGGGAGTTAGAGTCCAAAGTTAGTCAGGAAAGTTCCAAACGTCATAATTAATACGGATAAACCTACAACTTTGTTTAGATCTTTGTGAACGTAACGGTGGTTGATATAGTTACATCATCCACCTGAGTTTAGTGTTCTGACTTGCTAAATTTTTCTCTTGGTTTCTTTTTGCCGAGTATAGTGGAACACGCCTCGAACACGTCACAAACGTCTGTACCAAACGGTTTTTTTCTATCATTGTTTGAAACGTTATAACTAAAAATGATTTGTACAACTAGTACTATTAGAGTATGTCATAGATATTGTGGCGCCAATCGTTCTGCCTATGGTCAGAATAATTAACATTAGGACGTAATCGAGGAGTTTATGCACAAAAAATTATTGATTTCGCCCTGCGGCGTTGCACCTTCCGGATGAATTGATTGACGGGTACAAGAGTTAGCATTTAAGAATTATTTAGATTTTAATTCTAGAATGTCATGTTTTAGAACAATCTAGAGGTTTTTGAATATGTATATAATTGCCGTCGTGGGTAATGGAGTTCAGTTCTAATTGAAGCTTTGATTATGATACTAGTTCCGGCTAAAGCTATGATTACAATATGCTCTACTTTAAAGCGTGGGTACATATGTGATATAAATCACTGTCGATATAAATTACTCGTGTTGACATAAATTATTGTGGTGATAATATAAATTAGTAATTAATGCTTAGATAGTTAATTGTAGTGCTAATGATCATAATCGTAGTATTAAAAAGATATTACTTGTACTGTTACCGGTTAGTTCGGAAAATGAATAGTTGTGAGAGCTTTTGGAGAATTCCACTGTAACTACGAGTTGCTGAAAATGCTAGTATAACCAGTTTGAAAATAAAAAACTGTTATTGCAAATAGAGTTTTTGTTACTATATAAATTGATATTATCCGGATGAGCTCCCCGTTCAGAAAGCTGAGAAAACTGTACTGATACTTTATGAAATTCCTCATTTTATGAGATATGTCAAGATCTAGATCTAAATCTAGAAATTGCCTTGATATCCTATTATAAAAATTTATGGCAATCATGCCTAACTACCTGCCTCGCGTATTTATATAAAGCTCATTTAGGTAGCAGTCCAAAATTTACGCGTCACCAATTAACCAAACAATAACCACTGATTACCTGTATAATTACCCAGAAACTTGTGATATTAGTATCTTGAGGAGAGATGATATTTGAAGTGTCATGGAAATACATGAAAGGATGGTTTGGGAAATTCGCGGTTAGATACGATCAGTAAAGCTCCCCAGCGTGAGGGATGTTGAAAGGATGAAAGTGTGCCGCAATAAATCAAAGAACTCACCAATGAACACGAATATCTGATGATGCGAGTAGCGCAGCAGCATGGACACGGACACCGTCTGTAAAAAAAAATAATCTTACATATGGATCAAAATAAAATCAAACTTTGTTGGAAATATCAAGATTCGCTTCATACGCCAACTTGCATTATTTTGCTTATATAGTGGTGCGACATACAATATTGGGTTATTATTGTAAGACAGCGTGCTGTCAGTTGTATAAAAAGGAGACAAATTATTTCTGACGTGGTACATATATAAGAATGCGTAGTCAAGTGTGAGAAATTGACAGTTGGGACGTTTATAAAGCATAAGATTTTATGATAAAAATAATGAAAGACGTGATGATATCTATGTTAACGATTGTGACAGTTATGCTTTCTGCTGTTAAGTTCACACAAGTGTCACCTTAACCACGTGATTGTTGTAATAAAAATAACAGTGACCACTAAATATAATTTAATATGTATAAGTATTACAAAAATAATCAGGATTTAATGGTTAGGACTATAAAGGTAGCCTTTTATATCGACTGCTTAAATACAAAACGTATATCAGCAGCGCACAGAATGAGTATTAACCTTTTACTATCGCAAATAAAATAAAGTTTCCTGTTTGGGAGCGCAGTGTAGTAAACTGTAGGCATTAAAAACCACGTTGAAAATTAAGTGAACTTGTTAGATGAAGAATCCAACAAGCTACGTTTTCTAGAATGATTCATTCTGTGTTAAAATCTTTCGTTCGCTATGCACTCAAATTGTGAACGCATATATCAAAATCTTTTAATACTCATCTCGAGTGTGTCACAACCAAAGGTACAGTAAGCGTTTATTTTTAATTCCGACGATCCAGCGATCTGAAACCGCCCGTGTCGAGAACTAGTTCCCCGACTGGATCAAATGACTCATGAGAACTTACTGATCCGATGTGATCCAGTGATATTGTCCCAGGATGGTGAGAGTTTAGCGAAGTGATCTAGGAGACGAATGGCCATAAACGAGCCAAGACGTGGGATTGATTTTAACCAAAGCGCTACGCCTAGTAGAAAAGTACGCGGGTTATTTTCTAAGTAAGATCCGTTTGAGAAAGAGAACGATGCGCGATCACCACAGTTTTATTTTAATACTTAATCGTAGGGGATTTCCAATTCTTAATTTCGAGTATATTTCCTATCATAATTTAGCTAGTAAGCAATTCATGACGCATTATAAATGTGGTTTTGATGTACCAACACTGTTAGGATTATAACTTATAATTTATTATGTATATTTTGCCACGTAGACGTTTTCTGACGTTTCAAAAAATGTGCCTTGCTGCTTCGACCAATAAGGACGTGGGGTATAGAGGCGAGGGATTTATGAGTTTGGATGAACGAGCGAGATGGATTCAGATTACTTTGGGTTACCTTACCGGACGAGCGAACTGACCAGTCAGTGCGTTTAATACAGTGAAGTACCTGTGAAATTCTTGCATTTCCTTCTCTCAAATTATCTTATGTGTGTTCCACCGAACTCCACTGCTACCTGGTAAAAAAAGACCGCGGATCCATCCGACCAGAACGTATGTGTCAGAAGAAAAAGACGCATTAAATCGCGGGACATTTGCAGTTATACAAGGATATCCTTTAATTAGTAAGATGTATAGAGCCTGTATAGAATAATTGTCGCTCCTACTTTGATTGAAAGCCGACAGCAAATAATTTGGAATAATATTTTCGGAGACTTACTTCCGTTAGCCTCTCATATTACGAAGCTTGATTGAAATTAATAGAAAAGAAAATTTATATATAAAAGTTCAATAATATTTGGATTTTGGAGAAGTAAAATTTGTGACATTTAAGTGACAAGCAAAAGACAGCGAAAGTCAAAAATTTTATACTACAAGATAAATCGACTACACCAAGCAGCCACAATCGGCCTACCAGCAATCCAATAACCTAAGCATATACATCCAACATCATGCAACCACCACCCTCAGTCAAAGCGTTAACACCCTTCGCCAGGTCAAAGAGAATTGATCGCTCACCACCACCTCAAGATACTAGATCTAGAACATCATCGGTAAGTTCCAACCCAAGTAAACAACTAAGGGATTATGATGACACAAATGGACGATTCTGACCCGCTATCATTGCACAATATCAGCGCTTTAAAACGTGAAATCACTGATTACATATTTAAAAATAGTAATCGAACCTATGATAATTTTCTGCTACAGAAATTTGAACAAATAGCATTAATTGCTAACGAAGCAGTACAAAATTACAACATCTCCGAAGCGAAACTACTAGCAGCGCAACAAGGCCTAGATGTCAAGCTACAAGCAACAGAAAAGATAACACAAACGCCAATTCAAACACACAATCTCACATACGCAGGCGCTACTTCTCAACAACCACTATCACAACATGCTCCCATAACCAAACCACCCTCCAAAATTATAACTTTAAAACCCACCTCATCCGATACAACACCCACTGAGCTCCTGAAAGTCATAAAAGCTAACCTTTGACCGTCAATTCCTAATCTTAAGATTCAAAGTATCCGACTTACCAACACCTCAGTTACCATACGTACAACCAACCCCACTGACATTAATCTTATCTCCTCTCTCACAACAAATTCCTTCAGTGTACATCTCCATAAACCTAAACTCCCACAAATGATAATCTTTGACTCAGACAAAGAGATCCCATCCACAGACGCTCTTAACTTTATATACCTACAAAATTCCTTGGACCTACTTATTCCTGAAGATACGTACCGAACAGAAATCTCCATTGCCATCCGCCGCACAAAAACAAATCACTCCGACAACTTAATTCTATACGTCTCTCCCGGATTACGATCCATCCTCGCCACAAATTCCCACGTTTTTATAGGTTACAAATCCTGCAGAATCAGAGACCTCGTTTCCATTACCCGATGTTTTAAGTACCAGCGCTTTAGTCACTCTGCCAAAACCTGTCGATCCCCAACCACCTGTAACAACTGCGTCGGAAGCCACCCCTCCAAATCATGTCTGAACCCCCTCACTGCCGCTCCCGTTTGCACCAATTGTTCCCGCATTAATCGCCCCTACATCGATTCCGTTACTAGCCCCGACTGCCCTGTCTATAAACAATCTCTTTATATGACCAAACTACGCACACATTATGGGTTCTAGACAACACTCACGCAAATGAACGCAAGACTGGCACCACTCATACACCAAACTGCGAACAATTCAAATCAACCTCCAACACTCTCGCGCCGCCAGTCTAGAGTTGTCCCACACACTGTAAAAACACAAAATTCAACTCGCCCTAGTCCAAGAACCTTACCTAGTCCGAAACAAAATTCCTAACACCCCACCAAACTCCCACTATATTCACCCTAACCCGCCTGACCCTAACTACACCTCCGCCATCATTGTTACAGACCCCCTAATTGACGCTTCTTACCACACCTCACTATCACCCCCCCCCCCCCCGAATAACCATAATTGAACTTCTTTGGCAATCAGGCACCATTTCCTCATTTCTTCTTACTTCCAATACAGAACAAACATTAATACCTATCTACATCAACTAGACCACATATTTACAATGATTAGAGACAAACCAACCATCATATCTACTGACGTCAACTCCAATCCACAATATGGTTTAACGACTTCACTGACGAGAACGGCACTACTTTAGAAGACTTTACACTCCAATACCATCTTCAAATCCACAACTCCCCATCACTTATCCCTACTTGGGAATCCCAATATGGCAAATCCAACATCGACATTACTCTCACCAACCCCCATCCTCAAACCTAATTAGTTCCTGAACAGTTACTCACATCCATCAATCCAACGATCATAATCCAATTACATTTGATATCCTATCTAATCTTCCCCACAGAACACACAGAAAATCCAATCCTTTAATACCCAAAAATCAAACTGACCCTTATTTCTAGAATCCCTAGCTACACTCATCCCCGCTTTTCCATCGGTCTCCTATGCAAACTTCACACCATATTCCCTCGCTAACGAAATAACCACCAATATCCTCATGGCTGCCTCTAAAACTATACCACGGAAATATTACACCCCACGAGTCACGCCATGGTGGACACAACAACTTATTCACGCCAGAAGCTCACATGCAACCACTAGACACATACACCAAAGAGCGAAACGTACCAATGCAGACCCCATTGTTATTAATACCTTATCTAATACATACATCACTGACAAACGACAATACAAAATCTTCTCATTAATACTACAAGAAAACAGCACTACCTTGACATAATTCACGATCAACACACAAACCCCTTGGGTACATACCGTAAACTGATCAAACCTTTCTCCATACATATCCTAACAGCCATTTCAACTACAATCCCTTCCACATTTAAACAAACAATGTTTACCCTTCCAGATACAGCAATACCTTCGGCTCCTCTTGACATACCAACCCAATCCCAACAACGCATAATCGACAACACTCTAACCCAACCAGACACGGACTCAGACACAGACATTGAACTCTCCCTCTTAGATTCCTTCGATACCAAACTAAACCCCCATAAAGCCCCCGGCCCAGACCTCATCACCAACCTGATCCTACAACAGAGAATCCACTTATCTACTGTTCCAAAATGCCTCTCCTCTGGAATTTTCCTTGATCCACTAAATTTGCTTCCATCTCTCTTATACTCAAACCCAATAAGCCTCCCGAAGACCCCAAATCATACAGACCTATTGCACTCCTTCCAACACTTGGAAAACTCCTTGAACAGACGACCATCCTATACAAACTACACTCGCACATAGAACGACATTCCTTATTCTCACCTAACCAACACGGTTATCAACTTTATCAACTTAAACAAGCAAATTTTCCTTCCAACCTCTACCTCTTGATAAAATCCTTCCTCTCATCCCGAACCTCCAATTTCCACTTGGTTACTAAACCTCTCACCCAAAGATGTCTATAAGGTTCCCGTTTATCACCTATCCTAGGGAACCTCGCAATCAATCCTCTCTTAGACCGTAATATCCCAAACACCTCCACCTTTGCTTACGCCGATGACGTAGCTTTCCTTATCCACGGCAACTCCAGTACCTCTATAGAATCCACCACTGCTGTCCTAATTAATTCAATTGAATCCTGGTCCTCTTTAAACAGACAACCACTCTCCCCATCTAAAACAAAAATGCTCCTGCTCAAAGGCTACCTCAGCCCAAACCAAAATCCTAATATTCACATCCTTAACACACCAATTCCCCTCTCAACAACAGCTCTCTACCTTGGACTCCACATTGACACTCGCCTAAAAATGAACTCCCATCTCTAAACTTCGAACCAAAACACAAATCAGGCTTCATAACGTACTTCACGCTCTCCCAAAGTCAATCCACCTCACCAATCCAACACGAAGACTAATCATTAACCACATCATAATACCAATCATCAGATACGCAGTAGATTCTTGGCTACCGCTTACACCCCCCTACACCAGATGTACGCTCAACACCATCATAAGACTTTTCCAACTCTACACCTCATGAATGTACAGAACCACCTCCACAGTGTCCTTGTATACCTTGCTTCAAACCCCTCCGATCGAAATCCATCTAAACTTCTCACTCCAAATTCGAAACATCAAACATAACCTACCAACCATCCTACACGACAGAATACTTCACTATGACGAATACCGTACTCTCCCTAAAAGTGACACAAAATCCCGAATACCTAACTAACAACTCCATTCCTGGCAAGATCTTTGGTCCCACTCCACCGCTGGCAGATATACATTTGATATCTTCCTTGATATCACAAACATCCCTCCATATATTCCTTTCGCTAATCCTCCTACAATGCAATTTCTGTCCGGTCATGGTAACTTCCGTAGTAAACTTCATCAATTCCATTTAACTCCTTCTTCTCACTGTCCTTGCGACAATCAATCTCTAGAAACCCCGTAAAACCTGATATACTCCTAACCTCTCTACTACAAATCAACCTCAAACAATCTACAAACTTTGAACCATTCTCCCCACTTCATAACATAAACTTCCTAGTCACTATCTACCCTCAAGAATTCAACGATTTCCTAAATGAAATCCTCTTAACCAAACCTACCATCTGCAACCAGCCGCACTAACACACTTAATATACACTCTTGCAATTCACTACCACATCACACCTACACTCGCACTATATTCACAATCAGCACCACTCCACGTGCACAGTCAACGACTATAATAGGGGCACAAATCCCCCTCATCAGAACTTCAAAACCACAGTTGTCTTACAATTAATTATTCTAAGTTCTTCAAATATATAAATACTTTTAATGTACTACTAGAATGGGCACTGGCCTAGGTATAGTCCACAACAATAAATTAATTTATCTGTCTATCTATCTATCTACAACAGCAAATGCCACGCTATTTCATGGTGCTAATTATTATTGTTTGTATTGAATATCTGTGCAATATTACTACGCCCTCTGTACAACCACGCGATGAATTATTGTACCCAGTATCTGTCTAACTGACAAGTAACAACGTGCCTCTGCTTCCAGCAACCTTAGTGCGCGTTTAAACGCCATTTGCAGCCGTATCGTCTGTCTGTGTACTGAACTGTACAAGTTTATATGTTTACAAAAATTTAGCCGCCCGCCGATTGTGAGATACGATCTGTAATTCGATTCTTAAATGCAAAAGACTTTACAGCAGAGGAAATTTGCCGTCGGTGATAAAGTCATGAATGACTGTAAAGTTCAAACGTGGGTGAGAATGTTCAAAGACGAACGGGTTAATGTGCATAGTAAGCCACGCACTGGTTAACCTCTGATTTCTCTAGAATTGGTTCGTGATGTAGACAGCCAAAGTTATCAGTTAATTTACCACAGGTTTCACGGTCAGTTTTGTATGCCATTGTTAAGGAGAACTGAATTATTGAAAGTTGTGTGCTCGGTGGATTTAAAGACTGCTTTCTAGCAATCACAAAATAAAAGGATTTGGCTGTGCTTTATCATTTTGTGAATCGATTCAATCGGGAAAGAAATAAATTTTTGGACCACATCGTTGCAGAAGAAGGGGCTTGGTGTCTCACATGAATTCAGAGTTCAAGCAGCAGCCATAAGAATGGCGACACCCATCGTCGCCAAACCCATACGGATAATTTCAATACAAAGATCATAGTAACTGTCTTTTCGGACAAGAAAAGAATTTTTAGAGGATTCTATGCCGAGAGGCACAACAATCAATTCCGACACGTATTGTGTGAATTTGAAAAAACTCTAACGTGCCGTACAAAACAAGCGGCCTGGCCTTCTGTCGTCCGGTAGAATGTTGCTCCATGACAATGCAAGGACGCATATTTCTGCACAAACACAACGTTAATCGGTCTTTTGAACGGGAACAACTGGATCGTCCACCTTACAGTCCAGACCCCGCAACCAATAATTTTCACTTGTTACAGTATTGAAAGGTGTTCTCTAGTGGTGAACAGTTGAATGACGACGAAAAAGTGAAAAATTAAGTCATGGATTGTTACGTGTTAAAATGTATTTAACACTTTTTTGTAAATAATACGTTAGGGGATTTCTAATCATTAATTTAAGTATATTACACATATTTGTGTTAAATAGTTTTAGAATCTAGTATATTTACGTTTATTATTGTAGTCTAGGTTTTCCCAGAAATGTATAGGGAAAATAGCCCGTTATTATTATGTAGACGTTTCAAACAGTCGTGAAAGAGACATGTTGTTTTACTGACCAGTTAGAACGCACTACGTACAAGCAAGTGCATTTACAAATTGGAAAGTACGATCGCCATAATTCTTCATTCTAAACGCGACTACCTTATCTTGAAGACTACTCTAGTACTTTATAAATAGTGTGGTGGAGTTTACCCGTCGAATCCCTATATCTTTCCTAGTATCGTATCTGTTATCGGCGTTCCTTTGAATGTTGTACGTAAACAACAAACTCCGCCAACGAATTTGGCATAGAAAAGGCTTTAGAAAAAGCACGCTGAACATTTTTTCAAGCAGTCCGTGTCGGGAATCGAACGCTGAACCTTGGAATCAGCAGTCGTATACGAATCTGTTTGATCCACGGAGTCGTCACTCTAGTTTGACCGTGATCAACTCCTATAATAATTGGCGATCAACGTAAGCCAATTATTACAATACCAACAAAGTGCTAGAGATAATCGTGGCTCGCGATTGGGCGTAATAGGTTGCATAGAAATTACACACGAATTATAGAATTCGCCTTAACAAATGAACATGCAAATTAATTATCTCTGCTTACCTTATAGTCATCTAAATGTTTATATTCTAAAGTAAAGTCATTTAAGGAATCCTTTGGATTATTGCGCTTTGGCCAATTATTGTTTATCTACGTACTACAGAACGTGGAACTAAATCCTTTTCGGTGCCAAATTCGTTGGCGAGGTTCGTAGTTTACCACCAAACACATACAACCAAGCCAAGGCTTGATTCATTTTCTGATGGGCCACAGGCCATACCTGACATTCACATACCGGATGCACTTGACAAATAATGACTTGTATGTGTGTAGAAAAGTTCGATCACAAGAGCACATGCTCTTCGACTGTGAAGGCTTCGCAAACACACACAACGCAAGAAACACAATACCAAACATACCGATACGACAAGTGTTATTTAACGAATACACATTTAAACACCCGATTACACGTACCGACAAAATCACAAAGACTATGTGCAAACGTTACCTCGAAAAACAAGCACTAAAACGACGACCACTCTGAGACAAACACATCATGTTCACAAACATTTACTAGATATTCTAGGAGCAGTCAGCTCCTGATGACCGTCAAACCGAACAGCAGCAACACAACGCATGAGCCGAAGTACACCAAATCGCCTCTAAATTAATACTAACCTAAGAATTAGAATAGTTATGAATAAGTTTTAATATTTTAGTAGAATAGGATATTATACACTAACATAGAATTAACGTAAAATAGGAAAACGGACTGTATTTGACACATAAAACTGTCAACAGCCTAGCTAGAACAATGGATGTACAAAATAAAACAAAAAACCTTACATAAAACAAAATATACACGCGCGCGCGCGCACTCAGAGACGGTGCACAAGTAATCCCTGGTTTCCGGATGCCGACGGCCAGAGACGTGCACTATGACTGCGGAAAGCACAGTCTCTGATTTCCGGTTGCCGATGGTCGAGACTGAGTAAGAAGCATGTGAAAACACAACAATACAAACAAAAGCCTAAGACATATACACAAACAAAGACACATCGCACGTAAACATGCACACGCACGCGCGAACACACCACACACATCGCACACGCACATATATACTCACACGAACACTTAGGGACGGTGTATCAACCCCTGGTTTTAGGGTGCCGAAGCAGGGTTCTTGCAATACGAACAGTCTGACTTCCGGCTGCCGATATTCCAGACAGAGTAAAAACAGCAAGTCGAAACACAACACTAAAAAATAATACACATACTCGCGGCAGCACACACACACACACACCAAAAGCACGCGCGCACACACACACACACACATTCAAACAACAACTCAAAACCCAACTGCACCGACATTGTTCTAACTGGATCGGCACGTTTAGATTGTCAGACAGGATGTCGAAAACTAGTTAGAAAATATATAAAACGAATTAATAAAAGAGAGTTCGTTGTTTACCTACAATATTCAAAGGAACGCTGATAACAGATATGTTACTAGGAAAGGTATAGGGCTTCGACAGGTACACTCAACAACACTATTTATAAAGCACTACTTTCACAGTTCTTCAATATACGGTAATCGCGTTCAGAATGAATCATGGTGCTCGTTCTTTCCAACTTGTAAACACATTCGCTTGTACATACGTGTTTTGATTAGTTCGAAGAACAACATATGATTTTCACGACGATGAGAATCGTCTCCACCGCAAAAATCCATAATAAAAACTAGTTACTTCCCTAAACATTGCTGGGAAAACCTATGTGTAATTATCCCAAATTCTAAAACCATTTTACACAACTATGTGTAATAAACTTAAATTAACGATTAGAAATTCGGTAACATTATTATTTACAAAACATATGTTAAGCGCTTTTTAGAGCATAAGAATGATTTGGTATCTTCGCAGGCGACAGATTTCTTTGACTTCGAAATTAAAAAATTTGTTGAGCACTATGACAAACGTTTGAACAAATACGGAAATTATGTAGAAAGGACATAAAAGTATGCAGAATATGAAAAAAAAACGCTTTTTGATGACATTTACAGTATTTTTCTTCTTATTCAAAACGGACCTTACTTAAAAATAACCCTAGTATGATTTAAGTTATCTAGAGTGATCTGTGCCCGGATGAAGCTAGGTATTCGCAGAATTGTGCTAGTAGTAGTATATATACCACAGGTTCCTCCGAGAAGTCGAACGTCACCCGCGCACCAATGCATAATTTAGCGCTCTCTGACAAATGAGTTGTGATATACAAAAATGTGATTAATCAATTAAAATAAATGAAACTAACAGATTTTTTATTTAAACATATATTGTTAATATTAGAAAAAGAAACAAATACAAAAACAAAAAGAACTTAAATAAAAAATAAACTAGCGTTATTAAATTTGTTACGTTCCATTTCGTATTTGCAAATATACTGCCTCCTTAATTTAAAAACCATATCAATTTCTACTTACATGAATTTACGGGTTCCCTACACTTTTATTATGTAAAGTTCGCTCATAAATGCATCCAACGGTGCTCGTCCTTTACTTAACACACAAGCCCACATGTTTGTATATTACTCTCTGGTTCCTTATCTAGGCATGTGGTTGATAACAATTTCCTGAATGTTGCTAGTTTGATTGTAATTAGGTAAAGCAGATGTGTTATCTTTGGCAAATAGAAATATGCTCAAACATATTTCCATTCTATATAGAATTTCCGTGGTTATTCTTCAAAAAACAATTTTATAGATACATTGGTCGAATAAGTTCACTGTATTTCTAGAGCTAG